>JAJNNQ010000024.1:14530000-15730000 GCA_027886175.1 Phylloscopus collybita
ATAAAATGTATGTATTTGAGTAAGAACTGCCTTCTCTATCTGAATCAAATACAAAGGAGTTGATTCTTGACTAATTTACCCCTCCAGGTAAACTATGCAGTGATTATCTATATGTTTAGAGCCAGGTAATTTACAAAACAATAAGACTGATATATCAGTGAGGGGGTTTACTTAATACCAGACTGTACGAGGTCAAAAAAAAGCAGATGGAGAGCTTGCAAGTATTTTAATAGGAGGTATGTATTTAATGATCTGTTGAATGACATGGACCTTGGAAACTTGCTATGATTCTCATAAATCTTAATAGGTTACAGGGATAGACCATTTACAAGGACATGGAGTGACAGGACAAGGGAGAATGACTTCCAAATGATAGAGAGTAGGTTTAGATCAGCTATTAGGAAAAAATTCTTGCCTTTGAGGCTGTTGAGGCACTGACACAGATGGCTCGGAGCAGTTGTGGATGCCCCACTCTGAACAACCTGGCCTAGTGGAAAATGTCCCTGCACACGGCAGGGGGTTGGAAATGGATGAGCTTTAAGGCCCTTTCCAACCCAAACCATTCATTTATTTGTGGACATGGATAGACTTGCAGCTGATCTAAATCACTAGAACACTATGGCTGCTAATGCACTAATTAGCCAAGTGGAGCAGAAAAAAGTTTTGAAGGCATCGTTTTAGGCCTAAAACATTGAAGGTATATATCTTAGAAGCAGTAAGTGGCATGTTATAGACTAGAGACCTTCACCCTACTGCTAGTGCAGATCTTGAGAACCTGCATATATTATATTGCTTTCTCCTTTTCAGCATACTTCAAATGCAACCTTGTCTTTTGGCTGCTGAGAGTAAATTCATTTAGAAAAGTACTAGAGGCCAAAAAAAACCTTAGAAAAATGTAAATATACATATGGGTGACAAAATAACTGCTTATTCTGGTGAACAACCTTTCTGTAGTTTATAAATAAAAAATTTCAGCTTCTTAACATTCTCTGATTGAAGTAGCTCAGAAGCTACTCCAGAATTTGACATTTGGATTTTAAGCTGAGGTGCAGAAAAAATAGACCATGTGTGAAGGTCACAAACAATTCATTAACATTAAAAGTTATAAACTCTCTAGCAACATTTCAGATGTTCATTCATTTATGAAAAGACATTATACATCTTGTAAGGATTTAAAATGGTTTCTGAACAAATAAAATGAGGAAGGGACTTAAATATTAGATAAAGTATCAGCTAAACAATGTAGCCAGCTAGATAATGGGTGCAGAGACATTACTGTCACCATTTTTAGAAACAGGTAAGTTGCATACCAATCTTTGTACATACATTTTTGTCGATGTGCAGTCAGCAATTTATCAGTATTCCTATGCAGAGGTCATCTGAATCTTTAATGACATCTGAATTTTTAATGTCATGTAAGTTTGTTCCTGTCTTGGTTTGAAAAGACAGGTATCTGACAGGGAAAGCTGGAGTTTCCCTTAGAATGGAGAATGTAAACCCCCTCACCCCCTGCCAAATTATAAATTTGCAATCAAGGGCTTTCAGGCAAAGATTTGGGAAAAGGAATAACAGTTCTTTACTAGGAATATTAACAATACAAATGTAGTAGAAAAACAAAACCACCCAACCAAGTCAGCAAACAAACAAACAAACAACAATTTTGGAAAACCCTGACAGAGTCAGAGCTACAGCCTGATACCCTTCTGGTCAGGGTGTTGAAAGCAGTACAAAAGTGAGTCCTTTTGAAATGGCGGATGTAGTTCTGGTGAGGTAAAGATGATCCTTTAGAAAACGGGTCCTGCGATGGTAAAAGGGATCCAGTGGTGCGGGGAAGGGTCCAGTGGTGGTGTGAAGGGTCCAGTGGGTGAGAAGGGGTCCAGTCTTCCTCCCAGAAAATCGGGTGAAGCTAGCAGCTTTCGTGTCCCTGTGTCTCAGTTTATCCAGACAGAAAACTGCCTGCCCCCCCCACACAGCTCGCCCCCCACCCCTCCACCCACTGCCAGAGGGATGTGATGTAACTCACAATAGGATGATGGAAATACAGATGCACTGCTCTGGGGGGGAAGGTACAGGTTGGGAAGGTCCTAATGGCCCATTATCAGAAGGCACCAGGCCCCTCCCCACCTTGAGTTACAAGAGATAAAGAAAAACATCATCTCAACTGCTGTTAACAGATGAAAATAGAATACACGTATTTGGTTCCACAACCCAAGACAGTTCCTCAAGAATTACACCGAATATTTTATAAATAAATAAATAGATAGATAAATAGACCCAGAAAATAATAGCTTTTGTTTTACAATTACAGTGATTAAAATCACCATGTATTACAAAACAAATAAAGAGCTTTCGTTTTTGGTTGTCTATTTTCAAATGTGCAAATAAATAGGGTGCCTTCCAGAATACCATACTCATATATGATGTCCTAAAACTCTGTACTTTGGAGTTCTCTGACAAGATAAGACATTTGTCACACAGAGAATAAGTGAAGATCAACATATGTCCCTTCTGGCACATCATTAAAAGAAAATGGAATTCTGCCACAGGACCAAGGTGCTCCTGTCAGAAATCTCTTCTAAGGAATCGTGATATGTCCCACTTCTTATGCTAAAGAAATGACTCGAAGTTGCAGCACTTTGGACAGCTCTGCTGCATCAGAATAAGCTTTCTGAACAGAGGCAAAAAGTAGAATAACTGATCTTTGCTTATAAATCCTAAATTCTCCTGAATACCTTAAAATTAGTGGGATTTACTCTTGGGAGTAAGACCTGAAGGTCTTAATGCCGGGTTAACAGCGCAGGCACTTCTTTTTAACAAGTTCCATGGCAATATGGTACATAAAAGTAATTTAAATGAAAATAATGGGAGTTGGGAAACTTATTTCTAGAATTAGTATGGATTTCTTCAAGAGAAGCTATATATATAATAAAATTTTAGTGAAAAGAAAGCAAAGATCATAATTAAAGAACCTTGAAGAACCCTGTTTTCCCTTATCTCATGAATTTCTGACAAGAAAGAAGATAGATCTCTTGCTCAATTTTAATAATCTGAAAGTTTGATGGCTACAGTTACTATTGCAAGGCAAATTCAGATTAAAAAATTACACCAGCTAACATGAGCACCTCTTTTAAAATGGGATGAGCTTGTGTTTTTGTGCAATAATCACAGATGTAACCTGAAAGCCAGCTAAAGCCAAAATCAGGTTCCTTGTCTAGCCCTAATCTAATCTAACAGCCTAATTTAATATTAAATTCTCTGAAATTAAGTCCTCTCAAACCATAACCAACAGGTTTATCTGTCACAAACACAGTCTTAACACACCTGTGGTCTCCTTGGGTACATAAAGAGAAAAAGATACCTTATTATAAAAAAATATATATTTCTGTAGCAGATTGTACAAACTCAAATAATACTCAGGAGCAAGGAATGAAAATTAAAAATCTGCCATGTTTCTGTAAATTCCACTGCACTGGTTTAGGACACTTGGGATACTGGGATTCAGAGTTATTTTCTACAACTCATCTCTTAAAAATACTCCATTAATCTATAAGTAAAACTGTTGTGTTGTTCTTTTTTGTTTTTCTAAAGTTTTTTCAGCCTTCTGTGTTTGCATTTTTGTAATGAAGTTTCTCATGCGCTTTTCATGTAAATAATGGTTGTTTTGCATTCCTTTCTGGAGGAGGAGAGAATTGATGGACTCTTGAGTTGACCAGTGGTTGGAGAAAACAATTTTCTTCCTCCAATCCATCGTCACTGTTAGAATTCTATAAATGTCAAGGTCTGTAAATAAACTGCCCCTTTTTTTGCCTTGGACATCTCAGTGCATGAGTGTCATTTCTTTCGTGCCATGTTGCAACATCAAACTACATATAATTAAAGTGGTTTTCATTTTCTGTATTACCATATGATGATCTAAAATTAAAGATAAAATGTGGCATTATGAAAGTACAGATTTAAACTATTCAACTTCATAAATATGACATGACAGCTACATTCTATAAGGTAGAATATCCAATCTCATAAATTTTAGGGCTGTCAGTTACTGGAGAAAAGAAAGAAAAACTTTGACATAACAAAGTACCTCTAATTTCCATATTTGCTATATGGAATATGCATACACAGTAGGTTTGGAAGTTACTAATTAGAACGCATCCTGTAACATAAAAGGTTATATTTAAAACAGTGAATACAGGCTTTCTTCATAGCAGAATTGTCCATTTTCTATTCTTGGTATGCAGGTAAGTGTGCTGGTTTTGCATTAATTGACATTTAGTGAGCAGGGAAGAAGCCAGTCACGGATGTGATTTTCTAAGAGAAGCTGCTACCGGTTTCCTCCATGGCCGATGAAACCAATCAGTGGCTAGTTTGAATACTGACACCTTGTTAAACAACTAGAAAGCTGAACACGCCTCTGTGAGCACATATGTCAAAAATGAACAAGCCCAGGAAAAGCCTCTTCTGCTTCCAACCTGGGAACAGGTAGCAGGCCGGCCCAGCTCCCCTCATGCAGCCGAGCCAGGCAGGCCCTGCTGATGGGCCGGACCCTTTCCCAGGGAGTGTGCCGTGCCCCATCCTGAAATGACACCCACACACTGAGATGTCCAAGGCAGAAAAGAGGCAGTTTATTTACAGACTTCAACATTTATAGAATTCCAGCAGTGACCATGGATTGGAGGAAGAAAATCTTCCTCTTCAACCACACTGGTCAACCCAACAGTCCATCAACAGTCTCCTCCTTATGAGAAGAATGCAAACATGGTTACACTGTTACAATAACAAGAAAGTTGTTTATGTAAAATTGTGTCTGACTCCATTGCAAAAGGTAAGCACAGAAGACTGAAATATAACTTTAGAAAAACTTCTTAAAGAGACAGAGGAGAACAGCAAAAACCCAGACAACACCATCTGGGCCAGGCCCCAGCAAATGCCAGGCAGTGGAAGGGAGGCTGAGGGGTCCCGTCCCAGCCAGGCGGGGCCCCAGCAGCTGTTAACATCTGGCTGCCGGGCCAGTTCTCCCCCTCTCCTAAAGTGGTCAGGCTGACCCACAGCTGGAGTTAAGTGCAGTATGGGCCTGAGACCAGCCATGCTGCCGTTCTGGCTGGGCGCCCTGAGATCCTGGCACAGCCCATCATGACTTTTTCAGCCACCACTGACCATAATGACCATCTGCACGCCCCAGGTGAGATAATTGGCTCTTTCATTGCACAGATGAAACTTGCAGAACACTGATCCTCTCTCAAGTGAGAGAAAAGGACAGAGTGAAGACATGTTGCGAAACAACATGAAATCACCAAGGTCAGTGAAGGAGTGAATTCCCAGATAGGAGGAGAATGAAGAAATGTCTTAGGCTGAAATTCTATGGTGATGGACTGTTGATACACTAGAATATCACCTTTAATTCATGAGAACAGTATGCGGGGATGGAGTGTTCAAATTGCAGACATGAGCAAAGACATTTGTGTGGAAGCAAGTAAATATTGACATAGATGTGATGTCACGAGAAACTTGAACAGAGAGAGGGGAGTTTCAAAGACCCTTTGCCGCCAGGGAAAGATGAAGAAGATCTCTATTCCCAGAGATGAAGAGATGTCAGCGATAGATGAAGAGAACCTTTGCTTTTGAACAGCTCATCCTTAGAATAGTACTCCACAAGTTTGACATGGCCCATGAACACAGCTGTAAGAAGGCTGTGAAAGATGGGAGGGACTTCACAAATGCAGATTTCCAGCTGGCAGCTCTTTGTGAAAATTGAAGCCAAATTGAAACAAACTGTTTTCTTGTGGAAAGGCTCTATGACACGGTAAAAGACACTCCTCTCCCTAAGTGAACTGGTGAAAGACTATTTTTAGAGGTGGTAAACAGACCTAAGTCCCAAGGTTTTGTATCTGTACATTGTCAGTGGGAAAGAAAAGGAGGTTGTAGGGGGACGAAAAACATTCTGAAGTTTTATTCTGATTCTTATTATATTTTTTCTTTTCTTTCAGTTCTGTTTAAATAAAGTTTTCTTTATACTCTTTAAACTTTATACTCAACCCACCACAGTGAGTTAATACATTATTGAAAAATAAATCTAGTCTGATTTTTATTCCATAAATAATTATATATCCTGCTTCAAAATTCCATAATTTTACTTATAAACTGCAGTTGGCATGTTTTTTATGTAATGTAACCCTTATATAACTTCCTTGTTAATATTGCTTTTATTTCCAAATATCTGCAAACTTCCTGAATTTCCTTATAATCCTTTGTCAGATTAGTGCCTTGGGTATTTCATTTGGGCCGAAGAGCACAGAGAGGCCACTGGGATTACCAAGACTTGCAGTTCTGAGATTTTCAAATTAACTACACAAGAGTAAAGTTTTGTATATTGAGTTTAAAAATCACAAGGCCAAGGATTCTCCTCAGAATATGGCAACAGGCTTCAGAGTTTACAGATACAGTAAGGTCAACAGAATGATCAATTGATAAAGTTTTTTCAAAACATTTTCTGGTTTTGATTCTCCTTTCAAAATTCAAATAAAAGATCTAATAAAAGACAGTATTTACTTGTAAGTGGACAAGGTCACTAGCATAACTCTTACCCCATCTGTCACTTACATAACCGTGATCAATATGTCAAAATAATAATGTCAACAGAAATTAGTCTGGTTTCTGATTTTAACCCTAACATTAAGATACACTCCTGAATTTAAAATTTCAAAAAAAAATATTAAAAACTCCTAACAACTTAGGGGAAAATGTTAAACAATTTTAAAAATGTATATGCTTTTGTTACAATAACTAAAGAAGCTGGATATTTTTCATTATGTTAAGAAGCATGTAATCAGTATGCCCTAAACTTCATTTTAATCTAATCAGCAAGAATTTTTATTTGAAAAACAATTCTACTCAGCAGCTGAAGTGCTATGGCTATTTATAAACTCGATAGCCTAACATTCTTCTTGACTGCTGATTTTCTCCATAATTTCTTTGAAAATTTCCTCCAAAGCATGCCCTCTATATATTTTAGGACTGTGAATTTGGCTGAAAATGTAATTGGAATTGCACATTGATAGGTTTTGGCTTCCTATCCTGGTACTTTATCATGAGCAAGAGAGACAGGATAGAGCATCTTATACAAATGTGAAGTCTAATATTCTAAAGAATATCTCCCTTCCTTCCTTCCTTCCTTCCTTCCTTCCTTCCTTCCTTCCTTCCTTCCTTCCTTCCTTCCTCCCTCCCTCCCTCCCTCCCTCCCTCCCTCCCTCCCTCCCTCCCTCCCTCTTTTCTTGAAAATCTACAAGGTAGAAATCTTGAAACGCTGTAGGTTGTTGATGATATGTTTTAGTGAAGAAAAAAAAAATCAAACCTAACACCCAGAAACAATTTCCCTTTTACTTCCACTCCCCCCTCCAAAAAAACAAAACAAGCAAACCAAACCAACAAACAAAAAAAAAGTCCACATCCACAATGTTTGTTACTGGATGAATGAATTATAAAATTAATGGAAAAGGTCTTGTCTTATGAAATCTCTTTGTGGTAAAACACTATTTTTCCAGGCAATTTCAATTAACAAATAAATCTGCTTCCTCTCTCTTGTCCCTCCCTGGCCTCTTGGACTCTTCTTGGCAGTAAAGTGAAAACACGCCACAGTTTTCAGCCTCTGAAAATATTTGCACCAAGAAACAGAAAATGGTGTATTTATGATTAAACTGTTGAAATACTCTAGTTTTGTTCACAAAACTGTAAAATGGGAACAATTCTCCCAAGGCCGACAACAAAAGAGGATGGTAGGACCCAAATGAGGGATGCTTTCATACTGTTAACACTGACTTTTTTTTTATGTCATTGTCTAGCATAACTTCCAAATAACTTCCATTTACCAGGTAAATGATGTCTGTTAAAGCTTCTTAAGCTCTCAAAATGAAAGACCCAATTAACTGAGGCTGACAAATACCCAAATATTTGCCAATTTGCCAAAAGTTTAATTTTTCTTATGAAAATATAATGGTTTCTGTGAGGTATATTTCTGCTTTGAATATTTCCAACCTCAGTATGATTTAATGGAACTTCAGAAATTTTAATTTTAATCTAAATACATACAGTATTACCAGAAAGCACCTATTTAGATTAGTCCATAACTGAACAGATTTAAAACAACTTTTTGATTAAAAGCATCTCTTTCAGAAAAACAAAACCATTTTGTCTGAAATGGCTCATGTTGCGCACCTCTGGGGAATGTTGTCTGGATTGACTTGATTTTTTTCTGGACTTCTAATTGTGATATAAATTCTTACTTCAAATCAGCTGGTATGACTGGAATAAGCTGTGAGAAGATAGAGAGAAAGTAAAAGAGAAACAGAACAGTTTGAAGATTTTTGCAAGCTGAAGAGAAATAATTCTGGTATTTTTTTATTTTAACTTACGCAAATATTAAGACTTCAAAGACAGAGAGAGAAAAGAGATTGCTTAATATTGATCAATGGGTACAAAACAAAGAATAGTCATCTATAAAACCTTCCTGATGAGAAATATCTAGTAGTCATTAACTGAGACATAAAACATAATTAAATTTTAGATGAAGTTAGGGGAGAGGACCATACCTGTCTCCAGTGTTAATGTCACAGGGAGAAAGGGGAAAAAAAAAATCTCCTGTTCTAAAAATTTCTCCTATTAGTTCTGCTGGGCATTTACCAGGAGAAATCTTTTTGAGTTAATATGCAATAAAACTTTTCTGAACCAAAAATATCGTGTTTAGGTGATCAGAAAAATACAAGGTCATGCAACCTCAAGGATTTCTTTTACTTGATACAGATAAAATTCTTGCATTCAACACAGAGAGGCAAATCATTTGTCCTACTTCTAGAGCTGTCTGTACCTCCTCTAGTGATGTTCCAGGATAACAGTCCTCTGTTATTCACAAAATGTGTCAAAATCAACAAATAGAGCTAACTATCATTATCGATAACATGAGTACAAAGAAATATTCTTTTTGAGATTTAAACATGTACCTATGAATATAGAAGAGTCTTGACAAATGTAACTTAAATATTATCCTCAGACTAGGAGGGGGTGTTTTGTGCTCTTTTCAGAAATTGACAAGATGAGGAATTTAGTAAAAAATATTCATTAAAGACATCTACCATAACCCTGATATTACTGTGATGCAAGAAAATTTATTTAGGGCTAGAAATAACAAAGAAAATAGGTTTTCCTAACGCATTCACAGTACCATCTGAATCAGCAACTATCAAAAAATGACTGGAGGTCTCCCTTTAGAAGGGGAGGAGAAAAATTAGTGCTGAGGAAGTGTTACTTCCAAGTGATCTTTTGTTGTTTCTAGGAAGAGCTCTTTGAATTCTTCTTCACAACAGAAAAACATCCCCCAACCCTTTAAACACAGTAGAGAACATCCACAATAAATCAGTCACACCTCTGTAGGGCACATTTTTACCAACCAAACGCAGGTTGGATTCATTAGTACACAGAATTTTAGCATATTTCTTAATCTTTTGTTAGACATTTACCATTCTGTCCCATCCAAATTCATGGAAGTGCACTGCACACTATTTTAATAATTATTTTCTCTGAATAGAACTCAGAAATTAAAGCTAGCGCCTCATTGTACTATGGCCTGCACACGTCTGGGATGAAAAGATTGCCTCTTCACCAGAGAGCTTATATCTAAATTGTGAGAAAGAGTGTGCTGTTACAGAGGTGATTCAAGGTATTTGATCAAAATGCCAGGATTTTCAAAGGCAGATAAGAAAATTGAGTCTGCACTTGACAGAATTAAGTATTCATAAGATTTCTTGCATTACTCCTTTTTTATCACTCATATAAACCACTACCATATATTTATTCTAGACAGACTAAAAATTCCACTTTCAAACAATTAATAAGTATTAAAGAAAACTTTCAAAGTGCAGTGTTCATTCAGCCAGTCTTCTGGCAATAAATTCTAAATGGTAATGCTGAAATAGAAAAATTTTTGGTTTTGTGGTTCTACAAACTCTATTGCATAAGAGGATGATAAAGCATGTCTAGGGACCCTTCCAAAACACTTTGCACTTTGGAACATTTTCCTCGCTTCATAGAAATCCACAGAAAGTCAACAGTTAGCTCCTGAAACTGAGCTCAAATTGTATTTATAACTACTCTGGCTGCAACAGTTTCTACTGTGTTTTCTGATAAAAAGTTTTCTGAAATGGCTCATGTTGCACACCTCTGGGGAATGTTGTCTGGATTGACTTGATTTTTTTCTGGACTTCTTACTGTGATATAAATTCTTACTTCAAATCAGCTGTTAAAAAATCCTTTAGGATCATTGTGTGGATTTACTCTAGCATACACTGAAAAAATGGGAAGCAAGCATGGGATTGGAGTTGTGAGATAAGGCGTGTGAGAGGAAGAGAGTGGGAAACACGTAGAAAAGCACGTGATTAGAAAACCAAAAATGACACCAAAAATTGAGCTATTAAATGTAGACTGAAACACATTGGAATAAAGGTTTTACCTAATAATAACAATAATAATACAATAACAATTAGAGCAAATTTAAGACCAGAAAAGGACTTAATGAGAGGACAGGAATTAGCATATCTTTAAATAAATAATATGAAATTAAACAAATGAAGATTTTGGGAATAACTCTTTTTATTTGAATGTACAGAATTGAAGTAGAACTTGGGTTTGGAGCTGACCTGCAAGGCATATTTTTTAATTTTGTCATTGCTCACACTTTGCTTTTCTAGTTGGCAATACTCCTTGTTATGTCTTAAGTTTTATGAAAGTCAAAAGAAATACAGTAACTATTATGATCTAATTTTGTGCAATTAAAATTCTTCTGTACACCTTCTTTTATTTATATCATTTTATATATGTTTGGGGTTTTTTTTTTGTGAGATATTTGCAACACTGTTTCAGAATCTAAATTTTCTATAGGAGTCATCTTGTGTTTTTAGAATTCTCCAGCCCTTCTTTTTCTGACATTTTACTTGGTCCCTGGCCAAGTCCTCTCTGTTCAAGGTCACTTGAAAAGTATGTATTAAAAATATATATTTGGCAACCACATTTTCCAAAGTTACTTAAACCTTGAATGGTTTGGATCTCATGCATAATTTTATTTTAAAACTCTCTCTTTAAGCAAGAGCCATCCACATGTTCCAGGTTCCCTGCAGACACCAAGGGTTACCTCCTTAGAATTCCCTAGGAAAACACGATTGCAAGCATTCCCTTCAAGATCTGCTGTTACAAATTGAGATGTGTTATACTGCTTATCTACTTGCCTCATGATCTTCAAATATTTCTGTACAGTTCCTCTGCTTGTTCCTTCAGACTCCAAACAATCCATGAAACTGCCCTTGATGGAGACCACCTCATCGTGCCTGTTTTAGCCCTATCATGCAGGAACGCTTCTCTGCTCTCAGATTATCAGTGCTTTGGGGGTTAAACAAAGTATCTGATCAAATCCTTCCCTTTTAAAGCAGGATTTAAACAAGTCTGTTGAATCTTGGTAGTCTTTTTTTTTTTTCTTTTAACAGAAAAAGAAGGAAAACATGAAAGACAGGATAAGACTTTCTCCTGTAGAAATGTAATTGCAAAAGGTGAGGATATCTGCATTTTGAAAGAAAAGTACAACAGCTGATAGAAATATTCACAGTAAAGTTCACGCAGAGACATCATGATCTTGTCTCCTCCTCCGTGCTTTCTTGGAAATAAAAGTCCTACTCTGGATACTAATTTTGAATTTGGTCATTTTTTGTTTTGTTTTTCACTAAGAAATTGAGCAGTACTTATACTTTTCAGCTTTATATATGAAATATGATTTTCTTCAATTTAAGGAGGAAGTTAACCCACTTTTTCCATTCATTCAAATGTTTATCCTTACTCCTTTATCCTCCCAAAAGTGAAATGAGTTCCTAAAATGCCAAATGCTCCAGAAATTCCTCTGGAGAACTATTTGCTAATTTTGGCAGGAAATGGTTTAGAAATGGAATAGATGACAAAATTTATGAGGGGATGAATGGAGAGATGGAAGGACAGAAAGAATACTAAAACAGTAATATTTTCTTTAGCCTCAGAAAAGTTTAGACAGGCTGAATATATGTTCCAGGGTATTTTTGTTTCTTTTGTTTTTAGGTTGTTGGGGTTTTCTTTTCTGAATTATTTTTGTTATATGTTAAAATTATTGTGCACCTATTAAGCACATATAAGTAAATAGAAAGGAAGAGAGAGCTCTGACCTTGTGTAGAGGCAGAAACAAGAATGAGTTTAGCAAAACAGATGAAACAAGGGTTACAATTCCCACTTGCTTCCACTGCAGACCTCTTGACTGAGGGCTTACACTGGGGCTAATATCCAAATGCTACCAAAGAGAACATATTGTGGGACAATTTAAAGCATTTCTGTACTATTTCTGACTCTTATCTCTTCAATGGTGTTGTTAGTTTGCAAGCTTCAGCTCCTGCACTCAGCAGTGGTATCATTTACAACAGCTGCTTCTGCTATTGACTGATGAAATTAAAATGCACTTAAAAGCATTACAAAGAACAGAGTTGCAGATTGTTCAGTGAGGATTGACATTACCTTGAGAAATTGTATTGCTTTGCCATATTTATTTATGGGACTTCTTGCATGACCTATTTTTACATATATTTGAAGGAGAGGAGAAAAAAAAAAACAACACAGCTATTACTTTACTTCAAAAACTCCAAGTCCTGTAACTTCGTTTTTTGATTGTTTGTTTGTTTGTTTGATTTCTTGTCTGAGCAGCAAATCCTGTTACCCTATTAAGAATTTTAAGCTTCAAATTTACACAGACAAATCTTGTTCTACAAATAAATTGAGTCTATGAAAATGGCTATTTCTCAGCCTTCCTGAACATACACAGAGTTGGTATTGATACCCTTTTCTATTACTTTTTACCTGTCTTTGTGCCAGAAACCTTTCTTCTACATTTCTCTACCTCTTCCTCATCTGACATGTAGACTAGCAAATGGAGGTAAGTGAACTCACAGAACAAACTCACTATTATGTCATTAATGTTTAAATTCTTATTAACTTTCAAGGTAAAGAAAGTTCAGCAGGAAATTACTCAAAGTAGGCTGTCAAAAGTTTCACTTGCAAAAGCCGTTTTTTCATAATTTTGGCATAGTGGTATTGCTATTATTACATAAGCAAATAAATATATTTTAAAGGCTGCTTAGATGCTGGCAAAAGGGTTGTTTTAATAGAATGGTGGCAGAGAAAAAAAAAAATACATGTTTATAAATAGTAACATTTGCAATGGCGACAGTACGTGTCATGCAAACAGTATTACCTTGATGTTAAATAGGATGTCTATGAGTTCAGTCTCATTATCTTAACAATTTCAGAGAGAACAAGAATATTGATGAGACAAGTCTTCTGATTCCTTACAGCTGAAATAGTGAAGATATTTCATCACTAAAATAGTGTCCCTAACTGTATCTCATTCTATGAAAAATATTATTGTGTAACAGGTAAAATTAAACATATTAAAGAGTTTATTCTTGAAGCTAAGCTGACCTCGTTCATTGAAGTCATGACTCTAAACATTCCTAACCAAAACAGCTTAAGATTTTCTTCCCCAATTTGTGAGACCCCACCTGCAGGGCTACACCCAGCTCTGGGCTCCCAGCACAGGAAGGACAGGGACCTGCTGGAGCCAGGCCAGAGGGGGCACCAAGGTGATCAGAGGGATGGAGCAGCTCTGCGGTGAGGAAAGGCTGAGAGAATTGGGACTGTTCAGGGTGGAAAAGAGAAAGTTTTGGGGCACCCTAACTGTTTCCTTCAGGTGCCTGAAGGGAGCCTATGCGAAAGATGGAGAGAAACTACTTATAAGGGCCTAGAGTGACAGGACAAGGGAGAATGGCTTCAAAATGAGAGTAGGTTTATATTGGATATTAGGAAGAAATTCTTCCCTGTGAGGGTGGTCAGGTGCTGGAACAGCTTTCCAAGAAAAGTTGTGTTTGCCCCATCCCTGGAAGCATTGAAGACCAGATTGGATGGAGCCCTGAGCAACCTGGTCTAGTGGGAGGTGTCCCTGCCCATGGCAGGGGGTTAGGGTCCCTTCTAATTGAAACCGTTCTACCATAACTCATCACATTTCTACCAAACAACAGACAGGTGAGGCAAATACCATAAAAATCAACGTATGTGTTTCAAGAATATGAAACATCTCTATCCAGGAAGAATATAAGAGGAGTAGCATCCTTTTATCAAATATGCTTTTGCACTGCAATGCAAGGATTGAAAGATGTCCACAAATAAGTAACAGCTTAACAACATTTGTACATGGAATTCAGTCCTTGGAAGTGTGTCTCTACCATGACTGTTTTCAGGAAATATATGATTTATATCTGTTAGTGCTATAATACAGCATTTGGAGTTACATATTTTCATAGAAAAATTATAGATAATTTTTAAAAAATCTTCTGAAATATCAATGCTTCAGGTTATTTCAGGCTATTTCAGGTTATTATCAGCTTATTTCATTTTTCTAAACCTCTCCCCTTGTAAATTAAGCTTTGCTAAGACAACATACAGTTCTGTTAAAGGCAGTCTGGATTTGACTTCTCGCTTACCTTGTCTTTCTATTATATATTCTTCACATTTCTTCCTATGCTGTCATGAACAAAATGGTCTGAGTTTCTCAGACCAACATTTGGATAGCTCCAAAAACTTAGAGTCTATATAACAGTATTAGCTTTATTTTTGCACATCATCAGGAATGGTGTTGATCCTTTAAGTAGCAAAAAAGAGCTGCACTGAAAACGCAACTTAAAAAATCCATGAAATTCAATCAGCTTATAGATCTGAATGTTCTTTCTTCTCCTTTTATGGTTTAAGAAACAGCACCTTAGCTTGTAAAATGCTGTAAATAGCTGATATATAAAAGACAGCTTTGAAATAAGAACAGACTGAGAATAAACTGCAAAATTTTATTTAGAAAAGATGAATCTTTCTGTGTTATTGAAAAAGATATTTGTATATGTTATTTCAAGATACTAGAAGAATTTCAAAGGCTGTTTAAGCAAAAGATTTAAATGTATCTTATTTCATTACAGACTTTGAAATGTGACCACATCCTTTATATCATCACTTTGAATGAACACAATATACACAGCAGCTTCTCAGTAAGCCAGTAGGTATTTTGGAAGTATAATAAATGAATACATTGTGCAGGAGTATTGTTCTATTTATCTTGATAAAAGGATTAAATTCACATGCACTAAATAAAAGCAAAAAGTGCCAGAGAAGTGTTGATCACATAGCTGAACTTTCTGCTTCAAACAACAAATTAGAGTCAGTAGAAAGGAAAAAAAATGACAAAAAATTATCCAATAGTGCATGAATAGTGAGCCAAAAAAAAAGTTATATAGCTAACACCTCCAGCAATGTCCTATATTTGTAGTCATAACAATTCAAGCTAAGTCAAATGTTACTTCTCTTTTCCTTTACTCAGCTCAGCACTACACAATGGTTGGACAAACAGAGGTTAAGTGAAAGACAGCCTTTGTTTGAATAAGTGTCTGTTCTTTAATTTCCATGCCTTGCATTGCTTTAGAAGTAGTGAGTAATCACATTAATAAAGACTGTAGTTATGTAGAGACCAAGGTGAACATTGAAGAGCCAGGATTAGGGAGGCTGAGTGGACTCATTTTGTGTTTGTGGAACATATGAAAACATATGCAAGTACATGTACACATAGATTCATTATTTCTTGTCATAATTTTAGCAGATTTCCATATATCCACATCATGTAGCAATATTGATCCAAACACTGTGTGTTGGCTGCAAATTTATGTGTTGGCTCCAAAATGGTCTCAGTTATTTTAAGTCAACAAAATATCCAATTACTTAATTCTTGTCTTTTGGGCTTTTATTTGGTTACCGGTTGAAGAATAATCAAGGTAAAATGTTCCTTACTTTGATAAACATGGAGAGAGGGGTATGTGGTATTCAGTAGTTTTTCCAAAATTTATTAAGTACCAAATTGTACTAAATAACACTAATTGAAATACATGTTTAGCTTTTTTGATTGGGGTTCATTTTGGTTTGCTCAAGGAATGCCACATCCTAGACTGTTTGAGGAGATTTATATATACTGTGACTCACTTCCATAGTAGTTGCACATCATGTCTACTTAACGTAATAGGAGAACTAATGATATATAGACCTGTCAGCTACAAAGTATTACTATTTAACACCAAGGAGTAAGAGGTCAAACAAACAAGCAAAAATAATTTAACCTTATTGTCTTAGGTTACAATGTAAGATGTAACCAAAAGTATGTATTCTATCACCATCTCCATAAGCTGTTAGAACCACGTTAGGCAGTGTTCTTTATCTCATCCATGATACATCCCTGATAACTCCCTCCAAGGGATATCTTCTGTTAATGGGCCATCAAGTCTCACTGAATGGCTTAAGAAATTACATCATCCCATTGTGGCAGGGGAAGGAACCAAGCATTCCTACCTGGATAAAATCTGAGGTTTGGAACACCACAGGCAGCCTTATCCACTGGATTCCCAGAGGACAAAAACTACATCACCACCACTGGACCCTCAGAACAAGACCAGACCTTTCCATTGCATCACTGCTTCAACAGAGCCATATCTGTTATTTCAATAGGAATGCAACCATTTAGTCAGACTGCTACCACCACCCTGCCTGACAGGGTGTGACATTGTATCCTGACTCTGTCAGTTTAAGGCAGTATGTTCTTCTTTTATTTTATTTAATCCTATTAAATTATAGTTCTGACTTTGGATCTCTCACTGGTTTGCTTTCAAACTAGTGCACATACAAATATGTATTAGCCAGAAAACAAGCTGCAAAAGGCACTTGGTAGCAAACTTCTGCTCGGTTTCTGGAGTGGGAATCTAGAGATCCTCTTAAGAGGAGTGGAATTTCTCAAATTTATTTTATCTAAGAACACATATTTTTGCCATAATCTCAGAGGAACTGAAGAGGGTTTTGGTGTAGGTTTTTTTCTTTGTTGTTTTGTTTTTGTTTTTGTTGTTTGGGTTTTTTTGAGTGGAAAAACACAATTTTTCATATGGATAATTTTCACAAAATTATTACCTTAAAAAGACAATTCATGGGGAAACTGAGTTTCTGGAACTACTCATTAAAAGGTGCAATTGACATAGCATTAGGGTACATATTTGGTTATTTGAATTGTTTTTTGACACAATTATGTAGCTGATGAAATGCTTACAGAGAGTGACACCATTAGCAAACATATTAGTGATCTTCCAAGTGGATAGAAAATATAGCTGTATGTCATATTTTCAAATGGAGTTCAATGATTTCTGGAGTAGAAAACTTTCCCTCAACTAAGAGACAATGGCAACGTAGCTCAGATAGGCACTAGGGATGTGAGGAATTGGCTGCATGCAGACTTATCTGCACAAATACCTGTGACAACTTCATTCGTTTTGTACCCCTCTTTAAGAAAGAAGGCTGGCCAACTGTTTGCTGCCCCTCTTTGCCTTCACTAACCTTGTCAAGATACAAAAACCTTCTATTAACAACAACATTAAAAAGCAACTTTCAGTTTCACCACAGTGCACCAGAGGAAAAAGTTTAAAATATTGAGAAGACAGATGAATTGGAAAAATTGTTTCTTATCTTTTACAGTAAGATCTAAAAGCCTTCCTGCTGGATTAGGCAAGGCAAGTTCCCTTTTGCATCCCACCAAATGATGCCTAAATTTAGTGAATGGACAAGAGTTGAGTCACCTACCTGATGAGAAATCTCAGCATCTTTACGATCACATCTGTTTTAAAAGGAAAAAGTGTTTTCATTGCCACGGTCTTAGCAACAGCATGTTTGAAATATATAAGGTGAAAGATAATATGAAGAGTTGAATGGGAGAATTGTGGACTTCCCGTAGCTGCTACACAATTGTGCTTCATCCTCTAAATCAAATTATTAAAAACTCTGGGGGAAAAAAAGTGATATAAATTTTGATAATAAAAGCAATCAGATATGAAGTTATATAGTAGAAGGTAATATCAAAGCTACTTTCATTGGAACAAGCTAAGATCTGTAAATATTTTTTCAAACTATTGCAAATGAGTACTTAATTCTTTTGTCACAAATACAAGACAAATTATATGCTAGTCCATTGACCTTCCTTTCCCTATATATATCTTACTGGTGCTAGAAACGCATAATCAGGGGATGATTATATGCAGGTGTTTTTATTGAAGAGCTCTGGGAATCAGGGGGTACAGACCCAAATCTGACTCTGACATTGGATTTGGGACAAATATGTTTTATACCCTTTCCATTATATAACTGCATATTAATTATTAAACCCATATTGTTCTTTTGTATACATTGATCTTATTCTTGTAGTTTTCATCAGGTCTCCCAAACATCATTTCTCATGATTCTTGTTGCGATTACATAGTTTCTCATGATTCTTATTACAATTAAACAATAATCATATTCAATTACCAACAATTAATACTACATTTAACAATCATATCATTGATCATACGATGATCATGCAGGTGCAGTTGTACATGACCTAGTACAAACAGAGCTAAATATTTGTTCCCGAGGCCTAGTTCCCTTTCCCAGGCCTCCCCAAGCCCAACCTTTCTTTCCACCCTGAGGAGTCTATTCCCATGTTCTTAGAAACATTTTATCCCTATGCTACTAAAATTTAACCCTATAATATCAGTGTTACTAATATTACTTAGACCTTGACATTTTCTTCAGCTGAATATGGACACAATCTCTGCCCATTTCCTGCTTGTAGTTTCACTTCTGTTTTCACTCAATCTTTTGACCCAACTTGGAACCAGGGAGGCACCGGTACTGCAGAAAATCATTAACTTGTGAAGATTTTCTGGAAGTTCCTCACCTGTCCTCTGGGTGTCTGTGTGAGCTCTGTATATAAATGTCATAATGAGGATTGGTACCTGTCTTCCAAGACTAGGTCATCTCAAATAAGAACTTACCTGCAAAATATCTTGCAAGAATTGCAAAGACCTTTCTTCCACAGACACTTAAAAGCTGTGCTGGCCCTCTATCTGTTTTGCTCAGTCATCTCGTATTTATCATGGAAGGCATACACTTAGATAAAAATTTCCTTCTCAAAGGAATTAGATTGAGTGAGACTTTAAAAATCAATGTCTCTAAAACCATATGTAAATTTATGAAAAACTAAAAGAAACTCAGAAATAATTGCAACAGCCCTTCCATGGAACGTTCCTGTAATTTATGAAAAGCATAGGTCTTGCTGGACAGTATTAGCTCAGTTATGTGGGATATGGGATTATAATTGTTAAAGCTGTTAAGGCCTATGTTTACCAGAAGACCCCGTGGGAAGGCACAGCTGCACGTTGGATGGTGAGAAGCCAGCGGCAGGGTGAGAGATAGTTATGACTTGTGGACAACAAGCTGCCGCTGAGCCAGCCAATGGGTACTCTTCTTCTGTCAAGTTTGGGTCTTTTCTGGTTGAGACTAAAGGTATAAAAGGGGAGTGACTTCTACAATAAAGTGATTTCCCTTGCATGCCCAAGGGGGTGTTTGTTCCTCCATTGCTACATGATTATACCCCTTCATAAAAGACAACTATGATTTCTTCTTCTGTGAATTACACGGACAAGTAAAATTTCACTTCTCACTATGCAAAATTGAGACCAGTTCCTCTGCACAGTTTCCATCTCAACTTATTCAGTGGGCTTAATTGACACAGTAGGTGTCCGAGTCCTTGGCAGACTAGTCTTTCAGCTCAGTTTCACTCAGAAAAATAACTGGCATTCTCCAAAATTAGATTTCTGTACTTTGGCATTCTTTGAAATTAGACAAAAATATTTTGCAGAGATTATTAAGAAGTTTCAAGATAAGTTAATAATTCAAAGTAACTAACAACTGTATAATTCATATCTTCCAAACACCTACAACACACACAACACCCCTAAACAAAAACAAGTACACAAATAGAGTGTCACCAGCATAAAGCTTGAGCAGTGAACTGTTAAATCAATCTATCTAATCTCAGACGAATTACAGTGCTTATGCACTGTTTATCAATATGGCACCAGACTACTTAATCAGGCAAATCTAGGGTTTGATTTTTTGTCTCTTAATAGAAAACTTTCTGTTTCCAATGAAACAGACAAATTAAAGTAAATATTTTACATAAATATAAATTTTCCAATGTATTTTTCTTTATGATACTAATTTTTTGGTTAAAAATATTACCTGCTACATCTTGTGTTTCACTGCTAAATGATTTGAAATAGATTTCTATAAAATGATGAAATAATATTTGCATGACAAAGAATAAAATTCCTTTGGGTTTTGGTTTGGTTTGGTTTTGGGATTTATTTTAAATTGTGTACAAGAGGGATGGAAAAAGTAAAATTAGTAAATAATGTTGCTACCAATTTTTATACAAGTGGGACACTGTCTTTGAACAGAGAATTAGACATGATGTTGATATTAAGCCTTAACAGAATTGTCAAGCAAGTATTGCTTTCCTAACTTCAAATTTGCTCAAAACTTAAGTTATTACCTTTCTAGTTTCCTTTGCAAGCAAATATAAAACTGTTTAAGAACCATTGCTATTATTGGTTATCAAAACTACTTTTAATAATGAAAATACTATAGTAAGATATACTTGTCCATTTTCTCAAAATTTTACATAAAAACCTCTTAATATTTAATATTAAACTGATTCAAAGAACCAATCAACTTGTATCATCTGACGTCTGGGATTCTGGATTGATTTAAATGTATATGTCTCTGCTAAAGTCAACACAGCTGAATTTCTACAGCTATTTATCTGATGCATTATTTCTAAATTGCAAATTGGAGACTTTAAGCTTAAGGAAGGCCAAAAAGTTTGCTAAAGATGCTCTTCCAACCCATTTAACTTAGCATATAAGAAGTCTTCATGTATTTAAAGCTTAGCTCATAATCAAGTCTTGATATAAATGATGTTACAAATTAGAGATATTGCTATTTGATTAATATTAACTGAGACCAGAATCGACAACATTTTCAAATTTAGAGCTTTTTAAACCTAAGTTTAAATTATTGGATGCCAGAAATCAATAAGAAACCAGAAGTTTTGCTGTACACTGTCTGCCTGCCTTTTTATAGTCAGTAATGAGAAAATAAAACATTCTGTATGATGGATAGAAAGAATGCTAGTTGAGACTAAAATGCTTTAATAAAAGATCTGAACAGAAGCACAGATATCTTTGTGTCACTGACAGGTGAGGCACAAGAGTGAAGGACCAAAGTTGAATGTGATGTGGCTCATGGTGATCTCCAGGGCTCCACATCCACATCACATGTTGACTAGCAGTGAAGCTTGGATGGATGGCCCAGGCACTCAGAATCACAGAATATGCTGAGCTGGAAGAGACCTATATGGATCACCAGTCCAGCTCCTGGACCTGCACAACACCATCCCCTGAGAGCATTGTCAGTCACACCATGCACCTGAGAGCATTGTCCAAACACTCCTTGAACTCTGTCAGAACTGGGGCTGTGAGCGCTCCCTGGAGAGCCCACTCCAATGACCAACCACCCTCTGGCTGAAGAACTTTTTCCTAATATCCAGCCTAAACCTCCCCTGACACAGGTCTAGGTCTTCTCACTGGTCACCAGAGAGCAGAGATCAATGTCCACTCCCCCTCAAAAGGAAGTTGCAAACAGCTGAGGTCTCCTCTCAGCCTTCTCTTCTCCAGGCTGAACACTGAAATTACCTCAGGGGCTCCTCATACAGCTTCCCCTCCAGGACCTTCAACATCTTTATTGCTCTACTTTGGATACTCTTTAATAGTTTAATACCTTTTTTATACTGTGGTCACTGGAATTGCATATGATAATCAAGGTGAGGCCAAATCAGCGCAGACAACTGCCTGTGGGAGATCTTTGCTTTCCTGCTGTAAGTAGGGGTTTCTGACATGTCCCTTCCATGTTTGACGAAGTCAAGCATCCATCCAACCTTGGTTCCCCCAGGAAGGAATGTGTTTAAAGCCCATCCATGATGGTCTTGAAGGGGTGCTGTGAGATTTCTAGTACACACACAAAATTAATTTGTGCTCAAAAGGAAATCTCTAACATTAAATAACTGCTGTTGGCAAACAATGTCTCTTGGGAGGGACTTACATTATTCAGATAATGTAAGTATTCAGATTCTTAGTTCTTTCATAAAAAGTGAAGGGTTACATATACCTGTCAAGGGCTTGCAAGAATGGTAAGAGGAAACATTGGGCTGCAGCAGTCTGATGGTCAGGACACTCACCAAAATACAAGACATCCAAATTCTAGTCCCTTCCCAATTACATAGTTTTAATTGCAGGACAGACTATCAACTACTCAAGAGCAGAATACGCCTTGCTGTCTGCTGTGCTGGTTTTGGCTGGGGTAGAGATGATTTTGTTCATAGTGGTTAGTACAGGGCTGTGTTTTGATTTGGTTAAACCATGACACCTGCCAAGAAAGCATTCAAAATTTTTGTTCCCAGAAGGAGGTTGGAAAATTACTGTCTGTATGTCCTACTGGATAAGGTCCTTGGACGGTAATTTCTTTCTTTCCAAATATTATTGCAAGACATTTATGCATTTTGTTTCATCACAGTAAGAATTTTCTAAATTAAGTTGGTGGGGGTTGTTTGTTTGTTTGTTTGTTTGTTTTCTTTAGTTTTGTTAGTGGGGGTTTTGGTGGGTTTTTTTTGTTGTTTTCTAGTGGTTTGGGGGAGTTTTGTGGTTTGTTTGTTTATTTATTTGTTTGGTTTGGTGGTTTTGTTGTGGTGGTGGTGGTTTTGTTTTGTTTTTTGGGTTTTTTTGCTTTCATGCAAGAAGAGACCAGAATAAAAATTCCTACTGTTGATGGAGTGCTTTTTCCAGCAGGGATAGAACTGTTTGCACTTCCTTGCTTTGCAACCAGACACAGGTAAGGTAAAAGCCCAGTTTCCCTTCATGACAGGAAGACTTCAGTATAAATTTGCACATTGATATGCCCTGATCAGTAGGGCAATACAGATATCATGGGCAATACAGCCCCTTCTGTGCATACCAGGAATGTTCAACATTTACCTGTTGGATCAAGCCTTTGGGGAATAGTGACCCATTTCTTTCTAATTCCTGGATCCTTGCGTGGCTTGAAAATGTATTACCTTTTTTGCTACTTATATGAGGAGACTTTTGACCTGGACAGAAGAAGATTGCAATTGCATCCTGAGGTTTAGATGCCCTCAGGTGTACAGTTACTGAGCAGCCTCTGTCAATGCTCTTTTTGGACATGCTTGTCTGTGCTCACCTATGCCACTTTTAGCTATCTTAAACAGTGTTTAAAGCATTTTTACACTAAAAAATGCTTTCCTTTTCTTGTTTGGAGTAATGAATATAAACAAATATTTTGATTGCCATCAACAAAAATGATTTCTGAGGAAAAAAAAGAAGAGCTAACATTTTTTTCATTATCAAGATGCACTTGAAATTAAATTTTAACAACTAAAAATAAACAGAGACTTGCATATTCATTATATTCTTCACTATTCAGGTGTTTTTAGGATTAGCTATGCATCAATTTCAACAGTGAGCAAAGACTGCCATCTTCTGACTTCCGCAATGTAGCTGCACAAGTGAATATACATCTTAGTTTGCCCTGTTACAGTTTATCACAGTGCTCCTAAGTGAAAAAAAAATCCTTGGTCACATCTTGATCCTGTTGTCTGAAATATTGTGGCCCAGTGAAAGCCTTCACAGTACACTGTTACACCTCTGAAAGAGGAATATTTACCCGAGACAAGTAAAACTTGTTCACTTCTTTGTTTTCTTGCAGAGCTCTTTCTTACATAAATTTGTCATCTCATCCACACTTCCAAAGAATATTTTTTCTACTGCCATCAGTTAATTAATCAGTTGATAATTTTTTTTTTTGTAACTTCCATGCTGAATGGTTAATGCTTTGACAACACAAAGCAAATGTGTATTTACCTCCCATTAGAGGTCTATAGTATCCCAGCAACTAATGCTGGTACCTTTAGAATTCCCATCCAAAGATTCAGCTATCTGGCCTGTGAACCTAAAAGTAAATATCAGATGGTTAATCAGATACCTCAAGCTGTTCACTAAATTTTAAGTGATATTACAGGAGATCTGCAGCACATGGAATAGATGTATCTACACACATTGTGACCAATTTCCATGCATTTGCTGCTCAAAAAGAAACTGAGATAAATGCACAGGCCTCTTTTAGCAGAAGGAAAGCATAGCTAGCAACAAGTAACTGTTGTTTTCCATAGCTTTTTATTCAGACTTAAGCCCCTGGCATGACTCTGACAGGATTCACAGAGAGCTCACAAGCTTGAGGTGTGGGAACCCTGTCTCTGAAGCCCATTTCAAGTGGATATCACACAAGGAAATGCAGTCTCTCATAGCAAGCCTTTGGTGGACATATCACTGGCACAGAAGACCAGCTGGCATATGCTCAGCAGGAAATCATGTTCTTCTCTGCTGAAGACACTCTTAATCCAGCAGGCTTCCCTAACAAGAAGGAAATCTCTTGGCTATCAAAAGTCATCTGAAGTTTAGATCACTTTCTCTCTGACCTACGGCATTTGCATTCTCTGTGTGTATCCTGCCATACAGCACAACTAACACAGCAGATTCAGAATATATCATACAGCCAGATCAATTTTAACACTTCACAGTCTGATCAGTAGTCTGGAGGAGTAAAAGAGTGGAATATTAACTGATTTGGATGAATAAAGCAGACACCTGTACATGCATTTGCTCTATTACTTCCATCCTTATTTTAAGGAAGTTCTTTCTTCATATTCTCTTTCGTGACACTCAGAGTGTTTTTATCTTTTTTAAATAACCCTTTCAGGTCTTTCCTGAGGGGGAAACCTACTGCTTAGTAATATTTTATGTCATACTATACAAGATTTCCTTTTCTGATAATTCATTTCAGTGTATTAAAGTGTATTCAGTGTACTTATCCAAAATTTATTCAAATGTAGAAGTGACTGAATCTGAATGCTTCTGTGTGTTTATGAAAGAATAGATAAATATCCTTCATTCAAAATGCTTAATCATCCAAAAAAATTCCTACTGCTTAACCACTGTAAGTAGAATCCTCATCTCTTCCTTTTCCCAGCTTTTTGATGTCACTGGTTCAACTATCAGTTATCTATTTCCTTAAGAGGAAAACCAAAGCAATAACTGGGTCTTTGAGACCTTATTTGTGGTCTCAGTATGTCCAGTTCTTGTCTTCCCAATACAGAGCCTAAAACACAAACTGAAATACAGGAAACTGGGATTAAAGTTAAAGAAATATTTTTTATCTCACTATCTGAATGTTTATTGCTTTTGCATTTTGTTATGAGAATATATGCAACTAACTGGGGTAATAAGTTCTTCTATCTGTGTAAATTCTTTTCTTTCCATTCAGCAGTAAGCTAAAGGAAATAGGCAAAAAGCCCCTCTGAGTTGGAGCAAGCAAAGTGGCACTTCTGTAAATCCTATAAAAGAAATAAGGACACTTTCCACAAGCCAGCTAAAGAAGCAGACCTTCATCCTGCTGGTCAGCACAAAAACCAAAAAAGAAGAAAGACATTCATCTGGAGGTTGTAGTTTAGCTTGTACTGGTTCACACTTCGCTGTCTTGTTTTTCTTTTGATCTTGTATTAAAGAAAAAGAAATTATATCCAACATTTTGAATTTTCTGAATATGACATTGTTGATTTCAGAGAAAAATATTCAGAAAAAAATTTACCATGAATGCGGAAGGTAAGAGTCCTGATATCATTTCAGAGAATGATTAATGATATACACAAGGTAAAATAATGTTAGCAGTACACCCAGCACAGAGTACATAGATTCAGCTTCAAATGGCACCAGACAGAAAATCACTCTGCTTCCAATTTCTGAGTGCAGGAAGAAGACATAAGTATGAAATAAACTGTTTGTTTTGACCGAGAGATAGATCAGTAGCTATTTTAGCCTTTCTAAACCAAAGCTCTTCATCTAATGAAGAAATGAATAAACTTCATTTCAACAGAACTTAAAAGACAGCCTAGACCTATTTTCATGGACTTAATTTCACATGACACACGTGCTACTTCAGGACAACAATAGAATTATAAAACTAGATTTTTTAAAAATCATTATGTTTATTTTTTTTCTGGCCAAAGTATCTATTACGATGTCTGCTGTGTTCTCTTCATCACTGAACAAGTATATTTGCTTGCTTGACTTCCATTTCCATTTTAGAGACAAGAATGACAGCATTCACAGTCCTTCTGAGCATTGCGTATCTGACAATTAGAACAAAACCAGATGCTAAATGAAGTAAAATACAAATTTCTTCTCACCCAAGATTTCTGGTAACAAAAATAGCACCTTCTCCTTCTCATATCCTGCACAAAAAATGCACTTGGGTTTAAAGAATTATGCAGAAAATCCTGGATAATTTCACTCTCAAAGAGTGAATTAAACAAGCTGTAGCATTGTAATCTTAATGCTATGAATCCATGTTTAAGTATTTCAGAGTCCAGGAGATGTTTTTACAGCTGTAAATATTTCATAAGTTGGTTTCCTACTTAAAGCATTACTTTTTTTCATCAAGGAATATATGTATGATAATCAGCACAGATAATACCTTGAACTAGAAGGATGATCAGGATGAAATAAGAAACAAAACCCCTGCATTATCTACCCAGAAAATAATCAGGCCCTAAATTCCCACGTTATATGTGTTTATGCGAGTACCTAAACATGACGCCATTCAAATACATTCACCTATTCTGACTTCACTTCAAATGTTCACTTGCATACTAACAGAAATATTTTATAAAAGGAACAAACAAACAAAGTGATCATGAATTGCCTACAGACATTAGGCTGCAGCAACATGAAGTATATTCAAAATATTTGAAATTCAAACTGTGCAGTTTTCCAGTGCTTACATGATGGTGTTGTGAGTCTTGCCACTCCTTTGTCCATGTTGAATGCTAATTCTATGAAGAAAATTAGTATTAATGAATATTGACAAAGGAACAAGCAGCTGAAAAGTACCTAAGTCACTTTACAGTTTATGTAACATCCTAGACATTGCCCTTCTTTTTCAAAACCTTTAGAATCACATCTTGCTGTGTTGAAAAATATATTCTGGAAGATTTGAAAAATAAAATAAAATAAAAGTATGGGGGTTTTTCCATAGTCACATACTTACCACACTGCTCATTGTTTTTCCAATTGTGCCGCACTCATACCCACAATTTTTCTAGCTAGCATGTTATAGCAATGAGAAAAAAAGCCTCTGGGAATGAAAAAAAGAGGTAAAACAAATATAAACAGAGTGTATTTTTGTACAGTTACCATATCAATGTATTCCAGCTGGTTTTGGGGTCCGCAGTTTCAGACCCAGGAGGCTAGAGCCACCCCAAAAGGTATCTCATTAGACACAGCTTCCTGGGGGGTCAGAGCACTCCCTCAGCTGGCAGAGAGTGCCTCAGCAGGGGGGTAGAGCAGTGATTCTTCAGCTCTTGTGATTTCAGCTCAGTGATTTCTCAGCTCCTGCCCTGCGAGGTTGCTTCTCTTTTAGCCGGCCTGGGAAAGATAGAGAGGGTCTCGTATAGCAATTCCGCATGAAGTAGCTTTATTGCAAGGTACCAGCAAAGGGAGCCAGGGACGAAATACCCCAGGGACTAGGGGGGACCCAGGGGGTTTTATGGGAAACTAGGGTGGGAGGGGAAAGGGTACAAAGCCAATAGTTTACAACAGATCTACATAAAATCTCCTGGAGGCTTGTGGGTCCATTAGTGGCTGCCCTGACTGTAAGCTTGCTTTCTTATCTTAGGGGTCTGCAGGGAGGTTGTGCAATTCTCCTCAGCAGGCCTCCCTCCAGGGCAGAGCCACCGGGGCTCCACCCACCCCCACAACAATGGATTGATTTTTTTTCCTGGTGCTTTTTTTTTTTCCCCCCCTTTTTCTAAAAGTACTTTTAAAGGTAAACAATAAGACTGGAAATTTTAGTAAGCAATACTCAGAACTTTGGTGAATGCAATAAATTAATTTTCAAGTATCTTAGCATGAGATGAATTTGCTATAACTTTGTCTTCAAACACCTAATGGGAGCAGATAACAAAAACTGTTGCAAAAAAAATGTTGCTAAATGTTGCAAAAACAAAACCGTTCCAAAATTTGCAAAATGTTGCAAATTATTGCATTGTCGTAAGTTTGGGCACATCCTTCTACAGAAAACAGATGAGGATCCATGAGAAAATATGTCTTTATGCTCTTCTAGGGCTATAATAGCTTTTTCAGAATTCCACTCAACTAGATATTTGGCAACATTTCAATCAGTTTTTCTTATTTAAATTTTAATTATATGGGATTTTGCAAAAAAGTAAAGTGTAGGTAAAAAAATTCCCAAAACACAGATGTTATACGAAGCCCAGAGAAATCTTTGGATTTTGTCTTCAGGTGACTTACTAACCTTCTAGATTAGTACTGGAAATTTCCCTACCAATATGAGTTTTTTTCAATTTCATCCTTTTTCCTTCCTATTTGACCGGCATAATTGTGATGGCATTTGGTACAATAGGATTAGGCAATTATTCTCACATTATTGTAAGGGCTGTCTGAAAATGAGCCTAATTTTTGTTCTTTCCTGCATCTCTTCTTTAAGAATGCTCTTTAAGAAAGGGGCAAAATGCACTAAAATATCCAAGTCCTCTAATTTTAAGATATTTCCATCTTGTATTTGATTGAAACACATGTTCAATAATAAGAGAAGATACATTGTAGTTGTAAAGACCACAGCTTCAGAGTAAATCATGTAGATTACTTCTTGTTGGAAACAATGTCTTTCTAGAATTCCTTTTATATAATTTAGAATGCCTGTGAAGGAATACAAAATGTGTGTGAGGAAGAAAGAATCTTTCTCAAATTCAGCTCATTCTGCATGGAGTGTTATGTACCCAGTTTCAACACAAATATAATTGAATTTAACTAAATTGAAATGGCATTCTCCTAAATAGAGCCACCTAATCTGAGGAGTCCTTTCATCTTATGTGCAGGGTTTGAATGCAACGTTTGTGGAGTTTTCTTTTATTAAAACTTAATGTACATTCACTAATGTAGGCTTAAGTGTGGCCTAATTGTTAATCAAATATATTTCAGCAGCAGGAAGGCCAACATTCAAAAAATGATTAATTGAAAACTTAATTAAATACTTCAAGACATCACATGAAAGAGATTTCAGGTCATGCAGTTTGCATCTGAATATGAGTAATGAAAATGAAGAAATTATTCAGAAGCCTTTGTAGTCAGTGACTGAAATTACTCCAAAGCTGCTGAAGAAAATCTGTCTTTGAATATTTGCAATTAAGTTTTCTGGGTGACCTTTGCATAATGTGGAGTGTAAAAACAAAGATTTGGCTTCACCTTACCATTCCAATGGCTGTGCTTCTGTCTCTCCTGTGCTGTAGAACAGCACTTTACAAAACTTTATCCAAGACTCCCAGAAAAAAAAAATTTGCACTCTAATTGGAACTGAGGCAAAAACTGTGAAGATTGTTGGGTTTAAGTAAATTTAATTTAATGGCTTATATACTTTATTCTGCATGGTTAGTCACAGCATACTGATGGGCAGCAACTCAGACACCTTCTAAAACCTTCCAGATTGTAAAAGTAGTCTGATCTATTCTCAAAAGAAAACATTTTTAATTTTTTTTTCAATTTATGCCACATTTTTCCCAACTCACAGGTGGTTCATATCTTACACGGTGTAACTTTGATTTAGCACTGTTCCTAGCCATTCTGGATGAAGGATCCTGCTGATGGTTTGTTTCAAAATCAGTTATGGAGGGTTGAATTAACATTGAGAGTCCTGTATGCAATTATGCTGATGTGTGACCTTCCTACATAAAATCTTCAGGACAAAGATTAATTTAATTCATAGACAATAAATCCAGAGGCAGAGAAGACAAAGAGGGAAGAAGGTTTTACCAAAAGGCTTGTCAACATGTAAAACAAATAAATAAATTAGACTGCAGGTGTATTTTTCATGGAGATAAGCTGGGATGGGAGGTGGAGGTGGGAACATATGGCCATATATGTAGAGGACAAGGGGTCATAGCCTCAAGCTGCATCAGGAAGGTTCAAGTTAGACATCAAGAAGAATTTCTTCACGGAAAGGATAATTCCCCTATTTAGTGTTCCCACAGAGATCACTCCAAACCATGCACCCTCACTTCCCTGTCCTCCCATCCCTCCCCTGCAGCTGGATGGAGAGGTGAGCTGGAGGCACAAAAAGTAAAGGATCATGGGTGGAGATAAGAACAGTTTACTGGATATAGCAATGAAATAAGACAGCAAACTGTAACAGAAACAACACCGACAGAGTGTACAAGAAAAAGGTGAATTATTTCAATGCGATTCCTCACCTTGCCATAGAAAAGTCCTGACAATACCCGATGACTCCCTCTGCCTTGAAGGGTCCTGGAACAGAGCCTTTCCCTGCACCACCACACCCAGCAACGATGTGAGGTGGCACAGAATAACCTCTGGGCCACTGTCAGGCCCCCTCCCAGCTGCTGCAAAAATTAACTCTGTCCTGGCTGGAACCAGGACAACAGCCCAGCTCATTTCTCTTTTCTAAAGTAATGCTGTGGCCCATTTATTATGTCATATTTGTTGACACGAATTCATCAGCTCTGGCAGTACAAAACCACCCACAACAAAGGATTTGAAGAACATACTATACCAGACTGCTGGAGCTGTGTGCATTCTGTGCCATAGTGGGCTTCAAGTGGCTTATTAATGTTCATGTAGAGGTGGGACGTATCTCCCTGCTGGCTGTTATTAAGGTCAACTTCATAAACATCTATGGATTTTACCTTTCCAGTTCCACTAAGCAGTTCATTAAATTGTTTGATTGATTTCCCACTTCTGCCTGGTTCTTGCTCCTGTATGCCTCGATGTCTTTCTCTGAAGTATAGAAAGGAATTTATATGATAAAATAAGGAAAAGAGGAATACTGTAGCTTGATTTCCACTGCCAGCAGCAGCATATTATACAGCTGCATACATCTGAGCCACATTTCTGAAAACAGAGAAATCTATACCTCATACAGAGAAAAGCTCCTCATCTATCTAACCATTCAAGAGAGGTAACTCACAATCTTAATATCAAGAAAAGCCAGAACAAAAGAGTGTTTCATGAATAGATTTTTGATGTAAAACTTACAATGAGATGATATTGCAGTATCTTTCAGTCATATACAAGGGTGCCTTAACAGCTCAGACAATGTAGCCTACCTTGCTTCTTATATTTTTAGCTATACTGAAGCTCTAATTTAACCTTCTCTGTTTCATTTAAAACAAAACCAAGCACATCATCAATCTAAGGAAAAAAATGAAAACCAAAAATAGACAAGCTAATGCACCTGGAGAATGTGTGTGATTATCAGCTTTGTCTATTCATTGAAACTATTCTGTTTTCTTGCATTCCTCATTACTATTTTTTCAGGAGTCTTCACCAACATATAGATTTCTTTCTATTACTGGCCTCATAATGGCACAATTATCTCTCTGAAATTAGTATCTCCATAGTTTGCACTAATCTTAGTTTGTATCCTTAGAGGCACAGACTATGTACTGATGTTCAGCTATAAAGTAGATAAAAAAGAAGCCTGATGTTAGATTGGACTCTGCCTGGAGAGAGTCCCATTCCAACAACTCTACTGCTCTTTAAAAACACGGTTTTAGAGAACCAGAGTGACATCATCTTGATAGGCATCCAACCTCTCCCCTATGGAGCTGTTCTTCAGTCATTTCCTCTCTGAAGCATCGTATTACTCAGATCTCTGCAGCAGAGATCTGATAGGCTGTGCCTACACTTTTTTCTTTTCTTAACTGGCATAAACAAAGAATTTATAGTACATAAATAATTGTTATGATGGATTAGGAAATTATAATTTGTAATCAGGTCTTGTTCAGATTTTGTATTTTCTCCTTTTGTGTCCTCTCTGATAAACTGATGAAAAGTGTGGAAAACAAGTGTGTAAAAATTATCCATTTGTGTCCCCAAGCATAAATTCTGACTGTCCAAACAGTCCCCTGTGTGTGGCAGGCCAGTCTCTTGCTGTTTGCTTCCTCCTAAATCAGAGCAGAGAGTATATATGACCCTTAGATGCTCCCATCAGTAGCTCAGTAAATTGTCCTGAGCACTCTGCTCTGTAGTTTTGGCTTTGGCTGATGGCAGTAGCAGTAGTCACACTGGACAGGCAGCCCTGCAACCACCACCTCCTTCAGCCTAATCAGCCTGACATTTGTTCAGAGTCTATGTACCTACCTGAGATTGCTGGTAGGTGGAGTACAGTAGGACTCTGAAACATCTAGTAACTCTAATCACTAATTTTCCTGACTCCCCAGGGAGCTTCAGGAAACATTTGGTTCACATGCACTGTCAGGTGCATAATCTCACATGAATTTTGCTCTGAATGTTCTCCCATCTCCTTTGGTCTGTCATGCTGTCTGTTGATGCATGTAAGTGCACAAAACAGAAACCTGGTATTTGTCTTAAGTAATATTCCCTGATCTCAATGACACATTTGTACATGATATTCAATGCATGTGTCTTGGGTTGTAGAACCAAAGGTGTGTATTCTATCTCATTTGCTGAAAGCAGTTGGGGAGATGTTCTTCTTTATCTCTTGTAACTCTGGGGGGAGGGGGGCGGGTGCCTTCTGATAATGGGCCAGCTGTTAAAACCAGGTGGGACAGCGTTTCTTATCTCTTTTCACAATGGGCCATTAAGACTCCCCAAAGCAGTACATCCACAATACCCTCCTCAAACTATACCCTCCCCAAAGCAGTACATCCACATTCCATTGTGAGATGCTCCACCCAGTGGGGGGAGCCAACCATTCCTACCTGGATAAAACTGAGACGTAAGAACACAAGGTATCTGGCTTCACTGGATTCCCAGAGGAAGTCTGGACCCTTCTCACCGTCACTGGACCTTTGCTCTACAAGATCATCTCCACTTCAACAGAATCACATCTGCCACCCCAGGAGGACTCACTTTTGGACTGCTTCCAACACCCCGACCAACAGGGTGTCAGGTTGTAGCTCTGACTCTGTCAAGGTTTTTCCAAAATTGTTGTTTGTTTGTTTGCTTGTTTGGTTGGGTGGTTCTGTTTTCGACTACATTTGTATTACTAATATTCCTAGTAAAGAACTGCTATTCCTATTCCCAAATCTTTGCCTGAAAGCCCTTAATTGCAAAATTATAATTTGGCTGGGGTGAGGGGTTTACATTCCCCATTCTAAGGGAAACTCCAGCTTTCCTGGGCAGATTACCTGTCTTTCCAAACCAAGACAGCATGGTAGAGGCAGTCATCTATAGTTGTTTCCTTTTTTTTTTTCCTTTTCCTTCTTTTCATAATAAACTACTTTTTGGCTCATAAGGTTTTCATATCATGAAGTTCTGGAAAGATATGCAAAAGGCAGGAAACACTGCATGGGTAACAAAAATGCAAACATGAAGTCTATATGTTTCTGCTCTTGCTTTACTCACGCCTTTTATTAAGCCTCTCACTAACATCCACCTGATCTGGCACCTCTTATGGCCTACAAATCATTCTTGCACTCGACCTCTTTTAGAAAATCCTTTGCCTAAATCTGTAAATGTCTTTTGAAGTACCTGATTCAGTATCTTAATCACTAAAATCCAATCACTTTACTTGCTTGATTCTTTTCAGAGTGATCTCTATCGTCTCCAAACCAAGTCAATCCAAACTGATTTCAGAAAAAGTCAAAAGGAGCTGCACCCATGTTTCAACTTTTCCATTTAAAGTTTTCTAAACCACTTTACATGTGCCTTGTTTAGTTTGTCATTGGATATCTGGACACTGTCATAAACTTCATTTTCTTCAAGTTCTTTTTTAATCTCATTCACTGCTGTAATTCTAATGAACATGTCCTTAGGCTAAACACATTGCTGCGACAAATAACTGCCTTCTAAACAAATAATTTTCAAACTTCTTGCTTTCCCTTTCTGAGCAGTGTGCAGTCTCAGAGCACTTAATTTTTTCTTTATTTTCCCTCCCACCCCCCTTCACTACTGTCAGTCTTTTACTGTCAGCTTTGACCTGAAAGTTGTGGTCGTCAGGACAGAGAAATTAAAATTCATTCACCTGCATAGAGAGATAGAGCAGAAGGAGGAGAACAAGGCTGTGTTTCTGGGACCAGGATTCCAAGTTCAATCAGGTTATTAGGTTTTACATTTAATTGCTTCTCTTATTTTTCACACCTTCAGTTTCTCTTCTACCTCTCGTTTCATCTTTTACCTTTATTGAGCAAGGAATAAGAGGTCACTGTGTGTTTTATTGGGATCCAGTTAAAATATATTATAATAAATTTTGAAGTTTTCACAGCAGTGCTGTCATTGAATTTTCGTTTAATTCACAGAATGGTAACCTCTTGTAGATTGGGTTTCAATGATTTGTTTTGTTTTGTTTTGGTGGGGTTTTTTTGTTTTGTTTTGTTTTGTTTTGTTTTTGTTGTTGTTGTTGCTGTTGTTTTGGTAAAATAAATAGTTCATCTTCAAAGTCTGGAACTATTTCATTTCCTTATTCCTTCAACTCTCTAGGGTTAAGAAGAAAGCTAGCATCTTCCCAGTGAATGTAGCTGATACAGAATTCTCTTTGTAATTTTTAACAGAAAAACATGCCATCATTAAAAGAAAGTTTAAATTTACCACTTCCTGTAAAGTGATGTTTAGGTAGTAGGAGTTATTCTCATTTATGGACAACACCTTGACTCTCCAATCAATGAAATTCCCATCAACTTTTAAGTTCAGATCAGAGCAAATTTTCTGTGCTCTGGAATATACTTATTTATTACTTGTTTTTGTGTTGATTTTTCTCTGATGGAAGGAATGAATTCTTGTTTTGTAGCCACTATTGAAGAAAAATTAGGGGGGAAAAAAACCCCAAAAAACCCAAAACCATACCTACACCAAAAACCACAAACCAAAACCAAAACCAAAACCAAAACCAAAACCAAAACCAAAACCAAAACCAAAACCAAACCAAAACAAAACAAAACAAAACAAAACAAAACAAAACAAAACAAAAACAACAAAAAAAAGGAAAAAACCAAAACCAAAAACAAACAAACAAACAAAAAAAACCAACACAAACCAAGATACAGTGGACAAGGTTAAGATAATGAAGTTTTATTGCATCCAGCTCTGGGGTCTCAGCACAAGAAGGTCATTAAACTGTTGGAGTGGGTCCAGAGAAAGCCAAAATGATTAGAGGACTGGAGCACCTCTCCAACAAAACAGGCTGAGAACTGGGATTGTTCAGCCTGGAAAAGAGAAGGCTTTGGGGTGACCTAACTGTGGGAAAAATGAGCCCATCAAGGTCCATCTGAACTGACCTGTCTCTGCTCTTCTTCTAGATATGGAAGTACATTCTAATTAAATTTCTGGTAGCATTAATTTAAATAAACTCTTAACTCTTGATTTTAAAAAAAAGTTTTTTTTTTTTCTTTTGTGCAAAGTAGTTTGCCACAAATTTTACCTGAATTCCTTACAAGCTCCTGGATTCGGTTTTAAAAACTACTCTTTTTTTTCCAATAGTGCTTAATTGTTTACCTTAGATTGATTTCCCTGTAGTGGTCAAGACATTAAAGGACACTGTACTGAAGTGGTTGATTTATCTTAGCTTTAAGATTTATTCCCTGTTACATATAACTTTCTTTCTGCTTCCTTTTAAATTTTTAAATTAATTTCCTTTAAAGAACACACATAATGTTTGTGTTTTTTTCCCCTCCACTTTATTCATCTGTATGTGTCTTAATTAGATTTCAAAGGGAACTAATCTAGAGTAACTTCCCTCAGAATAATTTGGAATTCTTTTAGTGTGAACATTTACCAGTTTTGCTCACTTAATATTCTGCACACATAACAGCAAAAATGCAAACAACTGTCACCTTTGACTCATATTTACACATGCCCTTTATTAGTATTTTTAATGCAAAATGGTTTAAAAACTATTTTATCAGAGAAATCAAACATTAAATGTGATTAATAATTTTTTTTTAAGTAATTCTTACAGTATTAAGAAAAAAAAGATATGGATAAGGGTTACAGTAACTTGTTTGTTTATATAATGGACTTGCATCAACATAATGAGCTATTTTGCAGTGAATTATGACTGGACAATCACTGTTTCATGCTGAGGAAATGATCACCAATGGAGCTTATGCCAAGATATTCCTGGCATCCCTTAATATTAAAGCTGTATTAAAGAAAACATGTCATGTGCATTTAATTGTAATCAATCCCTCATATCTAGAAATAGGTACATTTACATGCCCTTGCATCTCACTACACAGCTAAATATTTACAAAAATAATGCATATTTATATTTAGAGCTAAAGTCAAGCCATCAGTTTTCTCCAAATGTGACTGTGTTCAATCAGTGTTCATGTCTTATTTAATATTCACCATTAAATGCACATGTGAATTTCCTTGGTGCAATGGAATGTATATTACAGGTTACATAAAGACCTTTATTGTAACAACTTGCCCTTACACACATGTAAGTCTATCTTAGCAGACATGCCTTTTTTGTTACTTAAGACTAATGGTGTTGTGAGCATTTTGCTATTGAATTTAAAGTTGGAAGGATTTGACAGTGAAAACTGTTTTCATGAAAGACTTGAAAGATTAGTCTAAAGTTCCTTTTACTTGATCATTAATATCATCTTGATTTTTTTTGTAAGTCCTCTTTAATAGCAATGGGAGTTCCATCTGTGAATTGTAAGATCTAGCTATTATAAAGTCATTAATTATAATCCCCCCTAGAAAGGAGAGATTACTCTGAAGTTAAATCACTGAGCCAAGCATCTGGTTTGGTAAAATTAAATCTCTAATAAATATCTCTCCGATGGTTTAACCTGACTTGAAATAAATTCAATTCAGACTGTTTATACTCTGAAAAAAAGTGATACATATGAACTGGGATAGGATATGAAGCACAAAAAAACCCAACTGGCATGAAGATGGCATACCTAGACCTGTATCTCTAGTTCAAGCTATCCACAAGCACTAGAATATGGATTTATTTAAAAAGCAAGTGGGGCAGTGAGGACTTCTGTCATTCAATAATAGATGAGACACGTATATATTCTCCCATGAAATCTAAACATCTGTGTTTTTTTCTGGCTGAAAAATAGACAACATGGCAAAGGTTAATTCAATAGGGAGGCTTGCAGAACAGTAAGGCCAACCCCATTTTGTACTGCTCAAAATGCAGTGATTATGGATGAAGGCTCTTATTCCTATTGTCCTAGTAAGGTAAGGCAGCAAGAAGCCTGATCTTCTGTTTCCTAAAGAGGTTTTAATAGAGAATCCATGTAAGGGGGATTCAGGGTGGGGAGGGTCAGGCATGGGGTTTTATCCCTGTTTCTCTGCAGAAGTGAGAACAGTTCTGATTTCAGTTGGAGAAATCATCACTGAATGGAAAAGCTAAAACAACTTGGTGAAAAGATGAGTTACAGCTGTAGAATTCAAAGCCATATAGGCAATGTAAAATGAAAAAATGTAATTGCTCAACTGAATTACATCAGACACACATATTTGTGGGGGTTTATACCTTATATACTTTATTCATCAAATACATTCATTGTATTATACTGACCATAACAGAAAGTATAGAATTTGAAATATGTCATTTGTTTTAGGGCAATTGCCTATAAAAAGATTTTTAGCAGTAGCTTCTTTTTTCAGACATTTGAACTACAATCTGTACAACCCCATGACACTGATATCATCACTAGGGAATATGTTCTGGTTCTATCCAAAGACAATTCAAAAGCACTTTTTCTCAGTTGTGTGCAGTGTTACTAGAATTATTGTCAATGAAACCAAATGTGCTGGTGTGAAGAGAACATCTCCTCCATTAACTGCAGTAATTGTAATTTGCATGATGACTTTTGCTTTCAGATGTTACACAGATCATGCAATGGTTCACTGAGGTTATCAGGTAATTAGGCTTCTATTCTCATCTTACAAGTGCATTTAAGAGTCCAGACAAAGATCTGAGTATAGGTACTGAGCACAAACAAAGAAATACAGGGTTTCTGCACCAAGAGATTATAGACTATAAAGGAGAAGTGAGAACAGAGAGATAATAGTGAGAAAAAAGTGGGCAAATGCTCATAGTGGCACAGCAGATCCAGGAATAAAATTCAAGTCCCCAATACCAGACTGTGTTAATGCTCCTCCTGTCAAAAAAATTAACTGAGCTGCATCCTGTAAAACTTCATCCATCCTGTTAATACATAGAAACATACACATTAAACATATACATTGAGGACACAGAATACATTTATGGATCTCTTCTGCAGCAATGGCATTTTATAACCCGTCTTTATACTTAACATACCTTCTTTCTTTTTATCACACCCAAACCTTAACTTTCTGAAAGACAGATTTGGTGATAGGAATGTGAGATCTCCTTGCTTTCTGAAGGTCTGTTCTCTGTACATTCAAAAACCCCAACTTATATCAGAAAGAGCAAGGTTCCTCAGAAAGTTTGGTTTATGTTAATATGACATAAAATAACCTATAAAACTGTCCTCTAATCAAGGCCCTCTTTGAAAGACCTGCAGCAAATAGTCCTTTCAGTTATCATAAAAATATAAATAAAAATCTGACTGTCGTTCTCCCCTAACATCCCACTGCAAGCAGAGCTACTGAAAATAAGACTTTCTGTCCTTAGAAAATTCTGGAATTCTGAATAATGTTTCACAGATGAAGAAAATCTAGACAATATTTCAGACTTTGTTCTTATGTAAAAAGTCTCAGCAAAAATCAGTGAACTAAAATACAGGCTCTTCGTTTTCCTAGAAAATAAACACCTAGAACAAATCATCCATTATTTTGGATCTTTAAGGACATACACATTGTACACAGGTTTATGTCAAATAATTATGTCATATGCATAAGAATTTAGTATGTTGTCTTTAGAAGACTTAAACCACATTTTTAGCTTTGAAAAAAACCCAGTGGGTATGGATTTATAGGCATTGACTTTGAGAGCACAGGTCAAGTTTATCTTTAGCAGCTTCAAAACCAGACAGTCTTATTTTACCCATAAAAAAGGATTCCAAAAGGACTCAGAGAAGACAACAAATTCAATATTCCTCACTTCCAGATGATGTCAGCAACCTTGCCATTGCATTTCCAGACAGAACTCTTGGTGACTTTATTGTTAAGTCTCTCTCTTATGCAACCTTCCCAAAAACAATAGAAATGATATAAATTGCTGGAATAGAAATATGTTCTAGTTTACAATAGCTAATCCATCCCAGAGATCTGTAAATTCCTTTCTTTTTCCTTCCTGAAGACACTTGTTCACATCACCTATATCTACTGTGTAATTCAGGGGTGTCCTGGAGGCAGAGTTTGAGACTGAAGTTAGTTAGCTGTATCACCTCCTTTCAAGAGATCTCAAAGGCAACTTAGCAGGTCTTGGAAGATTTCCCTAGAAAGCCATTCCAGTGAAAAATGGCATAATTGGTGAGGTTAATAAAATTATTTCTTAATATGCCACATTGAAAAAATGCTCAATTCAAAAAAAAAAAAAAAAAAAAAAAAAAAAAAAAAAAAAAATTCTTATATTTTCACATTTGACCATAATCTTCTCATTGCTTGAAACTTGCCATTGAAAGAGATATAACTGTAGAAAGATAAAAAACTAAACAAACTTCTGTAAAACAGCTGTTATAATATGTTCCTTAAAAACCTAAGGTGAGAACATTTATTTTAGTCAATGCATAGTATTTAAGCAAAAAATTAAAATGTCTTCAACTAACTGGTTACATATATAAATTTTTATGAGCTTGAGAGTTTTATTTTTATTTCTTATGTATCACTTTTCATGTATTTTAAACTGATCAAGAGAGAAATGGGAAACTGTAGATCTAATTAATACTATGAATATTCCCAATGGGTTTCCATTATGTTATTTAACATAGATATTTCAATAATTGTGATATATAAAGAGAATTTTGTATTAAATTGTTTCTCAAAAAAATTTCATTTTTTGTCTGGAGAGAGGCAGATTCGAACTGGCCCATGGAAGAGGGCACTTAGGAAACTCCTCAATCTGTTTAAAACACTGAGTTTTCCCAGTAACATTAGCTAGTTTATCATCTACCTTAAACTATCAGGATAGAGATTTGTATATTGGAACTTGTATTCATGAATCTTGTGTACACACTTGAATAGATGCACACACAAAAACATGGATGATTTTCAAAGTAAACAGCCAAAATATCCTTGCTTTTAGTGATTTTGCTACTTCAGATCAGTTGTATTCATTGTCAGTCTGCCTCAGAGGAGGATAGAGTAACAACCCAGTAAGTCTGGTGGTAGCTCTGCCTTGAAAAAAACAAATACCTGCTATAAAAAAAAAAAAAATCAATAATTAGAAAACTAAATACCTCTCATAATTTGTATGACAAATAGTGTATCTATATAAGCACATTTGGCACCATCCCAAAATGAAAGGAATATACGAGAAATCGCCTCCTTTCACAAATTTGTCAAGATTGAACACCTATATATGTAGAGCACAGTCTAAGAGTCAGATTTTTAAACATCTAAAGTAACAAGATGGTCACATATTTTGTTGGGGTTTTTTTACATCAAAAATCACAATTTGAAATGATAGCAACCAAAACATTTTATTATTACTGTCCCTGCTATCAGCACCACAGTCCAAGTTTCTGAAGATGTCTGCTGTTTGCTTTGGTAACTTACTCAGCTTAACTCCAGTGTCAACCCATAAATATTTCTGAAACACTGCTCAGTAATTCCTTCGGGGAAAATAATAAGGCAGTAATTGTGTGTCCATGGGATTAATTAATATTTGCCAAGGAATATTAAAGCATTGTTTTATTTCTGCCAACCAAAATAATTTTTCAGTTTAACCATTCCAAAGACTAAGTAGGATTATTTTACAGTTTAGAGACTGAATTGTAGTGTTTTATTTGAGAGATCCAGCAAAGCTTCATTTAAAAAAATAATTATTATTTAACTCTTATTGTAATTAAATAGAAATCATTCCTTTTATCAGTCCGACCAGCAGTGGAAATATAACCACATTTGTTCAAATGATGCCTCACTCTCCTAAGAGGCTTAAGAAAATAAAGCAAAAAAATAGTTAAATGGGATGAAGTTTATGAAGTTTAAAACATCTGAATTATGGTAGCAACTCAATGAAACTTTAAATATGGCTTTCATTATGTTTGCTGGAATATTCACAGGTATCTGCAGCATAGACACAGAGGCACTATTGAGTGCTTGTAATAGTGAAACTATATTCCTCTCAGTTTTAATACAGGCACTGTAAAGAATACTATATAGAAAGTATAAGAAAAATCTTAATCTTAAATTCTAGCCATGTTTACAATGTGGTAGTCACAGAACAAGGATATACTCCTCAAGTTTTATTGCCCCAAACAAGACAAACAAAACATAAATAAAATAAAGAGGCAAGGATAGAGTAAATTAAAGCAGTGAGTGTGCTTTTAACAGTGCTTCCAGCTCATAGCACCTCCTGCTATGGACTACAGACTGATGGGCTGGTGATGATGTATCCTGGTGGTGGGAGGAGACCTCACCTGGGCAGGATTTTTGTTCCTGCTGTCCTTCCAAAGAGAGATTTCTCAGTGATGCTGAAAGGGTGCAGGACACTCATTCCTCCCGTGACTGAGCTCTTGCAGCTGTTGCTCTGTGTTGCCTCATGCTCTGAGACACCCACAGTGCAGCCAGAGCCCTGGGCTGCACTCATGACTCTTGGTCCCTGCCCCTCACCTGCAGAGGGTAGTATCTGCCTCCCTTGGACTGCCCAAGGACAACGTGGGGCAACAAGCTCCAAGGGTTTAGTTTGTATTGAGCATCTCAGGCACCCAGTACAGGCTCCCCACGGCACAAAAAGCCATAGGCAGCCGAGTACAGCATCAACGACTGAATTTGATCAGCCAGAACTCTGCCCAGATCCCATGTGTCTTCAGCCTTAACCCTCTTATAACTCCTTCTTTTTTTTGTGCATAACATATCCCCTCCACAGGTCCTACACTTGTGCTGTCAAACAGATTCCAGATAAACTACTTATTGCTTCGTCCAATAGTCATGTATAAACTAACAGAAAAAAAAAATATATATATATCCCAGAGGAAATCCTTCCTCTCCTTTTGCTTACCTAAACATTAGGATGCAGGGAAAAAAATTCACACCTGAGTCAGTGTCATCAGCTGTCACTCACGACATAAAGAACTCACACCCACACCTTGCGATGTCCGAGGCAGAAAAGAGAAGGTTTATTTACAGAATCGACATTTATCAAACTCCAGCAGTGACCATGGATTGGAGGAAGAAAATCTTCTTCTCCAACCACACTGGACAACCCAACAGTCCATCTACAGTCTCCTCCTTATGAAAAGAATGTGAACATTTCTAGATTTTACAATAACAAGAAAGTTGTTTATACAAAAATATATCTGACTCCAAAACACAGAATGCTAAAAATAAGACTTTTCCAAACTCCTTAAAGGGGACAAAGGAGAACAGCAAAAACCTAGACAACAATCAGCCTCATGCAACTTCAAAGACACATATTTTGAAACATGCCAACAATCTCTCAGGCCCTACCACCACTTGATTATCTTGCCTTTCTTCTGACTTTAGCAAATATTATGCACTTGAAAATATCTGATCCAGATATTTTCAGAAATATCAAAATTTGACAGAAACCAAAATGTGTGTGGATAAACAGTAATTTTGTAGTAATCTTTACCAGAAATATGATTTCAATAAACATCGGTGCTCGGCAGTAATTCAGAAGTTAAGAAAAATGTTACACAAGTAGAGCTACAGGACATCAGAGAACTTTGATTACAATTTGACAAAGTTGCAACAGAATATGGATTGCTTGAGAAGGAGCCTCCTTTTTTGCTCCTAGTGAAACTGATAGTTATAATTTGCCTTGCTTGGCTATTATCAAATTTTTCGTTCAGTTTCTCAACTTGACAGAAGTTTTCAGAAAGCAATGGACACGCCTAAGACACAAAAATAACAGAGGACTCCAGTTTCGCATCTGCCAAAGGTCAGAGAGACCAAATAGCAGTGTCTCCCTGGCAAATAGACCTTTAAAATAAGAAAGCAACCAAGAGGAAAATGGTTTTCAAAGAATAAATGTTAGATAGGACCTTACCTTAAGGATTTTTTTCCCAGTGTGTTATTCACCTTTCTGCCACTTGATTTTTAGGAAATTTTCACTGTAATTTGTGTAATTTAGAGTAGTTAGGAAATAAGAAAGGCTGGTTGCCAAATTGTTTAAAAAGTCTTTGCCAAGCAATGCAGATTATCAAATTCTTCTTTCTCACTGTCTTACTACCCTCTTTCTCCCACTGCAGAGAAAAAGATCCATGTATCTTCTCTTGTTGAATCCTGTAGATTTTTTCCACCAAAAATTACCTATAGCACTATTGCCACTTATCCAAACCAAGTAAAGAAAGCACATTGTAATGAAAAGAGAATTGCCAGCTCATCTTGGCAGTTTCTGCTGTCCCCGGTACCCATCAGGTACCACTCCAGCATGCCATGGATGCTGCTTGGACACCTGTGATTGTTCATAGTTTCTTCAGCAGCAGTGGTTCCCTGCCTTTTGTCTCTGCCACAAGATGAGAGTCCTGGCTTATCTTTGCTGCATATATTTCACCTCAGATGTCAAATATAAACAGTTTTTGCTCTTCTGCTATCTGGATGCATTTGATGATTTGTACCTTCTTTTTCTGTTTTTCCAGAGTGCGGTTGGAACATTTGGAAGTAGCCGTCTTCTGAAAAGACATAGAGACTAATTAAAATTTCCTTGTTGAGGAATACAAATTGTCTGAATGTTTTTAAAACAGAATCACAAAGAGGAGAAGAAAAAATTCTATTGCAATTCTTACTTCTAATTTTCTGTACAAGTTCAAAAATTATTTGCACTGCAACCCAAAAATATCAATTGTATTTCTCAGTGATTGACCAGGGAATGCAACTAGATTCTGAGTGCAAAATCCTGAGTACCAAGACTTCAGAGATTTATTGATCTGAATAGGTAGCATCAGTAACACAGGAGAAAAAATACACCCAGACAGATAATAGTATGTAGAATATATTCATATTGATTTGCAAGCCAAGAAATAATGCAGAAAAATTAATGTCCAGCTTTACATAGTCTGGAAAAAATCAGAACTGGCTGTATTTCCAACTGCTGTTTAAATACAAAGAAACATTTTTCAGCAAAAATGTAGTCAGAACATATATATATATTTAAGTCTCAAACAGGATATTGGTGAATTTACTATATATGTTTACTGAGTAAAAACTCCAAACGTGAGCCCCAGAAGCCCTCGAAGCACCACATTCCATTTCTCAGAACATACTTTCTTTATATGAATTTCAAACCTTGTATAGGCAGGAAAAGTTTAGGCAGGACTAAACCCTGAGTATTAAACAACACATAATATTCAAATGCACTTATTTTTTAGCCCTAAACCTATTTGTTTGTAAGCAACTTTGACCAAGACCAACCAACACCTATACAAAAAAAACCAAAAAACCCCCAAAAAATATGAATCCAAGAATTTAATATAGCTTGGGTCAAGCATCACTTAACTTTCTTATTTTGGAAAGAAGTCTGAAAGAAGAGAGAAGCTGCCTTTAAGGAAATGTCAGATTGAGTTTCAGTTCTGGAAAAGTAAGAAAAGACCCAGGGAAATGGAAGGTTGTGACAGAGTTCTGCTTTCAATAGATTACACATCTTTGGCTGAGAGACAAGAGCCAAAGTTGCAAAGTCAATTTTAGTCTTCATAAAAATCCACTGATATCCTTTCATACACTGGCAGGAAAAATGCAAGTCGAGATAGATGTTAAAAAATGTGTATTTAAGAAGTAGAATTAAAACTCTTAACTCACATGTTCCCTATTTAGGGACAAATTCAGGTCCCAGTCTTGGATCAAAAAGGTCTTCCTATATAATTTGATTCAGGATCTTATGTACACAATGGGACTGAGTTCTTTCAAAAAAAAAATTCTAAAATAAATGACTGTTAATAAAATGTTTTTCCACTGTAGGTTTTTAATAATGTTAAAATATAAAAAGCTTCACAAATACGAACACAGAAAACATATTTTGGAACATACTAGAAATGTTACATTTGTGAAACTACTGTTGATGCTTAGACACACCCCAAATAGACTATATGAGTTTCAAATATTAACTGGACATGTATCTGAAACCAGATAGTCCATATCTCAAGTATTCTGCAGTATTAATCCTGCAGAATATATATATACCCTGCAGGGTATATCTAGTCAACATGTGGAAATTTTATGTAACTATGTCTGCCTCTGTGACAGATATGTGATGTGTGAAATTTGATGCATTTTTTAAAAATTGTTTGGAAATTTTTTTCTTTCTTTATTCCCCCAGCAGAAAATTTATCTACTATTTGCACACAGAATCATTAAAAAAAAAAATCAGTCAACTGTGTAGTTCTGACAAAGTTATATCTTCATGGACTGCAGTCTTTCAAAAATGGATTGGACTAACACCAATGGCTGACAGCACTTATTAAGCCCTCTGTCTTGGATCAAATCCAGCCTGCTCTGCCAGCTTGTTTTACAATGACATCCTTGTTTTCAGGGCACTGATAAAAAGTCTTACCTGCTGTGTAGGATATGAAGCATTTTTCAATATTAGAATGTACTCTTTTTTTTTTGTCCTATTGCAGAAAATACTTAAGACTATTTCAATTTCCTCATAGGTTGGATAAATTGTATATCTAAATTGCTGTTCCATTTAGCTGACAGATATTATTACATACATGACATAGGTTATCATAATTTCAGTTAAAATTTGAACAAATTTAAACAAAGTTCATGTTCCTAGTAAGTATTTTAATTGTTCATCTATTTAGAAAGGAGGCAAGTTTGGCTGATTTAGGGGAATAAATACTGAAAGTTCACAGAATTAATGAAAATAAAGAATAATTTGTACAAGATATTCAATAAAGAGATGTGTTTTCATTTGCTAATTCAACTTTTGTTCACTTTAACGGTATAGAGAAATTAGTATTAAAAATTTGAAGTAGCTGTTGGTTAGACCACATTCAGTACTTACCCCTCAATTTCTGTGGGAAAAACGCTATAGAAGGACAAAAATGATTATACCACTTGGACAAAACTGGGAAAATGAAGCATTACTCATCAGACACATCCTTCTAAACCAACACCACACTGAAGGTTTAAATAATCTTCGGCATTTCAACACATGCTTGTTGGAATCCCTGACTGTAATCCAGAGGGCAGGTGTCCAAAGGACTCAGTCATGTTTGTATTCCAGGCCACAGCTAGCCCACAGAAATTAATTCAAGGCTAATGCTCCTCCTGAGGGGAAAATGTTAGTTTATCAAGATGTTAATTTAGACAGCTCTGCTTTAGTGAGGATGCAAAGTGTTTTCTGATAGATTGAGACTGTGAACAAAATCCCAGGTGACAAAACCTTCAGGATTCAAAAATCATACTGAATCTGGATGACTCCTTCTGGCTCAGTGGAAGCTGTACCCATTGCCTCTCCATTGTACCGTCTTGAAAGGCTGATACAGAAAAATATCTTTAGTCTTTAACTCTAGTGTTGCTTTAGGATGTCTCAATGTGAAGCAATTTTAAGTATCTCTTTTTTCCTTACTATAGCATAAAAAGCCAGAAAATTTCACCTTCTCCCTGACATATACTAAGGATTTCAGTTCTCCCTTCTCCTCCACAATGAAAATGCTCACACATCTTCTTCAGAAACATTTTGTAGATATTTATAACTAGGAGAGACCTCTGTCCTCTCCACCTTATAAATTGGATGTGCCCAAGACTTGAGCACGGAGTATGTCCATCCATCCATCCATCCATCCATCCATCCATCTATCCATCCATCCATCCACGCTCTGCAAAAGGGCAGGCTCCTGGCTCCTGATCACTGCTGCAGGTTTGAGATCTCATTTGATTGCCCCAATGTCGTCCTGCAAAAATGCAAGGAAAATCCAAATGCCCAAGAGTCATGGCATTTAATCTAACCTAAAGTTTGTATCTAGTCTGTTCCTATAATTGGGATGGTAGACCTCCAACGACTCTGCTCCTTTCTGAATCCCTCCCTCAGACTCTGTTTTCTTCTGCCTTCATATGTTTTGAAGTATAGAAAATAATAAAAAGGAGCATTCGTTCTGCAGAGGGAGTCCTTCAATCTCTAAATCTCATTTAAGAACAAGTGAATTTGTCAACTGTGCCTCACCTCTGGAAACTGGCAAACTGCAGCAAACTACAATGTTTCTTAATAATAAAATTTCAAACCCTGCTGCTTGTCCGAGTTCTTTTGATGCCTCCAAGATTCTCTCAAACAAAAATGTGCATGATCAGGATAAGATGAATGTGATCTGGTTATTAATGCAGATGTCCTGAATAAAATAAACTGCTTCTAAAATTAATGCTTAAAAAGAACAGATACAAATGAGCAATTTGATGAACCAGTTTGGAACAGTAATTGACCAAGTATCTATGGTAATCTTCTTTTACCCTCAAGAGCTTCAATTACACCTGAATAACATCGAACAACAAAGGTGTCTTCAAAGGCAATTAGGAATAGAAATGTTTTTTCCTATGGGTATAATTTAAGCCGGTCAAATACATGATATTTCTGATTTGGAAACTAAATAGGTCACTTCTGCATCCGGGCAAATAAATGACATGGAGGAAACATGCTTAAATATTTTTCAACATGGACAGTGATATTTATGGACAACTCATTAACAGCAGCAGGGTGAATGGATATCTGCATGCATCTGCTTGTAGACAAAGGGCAGATGTGGAAAAAGAGAAGGAGCAGTGACTGGATGACTTTTTTGGAAAAAAAAAAAACAAATACATGGAAAGGGAATCTGGTGTGTATTTCAGGAAAGATACCACTAACATGGTCCGTAACATAAGCTGTTCAAAGCAAGTAACTTCAAATAGATGGGAAAGTGGTCATTGCTAACTGTCAGCTACAAAGCAGAGGGGGGTTTTTTAAAATAGCTATGCTAGCCACATTCTCAGTCAAAAAGATATATCTCCACATCTTATTGGAAAGTATTTAGCAATGTCAGTGCTTCTCTGATGCTTTGATTTAGAAGAGACACATATTTTATCAGTGCATTATGGAAAGAAGAAAATTGCAGAAGCACCTTTGGATATGCTAGGAGCATGCAAATATCTCATGCAGTCACATCACAGAAAATCTAGCTAGACAAAGCTGACTAAAACTTGGTTTTTCCATACCTCATACTCCAAGCTGAAAATGAAAAATAGTAATTAAATAAAGAAATATTAAAGTGTGTACCATGCTATAGAGTTTTACTTTAACTCTTGTTCTTAGATGTAATTTAGAGAAGTGTTTAAGACTTCAGAATAACAAGCTGGTTTAGGATTCAAAATGTAGCATTAAATTACACAGGAGTTCCATGGCTTTATTCAGATCACTTTGTCACTTATATATCTCTCTATCTTTTCACATTTCTTTCACATTAGGTCTGTCTTTTCTGCTTATGTTATAATCTCTTTGTGACAGATGACATGTTCATTCACATTTGAGATCTGGCACAATGGGGCTGTAATCTCTACTGCATTACACAGAACACAAATGATAATTTCAACTCTATCTCTTCTATTTATTTTTCTAGTATAATCACACTTGATTGAAATCCTGCTAGCAACAATATTGACTCAGACAACTGATGTCTTCATTTCACCACACACTCTTTTTGTCTCACTGTCTGTGGCTATCTCAGAGCTTTCTAAACATAAAACACAACCACACCAGACACGTAACTATAAACAGAGGTTGTCCCAACTTTCCTCCCTTCTCAAGAGTAGCTATTCCTTTCATGTGTGATCATGTGAGGTAATCCATACCCTGGTTTCAATCTGAAGATACAACTCCACTAATTTTGGATTTCTTTCTATTCCTTTCGTGAAACCAGTCAGTGCCATCTGTCATGACCCTGCCCAGCTGTTTGCAGGCTGCCCTACAGCTTTCAAGACTTTAGTAACTTTTGCCCTATAAGGGTCTCTCCAGGCACTCTGGCATTCCAGCAGTCCATATATTGCCATTTCTGCACTTTCTGGTGGTGAAATGCACCACGTAGAAGCATGGATCTAGGCTGGAAGAGACCTCTAAGATCATTGAGTACAAACATTAACCCAGCACCACCATGTTCACCACTAAACCATGTCCTCAAGAGCCACATTTAAACATCTTTTGAACACTTCCAGGTATGGTGATTCCACCACATTCCAGGCTAGCCTGTCCCAAGGCCTGACAACCTTTTCAGGGAAGATGTTTTTCCAAATATCCAATCTAAACATTGCCTGGTTCAATTTGAGATAATTTCCTCTTGTACTATCTTGTTTCCTGGGAGAAGAGCTGTTGCTCATTTTTCATTTAGAAAATGATGTCATCATTCATATTCCAAAAACTATTAAGAATCAAAGAGGATGTTTTACCCTTTTATATAAAAATAAAGGAAAAATGCATTATTATCTGCAGCAAGACATTACTTTTTCTCATTTCATGTTAAGGAACCCAGAAAGGAGAAGAAAGTGTTTAAATTTTGGCTTATATTTTTAAATAATAATTAATTTCTGTATTCTTTTTTTTTTTTTTCTTTTTAATATATATACTTGTTTTTCATTTTCAAAGCATATACTGGAAGAAAACAAAACCAAATTTAAAAAAAATTGGTTCCTATGGACACAAAAGTCATCATGAAAACAAAGTAAATCTTGGGGTTGGAAGGAAAAATCTGATCTAATAGAATTTAAACTGTGCAGAACTAGAACACAGTGTCAAAACAAAAAGAAAAAAAAATCAGTGATAGACACTTTTGAATATAATACAAAAAATTGTGTACTTGAAATGAACTAAGGGAGTAATACATCATATATACTTCAATTTCTTCAAATGAAGAAAATAACAATAAATAGTTGCATAAAATTGTACAAGAATAAAAATATGGGGATTTAATATTTAATAAAATATGTGCAAATATCTTTTACAGGAACAGAAATCTTTGTGGCAGTGGGAACTACTGTAGTCCTTATTACAGAAAAATATATGAAATTTTTAAAACAGGCAGGCAAAAAAAGACTTGAGAAATAAACATTCAAGTAAATATCTCAGTCTAGAGTATAATTGAAAAGTGAATATATTCTCCTCAAAAATATATTCTTAAGTCTGAAACTCCACACTGCATGGTTCAACAGTTTTCTGACTAATTTTGTATAGTTCTGACTTCTCTATCATACAGTCAAGTACTTTTGTTTGTGCTAATCTTTAATTACATGGTAACAGTCCAAGATTCAGCTGGTGGGTCTCCCTTGGCTCCAATTATTCATATTTTTAAAAAAATATTTTGCTGACTGATGACATCATCTGCTCTTTGTAAAGCAAACATGAACTATAAATAATAAAACATACATCTATGTTATAAATCAGGTCAAAGCATTTTCCGTGTTCCCTCTCCAACTCTAATGTCTCATCTAAAGCTGTGCACAGCCTATAACACTGTGTTCCAATGGAAAAAAAAAAGGTCTATCTATTAAGTGCTGCCCCTAGAACCAGAGATTGTAAGTGCGAAAAGTTTGTAATGTTACATCTCTTACACATTTATATCTCATAAGGATAATGTCCTTCTCCAGTTGTTTAGAAATGGGGTCTCAAGCACTGGGAAAATCTTAGGCTATCTCTTCACTTACTGTATAGTTACAAGACCCCCTGTCTTGGGTTACGGAACCAAAAATGTGTATTCTATTTCATTTGCTGAAAGCAGTTGGGGAGATGTTCTTCTTTATCTCTTGTAACTCTGGGAGGAGCGGGGTGGGTGCCTTTTGACACCCTGGTTTTGTTAAAACCAGGTGGGGCAGTGTTTCTTATCTCTTTTCACAATGGGCCATTAAGACTCCCCAAGCTGTTCTCCTCCCCAAAGCAGTACATCCACAAAGCAGTACATCCACATTCCATCATCCCATTGTGAGATGCTCCACCCAGTGGGGGGAGCCAACCATTCCTACCTGGATAAAAACTGAGATGTAGAAACACAAGGCATCTAGCTTCACCTGATTCCTGGAGGAAGACTGGACCCTTCTTACCATCACTGGACCCTTTTCTACAGAAGCATCTCTACTCCACCAGAACCACATCTGCCACTCCAGGAGGACTCACTTTTGGACTGCTTCCAACACCCTGACCAACAGGGTGTCAGGTTGTAGCTCTGACTCTGCCAGGGTTTTCCAAAATTGTTGTTTGTTTGTTTGCTTGTTTGGTTGGCTGGTTTTGTATTTCTACTACATTTGTATTGTTAATTTTCCTAGTAAAGAACTGTTATTCCTATTCCCAAATCTTTGTCTGAAAGCCCTTAATAGCAAAATTATAATTTGGTGGGGTTGAGGGGTTTACATTCTCCATTCCAAGGGAAACTCCAGCTTTCCCTGGCAGATACCTGTCTTTCCAAACCAAGACACCCCCTTTTCTAATATTTTTTGATAGCAATACTTTATTACTGTATGATGTTAAAGCAATCTCTGAATAGTTTCTAAACTGAGAAGAGACACATATTTTCCAAGATGGAAAAAGAAAAGCAATTTCCCATTAAGCAATTTAAGACTTACGCAACAAGGTTTCTATAGATACCCCCCTCCCCTTTTTTTTCTATGAATGAAAAACATCACTTGGTCATTCATTGTGGTTTATTCTCCTAGAAGATTCTAAGGTGATTACAAACAGAAATTGAGCATTAGTATTATTACATTCTGTGCAGAGTTACCTGGGTTTTTTTACTTTGTTCTCTTTAATGTGTAATGTGTTTTTGATGGTATGAACTGATTATTTCTACCATAACACTTCAGTCAGCATTAGAAACTGATATACCCACAAAATCCTTCTTCTCTCCTTCAAACAATTTCTAACATTTTTTCCCTTTGATTAAATAGCATATTTATCCCTTTAACTTAGAGTATTTTAATATGAACAAAGTGAAATTAGAAAATGTAAGCTCCTGACTTTCTTTATTTTTATATGTTGGTTTTTGTTGTTTTTTTTTTAATTCTGCACATGCTTTTTAATGATTATACTCACCAGTTACTTAGACACTATCATGCAGCTGTGAGTTTACTACTTAATGGCACATTAAAAATCTTCTCTGGCTGTTGCTCCTAGAGTCAGTATAATATTTCCCAGTGCCATATGACAACTACACTGTATTCCTGGAGCCTCATTAAATAGTTTACTGATGAGACAGAGATAAAATATTTTGGCAGACACACATTTATTTACAGAAAAAAAGGCCAGTTCCTATATTGTGGTGTATATATATGTTCCTATAAATAAACAAAAAATATTTTTCAGAAGATTACCATCTATTTGAAACTAGAAAGAATAAAGATTTTAGGGGAAAACTGTATAAGGAAAAAAAAACCAACTTTGAGAAATTATACCTTTGTTTCTTTTAATAGTCACATAGTATTTTGAATGCAAAAAAAAAATATATAGTATAGTTATATTAATTTCTCATTCTGGTCATTAGCATTTAATTTTGCCATTTATCAGCAGATCACAAGATCTTCCGGTTACTGAGATGAGACAAATAAATAACAGAAAGAGATTCACAAAGTCATTATCCTTCACCAATCCTTCCTTCCTCTCAGAGGATCCTGCAAATTTAGCAGTGGGAACTACAGGAACTGCACATGTTCTTGCCAGGGGAATTATGATCACTGGAACAATGAGAACTGAAGGGTCCACCAACCCTCAATCTCATGCAGCAGCCTGGCTCCTAATGGTCTCTCCTAACACATGAAATTGAAGACTGCTGCAACCCCCAAATGACTCTTTCAATCACCATAGGGCAAGTTTGGGCTGGAGAATTCGTTGTCACAAATTATTTCCATCCCTCTTTTTATTTGCATCCTGATCTACAAAGGAAACTTAAAATATACCTTCAAAATATTAGTTCAGAAGCCAGAAGTAAATCATGCTCTTGATCCAAAAACAGGGATTGAGAAAGAATATAATTTCACAAAACAACATTTTTTTTTTTTTTTTTACAATTCATCGCCAGCTGAATTTTCAATTTTCTGAGCGCAACAGAAGTTATATTTACCTATATTTCTCATTTACTGGACATAAGATGTTTTCTACTTCAATTTTTGTTAACATCTCACTGAAAGTATTTGCGTAATTAGGAAGACTCAGAAAAAGTCTTTCCAATACATGTTGATGGTATCATTTCTTGTATACCTTCATCCAAATAAGCTAACATAGATCTTTGGTTGCACCGTGAATTGAGGAAAAAAGCAAACTTCCTGCCTTCTTTTTTTTTTTTTTTTTCTTTTTTTTTTTTTTTTTTTTTTTTTTTTTTTCTTTTTCTGAGACACTTAGAAGCTCTTGAAATCCCCATATTTTCAACACAATCTGTAATTTTACAGCAGAGGATTTTTTTCTAGTTCCCGCATTCTGTTTTATGTAACAAAGATCCTTTGGTTGTCTATTAAAATGTTGGATCTAGGGAGGAAATTCAGCATGCTAAAAACACCAAGGACAGGATTTACAAATTTTACTCTCAAACTTCTGAATAAGGGCTAAAGCCAGTCCCAATGTTCATTTAAAGTTTAAAATAAGAAATTATACCAGTTCTTTTTTGTCTGTCTTCACTTTTGCAGGGAGGTTCATTTGAACACTTTTCCCTTGGTGCTATGAAGGGATGCTATAGCCTGCAATGATATGTTTTATCTGCCTAATTTCTCTCTATATCCAGCTTCTCAGAAGTACTATAAACCCTGAACTATTACCTGTTTTCCAGTTACCATTTAAAGGGATTTTCTACCTCATAAACTGATTTCTGATTGTATTGCAGTTTCAAGTGCTATCTCCATTGAAATAAAAAGGTCAATGATGCAGACCACATAAATAGAAAATAGTCAGAATTTTGTTAGAGAAACCAACCTTGTTTGGAATAAAACAGATAGCCTACCCATGATTTCAAAATTTCACTTTTATATAAGTAATTTTCACTCACTGTTATTGCAGTTAGTCTTGACATTCAAAAGAGGTTTTGCTGAGGCAGCTGTTTTAATTACTGTTTTGCAGCATGGGTCAAATAGCCATGGACTAGATGATTTTGAGACTAAACAGCTGAAACCACACTCAGTTTTGAACTGCAGAACCCTCAGTTTGGCCACATCCCTAATGTATCACCATCATCTTCCAGGATTTCATTTGATATTTAAAATATTTCTGTGAAATTATTTAATGGCAGAAACCCAAGTGCTTAGTTTCAGAATCATTCTGTGCAGTGTAAAAAAAATAGATCTATAACTGTCACTCATTCATTGATGTCAGAGTAAAAATGAACAACTACTGTATAAGAAGAGAAAGTTTGCTCCTCTTGGATTAATAAAGCCTTTGTAACTCATGTTCAGCTGGGGGTAAATTGTTCATTAGTGACTTTTAAATTATAAAAAAAAAGAAATTGAAGTCAAAATTACAAGACCTTCATGCTGCATGAAGTACATCCTGTGTCTTGAAACATGAAAACAGTTGATTTCCTGCCATGATTTCACTTACTGGGGCTAGTGGATGCCCATGTCCCTGGAGAGACACATTCAGCAGCGGGGAAGGAGTTGTGACCAGAATGGATCCCTGATATGGCTGCAAAATTCTGCCTTCAGTGGAGTTCTGTGCATCCACTGTCCAGGGAAACACACTTGGCTGGTGTTGACCATCCAACAGCCCTGTTCAGCTTTTAGGATTAATGGACTACAGGAACACTGCAAACACAAGCAGTGTTATTCCTTCAAGAAATGCTTCAGTGTGTCTCCATCTTCCTTTTTACATAGAAACTATCACAAGCTGACAATATTACGTTCATTCTGCAGTCCTAGGAAGGCTAAGTATGAATTATGAGAGTCTGGAGGACTGTCATATTTTTTATTGCATCATAGAATCATACAATGGTTTGGTTCAGCAATGTATTTGCAAAATGTAGGCCGCTTTGTTTACCAGCCAAACCGTTTGTGAAAAAATTTATCAAACCACCTGTAGTTTTTGTTGGCAGAATTCTCAGGAATTCATCAAGGTTACTGAGAAAAACAAGACTGAAATAAGAACCAAGAGCTTGAAAGAGCTCTTGTCTACCAAGAATGTTAAACCTAGATAAAGGAAGACCCTGACCAATTAGACGTCCTGAAGGGTGTGTGCCTGCCTCATGGACAGGCAAGCCGGCCAATGAGATGATGTGTGAACGCGTGAACAAACAATTTAGAATCTATAATTGCAGTTTAATGTAAACAATAAATAGCTTCTACTAAAGTCATACTGATTCTGCTGTTCAGAAGTCCTGAGTTCCCGCAGTTTGGGTTGCAAGTGACCTTAAAGATCATCTAGTTATAACCCCCTGCCTCGGGCAGGGACACTTCCCACTAGACCAAATTAAGATTTGCAAGTCCCTATTAACTTTAGGGATTTTATCTGAAATTCCTTTGTTGCAACACAGCATTACTCAATTTTTTCCTTAAGTAGGAGAAAACCCAATTCTAGTCTTATCCATTATTTTCTTTCATATTGTCAATGTTTAACCCCAGCCACCCACCAATCCCCACAGAACCGCTTGCTCAGTCCCCTGCCAGCAGGATCAGGGAGAGAAATGAGAAAACTCATGGGCTGAGACAAAGACAGTTTAATAGGGAAAGCAAAAGCCATGCACGCAAGCAAAGAAAAGCAAGGAATTAACTTACTGTTTTCCATGGGCAGACAGGTGTTGAGCCAACTCCAGGAGAGCAGAGCCCCATCACACATAACTGTGACTTGGGAAGACAAATGCCACCACTCTCAATGTCCTCTCCTTCCTTTCCCTTCCCCACTTTCTGTACTGAGCATGATGTCACATGGTCTGGAATATCCCTTTGGTCATTTTGGATCACCTGTCCTGGCTGTCTCTCCTCCCAAACTCCCATGGACCCTCCCCAGTGTGACAATATGAAAAGCAGAAAAGGCTTTGGCTCTCTGTAAGTCCCACTCAGCAATAACAAAAACATCTCTATATTATCAACACTGTGTTCAGCACAAATCCAAAATACAGCCTCACACCAGCCACCAGGAAGAAAACTAACTCTATCACAGCCAAAACCAGAACACATATTTAATTAGTTAATTCTTGTGTGCATTCTTTTTATACACAGGCTCAAATACTCCACTGTGCACATGTTCGTGATGGGAGAGTATTGTAATTACAAATGAAACTGCATGAGTCTTTCTTGAGGTATATTTTTTCCATCTTTCTAAGAGTCTTAGGATTTAGAAACTGTTCAAATCAGTAGCAGTTCTGAAGCATTCAACTCTTTTTGTCACTAATGAAATGTCTGTACCCTGTGTTTCTTCTGCCAGGAAAGCTGAAGTATACATAGTGGCAGCATGTTGTTACTTCCATGAGAACTGAACATTAAGACCAGCTATATCTAATTTACAAAACAGTTGCTCCCTGCTGAAATTTTAAAACGTAAGCCTGATTTTGCAGAAAAAGTAATTTTTTATTCACATTTCGTAACCCAACACCACAATATTTTTCAGTGGATAACACAGCGTTCACTCTAGGTATAGTTCTATAATTACTCTATTAGTTGCATGACAGTGAATCCAAGGAAATGATAAGAAACTATCAATTTCAATGCTAAATTTATACTTATAAATGAGTATATTATACTTATAGGTCCAACTGCTTAATGGACATTTGTTTAAATTAAAAATTATTATTACTATTGCTATGATGATGATGATGATGAATACATATTCACCAGGGTCTTCAGATTCTGGTGATTCTACTTCTTTCTGCATTTCATGTGATTGAAAACGTTGGCAATATTCTGATGGCTCTTTTGTGTGGTGTTCTCTTGCTAAATCTACCCTTGTTGACCTTGAAAACAAATGTCGATCAGAGAATCATAGAATGGTTTGGGATGGAAGCAACTTTCAAAAGCCGTCTAGTCCAACCCCCCTGCAAAGAGACAACCATATCAGGCTGCTCAGAGCATGGTCCAACCTGACCTTCAATGTTTCCGGGGATGGGGGAGCTCAAACATCTCTGGGTAACCCACTCCAGTGTTTCATCCTCATTGTATAGAGTTCTTCCTCATATCTAATCTAAATCAACTATCCTTCAGTTTAACACCACTTTTTGTTCCACCGCTGCAGATCCTAGGAAAAAGTCTGTCCCCATCTTCTTATAAGCCTTGCTTAAGTACTTAAAGGATTCAAAAGGAAAGCAATGGCAAAGAACTGGGAGAAAAAAGATCTAGAAAGAGCTTCTAAGTTATGGAAATATGCTCATGCATAATTTTGTTCAATTACAGCAGTATTAAAATATCAATAACAAAGAATATAAAACATATTTACACTGGCAATAAAATTAGTACTTGCTTTTAATCGTACACACCACAGAGTACAGCTAGGTATATTCTCTTAAATGAGGAATATAAATCCAAGAAATTTTGGTTATACATTTACAAAATACTGTATTATATTAAATAGTGACCATAACAAGAGACATTTTTTGATTTTCCCACTAGGAAGACACAAAATACAACTATAAACTAAATCAATATTAGCTAGGTAAGCCAAAAACTTAATTAATCAGAAGGCAGAACACGTAAATTAAATCTGCAGTTAGGGATTCTTTTGTTTTGATGAATATATTAAGGAGATTTCTATTAAAAAAATAAAGTTCATTGTTTCTCCTTGCTATGGACCTAGATGCATATTCAATACTGTACCCTTCTAGCAAGCTTTGGATGATAAGAGTACAAAATTTCTGAAGCAATTAGTTATAGGATCTGATCTTAACAGTAGGACTTAACTCTAGATTGTATTCACAAATAATGGGATTTAAAAGAAATTCTTTATTCCTATCATCCATTTTTCAGATTTTTCTGTTTCAGACATGCATACAAAATACTGAACTTGAAACAGTAGGAATGGTTTGGAGGTTTGCATTTGTACCAGAGACATGCCATGCACAGGCTCCTGTTGGCAATTCAAACACTGAGAGCTGCGGAGACTATTAAATGTATCACATTTCAACAAAAGTTATTTTCATCAACAGTTTACATTTTTATTCACATGTTAGAAAAATTCCAGCTGCAGTAACTGGTGAGAGATCTGTCCCCACCCTTATCTTGACCCATGAGCCCTTTGTTATATTTTCTCTCACCTGTCCAGTTGATGAGGGGACCAATAGAGCAGCTCTGGTGGGCACCCAGCCAGAGTCATCCCATCGCACTTCAGAATTTTGATTTCTGTTTTTTTTAAGCTGAGTCTAATTTGCTCATGAATTAACCAGAGTTCTTCCCCATAACACACTGATTGAGAGATGTGTTTGAAAAAGGATTGAACATATCCCCTGGGGCAGAAATATCACATACACTAAAGGATGGCTTGACTAGCTACCTTGTTTTCTTCTGTCATAGAAATACTTCTGAATGATTCACAATCAGCACAATGTGGTGCTGTTTTATGTCGGTTTCTCAGCCCTCTTAAAGGGAAGACATGTGTGTCATGGGTGGAAAAATAGGATGTACATGGAAAACCTGCAGTATTCCTCCACACAAATACTAGCAGATGTATCGTGCCAGATAGCGTGCCTTAGAGTTAGCCCTCAAACAAAGATATCGATTTTTCAGCTGAAATAAAATGTTAAATTGTTTAATTTTCAACATTATGTAAGATTAATATTAAAACCAAGAAGAAATATTGTTGGTTTTCTTTAGCATGAGTAAAATTTTAAGTTTGTTTCAAGTTCTGTTGTGACCAGGTTTTGGTCTTACAGTAGCACTCATGTTACTTTTATTTGCAGCTATTTTCTTCCCCTCTCCTCTCAAACATGACATTAAAATAACCTGAAAACATAAGGTATAATCTATCTAGAACATGAGTCCACTAAAGTGTTGTAAATCTATTATAAAACTTCAATAATTACTTTTAGTATCACTAGGTAACAAAAGTTGTCAACCTATCTAAATTTATCACTTTATTTTATGAAATGCACACTTATAATACTGTATATATAAGTGTGTGTGCACATGGACAGATAATTTCTGTCAGTGTTTTGTTGTATAAATAATAAGCTAATTCAGACAATTACAGCAATTCAGAGGCCAGCATATAATAAGCTGAAATATCTTTAAAATGTAGTTTTCTTTATAATACAGATATTTTAGCAAGCCTACTCTAAAAGTTTCAATATCTTGATTTTACTTTCCATTGCCCATAGCAACAAAGGGTTTGAGAGACACAGAAAAGACTGCTTGAAAGACAGAAAGGTGTAAAGGCAGAAATCTGCAAAGATTTTACCTTCTAAATGTCTATTAGGATTCTATTTCACAGTTCAATCTTACAAACTCTTTATTGAGGAAGATAGCAATGGCCGATATATTTAAACCTCTTGACCTGATGGATAATGCCTCTACAACAGAACACAAAAAGAATAGCCTTGCCCAGCATGGGCAGTGTTGTTGCTGGACTCAGGAGCAAGATGAATGCAAAAGGTGGTCAGAAAGAGGGCTCATCCATCTTTTTTATCTTTCATGAGTATACCGAATGGCATCAAAATCTGGCTCCATGTTGTTATTAAACAGTGTACTTAGCTGGGTGCCAGTGAGCAAGCCTAGTTTGTGGTCCTGTAATTTTTTAGGATAGCTGCAGACTTTGAAGAAGGCTGAATGAGATCAAATTCAGGACACAGAAGAAGACAGTCATGGCACAGTTCATTTCCTGGAAAAGCGGGTAAAAGACTTTCTCTTGAAGGCAAAATTGTCAAAGACCTGGAAAGGTTTTCAATGTGGCAGATCAAACTGAAGTTAGGAAATTCAAACAAACAGATCACAGGTATTCCTCAGAGGTAAAAGACACAAACAGGCAGAGAAAATTAAGCTTCACTGAAAGATGTAGAGAGACTCATCTCCAAAGAGGTCATATTCTTTACCTGGGAGACAGTTCCTAAATTAGGATCAAGGCAATCTGTTGCCCAGTATGATAGGGACAATCTGCGTGTGCAGTTATTATGGGTCATGGCACTATAGTGGGCACATGCTATGTTTATAGTCATGGCTGTTTCATATACTTACCAAGATAAAGTTCTGGCCTGCTGTTCAAGTCATGCTGTGCTCTACCTGCTCTTTTTGCCCATTTTTGCAAACCAATTACTGTGTGTTTCTGATTAACAATTGTTTGTGTTCAGCACAGCTTCCGAACTTCCCAAGGTCTTTTTGAACTAAGAATTTAATTTGAAAAAGATGTCTACTAAACATTAATTAGTTTGGAGGGCAATCTGAAAGAAACCTCAGTGAGATAAGTCATTCTCACCTCGAAGTGATAAATTATTTTCATGTCTAAGAGCCCATAATGGGACACACACAGTAAACCTGTTTAGATATTTTGTCTTGTGTTCTTGATATAAACTGACACAGTGCAAGGGCTGTGAAAGGTGCATTCCTCAGAATGCTTGGTATCTAACAAAGAAAAGGAAGATCCTATTGTATTGGATCCTAAGGAATTGTGAAAAAATAATTAAAAGGAAGAGATGGCTTCTAATATTACAAAACAAAGCTTACATATGTACAGAACTTTAACATTAATGAGGAGCCTAATAATTATGACCAGTAAGTTCTGAATGTAAGAATGGGGTGTATTCTCTCCTCCCCATCCTGCAAAAGGACTTGGCTAATACAATCTTGGAAGAGTAGGGAGTGTAAGAAACCTCTGAAAACAATATGATCATCTGAAGGGAAATAGTAGCAGGGTTGTATGAAGTAAAGAGACTTCCCATATCTAGTCTTCTGTAAGGTGACGTGATTTCTTCAATTTCTTCAACCATAGAACTCAAGTTTCTGACTGTGTTGTCTGCTTTGAATTTGATAAATGAATGCACATTCTATTGTGCCCTGACTCCAATGAAATGTGATAAAGTAGCCCCACAGGAAAAATATTTTTATCATGCTAATACTTTCTAAATGTTAGGGAAGAAAATAAACATATATATCTGTTCATTTAAATTTAAAAATTATAAAAGTTTTTTCTGGAAAACTAACTTTTCTCCAGCTTATTACAGATAGGAAAGTAAATATTTGCCTTTAGGATGATCCAAGATTTTCCCACTGTGATGGAATATAATTTTCTGAAGCAGTTTTTGGTGTACAGATGCTTGTGATTATATCTTTCCACTTCATTCTCCTTTTCAGAATTTTGCTTTCTTGCTTGCAAAAGTTTTGAACGTTTTCATTGGAAATAAATTCAACTTGCTATGAATTAATTTGCAGCTAAAAGGAGTAAACAAAAAGCTTCAAACTAACATCTTTTTGCTATGAAACTCTTGTCTTGGAATTTAAACAGTTTACAAGAACATGATTTTTTGAGTTGGAACAGTACATATATTTGTGAGCTTTCAGAACTCAGTTTGTAATTAATTGTTCTTAAATAAAAGCACTTGAAATTTAAACAGAAAGTAAAAAAGAGGCATTGAGAAAAACCTTATAATGCCATATAATTATATCTTATGCACAATATTTGACTAATTTAAACTAGTAAATTTCTTGTCCACTTTTTTTCCACGTCTAAGTGTTATGTGGCTTTCAAAATTAGTTCTTAAAGTCCTTATCATAATCTTAAAAAGCTTCCAAGCATAATTTCAGAAGACATGACTTGCTGTTGCTTACTTCACTTGTTTCATAATTATTTCTCTGATATTGACCACTTATTCAACACAAAACAGTTATGGCCTTTATCAAAGCGTGATTTTATGTTTTCCTTTCAAATGCAATTTGTGAGTAAACACCTGGACTGGGATGCCAGCTCCAAGACAAAACTGTAAAGACCTAACTAGGAGTGAAATTTCTGCTGTAAGGAGACAGTCTTTCACATTATGGAATTTATCATGACTTTGACTCTGGTGAGAAATTTAATGGAATAAAACCAATTAGCCTTGTATTTGGCACACCTTGAACTATAATTTTTCTCTTGAACATGAAATACAAAGAGCACAGAAATGCAGACTGATAAGTAAAGAAGTTTAGTTGCACAGCAGACAAGTCCATTTTTAATGGAAAAAGAACATGTATTATTTCCATAAAATTCTTTTTAAAAAGAAATATATCTGCAACTGCACAAGTAGCAAGGTTTTTAAAGTTTTTTTTCCAACCTAAATGATTCTGTGATTCCATGATTTAACTCCTCACAGAAAGCAGGCCCAAAAATTTAGTTTCAATTTAGCTTCAAAACATGCAGGACCTGTCACATAAAAAAGTTGAGTTTCTAAGGTACTGAGAAGCCAATATAGAGTGGCACAAGCATAACTGCAGAAGATTAGTAACCAAACTGGAGAAGATCAGTAACCACCATCTTCTTCAATTTGTATGATAAGTTATAGCATATCCTGTCAATTTGGAGGCTAATCATGGTAATGCTAGTATTGCACATTTTAACCCTATATTAGAGTTGTGAATCACTGCATTTTTGCAAAAGTCTGGGAATATTTTTAACAACTGTTTCTGGGGAGTACAGTTGCTGGAAAGATGATAAGAAGAAATTTCTTTTAGGGAATCACTCTGACTATCTGTTGGCTTACTTGTTCCTGATTTTGAGCAGAGATTCTATATGCAGAAGCAAAACCTGTTAATTCAGCTCTCATATACTCAAGTAAACACCATGGCCATTTGGATGGCAATAAAGGTCATCTTCAACTGCCAAAATACTCAGAAGCTGAAGAACTGTCTGCCAAGACTTAAACTAGGCTGTGTTTTCCTCATACAAAATTCTCTCTATTGTTGCAGCACCCTCAGAAGACATGTAGCAGGAAAAATATTTCCTTTTCCAGGTCTTACAAGTACATTAGACGTGGTCATGAGAGACTGCAGGAGTGTTAAACAGCAAAATTCAGTGCTAAGTCAGACTATTCTTATTTTCTTACAGATCTGTGCTCTACGTCAATTAGATACTTGTTAGTATTTATTATGAGTTAAGTGACAAGATCCAATATTTTTAATGGTTGTTCTGTTTTACAAACTAAGAGAATTACTCACAGCAGCTTACATTCCACTCAGCAAACTGTCTGGAAGAAGAGAAGAATCTGAGAGAATGGATAATTCCTCATCGTGGTTTCTTTGCATGGTATGTTCATACATATTTTCAGTAAATTTATTATGGTCTAAATTTATGAAGATCAGTTTCAAAACCCTCCCTAATGGCTTTTTTTGGTGGGTAACAAGTCCAGTGAATTTACACATATCCATATATGTAGTTTTTTTCAGTTGTTTTGTTTGTTTCCTTATGAAGTGTTCTAAGTTGCTATCCCAATGTGTAAACTAGAAACCTTTTAACTTCCAACTCTTCTGATCTCTATTAGTCCTGTGAGACTTTTCAAGCCTTATTAAAACAAAATCCTTTCCATTCTGAAGGTACAATACATTTGCAATTCATTCTTCTTCTCTTCTAATAAACCATCTAAATTTTCCATTATTCTAGAGCTAAATTATTCTTACAGAAATATACCCGTATGTAAAATAGGGATAATGATATTCATTGTCTTCATAGACCACTTGAGATCTTCAGATGGAAAATACCAGATAAGTAAATATTATCATAATAAGCATGTTTTTCATACAAACCAACAATCTTAAATCAGATGCATTGTCAAAAGAAGCAAACATTGGTAGCCTCACAAACACATTTTTGTGTTGAACAACATTCTAACATACAGATGGTAATTATTTGAAAAGCAGTAATGAGAATAGATACTCAAAGAAAAATATGCTGAAAGTTTAATCATAAACAAAAGAAAAATATATTCTTGGTAGACTGCTTTCTAAACTTACTGATTTTTTTCTGACTAAAGGAGGAAAGATTATTAATAAGCACTGCAATTATTTGTTCACTATTGTGTCTAAATGGGCAATAAGTAAAACAATCAATGAACTGAGCTTTCAATATTTATCTTTCAGCGTGTCATCATTCTACCATGGGGCTAAAATATCTCCCTGTGTATAGCAATGTTTGCCCTGACTTCATAAAAATTATGGTTCAAAAACGTAGCCTTTTTAATTCTAATTCTTGTGCAACATAGTGTGGAGTTCTGTGGACAAAGTTATTAGTGTAATCTTCCCATTTTTTGATACTATTCAGCTCATTACCAGTTCTTAAAATAAAAAAAATAAAGAATTAATACTGACCCTGAAATACATTCTCTGTGACTAGACATCCATCAAGATTTTAGTCAATAATACTCTGTTATTTCATTATTCTCCCACAAATTTTGCTAACTAAAATTCAATATTTATTCTAAAAGATTTTCAACCATGTTTTCCTATTAAAATAAAATAAATTATCTTGAATACATTAGCATTAACTGAATTAGAAAAATATCACTGAAATACCTTGTTTTGGAAGGATGTCTCCTCATGAAATGTATTATGTGGCATCTCTGTTATGTGCTATCTAACATCTGTGTTGGGAGCCCAGAAACCACCAGTGTGCTGGGCTTCATCAAAGACCCCATGGCAGAGAGAGAGAATGCCCCTCTGCCCGGTTCTGCTGAGACCCCACCTGCAGGGCTGCACCCAGCTCTGGGCTCCCAGCACAGGAAGGACAGGGACCTGCTGGAGCCAGGCCAGAGGAGCACCAAGGTGATCAGAGAGATGGAGCAGCTCTGCTGTGAGGAAAGACTGAGAGAACTGGGGTTCTTCAGGGTAGAAAAGAGAAGGTTTTGGGGTGAACCTAACTGTGGCCTTCTAGTACCTGAAGGAAGTACCTTTCCTTTCCACAGGAAAGGTTGAGAGAAGCTATTTATAAGGGCCTGGAGTGACAGGACAAAGTGGAATGGCTTCAAACTGAGAGTAGGTTTAGATTAGATATTAGGAAGAAATTCTTTCCTCTGAGGGTGGTCAGGCACTGGAACAGCTTTCCAGGGGAAATTGTGTTTTCCTCATCCCTGGAAGTGTTCAAGACCAGATTGGATGGAGCCCTGAGCAACCTGATCTAATGGAAGATGTTCCTGTCCCCAGGCAGGGGGTTTGGAACTAGGTAGTCTTTAAGGTCACCTCCCACACAAAACATTCTATGATTCTTTGATGATTATATCTTTTTCCCAACATTTACTTATACATGTACTGTCATACTGTTCACCCAATCAATTATTTTCTCATTTAAAATGGAACATAGAGGGAAATAAATCAGAGAGATAAGCTGTTAATTAATTGTGATTTTATGATGATACTCTATTCCCTGATCGTCTGTCTGATGTCCACAAATGGTTGCTGTAGCTTTGAGGTGGAACCAGGGGACCCCAAGGTGGAGCAAGGAGGACTCATCTCCGTGAGCCATGCCAAGAACAGTGTGCTGTTCTGTAACCCCCATTCCCTGAGCCTCCAGGGGGAGGAGTTAGAGCTTAGAAAGAAGAAGTGGTAGGAAGGTGTTTTTAAGATTTGGTTTACTTCTCATTATCCTCTGATTTTCTTGATAATAAATTCAATTAGTATCCTCAGTTAGAATCTGTTTTGCCCATGACAGTAACTGGTGAGCGAACTCTCCCTGTCCCTAAACCATGAACATTTTGTTGTATTTTCTCTCCCCTGTGCAGATGTGGAGGGCAGTGATAGAGTGGCTTTGGTAGATGCCTGATGTACAGCCAGGGTCAAACCACCACAATACCCAATACAATAATTGAAGAACCATGGGCTACAGTGAGGCAGGAGATGAGTGTGGCTGCAGTACTGGCATGGGTCATTCTGCCATCACCTGCCCTGAGCAAGGACTGGTGATAGAGAGCAGGGTCCGCCCACAGCCATGTGGTGACCACCACACAAGGTGACAAAACAGGTCCAGCTGGACAAGTGAGGGAGAGAACCAGGTCTTCCTGTGAGGCCAAACCCAAAATAGGGCTCCTGTTTTCCTGGGAGTAGGGCATGAAGGTGGTCTCCAATTTGTCCCAGGGCAATTCAGGACTGCTGGTGCCCTCATAGCTCTGATATTGACTGATGTACACATTTGTGCTACATGTTTGAAGTAACCCTTACAGAAGCATATATAATTCTCTCTGTGTATAAATGTAGTTGTGAGAGATTAAGTATGATTCTTGTGTGCCTGTATCATATTTTATGTATTTTATATGGGTATGCCTCATAAGTTTTGTAGGAAGTTCTTCGGCCTATAGCTTATGGTAGAGATAGATATCAGTTTAGAAAAATATTCTAAACAGTAAACAATGACAGCCACTGAAAAATAAAAAAATATAATTTTGGAAAATGCATTAAATTACAGGTATATTCATGGTACTTTATCTCTCTTGGATTTATGAATATACAATAATATGGCAACCTTCTTACATTGTATAGTGGGTGAATTTCTGTTCTCCATTTATTGTACAGTTGAGTACTCTACCCACTTTACAAGTTATGTTCTGTAGTTTAAAGGTTCCTTTGGATGGGTTCATTCTTTATCAAAGAATTACCATGTATTTCCACTACTAGTAGTGGAAACTAAAAAAATAAGAATTCCCATTGGAGACATCTCTATTGTCATTGAAGAACTACTTACCCTGGGTTACAATTTTACATTTTAACTTGCAGATAATTTTCAAAACACATGGGGAGCAGCACTGACATGCATTAGATGAATGTACTGTTAATGTGACAAAATATAGGCTGTTAGGACGTTGTTTTCCAGGAAAACAAATTTCTTACAGTGGAGATGATTTATGAAGTAGTCCATGATGAAATTTTAAAAAGAAACAATTGTAATTCAGAATAATGATGTTATGTTGCATTAGGTGTCATATATGAAGTTAGTGTTTATCAAACTACATCTGAACCCAAGAAAATTTTTTGCAGATTTTTGCAAAATTATAGAAAAAAAATAGAAATATTAGGGGTTGGTAGGACATTGAGAATTTGAAAAAGATGTCACTGACTATTTCTTATAAGATTGTGACAAGAGGGTTTTAAACAGGAATAAAAATATTCTAAAATGCATTAACTTTAGATGAATTATGTTTTATTCAAGAAATGTAGAATAATAAAAGTAACCCAGGAAAATTTTGATTACAATAGTAACCATGGTCGTAAAATCTATGTAATTTAATAAAAACTACTAATACTGCATTGACAATACTTGTTATTAATACATGACAATATAACATTATGATTATTTGAAGAACTAAGTGCAAAGCTTCCTTCATTAGACTTTAGGAAGAACTGATGACACAAACCACCTGGAGCTATTACAGAAGTATGAAATTCTTCCTTCTCCTCTTGCCTTTCCAGAATTCTACATAAAGTAATTTCTGAATGATATACTTTTTTTTATCCCAAAGGATTTTAGTATTGCATTTATCAAAAATCTTTTACCAACTCTTTTTTTTTTTTTTTTTTTTTTTTTTTTTTTTTTTTTTTTTTTCTGGTCATAGAGATGTCATCAATTCTTACAAAGCTGATCAATATGAAACTTTACAGCAACAGTGCTCAGTTCCACATCTCTCTTACTCATAAGGAATCCAGCTTGACAGGAATTGATTCAAGTCTATTGATATGAATTTTGCTCAAGTCTGAGATTTAATCAATATCTTTAATGTACTAACAGGAATTCAAATCGAACTCTAGGAAATAGTGTCCTTCCTATCATTTTTCAATTAATTAAGTTCAATTAAATTTTTTATAGGCAAAACACAATGCAGGCTGAGGTTGTTAAGTGATAGTAAACATTAGAATAGGAGAATTTTAAGCAGTGTGGAAGGCAGATATTTGAATGATATGTAGAATTGCTGTTTAGAGTTTATTTTTAATTCTTTTTTCTGAAGATAATTCTGAATCTTTATCAGCTTCATAGAAATAACATATCAAGGGCATACTGGAAAAAGGTGGCAAATATTTGGTAAATTAATTCAAAACCAGCATTCCCTTTTCCCAGAAGAAGCTAGAGTAATAGAGAAACTACAAAAGCTTCTAATTTTGACTGAGAGAATTGAAGAGCAGATTTCAAATATATGTATTTATATGTATAAAAAATGTGTGCAGTGAGAATATTCCACACTAGAAACTGTCTTTAAATCTGTTAAAACTATATCACGTCCCTTTTTGCCTCAAGATCCAATTGTGCACAGATTGTTGTACATAAACACATGCTTTACATATTCTCTCAGGTACTGATGTCTGTCATGTATGTTCTACAAAGGCCTTTATTCAAAAAGATTGTAAAAGCAGCTTTATCAAATCTTCATTAAACATAACTTCAAATGCTGAGTTCCTCTTTCATTGGTTCTCATATGGCAAAGATACATTTTAAGAAAACATCCTGGTGAAAAAAAAGGTTAGCTTGCATGTAACTACCAAGCTTAAGTTGAATATTTTAGTTTTTATTTACATTTTTCACTTTTTGTCAAAGACATCTGGAATGTAAACTTTTTACCTCCAGAATCAATTTTCAAAAAAATACCTACTTTTTTTATATCTCTATAATCAAGGTTGCCTCAAGGTAGGAAATCTGTGATAGCAGAAGATAAATTATTTTTGTCTTTGTAAAGACAAAATAATTATCAATATCAGTATTGATTGTCATTTATTCCATCTTTCTAAGGCTTTGCATAACAGGTTAATATTAACATTAATAAAAAATCTTTTAACAACCAATCAATACTTGGATCACCACAATATCCTTCAACTCTCTATAATTTATTTTATTAGAAGAGTCATTTTTGCTCCTAACTATATTTGACTATTTAATAATTAATGGCGATCATCAGTTATTGGACTGTGCAATTCCTTAATGACATAAAACTGTCCTTGTGCTATGAAATCATAAAATGTTGTCATTATTTGAAAAAATTATTTTAATTTCTGGATACATATTTCTAACACCTTCACCTCCTAGAAGGAGAATCAAGTAGAAGTTGGTTTCTGTTCTTTGGGTAATTCTTTCATATCTGTTGTAAACCTTTACCTCTGGAACCACATTTGAACTACTGTCTGAGTGGGGACCTCTGGGTGCAATTCTGTTGACTGGCACCACCAACTCTCCAGTCACAACTTCTTGAATGGTACTTGTCACTGGTAGAGACAGTTACATGGGCAAAGTCGGAGGAAAGTCTGGCTGCACACTGCAATGGAGTTCAGAATTTAAAGATGGGACAATTTTTATCTATAACTAATTGAGCATTATTGAAAAATAATAACCTATACCTTTGTGAGAAGAGTGGGGTTTTCCCTGAGTTTTTCCACTCTTTTGGCAAAAAAAAACCTATTTAGGAATGCAAAAATTTGGTGTGCCTTACTTTTTCCTCAATATAGGAGTGGCTATTTTTTTTCCAAGTGACCCACTGCCTTCTTTCTTCATTAACTAATGAAAGAGCAGCATTCAAAAAAACTGGCATGGATTAGTACCTTGGTTAAAACATACTAATATACTTAATACAGGGAATGAGAAAATAAACTATTTTTTTCAAATTGATAGTAAATAATTGTGTACACATGTTGTGTGTTTTAGCTCTGTGACTGTACACAGTACCAGAGGAATCCAGATGCCAAATGTAAAGAATGACTGACAACAGGGTTTCTACAGAGAATCTGAGGAACAGAGGAGTGATCTTGCAGACCAAAGAAAGCTAGCTGGGTAGATCCATTACTGCTTAAAAACATACTTTAAGATTCATTTAAGAATATATGTATACTCATAAGCAAAGGTGCATGTACACCCATTCTAACCATAGTTGTCTTTAATGGCAAAGCAGATTTGCTTTTGTTCTATTGTTTGTGTGACAGTTACATGTTCAAATCTCATGTGACCCTTATTGGTACTTGGCCTTTCTCAATTTTCAAATAGGAAAGGGATCCTTGGAATATTTTCATATCACATTTCATAGGTTTTTCTCTCTTCTCTTCTTGTATTCTTCATTTAAATGTGAGGGTATCAAATCTTTTTCTAACAATTACAAAAAAATCATATGAAGACAAAAAAGCCTGATGTGATGGCACAACAAAGAAACAATTTTCTGCTGAACTGCACTTCTCTATGAACTTCAAGACACACGTTAACATTCCACTGAAAATAACTATTTTGTATGAAACTTATCACCTTAGATTCCCCCATTTTCCCTCGAGGTTACTTTATTTTTGGCTGTTCCTAGTTTTGTTGAGGTGTATTTGTTTTCTTTCTGTTTGGATTTTGGTGATTTTTTTGGGTTGATGGGCTGGTTGATTGGTTGGTTTGCATCCTCAAAACCTATCTCTGTGTTATTACTAAAAGATTTGAGGATTTCTTTGTAGTATGATTCATGAATGTTTTAAACTGGATCAGGAATGACACATTTGGGAAACTTGTGAAGATTTCTGTGAATTCACTTCCCCATGGCAACTTCTTTTTATTAATTAGTAATTTTGATATTTTGAAAATCAATAGCTGCACAAAGCAAAAAAACCCAAACAAACAAACAAACAAACAAACAAAAACAAACAAACACCCCTCAAAATAGAATCTCCAAAAAATGCTAAGGTATTTATTGCAGTTTTTTTCATATATGGGCAAAAGTTTTCCTCAGACTTCTTTGACACTGAAAAAAGAATAATCTGGGCACCAGGGAAGCTCCTTCCTTGATACCAGCTGTGTAGGTGTTGAGAGCTCACACAAATAAATAAACAGTATATCTAAGTGTGTGTAAATGTATATGTGCTTATGCAACTTTTGGCCTTTGGAAAGGAACTCCAGAAGCAGAAAAAACCCTGTTGTAATACTGGATATAAAATCTAGGTGTTGCTGAGGGATTACACATCTGATTTATAGATTACAATTTGGCAAGATTATGATTCTTGCAGTGGGTTGACCCTCTCTCTAAGGCTGTAATAGATAATTCTGTTCTGCTTTTTGTTTAATTAACTAGCTTAGCATTATTGAATATATAACCTGTTTGCAGTTATGCATCTGTTTCAAACAGAGCAAACGACCCAACGCAAAGTATGTTTTGGATGTAATAATTTGAAAAAAGAAATATAAACAGAATCAATTTTCAAAATATTTGGACTTACCTTAGATGCAAGTAGACCAAAATTCCTGTATCCAGGGATCATTGAAATGGTTACCTGAATAAACATGCAGATATTGCTTTGCTCAACTAGCTAATAATGAGTCTTACATGCATTGTTATAAACTGGAAATTCTGTCTAAGTTTTATACAGCAAAGGTTGAAGGAAGATACAGCATTCAATTCAAAGATTGCTAGACCTCATTTCTTATGGAGGTACAAAACTGTACAGTGAATATCTGTAGAAAGCTGCTCCTGAAATGTGATCCATTCAATAATATAAACTGTCAATTTCATGACATTGTCCATCACAAATTCCCATCCCATCCATTCCCACAAAAAAAAGTTATTCTTCTTTTCAACTGAAAGAAATATGAATTATTCCAATCAAGAAGAGCACTGATACTTGAAAGTGATTTGAAATACAGTATGTCCCTTGATAAACTGATAGAAGTAGACTATGACTCTGACAATAATTCTGATAATTTCTATTTTGTAGAAACAACTTGCAAACAAAGGGAAACATACAGGTGAATAAAGCAGCTATGAAACTGCCACTGCTGCTAACTGGCACATCTACCTCTGTAATTCAAGTTGAAGAAATTAGTTTTTATCTAGAGACTCTGATGCAGTCCTCATCAGAGAGTACCTCAGCCAAATGTTTCATTCAGAGTCTATTAACGCTGTATTTGAAATTAAGTTTTTAAATATACAATACTTCTTGACAAAAGGTGGTTTTGGCATTTTTCCCCCAACCTTTTAGGATGTGACCTTTTTCCACTGAAATATACAAGATTTATTGCAATGAAGAATCCTTTCATTCTGGAAGCTTAATGTCACTTGGATTTGGAATTAGATGATCTTTAAGGTCCTTTCCAACCCAAAACATATGATTCTCTGATTGATTCCTTTTCCTTCTAGTATTTCTAAATATCTATTATTGGAAATTAGAAAAAAACCTGAAATCTATACAACTATTATAAAGTAGGTATAGATCTTATTTCTCCTTTTAAGATGATGTAGCTAGGTGTACACAATTATCTTTAGTGGCAGTTGTTTAATGCCACATAAAAGAAATTACCAAGTTAACTTCAAAAAGACTAGTAATAGTTTCAAAAATTGCTTCTCAGTGAAGACAAATAATTATAAATTTTAGGAAACATCCTGTTGAATTGACGCAATTGTAATGACATCTCTGTAGGTGGCTCATATCTTGCACTGTTTTATAAGCTGCTAGGAGCATAATGACAGCATTTGCACAATAGGCCTACGCAAGGGTGAGGCAGCATAATTGCAGCAGCAGTGAAGCATGAATACAGACTAATTAACAAAATTGGAACTGCTACACTCATGCTCACATTTCATCCATCTTATTTCATTTACTTTTACATGCTTTTGTGGTCACAGAATTGCTGTGTTTGTTGTCTGCATATTGTAGATAATGCTGTCCATTTGGTGCCTCCATCTTCATGTTTTCTTGGAATGTATCACTTGTACAAGCAGTACATTTACTCCATTTACTGAGGATTCTCCTTTAATCTTTTACTTAAGGTCATGCCATGGGTGGTCCACGCTGCCTTGCAAATACAGTATATATATATATATAGTTATGAATAAGCATGTATACACACCCATACCTCTATGCACACACACCTAAATTCACACATACTTCTAAGGAGCCAGAAAGAAAGATCAACAAAGAGACTATTTACAAGAGTGTGTTTGCAGGACAAGAGGGAATGGCCTCAAACTGAAAGAGAGCAGGTTTAGATCAGGTACTTAAAAAAACGTCCTCCCTGTGGGGGTGGTAAGACACTGGCACAGGTTGCCCATAGAAGTTGTGGATGCCCCATCCCTGGAAGTGTTCAAGGCCAGGTTGGATGGGGCTCTGAGAAACCTGTAAAAGGTGTTCCTGCCCATAGTAGGGGGGTTGAAACTAGGTGATCTTTATGGCCCCTTCCAACCTAAGCCATTTTATGATTCTATGACTATCCCTTTCTATGTCTTTCCAGTGGCCTAGAGCTAGAATAAAACCTATGTTTGTATGGGGATGTGTGTGTATATATATATATGCACAAAAACTCTTACATGAATCACTACTTTACATGAATACTATTTTCTACGTGTTTAAACACACTCAAAGTTATACCAAGACAATATGCCATTGTAAGTACAAAAAAAAGAAGCCTCTAGGAAATTTAATCCCCTAGTTTCAAGTTATAACATGCATTTGAAAAAAAAATCACACAAATATTCTGTGTTAAAAAAATGAAGATGCATACAACAGGTGGCACTCAATTTCTCCTCATGCTGTGCTAGAAGAAAAATTTTTGCTTCTACAGATGAAAATCCTGAAAAAGAAAATCATACCAGAGAATGTCATTGCTATTCCGCAGTTGGTGTAGTGCCACATCAATCTCTACGTATGTGATACTAAATGATATATATAATTTTGTGTCATCTTGGGGAAAAAGATCCCACAGGCATCTAAAGATTTAAAAGTACTTTCCTAAAGTTCTTTTCTAAGAGTGTTTAGCTCAAGGATGTATAAGGGCTCAGTAATACATTCTCCTAAGCACTAACGACTAGATTTTTTCCAACAAAAAGTTACGATATCATTGCTTCATGTTTCTCTTATGTTTCTCTTTTCCAGTAAGTGGGAACTTCACTGGCCTGCCGTGGCTTCTCAGATATAATGGATAGTGGCTTAGCCACTTCCTCAGCCAATTCTCTCAGGACCTGTGGACATATCTTTTCAGATCTCAAGGATTTTGGAATCTTCAGGTGCCTAAAATGGTCCCAAACCAAGTATTCTCCTATAGTAGGTAGTTAATCATTCCCCCAGTCACTGCTTCCACCTTCTGAAACTTGGGCAGTGTGGTTGGAACACTTGCTGGTTAAGAATGAGGCAGAAGAAGTTCAACTTTCTCCATGATCCCTGTATCCTTTGTGAGAGGACACACATTTTCCCTGGTGTTTCTGTTATCATTGATTTAATTTTTCAAGCTTTTTTTGTTACCCTTGATGTCCTTGGCCAGATTTGTTTCTACCAGTGCTTTAACTTTCCTAACAAGATTCCTGGCTGTTTAGACAATTTCTCTGTATTCCTTCCAGGCTACTTTCCCTGCTTCAACCCTCTGTAATCTATCTATTTGTGTTTGTCTGTCCAGGAGCTCCTTGTTCATACATGCCTGCTGTTCTTCCCTAGTTTCCTTTTTGTAGGGCTGCGTAACTCTTGAGCCTGGTGCAAACAACCCCCAAATATCATCCAGTTATTTTTGGCCTCTCTGCCCCCCAGTACTCTATCCATGGCACTCTACTGAGGAGATCCCTGAAGAGACCAAAGTCTGCTCTCCTGCTTTAGGGCAAGGAAGCTTGCTATGTACCCTCCTTTCTGCCCCAAGGATCTCAAACTCCACCCTGGTCACTGAAGCTCAGGCTGCCCTTGAGCTTCACATTCCCCACCAGCTCCTTCTTGTTGGTGGGAACAAGGTCCAGCACAGCATCACCACCAGCTGGCTCCTCTCTCTCTTGGAGGAGGCAGCTGTAATCAAGGCATTCCACGAACCTTCTGGATTCTTGTGGCATACTGTGGTGTTTGTTTTTTTTTTCCTCCAATAGATCTCAGAGTCCTCTTTGAGGTCTTTGGATATCTCAGTCCATTGCAGTTTTCTGTCTGGAAATTTCTGTCACCTCTGCAACATTTTGGCAAAAAAATTAGATCAATGGAAGTTGGATTCTGAAGGTATAAATGTTAAGAAGATAAAGACAATAATGAGGAACTTGGGATTAAACAAAGAAAAAAAAAACAAACAGCATAAAAAAAACCCCAAATATTTTTAAATTAATAGATTATTGGAAACAATAAAAAAAAATAACAACTTCATACAATCATAAAATAGTTTGAGCTGGAAGGGATAAATATTATCTCATTCCAATCCCCTTGCCATGGGCAGGGACACCTTCAGCTAGATGAGGTTGCTCAGAGCTACATCTAATCTGGTCTTGAGCATTTCCAGGGATGGAGCATCCACAGCTTCTCTGGGCAACCTGTACGAGGTCCTCACCACCCTGACACTAGAGAATTTCTTCCAAATATCCAATCTAAACCTACTCTCTGTCAGTTTGAAGCCATTCTCCCTTGTCCTGTCACTAAATGCCCTTGTAAACAGTGTCTCTCCCTCTTTCTTGTAGGTTTCCTTCTGATGCCTTAAAGAACCCAGAAAAAAAATTATATACTTTCAAGATAATAGTAGCATAGGAGGTGATATAAAGGTTGCTCTTTATTGGAGGCCTCCAGGGGCAGATATAAAAATGTCCACAATATGCCCACCCTCACATGGGGTGAATGCAGTCTTATAACTTTAGTAAATCAGCATAATTGACAAAAATCTCCAATTAGAGACATAAGTGGCGAGGCAATTTCCCCCCAGTTCAAGCCCCTCCTAAACCCCTCCCCTTTTTTTAGGGACTAAAAGTTGTTGATGAACATGAATCTTGAAGATTTGGTTTTGACCTTGATTCTGAGGAAGAACCAAGATAGGATAGGGGGCCTTGTGCACTCCTGGGGCTTGAAGTTCCAAAATATGTTTTGTCTTTCTGCCTAGGGAAAAGGTAGAGAAAAGTACTGGGAAAACCAGCTATGAATACACTAATAGGCTACAAGAACATATGCAAAGAATACAGTGAATATGTAAAAGAAAAAAGGCAAAAAATCAGTTCAGCATCACTTTAAAGTACTATTTCATTGGACATATGAAAACAAATACTGATATAGGGAAAGAAAATTGCTTCGCAAAAGTGGGAAGTAGGTGGTATTTCTCACTGGAGATACAGGGAAAAAGCATTCTCTTTAAATGAGCATTTTTAAACTGGTGAAATTACAGAGTTTAATTTGCACTGACTGAAGAAAAATAAAATGAAACCTTGGAAGATAAAAAGTGATCTTATATGGAAGATCCATTTCATAAATATGTTTAATTTCTATTGTATTGTTTCCAGCAGTAGGAAGAAACAGGCAGAACTTACCATCTTTGCATTAGTGATACTCATTAATCCAAGCAAAGCAACCCCATGTGCAACAACAAAAGGCATCTTTGAACAGCACCAAATATTCAATTCAATTAATAAGATCATTCTGCATGGTTTTACTCAGCTAATATTAATTATTAATGATCATCCATAACATCTTGGAAGGAAGGGCAGCTGCACCACATGAAATGTTTCTGGCATTGAGCAGCACATTGTCTTAGAGAAGAGACTTCTCTGAAGTGACAGCACTGGGTCAGCACAAAGGCATTACACAGTCAGCCTTGCTTGTATTTTCTGCTTTTTTGTTTGTCGCAAGCTGGATTTTGCACACTTGACTTGCAGTATCTGTTTTTTCATGCTCTTTAACCCTGCTACTGGATTCTTCCTAAAACAAGATCACATTGCAACTTTAAGAAGAGTGGAGGGCAAGTTTTAAGTATTTGACCTAATTTCAGTTGCTTTACATAGGGTTTCTTGGTTTTTAGAAGACAACCTGTATTCTCTCATTCTAGATTTCAATCAGTACCTGGTCCCCTACCAGGGAGGTTTTCAACAATTCTGAGGCCCTAGATCATATAATTTTTTTTCAATTTTCATCTTTTCTTATGTTTAAAATCAAAATTTTCACATCTCAATTTTGTAGAATTCATTTTCCGTAATAAAAAGTACATTCATTAAACAATACATTCTGTAGTATTTCTTACTGAAATTATGAGAAATACATCTTTTAAATCAGTTTTTGCTTGAAATAATGATTCTCTTCCTTTCTGCCATCAGCAACAGTCAATCAGCTGTTTACAAACATAGTATGAAGCTTCCTTTAAGCTTCTCTGCTACTCTATCATATTTTGAAATTATTTTGGCTGTTAAGAGCCTTTCTCTATTATACCATTCTAGCCATGTTTCACTTGATAATTTATCTATGATAATCTATGTTTAGAAGTCACTCAGATATAACTATGAATAAGGTCCATCTCAATTAGTCATAAAATATGTGTGCTGAGGAAGATAATTAAACTTTTGTAAATTATCAAACACACAGTAGAAAACAACTGAAAGTGGTTTTCCTCAGTTGTATATAAACTAATTTTCAGTCAAATATTGAATGAATACAAATGACTTTGTACTTATACCTAAGACAGTCCATGCAAATGCTTTAGAAAAAGTTAGTCATATGTGCTTGAACATAGGCTTAGGAGGTAAACATTGTCCATTTTATTAATTGTTGCATAAAAATGTCTTAATGAAGACATAATTATTTTTTATATCTCTATCATATTAATGTTGTTACTGTGTATTAAAAATAGTTTGAAATTGTACCACAAAAATATAAGAGAACACTATTATATAAGAGAAACACTATTCTGAAAATGTAAGGAAAAAGAATTAACTAAATATATGGCTATTGGTCAGCAAAAAGTGAATCAGATTTTTTTTAACATCAGTAGTTCTACCACTCTTACTGTTGTTATTTACAACACCAATTTTTTTGTTTATCTATCAATTATATTTTAGATCAACTGGTACCAGTAAGACAGTATTTTCTTAACAGTAAATGCTAACTGATGTTGGACCATTTCAAACTTCAAAAATAAGCAACGGACAAATAGCTATTTTACCTTTGAAATTCAAGGCAGTAGACTGAACTCCATGAGGACTGATTTTCTCTAAAACCCCAGTTACATTTTTTTTCCTCTTTCATTGCTTACATTCAGTTAGGCTGGATAGCTGGAAAGAATGCCTTTAGGTGACAGGTTGACCCAGCCAGCTACTAAGCACCACAGAGCTGCTCACTCACTTCCCTCTCCTGTGAGAGAGCAGAGAGAGAATAGTAAGTGCAAACATGAGAGAATTGGTTGTCTGAGACAAAAACTGTTTAATGAGTGAAGAAAAGGTAAAGAGGGGGAAAGTGATGCAAAGGCAATTTCTCACCATTTCTCACAAGCAGACTGATATCCAGCCAGTCTCTGAGCAACAGCTGCCTCCCAGACCAGCCTCTCCCCACTGGATTCAATGATCCTGGTGGGTCCCGTCCAACTCAGAATATTCTGTGATTGAATGATGTTTGGCATGGAATTTGGTCACCTGGGTATGTTCAAGTTATGTCCTTTTCTAACCTCTTGCTCCACAGCCTTGTCCCAGGGAGTGAGGACCATTGGTGTGCAATCTACACTTTGGGTTACAAATCCAAAACGTAACGCTGTACTCTCTGTTGTGGAGCGAGTTAACTGCATCACAGCTGTACATAAACTAGCATTTCAGAGAAAAAGGGTTACAATTATGGCTCTTTTTATGAGGATAACCTCTGTTAAAAATGAAAGATATTTTTTTAATCACGTCTGGCTGTTTATAAAAAGTACAAAATTCAAACCCAGGATATGCTTCTAGACAAACTAGGGAATATGTTCTGAATTTCTGAAACAGCCACAAACATTTTTCAAGGCTCTTCCTAAGGGTTTGTTCCTTACATCACAATTGCATTCTTGATTTTTAACCAGTATAGATGAGAAAGTCTGAGTCAGAAATCTCCAGTGTTCTGTTTACCATGTACAGCAGCAGCAAGAGCAAAAGAGCAAAGCAAAAATAACAAATTCCGATGGAACAATGAGCATTTTGCTGCATGTGTACGGCTGGCAAACAGCATGATAATTCTGTGCAGATTTTCAGTGTGTACTAAAAAAAAAAATAAAATCAGACAAATTTTCTCAGTACTCATTATATGGAAGCAATGAAACAGAAAATCAAAATGACCCATAATCAATATCTGCATAGCATTCATTCCCTCACCTAAGGATGCAATTTCCTAATCAGTAGAACAATGAAAATGAAAATGAAAATGAAGACCTGCAATGCCACAAGTTGTAAGGAGCAAGAAGAAACAAAAATACTCTTACTGTGACAGAATTATCACAGCACAGTGAAATGCAGAAAAGACAATGCCAGACATACAAACCATGAGTGAAAATCTCCAAGGAAAAGGTACAGCATCCCAGAACAACACTGAGACACTCAAGAAGACAGAAAGATGACCACGACAATCATTTATCACCTACTTAACTGTTTGAAAAATCAAAACTAAGATGGGAAAACATAAATCTTATTGCTTTTAATGAGAATCATGAATGATTTATATTTATGTTTATAGATAAAATTTCTGTGACATTGAAGAAATGCACAATTATCAACTCACTTCATTTGTATAGTAAAGGTTTGAATTAGGTTACAGTCATCAACCAGAACCTGAGCAAGGGAATATCTGTAAATAAGAACCAAGGGGTCATTTGAATCTGACAGGTCACAAAAATAGTCAGCAAGGTGAGTGGGATCTTATTATCAGGGACATTAACTGAGATAGAAATCAGTGGTAAAGGATTTAATATCCCCAACAAAACACAGTTCTTTTAGAAAGGAAGCAGTAATAGCAAAAAAGCCCGCAGGCAAATTTTAATCTCTATTGACCTACATTATGTGAAGGTCAATCAGTAGGGAAGGAAGGAAATAGAAGTGTGGTATATAGGGGCACAGAGATACAACTACAAAAGCCTTGAAAAAGGCTCTCTGAAATTACAGTTAGCTATTTAGGTCACAGCAGAAGAGAAAAGCTTGACTTGAAGTATCAGTTATAACTCTCAATAAGGACCATGATGGATGAGGCCCGGTAATTTAAGGAATCTACTGTCTGAATGAGCACTTTAATGTCCATTTTGTCAAAGAAACTAATTGATTAAGTCAAATTATTCATCCAAGAAAGTTTATCACGTGGCTCCTAGTTTATAACCAGGTAGCATCAGATATATTAAATGTGAGTACATTATGTGAATGAAGCACTATTTTTATATTTTCAGTGAATTATCTCCATCACTTACAAATGCTGTACTGAAGTTCCTTTTCTAAGAGAATGTCACTACAGGTTTACCCTTGGTTCTCTTGGTTACAGTACATACAAAATACCATCCCACAGCATATCCCATGGCCTACTTAAAGATACAGTTGGATACAAATCAGTTAATACTCAGCATTTATGATTACTGTAGACCTTGTGCTTTACATTTTCCCTTGAAAGTTAAAAAGATAGACTTTATGGTGTCCATTTCCCCCCCAAAATAGAAAAATAACCCCATGAACCTGTGCACTCTGTCCCCACAGCATTCTCATTTTATTTCAGGGCTTGTCTTTCAAACATTGAACCTCTTTGCTCTCAGTTTCCTAAACTGTCCTTCAGCCTAGAGACATCCTTCCCCAGTTTGACAGGGTATGTCAAATACTCTTTCCCCATTATCACATACAAATTCACATGAATACGGCCCAGCAGAAAAAGGTGTAGCTGCTGTAATTATCTACATATATATGGAACAAAGCTTCAGGAATGAACTCTTTAAAACTTTATAAATGCTCAGTACCACAAGAATCAGCTGAGGAGAGGAGCTTTAGCTCAATATATACCTAACAATTATCAACCCAAAATTTTCCATTCTTGACACAAATGTCAATGCTGGTATAACATTTTCCTTCAACTTACTTAGGTGTTAAGACTGGAAGACAACTAGCAGAAAACAAAAGTTGTCTGTATTTTCCCAATATATATCAGTATCTAGTTGACCAAATGTTTCATGTATTTGTTTAAATTATTTGCCAGTATAAACAGGATACCTCTGAAAGAACTACACATTACCACCAGCGGAATGGAAAACTAAGTGGACACTTCTGATAGTGTCATTCACTAAATATAATATATAAATATATATAAATAAATATGACTAAATATAGTCAGTGCTTCTGTGATGCTAATTTTGACTTTGCTATTGTTTTTGCACACCATCTCTGACCACATCCCAGACATCTCAGCTAAAAAGAGTATGGAAAACCAGGCCATTAGATGTAATACAACTATGATTAGCAAAAAGAGTATTAACTTTTTAGTTGCTAGGCAAAAGTTTCAAGTAAAAATTCAAATTGTAGAAAAGTTACAGCAATTTTGTAGCTTGTAAGTTTTCTCAGTAGGTCCTTTACTGTTCTCTCAACACCTCATACATCATATATTGAATCTTCTATGTGGAGGACATTTCTCCTGAACAAATATCAGATATTTAATGCTAATGTTCTACATGACAAGGCTATAATCCCAAAATCCATACTGATAGTTTTTACTAGCCCTTTCCATCATGATATTTACAAAAAACAAAATATATTTCTCATGCCCCTGACAACTTTTTCTTTGATTATAAAGGATAAACATCAAGGTGGGTGATTTTTAGAGAGTATGCATGTTTCAAAAATATTAAAAAGACATTACTCAGGTATTGTGATGTTTTAAAACCAAAAAATTATTATATAATTTGCTTAGGCAGCCCACAAATATTATTGTCCTAAGTAAAGGTAACATTTCCAAATGAAATCACAACTCGCAAACAACATCTTTCTCTTTCTTTTCTTCTTAACATCATTGCCATATTGCTTTCATTGAATAAAACCTCTTTTAATTGTGAAAGGGAGCTAGAGGCCTCACCACTAATCAGGGCACATCTTCCATGAAATATCAGGTATTTTGTGATGTTCTACCGTTAACTTTCTTCAGTGTGTAGCAGTTTCTGTTCCACACACTGTGACAGTAAAAAAAGTAAGTTAGAAAACATCAAGTATTCTCTGTCCCCTCCTTTTCAGTTGCTTTGTCATGATTGTTGAACTGCCTGTTGCTAGCACATTTGTGAAATCATCCTTAATGCCATTATATAAGGCACTTTGGGATCTTTTCCAAAGTAGATTTCTATATCAGTTTTCAAGTGTGAATTATTAACAGGTCCCTAATATGGATTTTTAAAACCTATTCCATTTTATAGAAAGTCCTGTATCAATTTAGAGATATAAAAACACAAACTAGGTTACAAAAGAATAAAAAAAGTCTTTGCAAAGAAGCCCTCCCAAAAACTCCTTTCTCCATAGGCATTGATATACAAAGTGCCTTAGACTGAAATATTATCATAAGCTTTTATTCTTTCACTGTATAGCATAGAGTACCAAACATATGACAATATGATTACCTTTCCTGCTCAAATAGTGCATAATGAAATTAATAGTATAAGGAGAATTTAAAAAAAAATCATGGCAAAATGTATCTTACACAGTCAAAGACATGAATAATAGAAATGGTGCTGGCTGCACCTTTTCCCATGATGACATGAGTCTGTAATCATGGTCATAAGAGAGTAAATCTCAGCAAGGCAAAATAATCCATAAATTTAGTTAGTTCAAACTCTTTTTGTTTTAAAACAGAAGTCATTTTGTGACCTAATGAAAAGGTACAGTGGTTTCAGGTAGAATGGTTAAAGGCAGCAGAAATGGGCTGTGAAGGGGCACCTTTATGAAGAACAGCCCATTTTCAGAACAGGAAAACAGGAGGAAGACAGATATCCCACCCCATTCAGCCACTCACTCACTCCCCTACCAGTAAGACTGGGGAGAAGATTGTGAGGGCAGAAACGAGAAAACTCATGGAACGGGATAAAGACAGGTAAAACAAACATGACAGATTAAGTGTGATTCAGTAATGATTTATTTAGAAGACACTAAAGGTTTCCAGACTTGGCCTTTGAAAATGCCTCTTTCTTACTGAATTATGATATCATTTCATTATCTTAAACCTATAAATGATTTCTTTTGAAACATTAGATTCCAGCATGCCATGTTCATAAAAATCTCACCAAGAAACCATTTAAAAAGTATGACTTGAAGCTATAAAAAATTCTAAATATGAACTCTCTATTTTTATATTCTATAAGAACTGGAACAAAGACAAAACCTGTCACAAAACTATATTAAAAGCCTTCACTTTTTAATATTCTTTCTCAGGTGAAAAAAACTTTTTACAAGGGCCTGGAGTGACAGAACAAGAGGGAATGGCTTCAAACTGAGAGAGAGTAGGCTTAGATTAGATATTAGGAAGAAATTCCTTACTGTGAGAGTAGTGAGGCTCTGGCACGGGTTGCCCAGGGAAATTGTGGATGTCTCATCCCTGGAGATGTTCAAATCCAGTTTGGACAGGGCTCTGAGCAACACAGTCAAGTGGAAGCTCTTCCTGTCCATGGTAGGGGGTTGGAGCATGATGGTTTTAGGGTTCCTTCAAACCCAAACTGTCACATGACTCTTTGGTGCTGGGTAAACCTGTATTCAAGCATTTCAGACCTAAAGATATTTGTTATTGTAAGAGACACCTTGATGTTTTGCATCAAGGATGCATTACATCACCCAAAACACTATGACACAACATGCCAAAATTTAAATTTGTCATGGTTTGGAAAGACAGGTATCTGCCAGGGAAAGCTGGAGTTTCCCTTAGAATGGAGAATGTAAACCCCTCACCCCTGCCAAATTATAATTTTGCAATTAAGGGCTTTCAGGCAAAGATTTGGGAATAGGAATAACAGTTCTTTACTAGGAATATTAACAATAAAAATGTAGTAGAAAAACAAAACCACCCAACCAAACCAGCAAACAAACAACAATTTTGGAAAACCCTGATGGAGTCAGAGCTACAACCTGTCATCCTGTTGGTCAGGGTGTTGGAAGCAGTCCAAAAGTGAGTCCTCCTGGAGTGGCAGATCCAGTTCTGTTGAAGTAGAGATGATCCTGTAGAACAAGGGTCCAGGGGTGGTGAGAAGGGGTCCAGTCTTCCTCCAGAAATCCAGTGAAGCTAGATGCCTTGTGTTCCTGTGTCTCAGTTTTTACCCAGGTAGGAAAGTTTGGCTCCCCCCACTGGGTGGAGCATCTCACAATGGAATGTGGATGTACTGCTTTGGGGAGGGTATAGTTTGGGGAGGAGAACAGCTTGGAGAGTCTTAATGGCCCATTGTGAAAAGAGATAAGAAACACTGCCCCACCTGGTTTAAACAGCTGGCCCATTATCAAAAGACACACATCCCCCTCCTCCCAGAGTTACAAGAGATAAAGGAAAACATCTCCCCAACGGCTTTCAGCAAATGAAATAGAATACACATTTTTGGTTCCATAACCCAAGAAATTTTTTTTTTTTTTTTTATCTCACATCCATTATCGTTTCTTTAAACACACACACAAAAGAAAAAAAAAATACAGTATCATTACTTTAAAATTAAATGGCTTTCAGGAAAAAAAATTGAATGCTGAAATTCCTGAGGCTTTCATGTGTATAAATGCTTTTTCTTCTTTGAGGATGTGATTTGATGCAGTATCTTTGTGAGTGCCTTGAGAACATAAAGTTGGGCAGTTGCTCAGAAACTTTATAATAGCCATCATTTTCTTACTAGTGCAAGTTTTGTCTACTGCACTGACAAGTCAGGTCTCCAAAGGGCAGGAGAAAAATTCTTGGCACATTCAAAATCAGTCCTATGCAAAGTTGCACACTATAAAACATCAGTTTGCTCTATGCTGACGATGCATAAGAGGTGAAGTCCTACATTCCAGTCTGACCATATTTAACGTTTTTAAGTAAATAAGGTTATTTTAAAAGATTTTCTTTAAAAAAAAGTTTTATTTAAAAAGTTATTTTAAAGTTATTTTAATAATAAAGTATTATTATTATTATTATTATTACTACTACTACTACTACTACTACTACTACTATTCTGCTGTATTTAACATTTCCTCCTGTCCTGTCCTGTTCTAAAAGGGGAGTCAGGGAGGATTGTTTTTGGTAGATTTCTTGGACAAAAATAAAGCACAAATGCAGCAATATTTGATCTGAGAACAGTTTATTGATAAAGGATGTTGACAAATGCTTTTACTAAAGGGGAGAGAGAAGGAGCAAAGAGGGGAAAAGAGAGACAGAGAGAGGAACAGAAGACCAGGACAGATGGTTGCCGCTGTACCCCGGGCGCCCTGTCAGCACCAGCTCAGCAGATGGAGAGCGGGTGCTGCGAGCTGCGATCAGCCTGCGTGGCTCCCGCAGCGGGCTGGGCGCGATTTCCAAACAGCAGCAGCTGCGTGTCTCTGCCGGTGCCCAGGAACAGGCTGCTGTGCCTGCGGGCGCACTCCTGGGGCAGCTGCAGGTTGTCAGGGTCGGGGTTGTTGCAGTTGTTGCAGGTTCTTGCAGGTTGTTGCAGGTTGTCAGGTCGGGGTTGTTGCAGGTTGTCAGGGTCAGGGTTGTTGCAGATTGTTGCAGTTGTTGCAGGTTGTTGCACTTGTTGCAGGTTGTCAGGTCGGGGTTGTTGCAGGTTGTTGCAGTTGCTGCAGGTTGTTGCAGTTGCTGCCGGTTGTCAGGTTGGGGTTGTTGCAGGTTGTTGCAGTTGCTGCAGGTTGTCAGGGTCAGGGTTGTTGCAGGTTGTTGCAGTTGCTGCAGGTTGTTGCAGTTGCTGCAGGTTGTCAGGTCGGGGTTGTTGCAGGTTGTTGCAGTTGCTGCAGGTTGTCAGGGTCGGGGCAGGGTGGCTCTGGCCGCTCCATCAGGGGAAACTGGAGCGCTGGTTGCAGTGGTGTCGAGCTGCCTCGGGGAAGTGGTGGAGCAGGACAGACAGCCAGGGAAGAAGCAGGACAGACAGCCAGGGAAGAAGCAGGACCGCAGGGAGGAAAAGAAAGGAGCGGGGGAGAGAGGGGCCAAGATGACTCTCCAGGCGAGCCCCTGACCCCTCCAAGAAACCCAAAGAAAAAAGGCTGGGGTTGTGGGAGAGTTAGTTGCTTTTATCTGCTAAGGCTTCTCCCATCGCCCAATTTCCTGGGAATTTTTTCCCGGGCATCTGGGGATCTGCCCCACCGGCAAGGGGTGTCGCTTGCAGCCCAATTGTGGAAGCTTTCTCTGCCCTGATGGGCTGTCAGGCAAAGTCTCCCCGGGAACGGGGCTCCTCCTAGCACATGTACAGCGCCTATAGCAAATTTTCACCTAGTATATGACATATGTTGAGGCATAAATAAAAATCAGATTGGTCCCTCTTGACCTACATTTGCAAAAAATACTGTGTGAAATATTTAAGAATATTTTTAATTTTATTTCCAGCAACAATAGCAAAGCTGATGAATTATTTCCTTTGCTATAGTAAATTAATATCACTGCTTGGACTTCTCATGGAGTTATTCAGGCTATACACTGGAAGAGCTGTTTTAAACTTGCAGATTAAATTAATTAAGTAGCACAGCTGAAAATGTTATATTATTCTAAGATGTCTGCTTAAATTTGCACCAGTTTCAGCTAAAGTGTATTTGAAACCACAGATTGGATAAAACACAGTCAAAATTTTTATAATGGAGATAATATAAAGCAAAAGACACACAAAAAAATTCTTTAATGTGGTTTTGCATTAGTTTAACTAAATAAAAATTTGATTTTTTTTCCATCTTTCACTCCTGTTTTTTTGTTGTTTTTTTTTCAGGCTGCCTGATGCAAAATACAGTCTCCTATATATCACTAATCCAGTTGGGCACCTTCATCTCTTAAATAAATTTATCCTCCTTGTAGCTATCTCTTCACTTTACAATATTACCTTTTCTCTCTATTTTACATGTGAAAGTTGAATTTCTTTCTGAAGAAAGGTAACTAAACCTACTCTGTGGAAAAGCATCTTTTCAAACCACATTACATCACATTTTACACGGATTATGTTACTTTTAGCTTTACCACTTGCAACATTTCTCTGAAAGGATGAATTAGACACCAACAATAGCTCATTTAAGGCATGAGACATAAGAGGTATCTGGGCACTGGAGCTTAGACAGAGGAACAACTCCAAAGGCAATTTTCCCCACTTACCCTGACAGAAACCATGACACTTCCAAGCCCAGTCCCAAGTCTCTCCATAAATAATGCCCAGCTAAAAGACTTCTTCAAGCAAAGCCCCAGCAATTGCTCGAGAGCCTGACCCTCTCCTTCCATCATCTCTTGACTTGTGCATTTCTCCAACAGATGATAGAAGAGATAGGAAGCGCCAGGAAGAGTAAGATGCAGCATGGGTCACGCTTCCAAGGGGTGCAGTCCTTCAAGGACAGGCTGCTCCAGCCTGGAAGCTGGGGTCCCCTCTCTCTTCTCCGGGTCTCCCCCTGGATCAGAGCCCCTCAAGGCATACACCTGCTCTGGCATGGGCACCTCTCCAACAGGCTGTGAGTGGTTCTCCGCATTCCTTGTGGATCCACAGGGGCTGCAGGGGCAGAGCTGCTTCACCATGGGGATCACCATGGCCTGCAGAGGAATCTCAGCTCCAGTGCCTGGAGCACCTCTTCCCCCTCCTTCTCCACTGACCTTGGTGTCTCCATGTTGTTTCTCTCACATGTTCTCACTTCTTCCTCTTCTCTGACTAGAAGAATAAAACAGTGCCCACTTCACTTTGATTTTCTTCTTAAATACGTCATCACAGAGGCATTAGCAACCCTTCTCATTGGCCCAGTTTTGGCCAGCAGCATGTCCATTTTTAGAGCCATCAGGGGGGTTGGCTCTGCTGCACATGGTGGAACCTTCCAGCAGCTTATCACAGGAGCCATCTTTGTGGTCCCCTGCTACCAGGGTGGTGCTAAACCAATACAAAGAGAAATAAAAATATAGAATCAATCCTGAAGTAAATGTTCTGTTAAAAAAAAAATTAAATTAACATGTCTTCATAATGTCCTCCTCAAATTAGAGACAATATTAGATATCTGTGATAGTGGTAGATATCTGATTTATATAAAGATTCTATGATAAAATTTTATTAACAAATGCAATATCCATTTCTTACAGTTCTTTTACATTAACTGAAAAGATCTGTTTTAGTTCCTTAATGATCCTGTATTTGCATTTATCTTTTAATACCTAATAACCTATAGAGCTTTGCTGAAAATTCATTTCTTCTAAATCCATTGCTACCTTTAATGCTTAGAAGCAATTACACAAACATGGTGGGCCCATAGCTGCTAAGGAGATTACACATGAGAACTCCTTAAAAATATAATAAAGTACTCTGTCACCATCCAACAATCCATATATTGTTGCATAGACATTCAAGATGGAAAGGACCTAACCACTCTTACAATTATGCAAACGGCAGAACTACTGACTGGCAGTGCATATAAGAATTAGTCTTACCAATTTTTAAAATGATCCTCCCAAGCAAACTCATTGTTTAGAGAACTAAGCTCTGCTGGAGGTGCCTAAATGGGAAGAATTGATAACTTGCTGTCAGCTATTTCAGATAAGAAATAATGTTACGGTGGACTTTTTCTTAGGCTTCCTTCAATAGTCCACCAAAATGAGAACACATACAGAGGTAATCCTCTCCTCTCCTCTCCTCTCCTCTCCTCTCCTCTCCTCTCCTCTCCTCTCCTCTCCTCTCCTCTCCTCTCCTCTCCTCTCCTCTCCTCTCCTTCTTTTCATGGTAGGTTTATGAAGTAGCAATCAGTAAGTGAGCCAGTAGATGCTTAGCTAATGAAAAAATATGGATAACAGTCAGACAAATTCAACCGCTTAGAGATAAACAGACCCAGCTGAGAAAAAAACTGAGAATGAGCCCTAAAGAAAATATAAGAAGGTGATGTTTTATGGTTCCACACTGAAAACTACATCACTAAAAACTACATTCCAATTCCATTACTTGTTTCCATGACATGTCTTATAATGAGAAAAGCAAATGTTAAACATGAATCAATTTACATGGTTAGGAAGAAACAAACTTCATTTATTCCCCTATCTTTCATGCTGGTTTCTTGGATGGCACACAGTCACTCAGGAATTTCAACTTAACTCCATGGTCCAGCTTGAGTGAAGCTGAGTACAAACATTCTCAGGAACCGGGGACAAAAAATCATGTGCAAAATTATTGGGTAAAAAGAAAACAAGTGTACATATAGGAAGTAGCTTCATAAGTAAGGAGTTCATGTGGGGTTTTTGAAAAGGGATTGTTTTTGAAGGGAATCTCTTTTTTTTCCAGATTTTTGTGATAGTCTCCTAATTCTAATAAGACTTTAAAAACTGACAGTGGAATATGACTACTATTGATTCTGTTTATTATTTCAAAATGTTGTCGTTATTTAAAATATATTTCATATTAATGGATTTGCAAATCAAAGCAGTAATGAAGTACAAGTAACAGAACTAGCTTGGGATTTTTTCATTTACCTCTGTGGGGATGATGGATAGCCTTATTTCTTTTGACTTTGTTGTTCACTGTGTCTTTGAATAAATGCTGAAGACTATAATAAATTCACATCATATTTGCAGAACCTCTGTCTGAAACTGAAGGTCATTTGATAGGAGACTACCAACCATTTCCAGAAAGGGACTCTTTATCTCAGCTGTCTGTATGTCAATTAAACAGTAATTTATCAATTAGTTTATGTGGAATATGGATCCCTGCTAAACAAACATCTACTTTTTGATATATGGCTTTATGAAAGGATTCAGTTCACATTGCAGAAATATTTTTCACAGTTGACATTATGCCTTTCTTTGGTTTGCCATTGCATTAACCTCTTAGTTTTATCAGTGAACATTAAAACTTTTGCATCCATTATCATCAAATAAAACCATTTGTCCTCCACTGTCCAGGAAATAATGCAGGGTGACCTTGAATTCATGTACTGAATTCATGTACTACCTTCTTAAGATTCAGCCAGAAGTCTGGATTATTCATTAAATATACAGAAATATAATCCTGATATGATATCTGACACTACACTGCACTACGGAAGGTCCTAATTTGCCCTAATTTTAAGATATAATCCTTTATTGAAAGGATTGAAATGCCAGGGAATTACAACTCAGATTTAAGAATAAAAGAAAAATAAACTCTTAAAACATTAAGCAACTATAAAATAAAACTTTATTGCAATATGCAAAAGAATCCAAAAAAAAACCAGACATGCTGAAGCAAACAGTATGTTCACCGACCACATCACTTACCCCTTAAAAAGAAAATCAAGAAAATACTTTTAGAGGTACAGCATCTTCAGTGGTCACACATTCATCAATCTCAAAACAAAAAAAAAAATCTTGCTGGGCATGCACTAACCTTTTTTATTGAAAGTTCCTAATTACATGGTATTCCAGAAGTGAAATGAAATAGATTTTCTAATTTTAGATAGTGCATCTGGTCATAGCAAGACATGCATGTGGGGTGTGAAGTGAGATAGGAGAAAGGATTTTAATTCCTTTAGACATAAGAACTGTAATTGTGATCTTGGAGATCTCAATATTATATACAATCTTGGCATGAGTTTCTGGAAGGTGAGGTATACAACTTGGAAAGTTCTATACGTTATTACTCTTCCTGTGCATATTTTTAAAAGTCACAAAGACACCTGTACCTGATTTATACTGCTGTTGAAAGTCAAATTTCTATACTGCTCTTGGATTGGTTCACTTTAGAATCAGATATACCCTGTATACCTGTAGGACATATTAAAATCCAAAGAAATACAAAGAAATAAAATACAAAGAAAGCACTGCTGAAAGTTTTTGACTCATTTCCATTCAGTATTGAAGGGCTGGAAATGAAAATAAATAAGCAAACAAAGAGATAAAATTTAGTCATCTTTTATCCATTTACTTGCATATTGGTTTTAAGCACATATCACATAGACACAGAATAGTTTGAATTGAAAGGGACCCTTCAAAGGCCACCTAAGCCAACTCCTCTGCAATGACTGGGGACACCTTCAACTCAAACAGGTTCTCAGGGTCCCTGTCCAACCTGACCTTCAAGGTTCCCAGGAATGGGGCAACTAGCACCTCTCTGGACAACTGGTTCCAAGTGTTTCACCACCCTCACTGTAAAAAATGTTTTTCTTACAGCTAATCCAAACTAGCCCTGCTTCAACTTAAAACCACCACTTCTTGTGCTGTCACAACAAGCCCTGCTAAAAAGTTTTACACCATCTTTTTTATAGCCTCACTTAAGGCACTGGAAGGCAACAAAAAGATGTCTCAGAAACCCTCTCTTCTCCAGGCTGAACAACCCCAACACTCAGCTTCTCCTTATAGGAGAGGTGCTCCAGGCCTCCTATCATCTGTATCATCCAATTCTGGTCTCTAACAGGTTGATGTCCTTCCAGTGTTCAGGACCTTAGGAGCAGATGTGGTACTGCTGGGAACTGGGAAATGCCTAAATACAGTAATAAAAAATAAATTTTGTTTATTAAGCACACCCATGACTTTCCATTTAACTTTGAATTTTTATTCAGCTATCGCAAAGAAGGAGATTTGGAAGACTTGTTATGACACAGGTGTTAAACCACAACCTTTTGTTTAAAAATATAGCAAAGAACTCTATAAATCTCTGTGATTTTCTGTATTTCCCTCATTCTGATATTATTTTCTAATAAATTTTAGAGTGTATTTCTCATTAAAAAAAAATTTAAAACATTATTGATACATGTACTTACAATTGCAGCATTAATATTTTTCTATGTAAAGTTCAAACTACACATGAGATCTTCCAGCCCATTCATTTCTACTAGATCATTCTTGACACATACACTTTAATGATGTTTCATATTAGAGGTAGCTCCAAAGACCAGCTAACCTCGCCACAAGGAGTTTTTTTCTCTAGGGATTTTTTTTTTTCAAATTATTCTGGAACATTTTCTTTGCCTCTTTGCTTTTATTTTGCTCAAAGAGTTTTTTGTTCCTGCTGAACATACTTCCATAGAAGTATCTTCCCTCTGGGAAAGAAAGAGGAGTAAGGGAAATTTGGGTTTTGGCTGTGGTGATGTGTTGTCTTTCCTTTTCAGCTTCCTCATGTACGGAAAATAATAACATGGTGGAAAAAAAGCAAGAACATTCTACCAATACCAGCTTGTCCTCTTCACTGAAGCTCTAGAAAATAAATAAAGATACAAAAATAAAGTTACCCAAACTCAAGGAGATTTCTATATTGAAGCAGTTCCTAGGCAAGTACTTAATGTATTTGTATTTAATGTATTGTGTATTTGTGAAGGATAGGTAAGAGTTATCAGGAGTGTCTGGCTACAAGAGAGGTTGAAAGGATCACAAAAGGGCAGCACAAGGGCAGGATCAGCCCAAGTATATACCACATGATTTGCCATCACTGTTATAACAATTCTCCCAGTCAGCTGCCAGCTTTACCCTGAGTCAAGGGGTTTTATCCAGTCCTTTATATCCTTTATGTTATATCCTTTTTAGCCTTTATATGATAATTTTCCAACTCTCACTTTAACAGAAGACTGGAATTTTGTAGTCTTCTTCAGTTCCTTTCTTCACTCCAGTATAAGATCATATATTGACACTATTTCTTGAAATTATCACAAGTTCTTTCCTTCTCTATGTCTTTCTTCCACTGAGTTTTTTTTTTTTTTCACTTGTCAACAAGAACAACAATAAAACAACAAATTTCAATTATAATTCAAGTTGGGGAAAAATAACTAAGAGTGTAAGAATTGGCCAATTGAAAATAAATTGCAATGCAAAAATAATTGCATTACGTAATTATACATATGTGTGCAATGGTAAATTAGTTATCAACTTAGATTCTCTGGAAGTTATAAATATGAATACAAAATTTGAGGAAATAAGTAATTGCTGATGGGTTATGGTTTAAAATTATTACTTTTATACAGACAACAAATTTTTGTTTGATTTATAGTTGAGAAAAAAGGGCACATATGTTTACTTGTTCACTGTATGGTGGGAAAATTTATACAAGAGATTAGATTAATAGGTCTGGATGTTTAGACCTACTGGATGTTATTTTGGTACTTTACAACAGGTGCTTCCTAGGCAATTTCCAGGGATCATATTTGTGGCTGATCACAAGCTGATGAGGGGTTCCCTGTACAGTTAGATATTCTGATGTCAATTTGCTTCAGTTGTAATTGTGAGCAGCATATATCTGTGGGCTTGGGCTCATGAAGGGTCTCAGCTTAATTTATGCAAAACAGACTTCTCCCAGCATCACAGTGAGGTCAGCAGTGAATATATGCATAGACTCCTGAAATGAATTTTAAAGGTAGTGTATGAGCAGGGAAGCATCTATTACATGAATCTTGTTATTGCAGCTTGAGTCAAGGGAAAATCCACTAAGGGGTTTCTGTAGCACCCTCACCAAGGAGAATATTTTGGCATATATTTATTGAACTCAGGAATAGATATTTTATTTGGGATTATAACAGTGCATTACTAAGTTTCATTTTTGGACACTGACTAATGATTCTGATTTTTTTGAATACATTGTGTCATATATAATGCTTCATTTTGCTTTGACCTCAGCTGTCTTGCCACAAGGGGCAGTTTATAAATATTCTATGGCACTCTATAACAAAATAGATCTGCATAATTTCTGAGACACTGAGCTACCTAGGATAATTTGAGACATTTATTAAAGAAAAGCTTCTCCATTTATAAGTGTTTTATAATTCATTTTTCTTCTTATGACAGAGGATTTCCTTATTTAAAAAACAATATTTTCTATAATAAAGGTTCCGTACTGAAAAATAACCCTATAGCAAAGATAGGTCCCTAAGGTCAGATCTCTTCAATAGATGTAGGTCATTGTTTTTCATGAAAGAGAATAATTTCCAGAATTCTATTTGATTTTAGAAGGTAAAAAAAAAATTCTGCAGTGTGTGTTTGTATTTGCAGCCTTTCTCCTTCACATGAACTAATGCTTTACATGTATAAAAAGATGTAAATGTTTTAAGAGAAAAAAAAAATGTATTATCTGCAAAAACTCCAGGGGAAATATTCGCCTCTGTTTTCAAAGGACATTGAGTTGTTTTCATTGCTTCTGAGTGTAATTGAGGTATGTCCTACATTCAGGTTCTGGTGAACCCAATTTTACACCTTAATTTTAAAACATCTGTAGATAATATATGGGCAGCTACCAGAATCAGCAGCACAGTTTGTCTGCTTGTGCTCACCTGTGACACAAATGGTTGTAATTCCTGCTTCATAATCCTCAGAGATGTGGGGAAGGGAGGGGAAAAGGAAGTAAGAGCGAGAAGACACATTCATAGGTTTCTGAGAGTTCTTGAGGTTATTAAAGTGTTATTAAAACTTAATGAACATCACCATCACCTACAACATACTTCTGCTTTGTTTTCTAAAACCCTCAATTTTTTTTACGAGAGTGAGAGGGTTTTACTTCCAACACAGATTTCCCATAAGGATATTCCAATATTGTAAAAGGGATTAAAAATAACAACAAAAAGAAACAGGTTCTGGCTCAAAGGGATGTTGTACATTGAGATCCAGGGTTGATGTAGGGTTGTTGCTTTTACAGTTTTGTGCATTTCCTTTTCTTGTTATAAACCCAGTGAAAAGTATATCAGTGGTGCTTAGTAGTTATTTCCAAGATAAAGGCTAGAACTGCACTATCATAATTAGGTAATAGGCTTATTTTGTTAAAAATATAAACAAAAAACCCACCCCTAAAAATAAATCAAAAAGCTACATAATAACTATTAAACATTAGAAAGTGAACTGTTGGTCTGTATAGCACATTCTGACAACAAACAACATGAGCAAATCGTTTCACATTGCCATATTCACCAAAGCAAAATCATTAATTTCCTCTTCCTTGAATTCAATTGCAAAAAAAAATAAAGAAAATGAGTGTGTTAGACTGGTCTAACTCCAAACTTTCTGCTATTTTAGGCAACAGGCAAAAAGCAGGGAAAAGGAAAATGCTTGCTTATTTTCCCTGTTACCTGTATTGCCTTATTTTTGCTAGGTGGAGCTTGGTAAAATCTGAAGGTCTAGGTTAAACTGATATTGATTTTCTAAGCAAGGGACAGAGAGCTTTGATAGGCAGGAAAGCATCAGCATTTTCCTTCTAAAACAATAAACTGGAGACCAAGTTCAAATAAGGTCAAATAAGGAGAAATTGAACATATAGTTTATTGCGTATAATGAATAAGAATGACTGGTGAGACTACTTGCTAAAAGCAACTACATGTGACATTGAAATAACAGTATAAAAAATAAAGTGTTTTTCTATTTGTAAATTTTTATTGATTTTTTTTTTTGTCCTCTCCTAAGATTGATTTTTCCTCCATAAATTATTTTAAAGGAAAAAATATGGATAAGTGCTCCCTGAGCACCACTATCATCCCACTAAGAAGACAAGAATGACCAAGGCCAAGCACCAGTGTGGGACCAGTGAAGGCAAAGTCACAATGTTCTGTGCCAGAAAAATCAATTGTCATTGCAGTTCAGTACAAAAGTGAGTGCAAATACCTTGTAGGAGGAGGTCACTGTGGTTGCTTCAACACAGGTGGTCACACATAGGTTTTAACAACCCATCCTTCCCAGAAGGTTGTAATCGAATTGTCTGCTTACAGACTTTCAGAGCTCCTATCCCAACAGTGTAAGATCTTGCTCCAGCATTGGAAGAACCACTTTCATGTCAAATGTGCAAAAGCACCTGTGAGAAAAAAAAAAAAAAAAAAGAGAACAATTTGTGCAAGCAGTCCAATGTGTTTCAAAGCACGATCAATCATCTACTATCAACAAAATCTTTAAATTAAAAATGTTAATGTTGAAATCTGAAGAGGGAAGCTCAGCAGATGCTGGGTATCTGAGTATATTCATAACATGAAAATAAACTTGTACTATAAAACAATATATGCTTTGTATTAACACACTTTTTTTTTTTTAATTTCCAATATGCCAGTCTATTAATTTAGAGACTTAAACCAAAGAATAAAGCTAGCCAGGTGAAGAAATACTAATACTAAGCAGCTTCTGAAGGAACTTATACTAGTAGTTTTCTCCACAACATCAAATCTTGTACTGGAAAATCTCTTTCAAGATAGGAGACCATTTTATATCATCTGCAGTATCCAGGTTCCAGCACTATAAAAAATTCCAGAAAACTTTCTACAGGACAAGCAGTTTGATCCAATTTGGAATCTGATCCTTCTGGCAAATGATAAAATTAAAAAAAAAAATGTTTTACAGGAGTATTAATTCTCATTTATTAAATATTCAAATTTAAATTTAAGTAATTTAAAATTAATTTCTCTCCTGTATAGTCTTCCTCTTCTTTTAAAACATTCTCCAACATTTCTTAAATTAGTTCTCCCCTACTTAATTTTTGACTACACTTTCCATGGTGATGAGTGAATTCTGTTTCCAAAGACAACACTTTGCTTTGCATAGAATTCATGTTAAAAAGACTCAGTTTTCCAACCCAACATCATATCTTATCTACTTGCTTCAGTATTCAGTTGAGGGTTTGTTTCTTCAGATTATTTGGGTCCTCTAAATCAGAACATAAATTCTTTCTAAAATTTGGGATGCTTAAATGCTGCAGGAAAATGTTGATCTAGGTAGTTCTTTCTACTCTACAGAGACTGCTGAGATTTAAAATAGTTTTCCATATTATACTTAAGAAAAAAATCTAAAACATTTTGAAGACTATGTTATAATAATATCAGAAAATAAGAAAATACTTCAGAACAAAGTCTATTCAGGATAAAAGTGATTTTATGGCAGTGATTTTTTTTTATTCCACATAGACAAGTGTGAACAGTCAGTACTCCTCATTTTCCACTCTTGCTCTTCTGTGAGAAGGTAAGCATAAATCAAATCCCATTTTATAGCTTATGAGTCTCTCTCTATTTTGTTTAACATAACCTTCTGGCATCTTTTTTTTGCCTAGGTTTTTGTTTGTTAAGGCGCTGTAAGTATTTACTTAATGTGACCTATTACACATTTTGACATCCTGCATGCACCCCCTTTGGGTTGCAAAAGAGTTACCTAGCAATTCTTTCATGCTGAATTTTTGGCATGCTGGTATGAACAGGTGGGACTGATGTGAAGAAGTTTGGAGGTTAAAAGGATATTTTTTCCAACAGAAAAAAGCTGCCTGTGGAGTTGAAGGCTGCCAAGTAACTAAGTGGCATTTGTTGCCTAATTTGCTGTCATATCACCTTGTGACTAGGAATAATGCCATCTAAGCAGATGGTTATTATGCAAATTGATAGCCAATGTTTGTGTATTTACATCTACTGGTTGAAGATGTTGAAGATTTCATATGTCAGACAGGAGGATCCATCTATCCAATGCTTTCATGCAAAAAGATCAAAAGGATAAGGTTTCCCCTATGCTTCATCTCACAGTTACTCTGAATTACTCTAAATTAATCTCTTTTCCACCATGTCATTTTTCACAACCAGTGTTACCCAATGCATTCGTGTTAAACACACCACATATCAATACGTCTACTACATTCAGAAAGAAACCGGCCTTCCCTGGAGTAATTATTTGAATTACAGACATAAGAGATTATGAAAGACAAATAAAATGATCACTGTCCTGAGTTTGCTCACAAGGGGTGGAGCTTGGAGCTGTGGGAGCAGCGCTAAATTGCTATTCTATATGACTTAAATCATCTCTCTGGGGCATGGTTCTGGAGAAAGAAACAAGGAACATACCCCTGGAAGTGTGTCATTTTGTTCTGTGTCTTCTTCAGGGGAAGTTGCCAGTACCATCAGGTCATCTTTTTGATCACTGTGGGGGGACAGTGCCCCAGTGCCACCTGTCACTTCCTGTCCCCTCAGGAAGAAAACAACTGCAAACAGCAAACACAGCTGAACAGCTGCCAGGAATGAAGCAGTGGTGAGGAAGCCTAGCCCATGCTGAGTGGAGGAGAGCAGTGCCAGTGCTAGAAGCAGCCACACGGAATCCAGTCCAGCATGTGAGAGATGAGGTAATATTTTGCTGCAGCCAAAAGGTTATTAAGTAGAAGAATGAAAGCTGTTGGTTTTGTTCTCTATGTGTTGTTATCTATGGTCTGGATTTGCTCTTACTAATCTGTTTAATGTTGTTGTGAACTGGGAGAGGGGTGTGGTTGAAGACCTGACCAAAAAGGAAATGTGATGAGAGAGGGGACAGAAAAGTAGGCAGTAGCGAGAGAATGTAGGCTCTTGAGTACCCATCCAATGGGAAAGGGCTCTTTCCTGCTGAGGACCAAGGACAATGATTGCAAGTTTTCAGGCCCAAAAGCATAAACAACAGTGGAGTGAAGAGAGAAAACAAGAAGGATGGGACTTCATAATCTGAAGCTGTAATTGAACAATTAAACCCCAATATGCAAATGGACCAAAACTTATAAAAGTGTAAGACCTCATGACAGGTCATCCATTTTATGACCATTTTAAGTCCATCTTGGATGTAGCCCTAGCTAGGCTCTTGTACTGCCCAAGGCGTACCCTTAAAGGCCTTTTAATCAATATCTGTTTTATTCTCTAGCTCTGTTCAGTCTCTGTTCCAGGTCAGCCTCCCCAAGGCATCAGTTTCTTGGCGACTCAAATGGGATGGGCTCATGTCCCACCTTTAGAGGCTTGACAAGGCCTTTTTCTTGTCAAGTCTTTATCCTAAATATCTACTAATATTAGGTATTCAATAACAGATAAGTATCTAACAATAGTAAACAACTATTGTTGTTTAAAGTAATAAACATCTAAAAATTATTAACATCTAACGACAGATAAATAGCTAATAGTAAATAAATATCTAACACTAATAATAATAACAGTAAACATCTAAAAACAGTAATGCTTGCATAGTTGGGTATCATGCAAAGAAGGATGATTATTGGCACAGAAGAGGAATCATTTCAAGCATGTTTTTGTCTGCATCTGTCTCTGTTTTACAGTTGTTTCAGGAACAGAAGCATACTTAACTCCAGAGTAGTGAATCCAGGGTCCTTTACCAGCAGCTTTGACTGCAGTGAGGGTGGTCAGCAGAACTTGAAATGGTCCTCTCCACCTGTCTTGTAGCAGATCATCACCACTTAACATAGACCCAGACTCCAGGTTGGAAGGGATGTGCAGGTGTGTCCAGTCATCTGGGTCTGGATAGCACAATGTAAGTCTGGAGCCTCTGCAAAGTGGGACCTAAAGCCATTAGATAAGTCTGTAAATCAAGTTTCCCCTTCATGTGAATTTCAGCTGGAATGTGTGGAATTTGATATAGTCTGCCATACAGTATTTCATAGGGACTGATGTTTCCCTCTGCCTTGGTTGTACATGGATTCTTGGTAAAGCTGTAGGCAAGGCCTGGACCCATGTCATGGATGTTTCCTGACAAATTTTGCTGGTTTGTGTTTCGAGAGTCCCATTCATACATTCAGCTTTACCATTCGCTTGGGGTCTATAAGGTGTATGCAGATCCCAAGTAATTCCCCAAATCCGGCTTCTTTAACCACTGTTGAAAAAAGTGTGGTCCCCTATCTGATGACATCCCCAAGGGAACCCCGAACCTCAGAATTAAATGATTGAGCAAAACTTTCACCACTTCCTTGTATTAGTGTGACAGGGCTAAGCCTCTGGCCATCCACTGAAGGTGTCAACTAATACCAGTATATACTGGTACCCTCTTTACGTGTTAACTCCACAAAATCTATTTGCCAGTAATCTCCAGGAAGATCCCCTGCTTTTGCTGATCCTAGTACAACTATTTTCCTCGTGTTGGGGTGGTTTCCACAATAGATTTCACATTTGCTCATTACTGATTGCACAATGTCAGTCATTCCCTTTCCTATTACTACCTTTTTTAGATGTTTCAGAAGATTTTCAACCCATAATGTGTGTTTTCATGTTCTCTTTGAGCTACCTCATGAAGGATCAGAGGTGGGTCTACAACCTGATTTGCTGTGTAACAGCCCACCCACTTTCTGTGATCTCAGCTTTAAGAAACTTGATTAGTTTGTGGTCTGCTTGGTCATATTTTGGGGTGAATCCCAACAAATCTCTTTTCGTGGAATTACTGTGACAATACCTTTTTCTGCAATCTTGTTGCTTTATCAGCAAAGCAGTTTCCCAATTCTGGAGTGGTTTTCCATTTTTGGTGACCTCAACAATGCATGATGGCTACTTCTGCAGGTTTTTTTTAATGCTCTCTAAGAGGGCAAGTATTTGTTCAGCATGTTCGATTTGATTTCCTTGAGCATTCAGAAGTCCTCTCTCCTTCCAGATGGCTCCAATGGCATGGACAAAAATTAAATGCATATTTAGAGTCAATCCATATATTTACCTTCTTTCCTTTGTTCATGTCTAGGGCTCTGTGAGTGCAATCAGTTCAGCTTTCTGTGATGACACATCTGCTGACAGGGCCTTTGCCTTGATCACCTTATCCTCCATGGTCACTGCATAGCCTGCCATCCTTTTGCCATTTTTCATAAAGCTGCTCCTATCTGTACAAAGCTCCCGATCTGGACTTTCCAGGGGCATGTCTTTCGGGTCTGGTGAGCTGTAATAGAGCTCTTCAACTGTCTGTAAACAGTCATGTTCAGGCTCGTTGTCAATTACGGTGGAGGACAAAAACATGGCAGGGTTAACAACAGAAGTTGTTTTCAGGGTAACCTCATGCTGTTCTAATAGCAGTGCTTGATGTTTAAGCATCTGGTTACCAGACAGCCAATGCCCCCACTTTTGTTCCAGTACAGCTGCTATGGCATGGGGTACATACATACATACATACATACATACATACATACATACAATGTGTTGCCCAAGGGTGAGATTTTGGGCTTCCTGGATCAGGATGACAGTGGCTGCCACAGCCTTCAGGCATCCTGGCCAGCCTTGGGCAACATTGTCTAGCTGTTTGGAAAAGTAGGCCACAGCTGCCTGTTGGTTCCCGAGGCGCTGTGCTAGTACGCCCAAAGCCATGTTCAGTCTCTCATATAAAAGAAGTTCAAAAGGCTTAGTTAAGTTTGGCAGTCCCAGTGCTGGAGCTGACATTCGAGAGTGTTTTAACTGTTTAAAACCTGCTCTGGTATTTTGAGTCCATATGATAATTCCTTTTTTGGCTGCTTTTAATGCTCCATATAGGGATTTTACCAGCAGTCCATAATTTGCTATCTACAAATGACACCTACCTACCATTCCCAGGAAAGCCCCATCTCTTACCTTATGGGGCTCTGTGAGTCAACAGATGGCTTCTTTCCATTCTTTGCTGAGCTATCAATGTCCACAGAAAATCTCAAGCCCCAGGCAAACTACTGCTTCTTTGGCAATCTGTGCTTTGTCTTTAGAAACTCTGTCTCAAGAAGTTTAATAAACTTACAGTAAGTATACAGTCATCTCTGGTGCTGCAATCAGGATGTCATCCATATTGAAGAATAACTCCTTCTGACTCCTGTCTTTTCCAGACCCCTAATTCCATTGCTAACTGGTTTCCAAATATTGTTGGGCTGTTCTTGAAACTTTGGGCTAAAACTTTCCAAGTAAGCTGAGTTTTTCTCCTTGTCTTGAGATTTTCCCACTCAAAAGCAAAAAGCTCTTCCCTGTTTTTATGCACAGGAATGCAGAAAAAGACATCCTTCAGGTCTACAACATTAAAACCACCCTAATTCATCTGTTAGTGCAGTTAAAAGGGTATAGGGATTAGCTACATAGTGTATGACCTCTGTAATTTTTTTTAATTGCTCTTAAATCTTGTACTAATCGATAACTCTTACCATCTGCTTTCTTAATAGCTAAAATTGGGGTGTTGAATTTAGACTCACATTGCACTGCTACACCATGTTGCAGGAATTTTTCAATTACAGATGCCAATCCTTCACGGTATTGTTTTTGCCTTACCAATGTGGCTCCTGGTTTGAGTGCAATACTCATTGGTTCTGCTTGTTTGGATCTTCCTGGGATATCACTGGCCCACACTCTTGGACTTAACCACATTTTCAACTTGTACGGGGAATTCACCACATTTTTTCTGTATAAAAAGTGCAGCAACTTGGACAGATTTAGATTCAGGAATTAAAACTTGTATATCATTCTCCTTTTTAAATTTAATTTCTACTTCCAATTTCTTTAGCAAGTCCCTCCACAGCAATGGTTTAGAGGAGTTAGGCATAGAGAGGAATTGATGGGTTATCCAATCTTTCCCCAGTTTAAATTTTAAGGGTTGGAAGAAAAGCTGTGTTTCAGTTACCCCGGTTGCCCCAACATGTACAGTATCGTGACTCAGTTTCCCTTCTAAGGTATTTAACACAGTATAAGCAGCTCCAATGTCTACCAGAAATTCAATGTCCTCTTTCCCCAGCTTAGTTACAACCAAAGTTTCTGCCAGGAAAAAAACCTTCAGACCCCATCACTCAGAACTTGAGCCACTTGAGGTTTGTCCTACTGGGACCTGGGGAAATGAGGAATTTTCTTTCAATGCTGGGCAGTCATTCTTCCAATTGTCCCCACTTCTTGCAGTATCCACACTGGTCCTTCTCTGTAGGGGAAGTTTTCTTGGATGACTTTCCTGAGTTGCTTTCTTACTAGGTTGGGATTTAACTTTTTCAGTTGGGCCTCTGCCTCGAAATACCTTCCAGGCAACCTCTAGCAGTTTATCTACGTCTCAAACTCTCTCTATCGTTTGCAGCCTTCTCCTTATATCATTTGAAGCCTGACCCATAAGCAAAAGTACTAGATGTGCTTTGCCATCAGTTGATTCTGGATCTAAATCTGTATATTTGATGGCAGTTTCTCTGAGCCTGTTTAAAAATTCAGTGGGTGATTCATCATAATTTTGCTTTACTTCGTAAGCCTTTGACCAATTTTTAGCTTTAGGGACATCATGTTTTAACCCACATACCACAAGGCTCTGATACTGCTTTAACCTTTCCATATGTTCTGGTGTATTTGGATCCCATCCTGGGTTTTCAAGGGGAAATATCTGTGTGACAGTGCCTTGAAGCAATCCATTTGGAGTGCTCCCCTCGACTGATGTTGTGATGGCTTTATTGGCCATTCTTCTCTCAGTAGGGTCAAGTAATGTGTCTACTAATGTGTCTACTCTGTTTGAACATAGAGTTCAAATCAGCCCAGTCAGGGTTTTGTGAGTTAATTGCCCGTTCTACTAGCGTTGCTAGTTTATCTGGGTTCTCTTCATATTTCCCCACAGCAGTTTTCCACTGTTCTAACTGGATAAGGGAGTATGGAACTTTCACGTACACTGCTCCCTGGTTGCCAACTGCTTGCCATAATGGGGCTTGTAAAACCAGTTGTTGTTCTTTTTCTCTTTTTGACCTAGTATATTTGGCAATCAGGCTACATTCTCTGATGGTTTTTCCCACTATCTTTCCCCTCCTCAGCCTGCTTAGGACAGCAATGATCTGATCAATCTTATCTTCTTCTTCAGAGCTGTCTGATTCAGTTGTCTCTGTTGTAGCATATAATCTACTTGCCTAGTCCCAACCATAAGAAGAGTTGTGCAGGATTTACTAGAACGCTGGTCCCAGGCTGTGTTATCTTCGCGCACTGATGATGCCATCCAAGGCAACTCCCTGGCGTTTGGGGTTGCTGTGGAAACTCACAGGCCTGAGAGCAGAGGAAGGACCACTCGCCTCATGGGAGGTTGTTCCCTCTCCACCCTCTTTGTAGAAGGCTCTGCCCCCAGCTCCTCCCCTAGGGGTGGTGCCGTGGGTGGCACACGCTGGCTGTCCCCTCCCCCTGCTCCTTCACTGGCTGGGAGCCCACCACGGGCATGCCCCACCCCACCCCCTGTGCTTGGATGGCCGTGGCACCGGCCTGGCCGGGGGCGGTGACAGGAGCTGGGAGACCAGCCCAACTGGGGGCTGCAGTGGCAGTGACCCCACCACTCCCACCAGGGGCTATGGAGGGAGCGGGGGGCGCAGCCCAATCGGGGGTGGCAGCAGTGGTAGGCAAAGCCATTCTCCCCCGCTTGCTGTGATGCTGGTGGTGATGGTGCTGGTGGAAGCAGGACCAGGGGTGGAGGGGCCACGCCTGGACCCGGGCTCAGGCCTGCCCTCAGATCAGGGGCGATGAGGTCTAACTCCGCCTCCTCCTTGTTTTTACATTCACTATCCCATATTTGACTCATCTTTTTTACTTTCCCCCTGCTTTTTCTTTAAGACCAATATATGCTCCTTTTTCTCTGGTCCTTGCCAATAAGCCAACACCATAGAGAGTCTAGCATATTCCAGCTCATTGAAATATCAGTCTTCATGTATGCAGGAGATTAAGAGTGATATTAACTTTTTATCAAGACTCCTGAATTCAGGCCACGTCTGATCGTTATGTAGTTCATAAGTCGGACAGATCTTTTCTGAGAGTCTAATAAGTTTGGATTTAAAAAACAACAAATTTCCCCTGGTTAAGTCAGCCCTGTCTTTCAATACTAATCCCAGGGGACAATCTCTCGGGATATTATCATTACAATATTCACAAGAAATTATGCACCCCATATCTCAACAGTTATGAGTAAGAAAGTAACCAGGCAGAGAGAGGGAGAGGGAGAGGGAGAAAGCAAGCAAGGGGCGTGATTTGAACCCCAACCCTTCAGAGCCAGAGGTGGGAATTAGCTTCCTACGCACAGCAATCTGACCCTGCTTTTCAGAGAGCATCCTCTACGACTACCAGCGGGGGGAGAAGGAGAGCACTCTGCCTGACCCTAGGGCCCTTTCACACTAAACAAAATTACAAGAGGTCTCCTAACACCTAACTCAGGTGCTAAACAAAATACCCCCTTTATTCAATTGCTCATGCATCTCTGTCAGGTCCAAGGATTTCTGGATTCTTGGGCTCTGATACCTTGTGGAGCACAGCTGTGGCCGCCCCCGCTTTGGAATGCCAGCAGGAGTGGCAGGGAAGGAGCGGGGAACCCCCCTCTGCTCCAGGGGGGTTTTCCAGATGCCTCACTGTCCCTTCATGGAGTGCCAAGAAACTGATGTCTTGGGGAGGCTGACCTGGAACAGAGACTGGACAGAGCTAGAGAATAAAACAGATACTGATTAAAAGGCCTTCAAGGGTACACCTTGGGCAGTACAAGAGCCTGGCCAGGGCTACACCCAAGGTGGACTTAAAATGGTCATAAAATGGATGACCCCCCACGAGGTCTTACATTTTTATATGTTTTGGTCCATTTACATATTGGGGTTTAATTCTTCAATTACAGCTTCAGGTTGTGAAGTCCCGTCCTTCTTGTTTCTCTCTTCAGTCCACTGTTGTTTATGCTTTTGGGCCTGAAAACTTGCAATCATTGTCCTTGGTCCTCAACAGGAAAGGATTTGTTTTGTCTACCTACTCTGTGAAAAGAGCTTACTAACACTTAATATGAGGCTCAGAACTACACTCCTAGGCAGCACAGAAACAGAAAAATGTGAAAACTAAAGGTTAAGGCATCAATATCATCGGATTCAATAAGTCCATTAATATTACTGGGATAAGCATCAAAACAATCAAAACTAAAGTGTGTAGATCTACAGTTTGTTAGCAGGGTTAAAAAAGAAAGGAAATTTTAGGATGCAATAGGCTTTGCTTACTGCAGTGAGGAAAGGAAAAGACAAGACAATATCCTGATGTTTTGTGTTTCCAAGATAAGAACATTTAAGCATCACAGTAACAAACAAAGGAAGCCAATAAGGTTTCACAAGAAAATTAGATCTGTTTTCCCTGTGTTGGCTTTCTAGGACTTAAAGAAAGATACTGAAAACCAATAAAATATGAGATTAGACATGAGGACTATGAAAGATTGATAAATTTAACACTAATATATTTAGAAGTGAGGTTTAAATTCACACGAGTAATAGGGCTCATTCAGCAACAACTTGCAGAATTAAATGAGATAGTAAGGAATTGATATAAAGATAAAAAAGTGAACTAAAGAAAGAGTGATAAAACTCTAGCGAACACAGGATATGGTAATGGAAAAACAGTGATTTTATCCAAAATAGAGAAAATTAGAATTGATCAAAATTCTTAGAAGCCTGAATGAAAAGAGAGACATTTGAGACATTGACAAGAAAAATTTTGATGACATAAACAAGGAGATAAGTTTATCTTGATCATTAAGCATTATCTACTTTATAATTATAATTTAGAAATATCAGTAATCCCAGAAGATACTTTTCCTTGACTTTTTTGTTTGGATGAATATTAGCTGTAAAAATGTAACAATCTATTTTGAAACCATAAGGTATGTAGTTAAGTGATGTTTTAATTGCCCTAAAAACCAGAAAACAATATTACCCAGAAGTAATTGACAACACGTCAATAAATTAAAGAAAAAATGTAAGCAATTGAAATAAGAGAAATGTTTTTAGTGAGTGAGGGAGGAGTGAACTCCCCTCAACACCCTGCCTGGGGTGCAGTTAAACTTGTACTAGGGGAGATGTCTAAAATGCATGTTTTGGGACAAAGCAAGAAGTACCAACACCTTAAATGGATGAGATGGCCAAAATCTCTCTTAGGTCTAGAAGTGTTCAATGAAGATTTGCAAAGTTAAGTTAGCAGAATTTCCCCATAAATATTTACAGATTTTTGATCCCCACCCCTGCCCTCCCCCCCAAAAAGCAGTTGAAAACTTAAGGCATTAAAGTTTCAAATTAATCTAACAGACACATAATAAGTTTCATATTGTTTATCTAGATTCTGCCACTAGGACATCAGATCAAAACAGGTTCTGTTTTCCTTTTTTTCCTCCATATAAATTTGAGTAACCCATTTTATGGAAGTCATTTGGAAAAATCATTTCAATTCCATTTACTCAAATTGTAAATATATCCATATCTAAGCATTTAAGATTAAAAATGTTGCTGACATTTGTAGCAAAGAACTTCAAAAAGAACTTTCAATTAAAAACTTGAAGGGTAAGTACTATTTCAGTGTAGAGTCATAATGCTCAACACCAGTTACATACAGTGATCAAAAAGATGACTTGAATAGTGAGTCACACTGAAAAGAACAAGTTTTGTTCTCACTTTTTAGCAAGACATTAGAACACTCAGACTTGGAAGGCAGAAGTGTGTAGCTTTCCCTTATATACCTCTTGTTTTCTGTTTTTAAAAACTCACTTGATACCGTCTCTGGAATTGGACAATATTATTTCAGTTTCAGTATATTGGATCAATTAGTTAAACAATGCAGTAGGCAGTTTTGAAGGTACAAAATAGTAATATAAAGAAAAACAGTGTTGTATTATTGAACTAAGAAATACATATGATACTGAAATAGGCGAAAAAAGGTATAAAGAATTTATAGCACATACTGAGTTTATCAAACAGGGCTGAAAAGATATAGAGCAATAAAGAGAATAACCGAATAGGAAATGTATAGATGAGGGAGGAGTTGTGAGATGGTGCTTTGGGGGTTTTTAGTATTGTTTCAATAAACAGAGAAAATGCTAGAAGAGATTACTTATTGTTTGTATTCAACTTTCCAGAAAACTTCCCATCATTAAACTGACACTGAGTATCTCCACAGATGATTTTTTTAAAAATTCTTATAATTACTAATATGCTTTTATTCAGGATAGATTTGATTTGATGATCACAGGACATTACAGAAAAAAATGGAAAATGGAAGTCACATATAAGGAGATTTACAGAGAAATATTAATACATATCAAAGTCTCCTTTGCACATGAATTTTTTACCAATATCTTGGGCAATTCAGCTAGTCTGCAAGATTTGAAATTGCAGAATATAATTCCTGACAGCATTTCCCTCTTCCTCAAACTAATAAACAGACTGAGGATGAGAATTGGCTATATAAGGTAGGCTTTACTGTTTGCTTGTTTGCTTTGAGCAAACATTAGAATTTTAACTTCATTAAGACTAAGGTGAAACCAGGAACATTTAAAGGCAAGAGGAGAAAGAGAGGATGAGAAACATCAAGGAGTGGAAAAAGACAAGGCAGAACTAGAAGCCGTAATTTGTAAAAAGAAAAATGTCTTTCCTCAAAGGAGACAAGAATATGAATAGGAATTGGTTATTAAAATTCAGAAGAATTCTTGCTTCTGAAGCTGCTTAGATTTTAAGCTTGCATTTATCTGCTTGCAATATGGACCATTTTTTCTTCTGACATATTTATGCAATTTTTTATGACAAGTAAATAGTATTTATATTTATTTAGAACTGAAGCAATTATGTGATGTGGGCTGATAAATAGTAAAAAAATATCATAACAGGAGTGAAAGCTACTAGGCTTGCTTTTGTGTCAGCACAAGTTATTTATTCTGTTAACTATAAATATTTTTATCCTAGTCACCTGGGAAATCAGACTCAGCAACACATCAGTAGTCTCAATAGCAATTCTGAGAAGGAAAAATCTCTTTCTCTCTCTGTGATTAATAGTTGCCAAACAGAAAATAGACTCTTTTGAACCATATTAAAATCTTTCTTTGAAAAATTTAAATATGTAAAAATACAACTTTGTCCTTCAGAACAATTGTTTGATAATTCTAATTTACTTAAGGAATGTAGGTCTTTCTTCTCTCACAAACTGGACTAAATATTATTCTTCATAGAAAGATAACAGATGATCAGACACAGAAGTGGACTTAACACTTACAAAATGTGAATAGACAGTTTCTGGTTGTCTCTGAAAAATGCTGTGGATTTCTGTAAGAAGTTTTATTTTAATTAGGTTTTGAAACTTCTTGACTTCACACTTGTGACAAGTGACTAGCTTCAAGGGAATGGCGTGAAGCTGAGTCAGGGGAGGTTTGGGCTGGATATTGGGAAAAGATTCTTCACCCAGAGGGTGGCTGGACACAGGAATAGGTTCCCCAGAGCTGTAGTCCTAGCACCAAACCTGATGGAGTTCAAGAAGAGTTTGGATTGCTGGGGTGTCCTGTTCAGGGCCAGAAGTTGGGCTTGATGATTCCTGTGGGTCCTTTCCAACTCATCTTATTCTGTGATTCTGTGGTATCAAATGATATGAAGGTGTATTTCATTTTTACCACAGTAATTGACTCTGATTTAGGTATGTTAAGAGCAGTGACAACTGACATGATGCAAGTAAATTGTTTAGGAATTCCTAATGCACTAAGTCACCATGACATTCTATGAAGAATAAAGAACCAAAATTCTTATTTGTTATAAAGATTTTATCTATCAAATATGTGCAAAAACTACTGTTTAGTAAGCAGATGACATTAAAATGTTTTTCTAAACTTTTTTTAGGGAAAAAAACAACACCCTACCAAAAAACCAACTCTTTCTTTGCCTTTCACAAATCTAAGAGAAAATACTTAAGCTTTGCTGCATGGGAGGACTAAAGAAGCTGATCTCTACTGTGTTTTCAGGTTTTCACTCCATTAACGTGCTGCTTCAAGAGTGAGGCATTTAGAAATCTTTTCCTTTTCTTTTTAATTGAAATGCAAAGTACTATCTCATGTACTCTTAATAGGATTAAAGGATCCATCATTCCCTCCTGCCTAGCTGGGTAATTGTACAGATGTACATTAATTAGCTTTGTGTCAGTGCTGATTATTCTGCATCACAGCTGTACTGAGGGGAGTGACATTTCACCAAAACACTGTTCTCTGGAAGGAGGATACTGTGGCCCTGTTGAACACAAGGTGCACAATGAAACTTCAGGTACAGCAGGATGTAAAGAAAAGGCTGAAGAGCTGATGAGGACCAAGAGTTGGCAGCACAGGTGTCCCTACAGAAAGGCAGTTTGCCCTGATTGTTGTTGCCTACAACAAACCTGCATTACATGACTACATTGTTATCTCTGCACAAGCTGGTTTAAAGCTCATACTCAAGTATGTACTGCAGCCATAGTGCATGGAAACCCTCTTCACACTTAAATGAGATAATAACTGGAGAAAGATCAGTTTGTTGTAGTCTCTTTATCAGCATATAATACCTGGAAATTAAAATTACGTATGGATATATTCATGTAGCTTAGTATTCAGTAATGCTGTATTTAAAAAGGCATGAATACCAATGTAGATGTATTCAAATAATTAAAGAAATAATTTATTTGAGTCAAGATTAATGGATTTTCCCTTCCAATCTCTACATTTATGTCTGAATTGAGTTTTGAAGAAAAGGTCCTCCCTCCATGCCCTGAGCAAGAAAAGATGACCTTTGGAAAAGACAGTAAGTAAGTACTGCAGCAATACATGATAAATGGTATGATGTGTGATCCGGGGCTTTAAAGCCTGCTGGTGCCCTCAGGGTGTGACTGAGTGATGTACCAGGGATTTTCCCATGTTCTTACTTTACTATGCCCGTTTTGCTCTTAAAGAAAGTTTAAAAAAAAAAAATCAGCTACCCACCAGTGCCTCACAGATCCTGTTTGGCCTGTGGTAGTTTTCTGATACAAACATTAAATTTCTTATATATACAATTACAGGCATGCAGGTCCCAACAGGTTCAAAGCCTGTAGCTTGTTCATGACATAGAGCTACATTTGCAGCAGATTTCCTACCTTGGTTTACTCTCTGAATCCTTTTTGATGAAAAAAAGCATTTACCTTGAATTCTACAAAAAACACTGCTTAATGCATGTATACAAATATGCCCCTTATAAGTATTTGTTGTATTAAAAGTTTGCGTTTGATTCGTATGTCTCTGAAATTCTAGTTTTCTGAATTATTAGTGTTTCCTCATTATCTTGCTACCTCAGCTGTCTGTGGTGTTTCTAGTAAACCTGGCATCAGCTTAATTTAAGATAAAAAGAGAGAGATATCAGGAGACTTCTGCAGGGAAGTCTCCATAGTCTTCTGGATCTATTCTGAAAATGAGACAGTTGTTAAAGGAAGCAGAATCGAAAAAGTATAATCCATTTAGCTTATCCCTCTATAAAATTCAACTTTTTCTGTCCAAATAAGATACCAAAGAGAATGACTGTGACAGAAAAAGGATTTTTAAAAAAAGGAAAAACAACAACAAAGCAAAAGTATTGTCATTGAACTATTAATGCCTGAATTTGCAAGTGGTCACTTTTGAGTGTACTGCCAGCTTATGCTGATTCTATTCCACATACATAGCTACACCAATACCAATGTTTAATTGACACACATTCTGCTGCAAACATCAGTCCATTAATCCAAGAATTTATATGAGTCAAAGTCCAGTATTTGTATCTTTAGTGCTGTGATTCATATGAAGAAACACTTTATTTTCTTCTATTTCCTCAATTTGCCTATAACTTCTAAATTAAGTTATAATTTAGATAATAATAATAATCTAATTTATCTAAATTAAGTTATAATTTAGATAAATTAGATTACACTCAAACATTTTCAATTCTCTTACCAATGCCTCATATCACAATAAAATCTGACCACACAGTTTGCAGCAATAAATTATAAAGGAAATTCTTCTAATCCTATTTGGCAGAAAAATTTCTAAAAAGTAAGAACAAAAGAGGTAGCCAGCTGAAATGTGTTGCCTCTTCACAGAAAAACAATACAGAAACAGGTTTGAAGTGCACGTTGCTCTTTACACTACAGGAATTTTTGCAACATTTCTTCAGTTGACAATTTTGAAATATTCACACTTTTCTTGGAGATTGAAATACAGACAGAGAGCCCTGCAACACACAGTCTTGCAATTAATGGAAAATTGGGATGAATTTGAGTATATATTAATAAATGTGCAGTCTTGCAATTAATGGGAAAGAAAAGTGGAATAGGTCTAAAACCATAAGCAAGGATGAGAGGAAAAGGAGAAGAAGGGAGAAAGGAAGGAAATGTAGATCTAATAGAAACATGCTATTTTTTCAAAGTAAGGAGTGTAATGTCAATAGCATTATACCCAAAAAAGAAAGAAGACAAATGAAAAATAAACCTATGTGAGTGGTTTAACTTAACAGATTTTTCAGAGAAGTATATTAAACAAGTAAATGTGAAGATACAAGAGCTGAAACCAATGGAATAGATTTCTAATTTGCTTTATTATGTCTGAAGAAATACTGGATCTGATGTTATGATAGATAACTGTACAACAGACAGTTACAGTATGAATTTGTTTCTTCCACTTTCACATTTTCACTTTACCTACGTTTTGCACAGAAGCTAAATCCATTTCTCTTATCCATAATAATAATATATCACATTCTCAGTATTATTATACATTTTTTTAATTCTATAAAATAAACATTTTAACAATAATTTGTATTCAAGAAATTATCAAATTATAAATTTTTAATGTCTTGATTTTTAGTTTTACTAAGTATGTTTTTGGATTTTATTCTACTGGTGAGAAAGAGCTATTAAGAGTAACCAAAAAAAAATCATTATACTCCACTGAGCACCTGCCATTTGCCATCTCATTCTTTCATGGTAGTGATTTTTTAAAAAAACTAAATAACTTCATCAGTGTATTTTCATGCTTCATCCACATGCTGCCACTGTTAATTGACATTGACAATTCAGAGAAAATTACATAATGAAATATTTTCTGGGTTTGTTTTATCTAACAGCATTTCCTCCTTCTTTGAAGACAAACTAGCAACTTCACTCTGATGAGCAGCCTACTGCATTAAGAATGATCCCTTTTTTATGGAATAGTCTATTTTGCCACTGAGTGGTTTTCCTGAACCATTGCTGTTAATTTACAATTTATTATGTTGTATGAGTTGGTGAAATTGTCTTGCAGTGTGGGTTACCTTTTACTTGATTAGTCCTGAATTTCATTAGCCCTTTACCTTTCGCTGTGTATTCTGAGACATATTTACTTGCTTTAATAAGTAAAGCAAGTAAATATGTCTCAGAATACATAGTGAAAAGTTTCATAGTGTAAGAATATGCTGTATAATATCAGTACAGCTACCTTCCTGGTATTAACCGTAGTCCAATGTTTGCTTCACAAGTGTTTGCATCTACTGACCTGTAAATGCATTGGAACAATGAATGAAAATTCATTGGAACTGAAAGGCAAGGAAAGTAAACAACTGTTTCTGAGAATGAACTGTCTGACTGAAACCATAAAGCTCTCCTGAGTCCCTAGAATCAATGGTGTTTTCTTACATAGAAAGCTTAGCTTATCGGAGTAATAGCAACACACACATGTGCACAAACACCTACAAATATATCGTAGATGAGATTCAGATGTGCTCTTAGAAATACGTCTAGACATATGTTGTTGGCAGACCTAGAACTGGGATGAATAACACCTGAGATTTTGGGCCAGAACCTATTTATACAATTGAAGTTTGATGTGTGATCTTATGCTACATGGGATTATTTCAGCTTTACAACAAAAGGACATTTTTTTTCAGTTATATTTTTTGCTAGAAAAAGCAGATTTTTTGAAGCAATGTCCCATTTTTTTTACCCCCTAAATATTTTTAAATTAATCAGTATGCTTTGACAACAGAGAGGTACAGATATAACAATTGTCATTCATTATTAAGTCAGAATCAAGGGAATTTCCCTCTATTCTTTGTCTGAATGACAGCTGAAACTAAAGAACCCTGTTCAGCACACTTTGTAGAAAAATTGAATAAAATTTATGTTCCCTTTGAACTGTATGAGTATCCTGCAGACCTAGTGCAAGGGTCATAGTGCAAAAATTCTGAATGTACCCAAAAGAGACCTGGATTGTTCACTGAAATTAACAGAAAAGACTCGGGGGCGGGGGGGAAGGGGGGGTGCGGGGGCATGTGGTGGAGATGGTGGCAGTAAACCAAAAGGTGAGATAGTGCAACTAACAGTTTGAATTGAGAGAACATTCCTTCTGCAGAGGCCTTTCTCATATATCCCATGACAATTCCCAGATTCTCACCAGCTGAGCACCTGAGACTTGCATCCTATATCTGTGCCCAATTCTCACTGCTTCAGAGGATGATGAGTGCTCTCCATCTTCCTTCTTCTGGAAGTTATATTATTCAGGAGGAAGAAAAAAAAACCCTGAAACCTATAATCTAGGTATTATGCAAACAAGCTTGATAAGCAGAGAGAAAATTATTTTCATTAATTTCAGGATCACAGACTGTTGCAGCACAACACAAAAGAAATGACACTCACACACTGAGATGTCCAAGGCAAAATGGGGCAGTTTATTTAAAGACCTCAGCATTTATAGAATTCCAGCTGTGACCATGGATTGGAGGAAGAAAATCTTCCTCTCCAATCACACTGGTCAACCCAACAGTCCATCAACAGTCTCCTCCTTATGAGAAGAATGTAAACATACAGAGTCAGTTACAATAACAAAGGGTTGTTTATGTGAAAATTGTGAGAGACTCCATTGCAAAAGGTAAACACGGAAGGCTGAAATAGAACTTCAGAAAAACTTCTTAAAGAGACAGAGGAGAGCAGAAAAAACCCAGGGCAACATCTCACCCTTTTTCCGTTTAAAAAAGAAAAGAAAAAAAGAAAAATGAACAATGTTAAAAAGGGGAAAAAAATTAACAATGTTCAGTGTCCAGTCGTGGAGGAATCATCGGAGTGATCACTCCCGTTGTCCACATCGTAGTCATCACCCGATGATCCATCCCCTTGATTCCTTTCAGTTTGGTCACAGTTTCCATTTTGCCTGTTGGCCGGATTCTGTCTCTGCACTCGCAGGTCAGGATGAACACACTTCCAAGGTACCCAGTGTACCCCAGTATCTGTGGATACACTCGCATATCCACACCCTGAAGCAATAAGGTCATAGGGACCTTCCCACTGTTTGGAGACTAAATTCCACACCTGAACCTTTGCTCGAGGCTTATGTGTCTCGCCCAAACACTGAAACGAGAAGTGATGATTCAAAATGACAGAATTATTTGAGTTCTGCGGCACCGTAAGGTAATTGATGGTGTACAGAGCTTTTGCCAACCGACTGTGCAGGGTTTCACCCTGCAACGGACAAGTTGGTTAAACAAAAAATCAGTTAATAACTGCTGTATTAAATTTTTCCTTCCTTTGCTGTGTTTATATGCAAATGTATTTTACTGGTGGTGGGGAGAACCTGATTACTACATGGAATGATATTCAGCCACAAAGAACAATTTAGTGCAATGTCATTCTTTCTCTAAATCACCATTAATTCAGAAAATCTTATTAGCAATAGTATCTTATTAAAAAAAAACTGAAGAGTTTATGAAATTCTTGAAGGAATATAAATTTTGATCATACACATATTTTACAACATAGAAGCTTTGCAAAATAGGAGTGCCTAGCAGATTATGCACTCAATAATAACTGTCAAATGGCCCTAGTTCTTATTTTAAGACCAAAGGGATGCACTAATGTTAAATATGTTTTTAGTTTTAAGCAAGTCATTCTTAGTTTCTGACAGAGTAATATGATTAGAGTAATATGCCCCTGATGTCAAAGCTGCCTCTAACTTGACACTGCTTATTACTGTCAAGGAAAGCCGAAGTCAAATACATATAATTTATTTTAGCTCTGTCATCTAACACAGTATGGAATACAAAGTTAGTGAGGAAACTGGAAAATTTAAATCATGCTATAAATAGCTTTTAAAAAAGTAAGCATAGTAAAAGCAATTTATGTATTGAACATGAACAGAACTTGCATTACTATCACAATTCTGTTAACCAAATAAAAGAGAATGTAATTACATGGAAATATGCCATTTACAGATAACTTTCTTCAACTTTTTAATGTGAAGTTTGTAAAGGGACATACAAAGCAGGCATAGCCAATTGTTGGGGGTTAGATTTGTTTCCTTTTTTACTTACAGATTTTTTTCCCATTAATTGCTAGGAGACTAACTGCTGGGTACTTGTGGGTGCTTGACCAAAACAAAGAGGTGGCCAGAAGTCGGGAGAGTAGCGTAGCATTGACACTTCTTTCATCTCGGGAAGTTTCCCTCAGAGAGGGAAGATAAGGGAGTTTTGGGGGGAGGTGGAGGTGGGGGGTGCAGGTAAAGGACTGGGCTGGGGGCAGCAATCTCAGTATTGGAGAGAGGACGGCCAGGCTGCTACTTGCTGCAGAAGGAGTTCACTGTCACCACCAAGTCTGTTCCTGGGAAATCTACTATCATCTGCTCGTGTGCCCAGGAATTCTGAGCTCGTCTCCTCCTGCCCTGCTGGAGCTGAGCCAGCCGTGTCCCATTGCCTGATTTATTAAAAATATGAATATCGACCTAATAGCGATATCCAACTGAGACGGACAAAAAATCTCTCTAACAGTTTAAAGTTAGAAAGTATATGTTTATTGCAGCGCTGGGCAGCATGTGGGATACTTCCTCAAAAACATACCGCGCCTTACAGAAAATCACAAAGCTATTTTATTTACAAAACTGTTGAATACCCAAAATACAAACACATATTCATAACCTTGGTACATCCCATTCCCTGCTTCATATGGTAATTAGCAAAAAAGCAATTAAGCATGTGTATTTTGTCCTTTGAAATGGGTCGGTGGTCTCATTAAAGAAGAGTGGGTTTAAAATGAGGAAGTAAAATGGCTCTTCATCGCCCTGGGCTTTCTACCTTTTCAATGCAAATGGTGACAAATGGGTGTTGGTAGGACTCCCATTTCCTTAGGTACAGTGACTTTACAGTTTCAGGATTGGGAGTCTCTGCAATTGTCCTGTGTCCCTAAACCTATTTATCAGGTTCCCTATTTATTGTTGCAAGCACAGCTAAGCAAACAAAAAGTTGACAAGCAATCAGTTATTTGGAAAAAGTTAACACAAGCCTAGTCTTCCTTAGCTAACTACAAAGATTTTAATTAACTTCAACAACCATAAGGCTTATTTCTAACTAAAATCTTAATTTCCCTAAAATCCTATATCTTTTAAAGTCTATGTCTCACGCTACCGCTTCTTCAGCACTGCTCTTTTTGCTACGCTGTGCCCTGCAGATCTGAAACTATCATCATCACAAGAAACCAGAAGTTGCAGTTGTTATACATGAAATGAGCCAATTTATCAATAGAAGAATTTATTGAAAATTGAAATGGAAAAGTTCGAGAAAAGCCACAAGCAAAGTCAGTGCCGAGCCCGGGATCGACACTGGGTGAGCCACAGACACGGCCTCTATCGCACCGAGTCTCCCACAGTTCACGAGGTCTGCAGTGGGCAGCCGGTTTTTAGACAGTTTTTTGGCTGTACAGTACGTGGTTCCGGTCTTTTGTTCTTCTTGTATGAGATACATATTCATGTATCCTTGTTTTCCTGCTGCTGGTCTGTTGAGTGGAATTCCAAGAAGGAGGATGCCCATGAGTGGATCTACGGCCTTGACCTTGATGATGCAGATAAGATTCATATCAGCCGTTAGTCACTGGGTCATTTTTGGACTCATCAGCGGTGTAGGCCCATCTCTCGGTGAAGGCCCATCTCTCGGCTGCACCCCTCTTTCTCCTGTAAATGTTGTTTTCCTCCGGAGTAGGCAAAAGTTTCCCAATTCCTCAATGTCTTCTGTCTTTATGCTAATGTTGTTCCCTTGGGTGCTTGCAGTGGTTTCTCTACTTAAGGGTGCATTTGGGTATGACTCTAAGGGTGCATTTGTGTATGACAAACTAACATGACTTTATAACATATAAGTAATAATAATAAACAATAAAACTGAATTATTTTATAATACTTATCACACAGTGAAAGTAAATGACCATCTTATTTCAACTCCTGGGGACTGAAGAATAAGACTGGGAAGAGCTGAAGAAGATGCTGGGGGAAGAAAAACCCCTTCTGCAGCAGTGGGCCATGAGTTTCTCAACACTTACTCCAAGATAAAAGTACATATATGGGCTTCAGGTAAGCAGGAATCTCTGCTTTAGAAACCTCGAGAGTGTGGGGCTGACATATATGTGCGCAGGTCTGGGGAGAAGCCAGACTTTAGGCCCAAGGTAGAGATTGCATACCAGCCTTAATAATAAATTCCAAATTTGCACCTAGATTTAGAACAAAGATGCTCTGGAGCTCCTGTCAAGCAATGAAAACTCATCTTCACTTTGGAAATGTTGAATGATTTAACTTAAAATTTTGTCATAGTATTTTTGATCAGCATGCCCATTGTTGATACTTAAACAAGTTTCAAATTCAGCTTTAAATACTAGCTTCTGAATACTCACAGACTATACATTTAAGAAGTTTAATAGATATTTCTTTACGACATTACTCATCACAATTATTGCTTTGCATTTGTAATTATATCTTTTAAATGTGATTGTATGTATTTACACTTATTACACAACTATAGATAATTTCATGAATTATGGACATACAAAAAGAATGACAAAGCTTGATTGAAAGAAATAAGCAAATCAGCAAAATAAAAATGCCCTTAAGAAAGCATTGAGAAAGTGAAAGGATTTTACTCAACATTTCTCAAAAAAAGCATTTCCTTCCAAAATAACTTAGTCTAATCCAAGCTATGTAAATATATTGTCTGGCACACTGATTAATTCTGTAATAATTTCATTCAGTTATGTACCTGTAGTCTGAATATATATAGTAATCCTCAGTATGAAAATCTACTACTTCAAAACTTCTAAAGGAAGTTGGAATCTGAATCTATAGTTAGAAAGCGTAGAGCTTATCACATTTCTTGTAGTCAAATAAATCTTCTCATAACAAACCAGAAAAGGGTGAAAAGTGACTGTCTTGGTTTGGAAAGACAGGTATCTGCCAGGGAAACTGAGGTTCCCCTAGGATGGAGAATACCAACCCCTCGCACCCCGACGAATTATAATTTTGCAATCAAGGGCTCTCAGGCGAAGATGTTGGGAATAGGAATAACAGTTCTTTACTAGGAGGTTTAACAATACAAATATGATAGGAAACAAAACCACCCAACCAAACAAACAAATAAACAAATAAACAATAATTTTAGAAGAAAACCCTGACAAAGTCAGAGTTTCAATCTGACCCTGTGATTCAGGATGTTGATAACAGTCCAAACGTAAACAGTCCAAACACTTCTGGAGTGGCAGACGTGATCCTGTCGGAGCAGAGATGATTCTGCGAAGAAACCGGTTCAGGGACGGCCAGGAGGGAGACAGGATGACGAGCACAGGAGACGAAGAAGCTCTTGCCACACCGCCGCGAAGAAAGCGCCGCGCACCCCGCTCCTGCAGCCCAGCAGCACCGACCACTCCCGGCCACCTCCCCTCCCCCCCACCCCCCACCGCCAGGGCATGAGATGTATAGAAATGCAAATGCACCGCACAGGCTGGGGAAGGTAACAATGGCCTATCAAGGTGGGTCATCAGGCCCCAAAACAGATGTAAATAGAATACACAAAACCCAGCTCCACAACCCAAGACAACGTTCCACCCCTTATTCTATTACCATCTGTATCATACCTAAATTAATAAACTCCACTATACAGAATGAACCCTCACACTCAGTTCTCACTTAGGATTAGGTTTTCCTGTGGTACACAACTGGTTTTCCCATCTTTCTGCATCACCCACCAAGTGTTACCAGGTCCTTGAGCAAAAACAATCCCACGGGTGGGTTCACCTTTGCCCAAGGTGGGGTTTACCCAAACAGTCTTTCCTAAGATACCTCTCATATGTACCACAGGGACTTTGTCTCCATCCACTGTGTGCAAAGGGGTAGACTGGGCAGGACCAGCTCGATTAATAGACCCTCGGGTGTTGACCATCCAGGTGGCCTTTGCTAAGTTCACTTCCCAATTTCTGAAGGTCCCCCCGCCAAGTGCTTTCAGGGTGGTCTTAAGCAGTCCATTGCACCGTTCAACTTTCCCGGCAGCTGGTGCATGATAAGGGATGTGATATATCCATTCAATGCCGTGTTCCTTAGCCCAGGTGTTTATGAGGCTGTTCTTGAAATGAGTCCCGTTGTCCGACTCAATTCTCTCAGGGGTGCCATGTCTCCACAGGACTTGTTTTTCCAGGTCCAGGATGGTGTTCCGGGCGGTGGCATGAGGCACAGGATAGGTCTCCAGCCACCCAGTGGTGGCTTCCACCATGGTCAGCACGTAGCGCTTGCCTTGGCGGGTTTGGGGCAGTGTGATGTAATCAATCTGCCAGGCCTCCCCATACTTGTACTTGGACCACCGTCCACCGTACCAGAGGGGCTTCACCCGCTTGGCCTGCTTGATGGCAGCACACGTCTCACAGTCGTGGATAACCTGTGAAATACTGTTCATGGTTAGATCCACCCCTCGGTCTCGTGCCCACTTATAGGTGGCATCTCTGCCCTGATGACCTGAAGCATCATGGGCCCACCGAGCTAGGAACAACTCTCCCTTGTGTTGCCAATCCAAGTCTACCTTGGATACCTTTATCCTCGCAGCTTGATCTACTTGCTCGTTGTTCCAGTGCTCCTCATTAGCCCGACTCTTGGGGACATGGGCATCCACATGACGGACTTTCACAGGTAGTTTCCCTACCCTGATGGCAATGTCCTTCCACTCATCAGCAGCCCAGATTGGTTTTCCCCTACGCTGCCAGTTGGCTTTTTTCCACCTTTCCAGCCAGCCCCACAGAGCATTAGCCACCATCCACGAATCAGTGTAGAGGTAGAGCTTCGGCCACTTCTCTCTTTCAGCAATGTCCAGGGCCAATTGAACAGCTTTGAGTTCAGCAAGCTGGCTTGACCCACCTTCTCCTTCAGTGGCGTGTGCAACTTGTCTTGTGGGGCTCCATACGGCTGCTTTCCACTTCCGGTTCATCCCTACGATGCGACAGGAACCATCAGTGAAAAGAGCGTAGCGTGTTTCTTCTGCTGGCAGTTGGTTGTATGGTGGAGCTTCTTCAGCCCGGGTTACTTGTTCTTCTTCGTCAGTGAGACTGAAGTTCTCAGCTTCTGGCCAGTTGGTGATTACTTCCAAAATCCCAGGGCGATTCGGGTTACCAATACGGGCGCGCTGAGTGATGAGGGCGATCCATTTGCTCCATGTAGCATCGGTGGCATGGTGGGTGGAGGGAACCTTTCCTTTAAACATCCACCCCAGCACCGGTAGGGTGCCAGGAGGAGTTGTGCTTCAGTGCCAATCACCTCTGAGGCAGCTTGAACTCCTTCGTAGGCGGCCAAGATCTCCTTCTCTGTGGGAGTGTAATTGGCTTCAGACCCTCTGTAGCTTCGGCTCCAGAATCCCAGTGGCCGGCCTCGAGTCTCACCTGGCACCTTCTGCCACAGGCTCCAGGACAGACCATGGCTCCCGGCTGCAGAGTAGAGCACGTTCTTTACCTCTGGTCCCGTCCTGACTGGGCCAAGGGCTACCGCATGAGCGATCTCCTGCTTGATCTGGGCAAAGGCGTGTTGCTGTTCAGGGCCCCAGTGGAAATCGTTCTTCTTGCGGGTAACCAGGTAGAGAGGGCTCACAATCTGACTGTACTCAGGGATGTGCATCCTCCAAAAGCCAATGGCCCCTAGGAAAGCTTGTGTTTCCTTCTTGTTGGTTGGTGGGGACATGGCAGTGATCTTATTGATGACCTCAGTGGGAATCTGACGCCGTCCATCTTGCCACTTCACTCCCAGGAACTGGATCTCTTGGGCAGGTCCCTTGACTTTGCTCTTCTTGATGGCAAAACCGGCTTCCAGGAGAATTTGGATGATCTTCTCTCCTTTCTCAAAGACTTCCATTGCCGTGTTCCCCCACACAATGATGTCATCTATGTACTGTAGATGGTCCGGAGCCTCACCCTTTTCCAGTGCATCCTGGATCAGTCCATGGCAGATGGTGGGACTGTGCTTCCACCCCTGGGGCAGCTGATTCCAGGTGTACTGCACACCCCTCCAGGTGAAAGCAAACTGGGGTCTGCACTCTGCTGCCACAGGAATGGAGAAGAAGGCATTGGCAATGTCAATGGTCGCGTACCACTTTGCTGCCTTGGACTCCAGCTCATACTGCAACTCCAACATGTCTGGCACAGCAGCGCTCAGTGGTGGCGTGACCTCATTCAGACCACGATAATCTACAGTCAGTCTCCATTCCCCACTGGGCTTACGCACAGGCCAGATGGGGCTGTTAAAAGGTGAATGAGCCTTACTGACCACCCCTTGGCTCTCCAGTTTACGAATCATCTCATGGATTGGGGTCACAGAGTCTCTGTCGGTGCGGTATTGCCGACGGTGCACTGTTGCTGTGGAAATTGGTACCTGTTGTTCTTCAACTCTTAGCAGTCCCACAGCAGAAGGGTCATCTGAGAGACCAGGCAAGGTATTCAGTTGTTTGATCTCTTCCGTCTCTACAGCAGCTACTCCAAAAGCCCAACAATATCCTTTTGGGTCTTTGAAATATCCATTTCTGAGATAGTCTATGCCGAGGATGCACGGGGCCTCTGGGCCAGTCACAATGGGGTGTTTCTGCCACCCATTCCCAGTTAAACTCACTTCGGCTTCCACTACAGTCAGCTGCTGGGACCCTCCTGTCACCCCAGAAATAGAAATGGGTTCTGTTCCTACATACCCTGATGGCATCAGGGTACATTGGGCACCAGTGTCAACCAAAGCCGTGTATTTTTGTGGGTCAGATGTGCCAGGCCATCGGATCCACACAGTCCAATAGATCCGATTATCCCTTTCCTCTACCTGGCTAGAGGCAGGGCCCCTCTAGCACTGGTTATCCCCTCCCTGAGCATACATACTAGAGGTTCCTTCAAGGGGATTCAACACAGCATTGGCAGCTTGGTTATAGGAGGCTGAGGCTACTTTCATTTTCGTAGATCCCCCTTGGCGATTGTTCCTCTCCTTGAGCTCACGCACCCGTGCTGCCAGGACAGAAGTGGGTTTCCCATCCCACATTCCCATGTCTTCCCCATGGTCACGCAGATAAAACCACAGGTCAGCTCTTGGGGTGTACCCTCTCTCTCGAGCTGGGGGTCGTTGGGCTCTAACTCTGGGGCCTGTGACTCGCACTGGTGCCACATTGGAACTGTTTGTCCTCATCTCCTCCCTCACCCCCCTTATCTCTTCTTTGAGTTCTTTAACCACGGCAGAGATATGAGCCTGCATCGGGCCATTGATCATACTTTCATAGTTCCTAAGCTTATTGGCAACAGACCCCACTGTCTCTCGATTGTCCTCAGCATTAATTGTTGCAATAAAGGTGGTGTACTGAGATGGCCCTAGATTTGCCAGATTCCACAACATCTGCCCTGTGCATTTAACCTTGTCAGGGTCATTATCATGCTGTCCACTCCTCCCAAAAAGTACCTCCAGCACCGCCACTTCCCTCAGCTGTTGGATCCCTTCCTCCAGAGTTTTCCAGCGCATTCTATGGTGGTGCTCCTGCATTCTTTCTTTGTGGATAAATCTCTCTCTCACACTCATTAAAAGCCGCTCCCAAAGGGAAAGGGGTCCTGGCTCTCTTACAAATACCTGATTTATACCTGAGTCCTGGGTCAAGGGTCCCAAATTCCTTGCCTCACCACTGTCCAATTGCACACCAGTACCCATGAGGTCCCAAACCCGAAGTAGCCAGGCTGTGTAAGCCTCACGCCCCCGCCGTACGATATCTTTTTGCAGGTTACGGAGACTTTCGTACGACAGGGACTCGGTGATGATCTGAACATGTGATTCCCCTGCAGGTTGTGAGGGCCCTCCTTTCTTATTGTCTGGGTTTGCTGTTTTCACCTTAGATTTCTTTGTTTCCACAGGGGCAACTGCCGCTGGCTGTGACTGCCCCTGTGGTTCAGCTGGGACCTGAGCAGTTGTAATCTCTGTGGGTTTCATTGCTGCACCATCAGGCTCTCTTTTGTCAGGGCAGGGGAAGGATTTCCCACTAGCTGGGGAGATGTACTCCCTCAGCATCTGGCTCATCTTTTCTTGCATCTCCTTAATCAGAGCCCCCACCCAAACCGGGTGGTTTATCTCTGAGGCAGGCTGTGGGGCAGGAGCGGACTCTTGGGCTGCATTCTTATTCTCTGGGGTACTTATTTAGGTGCTTACCCAGGCCAATTTCCCCTTATCTCTGAATGCCAAACAGAACAGGCATACCAGCAACACCAGCCACTGTATGATATCATTAGCACTCAGAGATTTCAACCCTTCAAAAACTGGTGGGGTGGACCCAAAAAACTGTGTGAAGGGCTGGGAGAAAATTTCCCCCGGTGCCATTTCCTTACAATAGGTACCATTGTTAAAGTAGCCCCAGAAGCACAGAGTTAGCCTATGATAGCTATGAATCCATGTGCTTGCTTTCTAGAGGAAGTTAAAAATCCATGAATTTCTCACCTTATTAATCCACAAAACAAACTGAATGCCCGCCACAGTAGCCTTAGTCATAGGACCCATATTAACATAAGGAGTAGCAAATGGCAGAAATACAGCCACCACCACGTGCCACCCAAACCAGGGAAAGCTAGACCACATTATTCTGGCCAGTGGGCTTTTATCTAATACCCAAGAACTGTTATTCCTCTCTCTCAATGCCCTCGTGCCCCACGTTGGGCGCCAAAATCTGTCTTGGTTTGGAAAGACAGGTATCTGCCAGGGAAACTGAGGTTCCCCTAGGATGGAGAATACCAACCCCTCGCACCCCGACGAATTATAATTTTGCAATCAAGGGCTCTCAGGCGAAGATGTTGGGAATAGGAATAACAGTTCTTTACTAGGAGGTTTAACAATACAAATATGATAGGAAACAAAACCACCCAACCCAACCAAACAAACAAATAAACAAATAAACAATAATTTTAGAAGAAAACCCTGACAAAGTCAGAGTTTCAATCTGACCCTGTGATTCAGGATGTTGATAACAGTCCAAACGTAAACAGTCCAAACACTTCTGGAGTGGCAGACGTGATCCTGTCGGAGCAGAGATGATTCTGCGAAGAAACCGGTTCAGGGACGGCCAGGAGGGAGACAGGATGACGAGCACAGGAGACGAAGAAGCTCTTGCCACACCGCCGCGAAGAAAGCGCCGCGCACCCCGCTCCTGCAGCCCAGCAGCACCGACCACTCCCGGCCACCTCCCCTCCCCCCCACCCCCCACCGCCAGGGCATGAGATGTATAGAAATGCAAATGCACCGCACAGGCTGGGGAAGGTAACAATGGCCTATCAAGGTGGGTCATCAGGCCCCAAAACAGATGTAAATAGAATACACAAAACCCAGCTCCACAACCCAAGACAGTGACCGAAATTATCATGGTTATGCATTCTTATAAAGTAAAAGTGACAACAATGTCTATAGGGACAAATACTGAAATGAAAGCTTCGAAACGGCAGAAGAACAGGTTTGCTGCAATAACAAGAAAACGCCAAATAATCCAGTCATTTATGTCCTTTTGGACCTAAGAAAATAGCATAATGAATATCAGAGATAACCCTTTTCTGAATCTCCAGTATTTCTTTTCATGAGCTTTCCTTACACCAACAAGTGAGTTGATCAAAGTTAAAAATCACATAATGTGCACAGTATGTATACCTACTCTTCTCCAACTAGACTTAAGGGTACAAATGAATGTAAATAAATTGAGCCCAATGTTGCAAATATCTATGCAAATGGTTAAATTTTTTTATTTGTATTTATATTACTGGTTTTTTACCACAAGATGTCCAACATAAATACTTAGATCTGCTCCTGATAATAGTCTTATTTTATGATGCTGTAACTTTCATTTCTATATATTTTAATAACACAAATATCTCACATAAGTGTACCAAATATTATTAGAATTTCCACATTTTTCATATGGGTTAAGTGAGCATGGATAGAGACATTATAGAAGCTCAGCTTGTAATTAATTAAGCTATTACAGGTAGCTCATACTTGATAATGTGCTCTGTGCAGCCTATAACTGCTTCAAAAGAAAGTGGTTTAATTTCATATTGAAATTTTATGTGCCACATCTGCAATGATTTTGAAAGGGAGAAAATGCAGTGTAACACAATCGTGAGCCAGACTCTCTGTATAACATGCCCTTTTTTAATATTAATGTTTTTATGGGTTTTATGGTGTTTCAAAACCAAAAAATGATAGCAACGTATTCCACATGCATGGGGCTACACGGTATGCAAAAAAAGTTTGAATCTTTTTTAAGATATTGGAACACTGAGTGATTGCAAATGGTATGATCACAGAAAAACAAAAGATTGAAAACTTGTATTATAGTATTTTAGTGGTGTCACCACAGTTCACAGCTTTCTGCATGGGAGTAGCAAGGTCAGGTCAGGAAAAGTAATACAGGTATATTGAAACACACAAATAGCACCTGTAGGCAATAGTACAAATAGTGCCATGGAAGGTTTAAAACTGGAAGGAGGAACATGTTGTCATTGAAGCATGAAGAAAACTCACAAATGGTCCACTATACTAGCAAAAAAACTGCTTTGCAGCAGAAATGAATAGAAATTCACTGAAAGAAATAAAATGCTAATCTAGAAATAGAAAATAATTTTGGTGCCTACAGTTCAGGTGCATGTCAAGTCTACAAATGCACAGTCTTGAAGGACTTTACCAATTATAGGAGTACAAAAATACAAAATAATACAAAATAATCTTGTCACCAAGTATGACCAGGTACCTCCACTTCTGTTCCTTCCGTTCAATATTTCAGTTCACCATTGTAACTTAAATTGCCACTGCAGTAAGCCCATACTGATTTATCATTTCAAGAACCCTTGATTCTATAAATTTTATAAACCTCAGTAAATATAGTAAAAAACACGTGGCCTACTTTAAATATGTAATCTATATAGTATGTATAATTAATTTCTATTATTATATGCATTATTATATTTATATTCTGAAAATGAAATTAGCGGTTGGCAATAATTGCCTTCCAAAGGGACATTTATTTAATTGTTAGGGATCACTAATAAAAATTTTAATTAATATTAGGTCTTTGATTCTTATCTTCACTGTATTAACTTGAGTCTGAGGAATATGAACTGTGACCCTGCAATAACATTTCATGAAGAGATGACATAAGATTACTCTGCAAGTCCTTAGACAGCTTATGGTTAGTCAGTGGAGAGCATATTGTTCTTATCTCACACTGAAATAAATGGGGATCTTGCTAGCAACACTTATATGAGGTTAATCAGTTTTGTAATGCCTGTGACCAACAGTTTACTTCTGAAGAAGAGTCCAAGTCACCTGGCATTGAAAAATAACATCTATAAGTTTTTGTAATAAGTGTTGTAAATAATTCGGTTTTATTGTAAATATGTTTTATAAAATCATGCATGTCATACCCAAATACAACCTTAAAATCATACCCACAATCACCCTGGAAGTCATACCCTTAAAGCCATACCCAAAGACACCCTTAAGATTGTGACATCGCTGCCAGCACCCAAGGAAACAACATTAGCAGAAGAAAGAAGGGTGCAACTGAGAGGAGATGGGCTCTCACCATTGATGGGTCTACCAAGGATCCATTGATTAATGACTGATATGGATCTTATCAGCATCGTTCAAGGCCGTGCATCCCAATACCAGGTTCTGTAAATCCACTCAGGGGCATCTTCCTTCTCAGAAATCCACTCAACAGACCAGCAGCAGGAAAATGCAGATACATGAATATGTATCTCGGACAAGAGGGACAAAGGACTGAGATCACGGTACTGTACAGCTGAAAAACTGTATAAAAACCGGCTGCACAGTGCAGACCTCGTGAACTGTGGGGGACTGGGTGCGATAGAGACCATGTCTGTGGTTCACCCAGTGTCGACCCCAGGCTCGGCACTGACTTTGCTTGTGGCTTTTCTCAAACATCTCCATTTCAATTTTCAATAAATTCTTCTATTGATAAATTGGCTCATTTATAAGAGTTTTTATATGTGCTGACGTAGTATAAATTTACAAGTAGAGACTAAGGAGAAGGAGAGCAACGGGACTATGGTGAGCAAACAGGCTTTTCAGAAGGGCTTAAAATCATCATAACAAACAAGCTTTCATTGGCTCTCAGAAGAGGTTGTGAAGAAGCAGAATAATGGTGTTCACCAGGGTGCCATGGCATTTTCTTCAAATGGAAATATCTTACCGCAGGAAACTAAAATATTCTTTGGTTCAAATTTAGCCAACACTGTTGGCTGGGAATTCTCTAATGAAGTGTTTTTCTCCCTGTAAAGTATCTTTACAAATCAGTCTTTCACCATATTGTATTGGCTTAAATTATCTTCTAATAGAACAAGCAGAGTTTTGAGACAACATTGCCTCCCCTGTTGGGCTCTATTCCCACTTTCCTCCCAAAACTGTTTTGCTTTTGTCCCAACTCTCAGCCCTGCATCTTCTGCCTGTATAATTGATGCTGATTGAGGAGTCCTGGGGCTTCATAAGGCCATAACTTGAGTGACCCACATACTGAAATCAGCTCTGGGACAACAGTCATATGCAGGCTCCTGACTCATATGCAGGTAAATAAGTGAAGTCCATTTCAATGATCACACCAGGTGTATGACTGGACCTCCTCAAGCTTGCCCTTGTTTCACTTCAGATAATGAGCTGTGGCCATTCAAAAAAAACCTGCAGTGGAGTCTTAGTTTCCCAGAAATGTCTGCTATTCCACTGTGATAGACAAAATGGAATAAAGAAAGATTAAAAAAGACAATTAAAATCTATCCACTACCCTCTCACACATATAGACAGGATTCCAATCCTGAAATGTTTGAAAACAAACACTGGGGGCAAGAAACTAGAAGTAATACTCCCAGATTCTGGAAATAGTGAATGTATTTAAGATGAGTAATTCAGTAGTTACCAGGGCACCGATAGCTAAAATGTCCAGACCACTACTGCTGCAGAACAGAGATCATCACTGAGCCAAGGATTTTGGTTAGTGAAAGCTGTACCTGCCCATGGCGGGGGTGGTTTGGACTAGGTGGTCTTTGAGGTCTGTTTCAACCCCTTAACATTCTGTGATTCTATGACTCTATCTACTGCCACAAGCATCAAAATACTACTTCCTCAATCAAGAAGCTCATCACAAGGAAGAAAAGTTTGCTCCTAGTGTAGCTCTTACTAGATATTTCATGCTTCAGGTATAGAAATGCAAACTGCCTAATAACTGTATTCATGTTGTGTTTCCAGTCAGGTAAGTATTATGTAACTCAGTCTTTGAAGTCCAAGCCTTTCAAGAGAGTTTCAGATGTAAATGATGGATAAAACTATCTTCAGTTCCATAGTATAAATCGGCAAGTGATAGTATTTAGAATTCATTTGGACAAATGAAACATAATATTTTACTGAGTGAATGCAATGGCACAGCTGGAGGACCAGCTAAAGCTGCAATCTAATGCTTGCTTGGTGAAAAACTGTCTGAATGACAGAGCCCAAGGGGTTGTAGTAAATGGGGCTCCATCTGGCTGGCCACTGGTCACCAACAGAGTTCCACAGGCTTCAGTTTTAGGGCCATTTCTGTTCAGTGTATTTGCCAATTATCTCAAAGTAGGAGTTAAATTCATCATTAGCAGGTTTGCTGTTTGATATGAAGCTGGGAGGTGCTGTTGGGTCTCCCAAGAGATAAAAGGCATTATCCCTCCTCTTATCTCCATGGAGAGCTAAGGATATCCCTCAGAGGGGTCTAGATAGATTTGATCATTGGGCAAACCTTAATGGGATGAAATCTAACAAGGCAAAATACTGGATCCTGCACCTGGGAGGTAGTAATGCCAGGCACAAATACAAACTGTGGGAGGTGTAGCTGGAGAGCAGCCCTGCAGAAAGGGATCTGGGAGTGCTGGTTGGCAAAAGGCTCAGTCTGAGCCAGCCATGTGTGCCCAGGCAGACCAGAGGGCAAACCTCATCCTGGGGGCATCAAACAAGGCATAAGCAGCTGTCAGAAGCTGATTATCCTGCTATATTCAGCCTTAGTGTGACCTCACCTTGAGTACGTGTGCAGTTCTGGGCCCTGCAATTCAAGAGGGATGTGGAGTTCCTTGAATGCATCCAGAGGAGACCAGGAAGGCTGCTGAAAGAGCTGGAAGGCATATCCAAAAAGGAGAGGCTAAGGACTCTAGACTTGTTCAGCTTGGAGAGAAGGAGGCTGAGAGGGTGACCTCATTGCTTTCTACAGTTTCCCAAGGAGGGAAGTGGAGAGGAAGGTACTGACCTCTCCTCTGGATCTAATGACAAGAAGTGTGGTAATGGTTTAATGCTGTGTCCAGGAAGGCTCAGACTGGACATTAGGAGGTATTTCCTTACTGAGAAGGTGGCCAAATGCTGAAGGAGGCTTCATAGAAAGGTGGTCGATGTCCCAAGCCTGTCAGTGTTTCAGAAGCAGTGACTGTTCCCCTGCACTGAGCACTGGTGAGGCTGCACCTCAAATCCTGTGTTCAGTTTTGGGCACTTCTCGGACATCAAGGTGGTGGAGATTTTCCAGAGAAGGGCAAGGGGAACTGAGGAAGAGTCTGGAGCACAAGTTCTTTGAGAAGTGGCTCAGGGATCTGGGAGTGTTTAGGCTGGAAAAAAGAGGCTCAGGGGAGATATTTTCACTCTATTACTGCTTGAAAGGAGGGTTTAACTAAGTGGAATTCAGGATGTATTCCCAAGCAACAAGAGATAAGACAGGAAGAAATGTCCTCAAGTTGCACTAGGGGACATCTAGATTGAATTTTAGGGAAAACTTCACCAAAAGGGTTATCAAATACTGGAACAGGAGGTCCACAGAAGTGGTGGAGCCACCATTCCTGAAGGTGTTTCAAAGATATTTAGATGCGGCATTTAGGTAGACTTTGCGCTGTTAGGTTTGTGGTTGGACTCAATTATCTTAGAGTTCTTTCCCAAACTAAGTGATTCTATGATTCTATGAATAAGAAATTGAAGTTCACATATAAAAATTTAATCAGGAGGAGATTAACAGTAAACACTATTTCTCCATTTTAATTAAAAACATTATTTCTCAGTGGTTTTTTACCAAATGAAAGCTATTTCTGAAAATACTCTGAGTATATTTTTAAATTCTTTCTAGTGCTAGGAGAATGAATGTTTAATGACCTGATTACACTTTAATTGCCAGTATTCCTGTCAATAAAATAGTTTGATGCTGCCAAATGTAGCAGGCTTACACTAATATTTCAAGGACTCATCATAAGAGTTAAAAAGCAGAAGATAAGAACACGATCTCTAAAAAATGCCAGATTTTCAGAGGCTGAAATTCTGAATTGTAGGGCAGGTTGGTAACATATATCCACAGTACAGTATTATGATACAAAAGGCACAAGTCAGGGAGATAATCTGGGATCACTGGTAGCTGTTGGAAATTCTTTTGTCCTTTTCATTACAACAAAGACAATATATAATGAAAATGTATACACCTGAAGCAGCACATTCTAAATATCAAAAGCAGGTTGCAACATACACTGAGGAATTGGAAATATGGTTCTCACATCTTCCTACTAACATTAAAAGATTAGTAGAGAGAATGAAAGTGATTCCCCCATTTAATATCCTCTGACAGAAGCAAGACCAAAACACTGTTCAGCTGTGAATTACAATTTGTGGAAAACAAAAAAATAGAAGTGAAAAAAGATATCCGAAAGGCTTGGCTACATATATTAGCAGTATTACAGATTATGTTGCAGTACACTGAAGGAGTGTTGCTTTGGCCATGTTGGTGTAGGACTATGGGCAAGAAAAGGTTTTTCAGGAGAGGTAATTGCCTTCATTAGACCAGCTGCTATAACTGAAGTACATGGGCTTGAGAAGTCCTGTGCTATTTCTAATCGTGCCATCTGGAATCTACTGAAAATGCCTGTCTCTCTCTACAGTCTTGTCTTTGGAAACTATTAGTCCACAACCTACAGCCACATGGAAAAATGCTTCTGAAACTTATATCCTCCCGCATGATTTTAGAGCTTGAGCTTATTGAAAAAAATTATTACTGGTAGTTATTGAATTGAATCAATTCATTTCCCTGGATAGATCAGAAACATGATAACTAGCTTTTTAGAAATGGAATTCCAGTATCTCTTGACACAGATTCCCAAAGTACAAAGAAAGGTATACAAACAGTGTTTGATGAAAACGTACATATAGCAAGTTTTTTTCTGAATGCACTAATAGAAGTTCTCTTCGCTCTATGCAAAGGTCTTTAAACTCGGAGAACAAATTTTTGCTGCTCACTTGCTTTGACTGTTTTATCACACATATTCAGAAGCAGGCATATTTAATAACAGGGGTGTTTGTTAGCACAGAAACATGAGATGTTCTTGAAGCTGCTCTGAAGCAGAAGCTGTAAAGAATATTAGTAGATAAAGTAGATAAACCAAACCTCAAAATAATCTCAATTTATGCAAATCAGCAGTGAAATTGCTTTTTAAAATTAAATGCATGTTCTGGAACCATGCAAAAGTGATGATATACTATCTTACAGGTTGAAAAATTAGAAAATAACATATATAATCCTAAACTAGTCAAATATGTTTCATAAAGAGCATTATATAATATTAACTGAAGGAGAACTAGGTCACTAAATTATCAAGCAAGCACAGAAATGGTTGCCTTGAAACAGACATCATGTAAAATAGCAGGCTGTCAATAGAAAATCTATTACAGCATTTAGACACATGGAAATAAAATGGCCAAAGCTGATTTATAATTGCCAAATTAAGTTATTCAATTATTGATGCAACAATGGTCACTGTCAAATTGTTTTTCCCCAGTCTGTCAGTCTCTTAACAAAAGTAAGGATCAAGGAGGTTGACCTCTCCAATTTTTTGACTCTTCGTGTAGGAGGAAGACATTAGCAATGAATAATTATGACATTTTGCACAAATCATCCAAATAAAGAATCAAATATTTCTGTTTATTCTCTGTAGAAAACCATATATACAGGAAAATTTTGCTGAGGAATTACTTACAGCACCTTTCCTTACTGAGACATGAAATAAGGTTGCAGTTGTAAACCTTCTAACGTATTTCTCTGTTTTCTAAGATCAAATAATTGGTTAGGTATTTCAGGTTTATTTATTGTTTATGGTATTAGTTCAATAAAATATATATTTAACATCAGTACAATTACACTTCTGCAGGCTTCAGTTTGAAGCACCAAGTTTATGCTAAGTGTGGGTAAAAAAAAACTTGATCAGAAACCAAGTGTTTATTGCTTTTCTCATTTTTTAACATTGTGGGGTCCACATTTCAGATATTCAATGGAAAAAAGGGAGCAGCAGAGGCAAAATGTTCCCATTTATTTAAAATAGATATCTACCTCATTCCCTGTAACTACTCATTTTTGTCAATATTTAAAACTTACAATCTTCATATGTTGTTTAAATAATGTTAATTACAGATTTCTGTCCTTTTCAGGCAACCATATCTTTGCACCATTAAGACTCAGGCCCACTGTAACCAAAGATTACACTCATGACTTGGACGTTGTCTCATAAAGCTTTTGAAATAAAGACTTCAAAAAGGAAACACTGCTTCCAATGACTTATGTTGGGAGTAGAAATAATCAATGACCCAGTCAGGGTAGAGAGGATGCAGCAGAAGAATCAGTACCTATGACATTCACTGCCTTGCTGGATCAATATTTGAACTACCTGTTAAAGTCCAGTCCTGGTAGGTAGAAATGGCAAGTTATTTTAATCTGAAAGCTATTTGATGAATGACATGGATCTAATAGAAAATCTCAGTAGAGCCCAGTAGTTCTGTTACAAGTAACTAGTAACAAATAACTAGAGCCATCATCACAATTGGAATTTCTATGTCTATTCCAAGACAGACAGCTAGAATGAAATATATGAATGATGGAGGCTTTTAGCTTCAGCAAGTAGCTTCTCCTTTAGAAGTCGTATGTCACTGTGATTGACACAGTTTCCTCCCTGATCAGTCTTTTATAAAATTATTGATAATACATTAGCTACTAAAATGTCTGAATCTACTTGTTCTTAATGCTTTGCTCTCACAAGATGATTCTTACATGAACAAAACAGAAAAATCAATTGGCTAGCATGGAAAATCACTAGGCATTTCTATCTGTGAAGTAATTTCCCAGGGAGATGCAAACCCTCTAACTTTAGGAGTAGTTTCTGAACATGAATATCTCTCACACAAGCTATGTCATGCTCCCTCCTTATGAAGGATCTTAAGCACACATGGAACTGAACCTAACACCAATTATTGACTATAACAGTACAGAATACACATCTCTTTTGTCACATAAAAATATTTATGCCATGTGATTTTATTGCACAGTAAATCATTGCCTGATTTCCATAAAATTAAAATATTGAAGGAGAAAAACATTCAGACTTTCCCCTACTTATCTAGAGAAAGGATTACAGTGATGACAGCCAACATTGCCAACACCCTATTATTTACCTAGATTGAAGACTGTAGAATTTACAGGCATTTGACACTAAGTACATTAAAAAAAAAAATGAGAATATATGTATGATTGTATTAAACAGTCCATAATCCAGTATGTGAGAAACTATATTACCACTTTGACCTGTGGCAGTATATACTACCTGATGCTCAGAATTTCTGAAAACTGTAAATTTCTACAGTAGTAGGACTGGCCGTTCATGAGCTGATAGAATAGGTTTCATGTCACCATAGGGAACTATGACACTCTGACACTTTTAGGATGGGTTACAAAGATTATAGTTGTGTAGAGAGGAAAAAAAAGAGTTCCTATTGTGTGATATGTAACCAGTTGAAATATTGTTGGAAATACCAAATAAAATCACAGAGTAAAGTACTGCAGAATTGATAAGGCTGGGAAAGATCTTGAGCCCAGCCAATTAAGCTAGCACTGCTGTGTTCACCACTAATACACATCCTCAAGGAACACATCCACATTTTTTTTTTAATGTTTCCAAGGATGGTGATTCCACCATTTCCCTGTGCACCCTGTTCCAGTGCCTGACCACCCTTTCAGTGAAGAAATTTTTCCTAATAATCAATCTAAACCTCTCCTGGTACAACATGAAGGCATCTCCTATTGTCCTGTCACTTATTCCTGGGGAAAAGAACCTGACCCCCACCTGAACTGTAACCTCCTTTCAGGTGGTTGTAGAGAGCAAGAAGGTCCCCACTGAGCCTCCTTTTCTTCAGCATGAACACCCCCAGCTCCCTCAACCATTCCTCATCAGACTTGTGCTCCAGTTCTGTTCCTTCCTCTGGACACACTCCAGGCCCTCAATGTCTTTCTTGTAGAGAGGGGCCCAGAACTGATCCCAGGATTGGTGGTGTGGCCCCACCAGTACCCAGTGCAAGGGGACAATCACTGCCCTGGTCCTGCTGCCACACTATCACTGATACAGGCCAGGTGCCATTGGTCTTTTTGCCCCCTTGGGTACACCTGGGCTTGTGTTCAGCTGCTGTCATCAGCAACCCCACATCCTTTTCCAGCTTTCTAGCCGCTCTGCCCCAGTCTGTAGCACTGCTGGGGGTTGTTCTGACCCAAAACAGGGCCTGGCACCTGGTCTTGTTGAACCTCATACAATTGGCCTCAACCCATCAATTCAGTCTGTCCTGATCCCTCTGTAGAGCCCTCCTACACTCCAGTAGATCAACACTCCCACGCAACTTGATGTCATCAGCAAACTTACTGAAGGCCAATAAAGATGTTGAGTTTATCAAATCTGCAAAACATCCTTGTGAATCTTCAAATTCAGAAACCTTTTAGCACAAGGTTAACATTGCCAAGGGTGAGTGGTATGCAGAACAGCTTTGTATTAGTTTTCTGTTCAGACCTTCAATCCAATTCAGGTACTTAAAAAAATCCAAAACCACTAAAACAGACTTGAGAAGAAGCACACAGTTGAAGAATGATCACGAAATCTGCAATAATAGATATGAATCCTGATTTTTTTAGTAGCCTCAAAGGAAAGGGAAACAAAAGTAGAACAAGAGCACAGAGCATTTAGAAAGAAACAAAGCAAAATTCGAATAACAATAATATATTTGTAGCTGTTACCAGTTAAATAGTTAGTATTTGGCCATGTAATACAGTTTGGATGGTGATTTTTGCAAAAAAAATGTACATATGTCTGTAACACACATTCATATTTGTTTGTATGAGGTTAGATGGATGTGTGTACGACACAGCCTTGGTAATACCAACACGCACAGCTAAGCTGAGATTATAAAGTGAGGTAACAAAGAGGAAAAGCTTTTAAAGAGTACTGAAGATATATGTACATCTAATATATTGCACTATAAGTGCAGAAGTGGCAAGTAAAAAGCCATCTATCTGTCTATTGCAAACTTTTGGAGAGATGTTCTTTATTATTTTAGATTTCAGACTCAAACATGATTCACATATGATCCTAATAAACCACATAGTTCTAGTATAACTTCTACACCTAAAAAAGGAAATTACACAGGAAAGCCTCCCTTTTGTCCTTGTAAATCTCAACCATAATGAACATTTCAGTCCAGAAGTACCCAACTAGAGGTTCTGATGAGAAAATTAACAAAAAACAATTAAAGAAAATTTTAGATGTGTTTTATGGCTATTAGTCACCTTTTTCTGGAAGCTGAAAAAGCTTGAAAGTATTATAGATGAGCTTGTAAACATCAGTGTAGCAAATTCTGCAGTGTTCATTTCTATTTTAGCAATTAATTGTTTTTTCTGATTACACCGGTAATTCTGTCTCCACGCTTTGCCAATGTGTTCAGAAACTTTCTATGGCAAATGTTGTTTCATGAAAGCAAAAACAAAGAAAAACAAACAAACAAACACACACCAATCCCCCTAGCCAACAACAACAACAACAACACAACAACAAAAAAACCAAACCCCGAGAGAAAAAAAAACAAAAGACATCACAATGCATGTAATTCTGAAACAAAACTTCATGGCACAATTCTGAAGGACCAGTCTTAGCAGGGTTCCATATGACATTTTAGCACAAAAGTGATTACTAAACTTCTACTAAAATTTTATTTTTTTCTAGAATATGTCAAACAGATTTTTTTTCCTGAAGAGACAGAATGCTATCAGCTATTTTTCTCTTTTTTTCTCCTACCATTAAATCTACATACAAGCAGAAAAAAAAATTTAAAACTCCCAAATAAAACTCCCAAAAAACCAAACCAAGAATTAAAAGTTCTGAACATGCAAGTCAATTTATAATCTACCTGGTAGAACAGGTAGAGAGTCTAATCTACATACCACTTGAAGCTATAAGTTGATACAGAGTTGAAGATGCTGGAAAATCGCAAACAACACAGTTTAAAATCAGTTAAAAATCAAATAGGGAACAGATACAGAAATGTGGAATGTGAAAAGAACAAGTGTGAGTAAACATGGAAAGGCACTTCTAAATGCAGTTGGATAATACACTTTTGGGCAGCCTAAAGAGAAAGTTAGGTGAGAGAAATGCAGAAATTAAATCAAGGGGCAATTAGAAGGAAATTATGTATTAAAAAAGATAAACTTCAGAAGATAAAATAACACTCCTCCCCAATAATTTTTTCATCATTATACAACACGTGGAAATACAACACATAGGAAGACAAATTCACCTTTAAAAAATCCAAAATTCTGGACTTTTTTTTGCCTATTAAATCACTACATGAAATTGATTCTGCTGATTAACTTTCAAATATCTTTAAGAGATGCAAATACTGAGTTTAAAAACAAAACTATGGACTGCAACAAAAAGTGCAATTACAATGTATATAAAGAGGAGTGCAAGGAAACACAGAATGCTCTAGGTACTGAAATACCAAAAACACTATATATGCTAGCATACATACATATGCAAACACTGACTTTATAGACAGTAAGTTCACTAGAAATTCTTTTTTTCTGTAAAGCTGAGGATGTCAGGGATAACAAATTATTAAATTACTTCCAGAGCATATGGTGTCTTGGTGTTGTTTCTATCAGTCTCTGAATGAGACTGAGTTAAACTATCTATCTTTTTAGATTTCTCTCTATGTAGTGAAACCAAATTACACTTCATTTTCCAAATATTGTCACTGAATTTTTATATATTATACAATAATTCAGATTTTGTTTTATAATTATTGTAGGAAAATCTTAATTTTTCCCTTCAACAATACTATGTGCTTTAAAGTATGAATTTTGAAAAGAGTGGTACTTTTTCCTAGTTCTGACTGCCAAAAGTAATTGTTGTTGCACTAGGTTCTGCAGTGGAACTCACATTTAAAAATGCAGTTTCAAGTCTGTGAAGTTGTAAACAAAGTTCAAGTTTGAAGGACAAGGGCTTTAGTGCTACCATCACATGTGGACAACAATTTTCATTGGAAAAAAAGAAATTTATAAATAGAAAAACTATGTTCATAAAGATTAGTTTAAACGTTTCCATTAACAACAGGGTAATCTGTTGCAATAATCATAATTAGACACTTTCACCTTATTTAGATCTCTTAAGAGGCATGTAACATAATTTCTTCCAGTTTAATAAAAATAATTAAATATGATTTGATGTTGTTACAATTTCCATAATATAATTTGAACTCTCAAATGGGAGACCTTTAATAAAAACCATGAAAAAAAATTCTCTTGTTATGATTATCGGTTATTTATTGCACTCTTCATACCTGAGGACGCTGTCCCCAGACCTGTTGCTGAAGACTGTAGTGATTTGAAAACTGAAATTACTCTTGCACTTCAAAAATTAAAGACCAACTATTATTATAAAAGGAATTTATACATAGAGAACAACAAGAGCCTTGTTGAGATAAAGGAACTCTATCTAAGCAAAAGGGCCATGACTTGTACTACCTTGCATATGTGTACACAGCCCCACAAGAATTTCTTTGCCCCAAAGTAAGTATTTTAGTCTGTAGAATTCTTTTGAAGTAGCTAACAGAGTAACTTTAAATGCAGATAAACTAAGATATAGCAATCAACATGAAACTTTCATTTGAAGTTAAATGAATGATATACTTAGTAACTCACTATTTGCAATTATTTTCAAAGAAAAAATTTCACTGACTACCAGTTTTTATTTCTCTCTTTTTTTTTGGTAGTAGATATTGTATGTTCCTTTTTAATTTTATTTTAAGATACAGTTCCCTGAGTAATGAACATACTTTTGTAAAGTATTTTGTCTACCTACTTTTTAACATTAATTCCACAATTTTTCTTCTACTTCCTTTCTTCTGCTTAATTTTGTAAAGAAAATTTAAATTATTTTGTTCCTTGCAAATGAAACAAAAAAAAAGCAAAGTTAAACTGGTAGTATTTTTTGCATATACTCGATGCCTAAGTAGTCATAGGATTAATCGGAATTAATCATTAAAAATATCCATCTAAAGAACTAAAAATATTTTTAGTCTGTAAAGCAATGCATGAGAAAATTAAGAAAAGCTGTTTCACAGTTTTTATCTAGTTTGATGCCTTTCTTACATCCCTTCATTTACAGTGAGGAATCAAACGTTAGAGTCACTAAATTTTCCACATAATTCTACATTATGAGGTAGAGATAGTCATGCAACCACATGAAGACACAGATGGTCAGCCAAAGCAAAACTTGTCATTCTCTAAGTTTCAAGTGCTTCAGTTCATGATTCCCATTATAAACACTGTGTATAAATTCTTCCTGTGCTATGTCTTCCATTATGTCAGTAAGGCAAATGTAAGTTATATTCAGCACAAGACCTTTCACAACAAAAAGACCCATTTCACCATTGGCTCACAAAGGTCCATTCTTCAGATACAAGAATGCCTTACAGAATCAGTGACAGATAATCCAATAGCAAGCAATTGTTTAGATCAGATGTTACATGAAGATAGATAGGATGATCATAAGAATGTAGTTCTGTTTGGTCAATAAAGTAGAGGAAAGGGTAATTTTCTTGACCCCATAGAGAAAAAAAAATGAACACTTATGGAAGAAACTCATGGCTGTAGTGGAAGACATGAACAGAAGCTCTAGCTGAGAGCCCTCAGTTCTACTAAATCAAATGGTATAGTTCTTTCAAGGCAGCACTTCTTTCTTGTGCAGAATACAAACTGAAATGCAAAATTGCTCATTCAATCTATTTTAGTTTTCAGCAAAAAATCATTGGGACTAAAAATGAGAAAAATATTTTGGCAAATTCAATGCCTTTTTTGCTGGAGAGAAACTAGGAAGAATTTTTGAAAGCACTGAATTCAGGTTAGATGATTTTTAATTCCATGGAACAGAGAAATGGTAATTTTATGTCAGAGATATACTTCTGATATATATGCAACACTATTGAAAACAAGGTGGCAATCTTCCTTTAGCAGCACAATCCAAATAATTCTAAAGAAGGTAAAGTTTTCGTAAAATTACCCATGTACTGTGCCTGTAGGTGTATGTTTGTAGTAAATACAAAATATTTGCAAGTAAATACTAATTCTTTCTACATTATTTTGCCATCAAGATTGATTAAACAGATTTATTTTAAAGAGTTGAAATACTAATTTGCATCAGTATATCAGGAAAACCTAATATATTGGCTTTAAATTTCTTTGCCGATTAACCTCTGGTTGTTAGACATTTGTAAATAAAGTTATGCAGGTACAATAATTTGCTATCTTATTCATGCAGAAGACAATTATTAAGTACTGCCATTACTGCAGTTAAAATTCATACAGTTAATCTTATTTATTCATTTGAATGTACTTATTTTCCATGTTTATCGCATATCAGGAGTGATTTGGAATTTGCTAACAGAAATATGCTTAGGAGTATTAATATTTAAAATTGCAAGAGGATTGTAACATTGCAGAGAAAATGAATGCTTTCTAAACACCTGCTTATTACATTTTTATCAATGTCTCATTAAACCAAATATAGGAGCATAGTGGTTTTTGTTTCGTTGGGGTTTTTTACATACCATTCGGTTACTTTATGAGACTTTTCCAGGTTCTTCATCTTGAGCATCATGTCTATTACCTGGATGTGTTTTTCTGTATTTCATCAGAAACTTCAATGCTACATATTCAATCACCACCCTAAGAGCACATAAGCAGTGTCTTTTTTTCCAAATACAGGAAAACAGTGTATAGCAATCCCAGTTTAACTCCATCCAGTTTCAGTGGAACTGTTGTTTGACGGTATGAAAGACAACCTTGCTGACTTTTGGATGTCAAGCAGCCTTTTTTTCATTTTGCAGTGTGTCACAAAGGCAATTGATTTTCTCAGTATTTGTCTGTAACTGATTTTAATGTTGACTTTTATGGATCAATGCTGTTTCCGAACAGCCCTCAGATAGTTGGATTACTGAGTTTTGGATCATTGGACTTCAGGCCCCAATATCTAGGTCGCGCTAAATTATTTATATCTAGAGGTGGTGCAAAATTAACATTAATAATCTGGGGTGTTTTCTTTGATAGCATTTAGGTCTTTCAATAAATCTTGTGGGAAGAAGAACCGACACATTTCTACACAACACGGAAACTGAAATCAAAATGAACACTAAGAAGTTCTCATAGAAATATTGATTAAAAATATATGAAAATAAGGACTTTTCTAAGCCTGATTCATGCCTATTATTTTGTATAGTAAATTACAATTCATATTCATAGCTCCTAAGAAAAGTGAAGAAAGATAATAGAAAGAGCTTGTAATTCAGTCTATTTTCATGAAGTAATATAACATTGCTATTTTAAGTTCTGATTGTCCCAGGGTACCTAAGAATTCATTGCAATCAAATAGATAGCCTTCAATCCCCATGCACAAAGTGAATTCAGTCCTGTGTGTGAAATACGACAAATACATATAGGATTTTTTTATTTCCTTCCCTGTATGACCTTATAGTATTTAGTATATATGATTATTTTAAACTAAATTTTTAAAAACGTTATTTTCAAAAATTATTTATGTGAAGGTTATCAATACACTTAAATTATCACTTAGCCCTATTTAGTGCTGAACACCAAATAACCTCAAACATAAGTAACTGTGGAGCTAAGTTCTCCACTTATTTGTCATTAGAAATTGTTTTTCTGCCGCAAACTCTATGTTCAAAACATCCTGCCACACATTTTGAACATAAAAATCCCTGCTTTTATAGAGATATTATCAAAATTTCTTTCCATGAGTGTTTTGGCATTTTTTTTCATTTCACTTAAAAATAATTATGTCTGGAAAAAAAATTAAGTCAGTAGCTTAAAAGAGCACCTTAAATCTATATTGATACTTAAAAGAAAGCTAGAGTCAAATATGTTACGAAAATTTTAATGGACATTTTTAATTAAGAACCCTATTACATGCATTTTACAGCTATTCATGTTTCTCAAGGTTATTTGAAAATGACTAGTTGTCATAGCAACTAAACTTTCAAAAACTCTGTCCTAATTTTCCATTAGGAGTATTAGTAGTCAAGTACTACTATTGAGTAAGCTAAGCACAGTATTCGGGAATGTCTGAGGCTCAAATTTCCAAACTTGAAGGTCTGGATGCTCAGCAAACCTTTGACAAAATTCAAAATGTTAGGCAAAGATAGCATTGCATTGCCTTGCCTTGTCTTTTGGTTTTGGTGCTATCACAGGCTGTTTGGAATCTTATTTCAGGAAGTCTGTTGTTTTCTGCAACTCAAACGTTGAATCAATAACCCAGATCTTGAAAGGAAAGAACACTGACAAATCAAAGAAAATTCTATCCAAGGAAAATATACATGTGTTTAACATTTAAGGGGACTAAAACCAACACAACAGCATTTAATACAGAAGAAACCACTATTGGTTATAACATCAAGGGTTGTGATACACTTGAATATGTATCAGTACCTGTCTTTAGAGAAAACTAAAAATATTAGATAATGTATCTTCTGCTGCCTGTATCTTCTCCCTCTGAATTTAATGCCAGAGGGCCATGTTCCAAAGAAAGATTGTAATGGAGGTATTTCATTACTTGGAATTTATAAAGGGGAACATTTTCACCAGAAGAACATACAGTTTCTTATGATAAACACCTTTTAAACAGCCTTTTCATAATAAGTTGCTTATGATAAACAGTCTTTTAATAATACAGTATTATTTCTTGTAAAACCTAGCTTGGTTTCCATTATCTTCATCTATATACTTTTAAACAGCTCACTTTCCCTCATTTACATTCACTTTTTTTTGTGCAAGTCATCAAGGTTTTGAGGTGAACTCCTAAATGAGTTATTGTTTGCTTTTACATTTGAACAGTTTGGTACAATTTTCCTATCCCAAAGAACATTCAGGGAAGCATATTTTAAGTTCAGCTCGGAACAACAAGAAATAAAGGAATTAGATCAATATTTTAATAAGTAATATAATGCTGTGCTAAACCAGAAAAAAAATCTTAAAAGCAATGAACAGAAGTCACAAGAAGTCTAAGTACATAAAGATTAATAAATTTGTTTATGTGTTGCCTGTTTTCTTGTGAAGCACTGAATAAGTAGCTGCATTGTGCAGCTAATATCATACCTAGCTCTCCGCAGGACATGGAATTGCTGGAGTAAGTCCAGAGGAGGCCACCAGTTGATAAGAGGACTGGAACACCTTCCCTAGAGAGACAAGCTGAGTGAGTTTGGGCTGTTCTGCCTGGGCAAAAGAAAAAGGTTGAGTGGAAAACTCAAAGCAACCTTCCAGTATCTGAAGGGGCGTACAGTGAAGCTGGCTTTTCATCAGGAACTGTGGTGACAGGAGAAGGGGAAATGGCTTTACAGTGAAAGAGGGGAAATTTAGGTTACATATACGGAAGAAAAAATTCTTCCCTGTGAAAGTGGTGAGGCAATGGCACAGAAAAGTTGTGGAATCCCCATCCCTGGAAGTGTTCAAAGCCAGGCTGGATGGGGCTCTGAGCAACCTGTTCTAGTGGACGGTGTCCCTGCCCATGGCAGGAACTGGATGATCTTTAAGATCCCTTCCAACCCAAACCATTTTGTGATTCTATGAAGTGAAAAAAAAAAATCCTGAAGTTACTGATTTCTGAGTCAAATATTTAGTGAGGAAATTATTCATCCTTAGTTATATACCCAGCTGAATTTATGTATACCCAAATTTGTTGTTTGAGAAAATCTAACTATTTTGACATAGACATATAACCCATTGCAGTAGTTAGAAATTTCATCAGACAACCAATTAATCAAATAGAATTCTAATTTACATTTCTCAAAAGATTCTTCTAGGAAAATATAATGCATATTTGGGTTTTTAGCCCAAATTGGTGTATTTTTCAAAAGTTCTTATGCATTTTTTGCTAGAAAAAAGCCTGTTTATTGCTTAGTATTTACACTTTGGATCTCTCTTGACACATTAAAAGTCATATTAGTGTAGGTCTGGTGGGTACACACTGATTACCTCAATTGTGTATGAATAGAAGAATCATGAAAAAGTAAAATCTCACAAATATTTGTTCCTGTACATTTTTAAGTAGCCATCTGATATAATCCTTAATGAGGAAAAAAAGTAGCTTGAAAATCACTGGAATAATTGGTGTGCATTACCACTTGTGTTCATCTATTAACTCTATTTCATCTACTACACTCTCATTTGCTTTTTCTTTGACTCACAAGAAAACATGGCTTATTACAATGTCTTGGTTTTCCGAGGAATGTGGGAACCTTCCTGGGACAGAAAATACGAACCTCTTCCCTCTGAATTATTCTAACTTTGAAACTACAGTGATTTCAGGCAAAGATATAGGAAAAGAAGCAATAGTTCTTTACTAGTGTATATATGTATAACAAGACGAACAACCAACAACAACAGCAGCAACAAGAAACAAAGCCAGAAACCCAACCACAGCCTTCTCTCAGCTGTCAGGCCCTTTCCCCTTGGGTGCAGTTCCGGTCACGGCCGGCAGGGGCGCTGCTGGCTCCTGGCCAGGCAGGGCAGGTGCGATGATTCCCCCGCGGCTGCAGGGGGCGCTGTGGAGCGCGCTCAGCAGCCTCTGCACATGGCAGCAGCAACTCGGGCAGAGAGAGAGCAAGGAAAGGGGCTCCCTTTGCAAACTCAGAGGCAGCAGCCACTCTCAGGGCCATTCCAGACGGCAAAATGGACTATAGCAGGAACCTTGGAGCAGCAGCCTGGAACAGCAGAGGCGAGCACATCCAGGGTGGCAAAACAAAGTGTAGCAAAGACTCCAAAGCTGTGACAGGAGCAGCGGGGATCTGGGAGGACATGGGATGCTGAGTTAAAGCATAGCAAAAAGCCTGAAGTAGCAGCAGGAAAGCAGAGCTGGGCAGTCGCAGACAGTCTTCTGCAAGCAGCTGGGAGACACTCCCTCCAGAGATGGGGAAGGGGTCAGGGTCCCCTTCCCAGTGAGGCCAGATGTTGAAAAGGTCCCAGTTCAACAACCGCTCCTGAGAGCAGAGGCTCACTCACAGAAGGTACAAGAGGTAAAGGACAAAAACTCTACAGTGGCAGTGAATCCCCCCAGCAGCAGCACCAAAACGACAACCCTTTTGCCTCCGATCCCAAGAGTCAAACAGGAAGAGGATGCTGAGCCCAATCCCTGACCCCTAGCCAAAATCTCATGATAACTCTGCACTTTCCAAGGGAAAGTCCCCCAGCTAAGAGACGGTAGCAAACTCCACCCTTCCACCTCCTCCCCCTCCCAGCCACATCTTTTGTCTCTTAAGTTCCCTGTCATTCCATCACTTGGCAAAAAATGGGAGAAGTCTGTGCGAGAAAGAAAAAAATAGAAGAAAGGAAAAATCCTAACCTCCAAGAGGCAAGAAATAAGCAAACAGTGTAAATTATTTCATATTGGTAAAAAAAAAAAAATGCTGCATTTTATCTGACTGGTAAATTATTAGAGGCAAAGGAAAACCACAGAGAAGTCTCACATATTATAGAGTAAATACACTGACTGGATGAACAGCCAAATTGAGAAGACCACATGTTCTGGTAAACTGAACTGAACTCCACCAGATCTAAAATTTTAAACTTAAATAAACAATGTATTTTATTTCATACGGTAATATAATCTAGGTAGGACTCTCCTGCTAAATTTAAGATCATCTGCAATATTCCTGGTGTTGAAAAAAAATGAGTAGAGCACATTCCCCAAGACTGTAATATATATGATTTTCCTTCTGAGTGCACAGTGACCATCCACTATATGAAATGACAGAAATAAACATGGGAATAGCCAATGGCCATTAGTGATCTTAGATGAGCATATACTTTGTCATTAACTAGATATATTCTTGGAAAAATACAGCTATGTGAAAGCATTACTTATTTATAGCAGAAAGTAACTGCAAGTCAATAGCCTGTAGAGAAGCAGCAAGACAAAAGATGAAAAGCAAAAAAAAAAGAAATTTTGAAGTAATCTTTGAAGTGAGCACATAAACTCATCAAAAGGAAAAAATGTAGTACAGGTCAGGGGCATCAGATGAAAGGATCAAAATGCATTAAAATATAAGGACAGCAAAATTTCCAACTTTTTTCCCACTCAGGTGTTTTCAGAGAGTTCTTTCCAAACAAAGTATTTTAGATGCCCAAATTAAACACTCACATGATGTACATAGCAAATTAAAACCAAAATTTTTAAAATCACTTGTGATGGGTTGCATGAGTTAAGCCAGGATGTCAAATGTACACCTCTATTTATATATTCAGAAACATCAAGGACAAGTCTGAATGTCAGGTGTACATGTCCATAAAATATGGACATGGTAGTAGAAATGAGAAAACGTATGTAATAAAATCTCATCAAATACTATGCCAAGCACCTACTAGTAAAAAACACTTGTATAAACTGTTGAACAAATATGCTCATGTAATTAATGTCACATCAAAAGGAATAGATTTATATGCAAGCAAAATGTTGAACATACAAAGTTTGAGTGTCTTTTTTTTAAAAATTACTGTAGAAATTATTAACTTTCCAAAGAAACAACATCTGTTGATTGCGTGATGACATATGGAAAAGTTAAAAATTAAATATGTATTGGGCTTGCCTGGCAAGGTTTTGGTAGTGGGGGGTGCTACAGGGGTGGCTTCTGTGAGAAAGTGCCAGCAGCTTCTCCCATCTCCAGGGGAGCCAATGCCAGCTGGCTCCAGGCAGACCCATCACTGAGGCCAAAGCTGAGCCCTGAGACAGTGTATTATAAAAGGGAAGAAATGTTATTGCACAGGGGGAAGTTCAGCCAGAGAGCAAAGGAGTGAGAATGTGTGAGAGGAACAACCCTGCAGACACCCAGGGCAATGTAGAAGGAGGGGCAGGAGGTGCTCCAGAAGCTGGAGTTGAGATTCCCCTGCAATGCATGGTGCAGCCCACGGAGAGGAGGTGAGATTCCCCTGTTGCCCATGGAGTACCACAGGGGAGCAGAGATCCAATTGCAGCCTGTTGCGGACCACACACAATAACAGTGAGGTGCCAGAAGGAGGCTGTGACCCCACAGGAAGCCCACGCTGCAGCAGCCTCCTGGCAGAACCTGGAGCATGTTGTTCCTGAAGGACTGACCACATGAGAAAGACCCACACTGGAAAAGTTTGTGAAGAACTGCAGCCCATGGGAAGAACTCAAATGGCAGAGGTTTATGAAAGACTGTCTCTCATGGCAGAGACACCATGCTGGAGCAGGGGATGAGTGTGAGGAAGAAGCAGCAGAGGCAAGGTGTGATGAACCAACTGCAATCTCCATTTTCTGTCCCCCTGCACCACTGGCCAGGAGGCAGAGAAACATAGGTGTGAAGCTGAGCCTAAGAAAGGAGAAGTATGGAGGAGGTGTTTTAAGATTTAGGTTTTATTTTTCATTATGTTGCTCCAATTTCATTGGTAATTACTTAAACTAATTTCCCAAAGTCAAGCCTGTTTTGCCCATGATTGTAATTGGTGATTGTTCTTGACTCACAAGCCTTCCATTATAATTTTTCTCTCCACTTGGAGAGGGGAGGGATAAAGTGACTTTGCAGGGCACTTGGTGTCCAGCCAGCATTAGTCAACCAAAATGTATAAAAACATAAATATAATAACTGTTCATAGAAAGAGAATTAAACAAAGTTTCCAAATTATATTAAAAACATTGAAAATATCACTCACCTACATAGGTGTTGAGAATATTTGATGTGGATTTTCATGGACTAACAAATTAATAATCTCCAACCCTGCTGTTTGCTTTTATTCCATTCAGGAACAAATAATTTTTTGGCAGTGAACAAATCGTATTTGGTGATAGGTGATCTAATTGTATAATATATAGTAAACATATAGTCATTGTATGAATGTAAAACTAGGTTTGGATTAAAACAAAAAAATTAACATTTTTCCCTCCTTTTTTTTTTCTAGGTGTTTTGGACAAGAAGTTGGATAGCTCAGATTGCTGATCTGTTCAGGATCTGAAGTGTTCAGCGTCTGAATGAACACATTTACATCTTCTTTCATCACCAATGATAATATCTACTTCTACTCAGTATCGTCCCAGTGACAACTGGATAAAAGTAAAGATTCATTAGTATCTTTATGTCCAATCAGCTAAGCATAAAGACTATAATCATATTCCCAAGAACTTCAGCTTTGACAGTTCACAGTGCAACTACTGTACTCATGAATTCAGCCTGTTCATGCATGTAGATATTTAATCCTGATGTTACTTAAGCAGAATGTAGCGATACAGCTTTATATTCTTTCATGTTACACTAGGATAATATTTATACTTGTGGGAATTCCAGGCACAGAAATTCTCAAAATCTTGTGCATGCAGGCCCAAACACAGAAATGAATACAGAGTTGGATGTGAGACCTTGGAAAAGGCTTCCAGATCTGGAGACCGTAAGCAAGAATGTAGGTTTGTAGTTTAGACACAAACATATTAAGATAGGTAGTGGAAAGTTTTAAGGTTTTAAAGTTTGGATAATGATGTAGTTACAGAAGTAGTAAAGAAGTTTGAAGGTGTAGCAAATAGTTTTGTGTGTCATTATATGATTGGTTAAAAAGGTCCACATTGTGACAAAGACATGATACAATTTAATTAGGGCTTGGTGTGAAGGTAGAAACTTTCTTTGTGGCAGCAGTTTATTGGCTAATTAACCTTTAGGAGACCTTGTAACCTGTGGTCTTGTGATCACTGACCATGTCATCACTGGCTTATGCAGTGAAGACATTCTCACTCCTTCATGAGACTGTAGAAGATAATAAATCATGCTTTAAGACATCTCGCAGTGGTCCCATCTCTCTAAATATCCTGATATATACTCAGTTCTGCTAACTTGTTGCCTTGGGTTGTGGAGCCAGGGGTGTGTATTCTATTTCATTTGTTAAAAGCAGTTGGGGAGATGTTTTTTCTTTATCTCTTGTAACTCAAAGGGGGAGTGGGCCAGATGCCTTCTGATAATGGGCCATTAACACCTCCCCAGGCTATACCCACACCCCCCCCTCCCCCCCGCCCCAGAGGATGCATCCGCATTCCATCATCTTATTGTGAGATGCATCACATCCCCCCTGGCAGTGAGGGGGGCCAGGCATTCCTACCTGGATAAAACTGAGACACAGGAACACGAAAGCATCTAGCTTCACCCGATTTCTGGGAGGAAGACTGGGCCCCATCTCACCATCACCGGACCCTTTCTCACCACCCCTGGATCCTTTTGCCACAGGGTCATCTCTACTCCACCAGAACCACATCTGCCACTCCAGGAGGACTCACTTTTGGACTGCTTCCAACACCCTGACCAACAGGGTGTCAGGTTGCAGCTCTGACTCTGTCAGGGTTTTCCAAAATTGGTGTTTGTTTGTTTGTTGGTTTGGTTGGGTGGTTTTGTTTTTCTACTATATTTGTATTATTAATATTCCTAGTAAAGAACTGTTATTCCTATTCCCAAATCGTTCCTTGAAAGCCCTTAATTGCAAAATTATAATTTGGCAGGGGGTGAGGGGTTTACATTCTCCATTTACGGGGAAACCCCAGTTTCCCTGTCAGATACCTGTCTTTCCAAACCAAGACACTTGTTTTCATGATTTCTTAAAAAAGCTGTCACTCCTCTCCAATACACATTTTTTTTTTTTTAATAAAACAAAATTGTATCCTGTTGTATTTTTATTTAGTGCAATGACTATATGGAAAAACTGGGAAGACAAAAAAGGGGTTTTAAACAGGCATAAGCAAAGCAAAGAGCTAGCTATTAAATATTCCCTCATAGCTGTAGGAGAAAAAGACAGTTCCCTGGGTAAATCCAGTCTAAATATGAGAACTCATTAAATCTTCAATGAGCAATTGTTATGGTAAGAACTTTGCATCAATAATTAAATCTATTTGTGATTTAAGAGGAGAAAAATCATCTGAATTTTAATGTATTGTGTATATATTTAACAATGGCTAATGGAGACAGATGTTAGGAGATAACAGATGCTAAATAATTCTCTTATTTTACAGGACATTTATAAAAGACAAGCAAAATTAAATGTCAAAATGATACAGCTACTCTCAATTCAGAGACACAAGCCTCCCTAAACTCATTAAGCTGGAAACTGTAGCAGGAACAGGTGTTCATATAAGTGGGATTTAAGTTTACGTTCATGAAAAGAATAATACTTTTCCACATACTCATGCGTTCCAGTATGTCTGTTGGTTCTGTCTTAAAATTGAAATATGTATTACATTCTGTGGTTTATTTTATACCTAGATCATTTAACCTAATATATAAGTAGTTGAAATTCCAGCTTCTTATTCATTTTTTTATTTAGATACTACATTCAAGACTATATGGATGTGCCAGCACTCCCCTCACCCCACTGGTGGATAAGAAAATTCTAAATTATACCAGGGAAAGAAAAACCAAGGTAGTGCATCTACTCCTGACCCATGTAGTAGTACCATAGTCATGGTGATTGCACAGACTGAACACAAATGTATCTAAATATTGTGATTTAAAGTTCATCAGTAACAGAGGAAACTTCATCTCAAAATATTTCTTTGTCAAGTCTCACATGTATAGAGTACATATTCACCCATTGAACAGTCCTCTTTCTTGTACAAAACAGGGTTCCCTATAGAGTTAAAAAACTTCTCTATGGTTTATCTTCTCTAAAAATTCATTTGAACAAGGGTGAATCTATTTATCCCACCTTTCAGGAGATGTTTTCAAGTAAGAATACAGAAATCTGTAAATCTGTTAATACTTGTACAGTACTTGGATAAAACAAAGGGCCTTAAATTTTCAAAACTCTCAAAGCACTTGGAAATCTGAGCCTGTTTTAAGGTTCAGGGGACCTGGAACTTTAAAAAATGGGAGAGTGCTTATATATTTGTAAAATGTATGGTCAATAAAGAGAGCTGTCAATTGAAAACAGGCCAAGGACAATAGATTTTCAGTAGTTCTTTGCCAGGTCACAACTCCTTGCTCACTCAGCACCTAGAGGAATTTATTTCAGTTTCAAAGACCAACACAAATGACACAAGGTCAGACGAAAAAAGCTATTGAACAATTAATAAATATTTGCATCCATATCATAAAGCCACCAAATATATAAAGTGGCAAAATAGAAAGCAATTAATATGAACTAAAAAAAAAAAAGTCATTCTGTACTCAGAGGCAGTTGAGGATATATTATAAAATGCATGTGAAACATGACAAGCTGACTGCCTGACCACTCAATTAAAAATCTCTTGATGTGTGCAAATTCTGCATTGGATGAGAGAATAAAATAATTTTGATTGCATTTTTTTATTCCCTCCATTTTCATTGCTGTTTTAATATTTACTATGCAAATACCATCAAAAGTATACATTAGACTGAGAAATTATGTAAATAAGAAAACCTGCCTAAAATTTACAAGTGTTCTGCTTTAAAATGATGATTCTCATGAGTCTGAGATTTTTTTTTTGTATTGTTTTTCATAGTTCTTTTTTCAAAATAAAGAAAAGAAGTGCTGAGGGGGGAGGACTAGCAAGGTCAAACGTTCCATATCTCATTTTTTTTGAGACAGAAAGAAAATACCACAACCTTCTTTTATGGGCTTGGCAGAAAGCCACAATACTCAGAAGTACACAACTATTTTAAAGCTTTTCAGTTAGATCTGCTCGAGTGAATTAAACCTTTCACCTCCACACCTTTCTTTTCCTTTGTGCATGCGTGTGCCAAAAGAAGCCAAAAATGTCACCTATGAAGCTACATATATTCCAAGAAAAGGATATACCATTTCTCACAGACATAAGACTTTTTTCTAATACATTCCAAATAATGGAACTTTTATTTTAGTGGCTTCTCTTTTTTTGATCTTTTCTTTTAATAATAAAATCCTTTAGGAATAGGAATTTGACTCTTGATGCAGTTTGGTCAGGGATCCTAGCTAAGTGAGATCTGGCTATAGTCAGATCTCACTCAGCTGGGTGAGGTGGTCAAGTGAATAGTCAGGTATCTTATGATGATAAATTACAATTATAAAACTCTGGTATTCAAAATAATTTATAGTGTAATCAGTAATTTTAATAACTTTTGCTTGGGAGACAGTTTGTGTTCTTGTATGTGTGCAAAGTGTATGTGGAGTTCATTTCCACCCCTCTGTAATATGTAAGAAAGCCATATGAAAAGGTAGGTTAAAATAGTAGCCAGCTGGGGCAATGGTCCAATCCATCCACCATTCTATCAAGAAACTGGTAATTTGTGGTATTGTTTTATTTCATTCTTCTAGGCATGAAATTCTGAGTCACAGCCTTGACTTTCCACCATTCTTTGTGGTTTTGTAACAATTACTGTATAGAAAAGAGTAGTGAACTGATCTAGCTTGAAAAACACCTACTTTTCTCCATGGTTTTAGTCTGGATTAATTCAGTGGTACAAATATCACATGGCCTTTCAAGTGGAAATACTTTTTTCTGCCTCTGTGGTTGTGGGGAGAGCAGTGGTTACTGTCTAACTGTAGATAAGGAATGTACAGTGCATATGACATACCTTAATTCAGTAAGTTCTCCTTTGGAATATGAAGTACCAACTAGCAGTTGCACTGGAATCTGTCTAGACCCTGGAGTCAGTGGTCTCAACCAAAATCTCATGTTCAGCTGGCAGATGACAATGAACAGAGGACTCGAGAGGATGGTGCAGAGTCCAATCATGTTTATCCATGATGTTTGCAGTTCATCTGTAGACAACACTGAATTATTGGAAAAACTGAGAATAAACAGCAGAGCTTCACTCATGGGGGTCTTCGTAAACTTGAGGTCTGAACTAATTTGATGAAGTTCAGCAGTGAGAAATACAAAAGGCTACACTTGAAATAGAGTAACCCAGCACCTGGGAACTGACAGACTGAGATAAAAGGGGCATGAAGATTACAGCAAATACCAGGCTGAATATGGGCCTGGTGTGGCTTCCTTTCACAAACAGAGCAGACTGAATTCTGGGCTACATTACACAGCTGGCACTTCTAGGGGAAAATATTATCACCTCCTTCAGGGTACTGCTGAATCTGCCTTTAGAATACTGCTTTGAAATTACAGAAGTTCAAAATGAATGTTGAGAAACTATCAGGAAGCCTTCAGAGCGCTATTGGGATTCCCTGAGTGATTCAGCAGATGTCCTACTAGAGAGTGGATGGAGACAAACTCTTCTCAAAATACAACAAGGGGAAATGGCCACAAACTGTGATTGGAGAGGTTCAGACTGGAAATTAGGGAAAGCATTTTACGATGAAGAAGGTAGTTAATCCTGGAGGAAATGACCCTGTTGTAGTATGGATTGTAGACCTGCTTCAGGCAGGAGGGTGGACTGGTTGGTCTCCAGAAACTTCTTCCAAACAAGATTTCTACGATTCAAAAAGTCTGTTGACTTGCACTTTTGTTCATTGTTGCGAAGACATTGTCTGACTTTTATGACTCACAATTTATCCATTATGTGAATGTACTTCTCTCCAAAATGTCGTCCCCAAAAATATTAAGAGAATGCCCAATACTGAAGGAAATGCTCAGCATCCGCATAACAACAAAAGCAAATCTAAAATATTTGCATTGTAAATATAATTCTTTGAATGATTCAAGCACAAAGCCTTACAAAGCAAAAAAGGAATTAAGGAAAATGAGAAAGGAAAAATATTGCCCACAGAGACCTTTTCCATTGCAAAATAACCAACCATAATTTGGATATATGTTTTAAGAAATACTTTCTCTTATATAGCTAAATTAGGGTGCTGTAAATATGTAATGGAATTTTTATTAATGCACTGCTTTTGTATTTTCCTGAATGTGTTTGAGAAGATTATAATTTTAGCAATACAATTATTACAAAAAAAAAAGAGGAAAAGTGCTATAAATTAATAAGATTCCAAAATAAACAACAGCATACTTTAGGAGTGTGTACTGACAATTATTTAATGATTACTTTTGCTCGCTTAATGCATACTACATAACTGCCTTAATTTTTGTTATTGTTAAGCAATAATTTAAGTCTGAATTTATAACTTATTTCAAGTTGAGCTAATTGGTTGAGCAGTTACATTAGTCAATCAGTTGTTATCTCAACAAGTTCTCACTAGTACACATATAGAGTGTGCAGTTAAAAAATAACTGTTTTCTAATGTAATCTAACATTTACCAAATTTATATTATCATATATACATAATAAATTTGAAAAATTATTCACAGGCTATCATTTCCTCATTTATTCCAAATTTCAGAATGCCCTCAAAAAGTAAAATAAAGCAACATGAAAAATCACTACTGAGCTTAAGTTTCCCTGTAATCTGTTTATATAGTTTCTCACATCTTACAATATTCCTTTTACCTAATGGATCCAGTTAGGGATGAGTTACCAACCTTACAGAGTGGCAAATATTTCAGCAGAATTCAGGCAGCCATCTTTATAGATACATGTCTTGATTAATATCTAAAAAAAAATATTGTAAATTTGAAATAAAGACTCCTCAAAATCCACACACATTTTGCTTATGTGATCAGAGATCAAAGGTCTAGTGGTTTCTTCATCTGCCCACAGAAAGCCTGAACAGAGTTGTTGCACAGGTGATACAAAAAATACTCATGGACTCATTCTCAACTAAAAAATGGTTCCTGTGTAGAAAAGAGGGAAGTACACATTTAGAGAAAAAAAATGCTCGTGGTAACTCTGCCAAAAGCATTTTACAGCTTCCATTGTGAACAGGGTCTTCATCTTAAGTTGTAAAGATTGTCCTGCCCCCAGGCATGGGAAGCAAAGTGGGTTTGAAGAAAAGGTGGATTCCTGAGGGCACTACATCCCTCCTGGCCTGTTCCTGAGTGCAGAAAAACATTCTAACACCTGTACTTTCCCTTTACCGCTCATGGGAGCCAGGTTCAAGTGTCATAGGCTGAGCAGGGTGGCTGTTGTGTATCTCTTACCAACTTCTTGGCAATACTTAGTGAAATTTCTGTGCTTTCACTGGTACAGCTTTAACAAATCATGCTGGGACTGTATCAGAACTGTCTAGCTGCCAACAGAGCAATCAAATCACCCATCTTTATGTTTCTACCAACATTAGTTTGGTACAACCAAAATTTGTTTTTTATTTAATGTAAGTCAGTACACCTACTTGTTACTACCTGTTGGTGTGCGCCTTATCCAAGAGGGTTCATATGTAGGTGAAGCAGCTCAATTCCTTGAACACTCACATGAGACTTCAAGTGAAAGGTTGCAGGTCTGAGCCTCCAACAGGATCATTTTTACTAGCACTTCAGCTCTAAAATGAAAGTGACACTTCCAATTCACTCTTGGAACAGCTTTAGGTCTTTCACTAGGGAGGTATGTTACAACTCCCACGTGAATGTACCCAGCAGTCCCCAAGATTTAAGGACGTTATGGAGAAAGGAACACCTTGGCCCAAAATCCCCTCCACTGGACATAAATCTGGCAAGGTTAGATAAAATTAACACTTAAGGAAACACAGAAGAGCTCTTTTGGGAACCATGAACTTTGTACACACAGTCGAAGGCACCTGAACCACTGTGTTTCCATACATCACCACCCTTCACTCTTCAGCCTAAGATTTGAGACTTGGTTATACGTTTACTTCTTACAAAAGTGTAATGAATATGAACAGAAAATTGAAAGCAAATTGTTGAAATGGAATGAAAAAAATTGTGGATGATTTAAAACACCTTTTCATTCTTCATTATGCCATTGAGACCTACTGTATTTCTTCATGATGTAAAACAAAAAATTGAGATATGGCATTGACACAGTACGAGGTGATAGACAGAATCTTTGAAAAAGACAGAAATCCTGCCAGTAAAAACTAAAGTAAATCATCATGTTACACAATGTTTATGAGCAATGGAACTATATGAACCACTAATTTTTGGATTTAGTGACTGATTTGACTCAAAAAGTAGTATTTTTGTAGGTCTGGTTTCTAATAAATTTAATTTTAATTTTTACATTTGAATTTCAAAGACCAAAGGTTATTCTGAAATTGAAGGCCTATGTATTCCTTCAGGAAAGAGTAAAACTTAAAAAAAAAGTTTCACTTATTTTGGATTATTTTTTGTCAGACAATGCCAGCTGGATTTGAATTTATTTAATCTGCTTTGGTTTATTCAAAATATTGTCACCACATGAATTATTGAATATATTGTTTATATTTAAATATCTAAAAATGTCACTTAAACCACAAAACTTTAAGTCCTTTAATGTAAACTCAATACTCTTCAAAGTTAGTCCTTTGAAGTGACAGAAATAAGTGTTTCTGTGGAAAAACTCTGCAAATATTTGCATGAATATTTTAAAATATATATGTGTATCCACATATTTTATTGTTTCTTTTCTTTTAGTTTAGGGGAAGACCAGAGTGGGAGGATGTTGAGAGAAAAGAAAGCACTCTGAAAACATAGTACCTTTGATGCCTCAGTAAGGTAAACTCTTTGTACAAATGCTCAGATATGTTCAGATGCTATGCCCTCAGTTTTTTTAAAGAAGTCTTTTTAAAAAATAAGCTAAGCTCCAATATTATTTTAGCACCCAGAATAGATTCAGACATAAAAAGCTCAGCAGTATCAAGGCAATAAAAAGCAACAATAGAACAATCAATTCTTGAAGCCTGGCATTTGCAGCAAAACACAGACCATGCTTTATTCAAAAACAGAAAGATAGCAGTGATGGATAAAAAGCTGTTTTAACACACAGAAAATTCAAGCTGATTTTCTCTGTGATCTGAGAAAGAAAGCCCAAACTCCAGCAGGATGCAAATAATGTTAGACCACAGTTACATTTTCTAGAATTGTATAACAGCTATTTTTTTTTTTAAAAAAAAAACTTACGTTAATAGGCTTATGCTGGCTTAATTATACAGTTTACAGTGTCCCTGTATTCATGCATTTTTTAAATATTTTAGAAAGTGCAATAGTTGGTATTCACTGCTTATTTAAGATATCTCACTATCAATACAACTTTGTGCTTTTATGTGGATTATATTTTGGCTTTTTTTTTTTCTTGTTTTCCTCTACTTTTATCTATTTACATAACTTTTCCATTTTCCACACAAATTAAATTACTATCTTATGAGAAACAAGACACAAGAAAGAAAACCCTACTCTTTATTACATTTTCTCTACTAAATACCTCAGACACTGATATTATCACTCATTATAATAATATTTTTGTCTTTCATAAGTTCTTTCACTGTTTTAAGGCAAAGCCCGAACAAGAAATAAGAACGGGAGAAAGATACTATATTTTTGTACTTGTTAAAGAGATCAAGGTTCCCTATTTGATACTTTGTGTCTACTCCATTGAATCCACTCTTTGTGTATAACAGCTACATGTTCTAGTTCATGCTGCAATACAAGTCTATTTTGTTACAGAAAATAAAAGTTCTGATACACAAATGATGCTATCTGGTTTTCAGAACTGAGGGAATTTTTCACACCAAAGGGAATTTGTGGTTTTTTTGCTTTTTTTTTTTAATTGATTTCAACACAATGAACACAATGGAAATAAATGTAAGTCTCCAAATGTGGGGGAAAATTGAGAATCATAGAATGATTTGGGTTGGAAGGGACTTTAAAGATCACCCAATTCCAAATCCCCTGCCTTGGACAAGGACACTTTCCACTAGACCGGTTGCTCAGAACTCCGTCCAGAGATGGGAGTGTTCAAGACCAGGTTGGAAACAGCTCTGAGCAAGAGCTCTTGTTAAATCATGCAGTGAGCAAAGGAGGCGTCAGTCAGCATTCATAGGGGTCCAAAGAACATGATTCAACAAAGAGAAGGAAATTCAGTTGATAAAGATCATAAATAACTTTTTTCTTTTTAATAATTTGTCTGTCATCCTACTTAATTTCTTACGCTTCTCCAGTAAATATTGACATTTGATGGGTTAAACTGTGGGATAGCTTTGTTGAATTGCTGGTGAAAAAGAACTCAGACTGTTTACAGGAATAGTTCTAATAAATGTTGAAGATAGTGGGACAGCTTAAAACTGTCTGAGTATTTGGACTCAGAGTCCAGTGTAAAGTTGGTACTACTTGAAGCTATAAATATCTACCTCAGGTCTAGTTTGGATGTCATTTGAAAAAATGCAGGATCCTATAATTCTATTTATTTTTTCTAATTTTTTATTAACCCCCCCAAAATTTTTAATAAAATGGGGACTCACATGATCTTCCTCTAACAGCTTATCAACATGATGTTGTGATGGCCAACCCTGAAGGGAAAGGGAGCAACAAGGTGTGCAGATACTCATGGTCGAAAAAGAGCAAGAAAATTCAGGGAGTCCACGAGAAAATGTATAAAATTTTATTAGTAAATTATATACAGTGGAAACTGGTATGTTAGTCAGAGGGGAGGGGGAAGGGGGAAGGGGGAAGGGGGAAGGGGGAAGGGGGAAGGGGGAAGGGGGAAGGGAAGGGAAGGGAAGGGAAGGGAAGGGAAGGGAAGGGAAGGGAAGGGAAGGGAAGGGAAGGGAAGGGAAGGGAAGGGAAGGGAAGGGAAGGGAAGGGAAAATGTTCACCAGTCCTGGCTCCAGCATTGTTCCAGATGATGGGGTGTCCAGAATCCTGAGCTGCATACATGCCTGGACTTCATATGGGAACTTTTTTATGGACCCTGCCCTGGAGTCAAGTTTCTCTTTTTCTGTACAGATCAGTTCTCATGCACAGTCCACTCTTCCAGACCTTCCTGGAAATGGGTGGAAGGACTTCAGGATCTTTTTATGTAAAATTAATTTACATAGGCATTTGCAAATAAAAAGGGTGTCTTTAGCTTAATCATTAGCATGTTGACAATATTCAGAAATAATTTAAAAATTCAAGCCCCTAAATTCTAATGGCTAATTAAATGCTCAAAGAATCTACTGGTTTATTTCAAAGCAGAAGCTTGCCATTTTTGGATACAGAATGAAATATTTAGAAAGGTTAATATTTAATAATACAGCAGTACTTTTAAGATTACTACTGTTGTCTTTGTTCTCCCAGCAGCTAAAATACTCTAGAAAGCAACAAAGAAATGCTTTATAGAGAGATGACATTAAAACTAATGTAACATTTTGTCTGCAAAATTTACAATAATAGTTTTTTTATCTCATCTTAAGGATAAAGATTGACTTGTTCTATATTACAAAAAAAAACCCCACCCTGTTATCAAAGGAAGGAATAAATCAGTTTGTTCTGTCTACTAATTACCTCAGACTTGCAGGAAGTTTGTGAGTCTCTCTATTTTAAGATAATAATAGTCCCACTGAAGGAATCTGAAATACAAACAGAACAATATCAACAAATTAAAGACAAATTTTTAAGTCTTTGATTTTCATTCTCCACAACTTGATCAACTCTTTTATCTTACATCAGAGATTGTTCATATCATCTAGTAATACTAATGCAAAATTACTTGTTTGTGAAGGTATTCAGATAAATCAATGCTTTAAGTAACCAATTTTGGGATGTTTCTATATAGAAGCATGACTGTGTTTTGCCTATCCTCAGTTTCCACTGTTCACATAACCCATGTTTCCCAAGGAAGAAAGAAGATAGACGTTTTGGTTTGTGTCTCATCATGCCACTTAATGTTTTTTCCATGAGCCCTAGGAGACAGATTCCCTCTGCTTCTGCAAATTAGCAAGCCAGGCAGGGGGTCACAGTAAGACAATGTGACAAGTAAGGCAGTTTCTCCCCAGGACACTATCAAAATTAATTTACTGAAGCTCACAAGACAGATGGTTACAGACTTTGGTACGGAGGAGAAAAATATCTCCATTTCTTGGGGGATCCTCCTGTTACCCTTCCAGTGTGTGAGAAGGAACATATGCTGCTTTAAACCCTGCTGTCTTTGGATCCATACTGGGACTGTCTGCGAACACAAGTCAAGCAGGAAATTAAAATGCATGGCAGCATTTTGGCATCTCCTTCCCATTGAGAAGGTGTAGGGGACACTGAATAATGAGCTTTAGTGCAGAGTAGCTCAAAAAGGCAAAGGTCAAAGTCCTGCACCTGGGAAGGAAAAATGCCATGCATGAATATATGCTGGGGACCACTCATCTGTAAATGAGCTTGGCAGAAAAAGACCTGGGCAGGGGCCTGGTGAACATCAGATTGGACACAAGCCATAATGTTCCCTTGCTATAATAGTATCCTGGAATAAACCAGGAGTAGTGTTACAATCAGGTGGAGGGAGGTGAGTTCTCTACTCAGCTGTACCCAATTCTGGGCTCCTCATTGCAAGAGAGACATGAATATTCTGCAGAGAATCCAGAAATTATAAGAAACTGGAGCATCCTTCCTGTGAAGAAAGGCTGAGTGAGCTGGTGATCCTTAGCCTTAGCAGAGAAGGCTCTGGAATGGAGGAACAAGTGTCTCTTACCAATGTCTATAAATACCAGAAAGGCATTTTCATTTTCCAGCTTAAACTTTAAAGTGTGCACTTGTTACCAGCTTTCCTTCAGCTATTTTCGTGAGTGAGAAAATGCACATCAACTTTTCTAGGAGAAAAATGCAGTACAAGACATTTTTGGAAGTTCTCTGTATTCTAAATAGTGCTAATTGCAGAGCAATTCTCTGATCAGGATAATCACCATGTTACAGACTGCCTTTCTTATACATTTTCCCTTCACTTTCCTGTAATCCCTGCACCCCCTTCACCGTTTTCTGCAGATTGTTCAACCCTCAGATTTATGAAACTACAGTAAAGTCACTAGTTCCAAGGGTCTCAAGCTCAGCTCTGTGTCTATATTGATTGCAGCCAAATGCAAATCACTAGATATAGAAGTCAATGAATTCTGCTTTTGCACAAGTAAAATCAGATAATCTGCCTAGCAACAATACCAGCAGGTTATCATAGAACTAAGTGAAAATTCCATGTTCTCTAAATCTTTCAAACTTCTCTTTCTGGGAAGAGAAAAAAAAATCTAGTTACTTGTGCTCTTTATCATATCTAGGCTCTGGCTTCAAGAAGACAAATGGCTGGAAGTGATTTTTCCTTCAAAAGCCCTTCTACAGCCATAGAGTACTGAAGGATAATAAAATTTTGATTTTCACATCTGTAAAAATCCTGACACTTCAGAGACAGAAAATTCAAAGGTTCAGTTTCCACAGGATATTTTTTCAATATTCTGTGTATGAAATATTGGTGAAAGAAGAAATTATTCTTACATATCAAATCATGCTTTAGCTTCCAAACATAGATGGAAACATATTTGCAAAAAATCTGTTTCAGAAAAAGTAATTTATAAATATAAATATATATATTTATATAAATTTATTTATATAAATGTAAGTACATAATTCTATGAAAATTCTGTTCACTCTTTCTGTGCAAAACAACTTCACATTGAGGCATAATCCTATACTAAGGAATTTTTTTGCAGAGGTATGCATATAATGGAAAAAATATAATTTCAGACTGAGATTTCTGATCTACAGAAAGTGAGACATAAGATTTTTTTTCCTTAAACCTAACAATGCAAACCACTCCCTCTTTTAGGAGACTAAATTCCTTCACTCTTACAAGGATCAAGGCCTGTTCAAAGTGTGGGGCACTAGGACTATTGTATTGACATTGTGGGCTGAAGGACTTCTGCTTTGTTCACTCAGCGCTACCTTTCTGTAAGATAACTAAGACAATAGAATCATAGAATCACAGGATGGCCTGAGATGGAAAGGACTTTAAGACCACCTAGCTCCAACCCCCTGCCGTGGATAGGGACACCTTCCACTATCCCAGGTTGCTCAGAGCCCCATCCAACCTGGCCTTGAACACTTCCAGGGATGGGGCATCCACAGCTCATCTGGAAAACCTGTTCTAGCACCTCACCATCCTCACAGTACAGAACTTTCTCCTGTTATCAAATCTAGACCTACTTTCTTTTAGTTTGAGGCCATTCCCCCTTGTCCTGTCACTACATTCTCTTACATTCTCAAACTCATCAGCCTTTTCTCTTACAATGGCTTTTAGCTCTGGGGGAAATGGGAAAGCCCCTAGAACAAGAGGAAGAGCAAGCCTGCTATCACAGCAATTACTCGGTACAGAATTATTTTCACCACCTTTGTGTACCAGTGGTATAATTCAGCTATATATGTGCTACATAAAGATTAAGATCTGTGATTATTGTATATAAGCACTGACATTAAAGGAACAAAAATTACCCATGCAGATAGAAAGAGGCAAAAATAAAAAATAATAAAACCCCTCCCACAACCACAATTTTTTTTTTTCTTGGGCATTATTTAGTTCCTTTAAAGAATACATTAAAAAATAGATTTTCATTTCTTGTTCTGAGAACTATAGAAGATGTCATATATGGATTTGACTCTTAAAAGTAGCTGTGATTATGGCTGTATTTTCCTTTCAATGCAGATCAGTATTAATACCCTAGATATACAGAGCAGATACCGAGAGGATAATTTGCCCCTTAAATATGCAAATCCTATTACAGTATTTGTCTAAACACTGGATTAATATCGAGTTGGTAGTTTTGATATCTCATCATAATTTTATCAGTGCATATGCTTGAACTATGAGAATGCTAATGACTCACACATCAGGCACTTCATGTTTATAATGGAGTCCAATTACTTTTGACTACTCAAACGTTGCAAATTTCAAAGATAGTTCCCATCTGACTACTGTCTTGATCCACTTTTTAAAGGAAGGTTTTAAAATGCTAAATAGTAAACCCTACCTCGTTTTATATGTTCCTAATTGGACTATAATAATTTTTCTTTAATTTTTCACATAAACGACTTCATTCTAAATACATTTCTTATAACAAAGGATCTAGAACACCATATTGATTATTTTGATAATGAATTCCATTTTTTCAACTTTGCCCCATGGATTAAAAAAGAACTTTCTCTACCAAGATAATTTTCTTGAAGATTCAGGATATGTTTTAGCACTGTATCACTGGATTTATTTACATATTTCATGTTATCTATCTATCATGTTTTCAACAACAGATAACAAGACTGATTCCTGTTTGGGGACAGTATCAAATGGGTCAAGAACTAGCAAAGACTTTAAAAGGCTCATTCAGTCTGTGGATTTAAATTAGCATCTTCAATCCAACTTTGCAAACTAATGACCAGTTATGTTTAGGAAAAAACTTGACAGGAACTTTTGTGAAAAGGTAAGAACAGAGAGGATACAAAAGTTCTAATTCTAGTAACATTCTTAACATCTTGATGAAAGTTGTGCTAAAGATGAACTATCAAAGATGACATTAGCTCTGAATTTCAAAATAATCATTTTAATGAAAAAATTCATAATCAGTATGTGGAGTAAAGTAGTTTCTGACATTGCCACTTGATATAAATGCAAAAATATCAAAGGTATTTATTTCTAAGTGACGTTCGATATTACTGCAATTAATTTGGAACTGAATATCTCATCTGGCACAGTCAATAATACAAAAATACTGGGGCAGAAGGTAGTCCTGGTGCTGGGCAAACACATTACAATACAGTACTGCACATAAGCAATTGATCACAGTCCTTGGACTGAAGTTTAAAGTAGTTTACAGTCCAGTAGCAGTGTCTTCACTACAATTTACTGCACATCATTATACACATGATGTTAAGACACCCTTAACTCTCCTTTAAGTATTCTCCAATTAGCTCATTACTAAGCCAGATGGATCTGCATTGGCTGTTAACTCCCATCTGCTGGGAAGAATCTTTCACATCAAGTCTGCCACAGTAATATATCTATGCGTCCTGCATCTATCACAGTCATTTCTCTGTATCTCTGTTTTGTGGATATCTTACAAGTGTGTATCCTTTAGGGATGCTCCGTATTCATGCTACATAACAAATATGGATGGACCCACAGACCTCACTATTAGTGTGCTTAGTTTGCTCATTTATAAATATGGTTGAAGTAAATATCTTCTTGTAATTATGACTTGACAGGTTGTGGAGGAATGGTTTGAGGATTAGACCAAATATTTACATATTTATTGCCAGAGTATTAATTTAAACTAGACATATTTCACTTAAAGCATAGAGCCTGACCAGTGATTTTGGCAGTGAGAAAAACTTTGTTATACTGTATAGAGCAAAAGTACTGCAAAAGGGACAATGACTTATGAAACCTGTGAGTGAAGGATACATGAATTTGATACATTCAATGAATAGCTGATAGGACAAGGATTAATGTGTATGAACTGAAAGAGAGTTCAATATTAGGGAGAAATTTTTTACTGTGAGGGTGGTGAGACAGAAGAAGGTTGCCCAAAGAGGTTTTGAATGCCCCAACACTGGCACTGTTCAGGACCAGGTTGGATAAGGACTTGAACAATCTTATCTTGGGTTATGGAACCAAAAATGTGTATTCTATTTCATTTGTTGAAAGCAGTTGAGGAGATGTTTTTCTTTATCTCTTGTTATTCTGGGGGGAGCAGGGGTGGATGCCTTCTGATAATGGGCCAACTGTTAAAATCAGGTGGGGCATTGTTTCTTATTTCTTTCACCATCTGTCCTCCCTCCAGGGGTATATTTTCTGCTAATGGGCCATTGAGGCTCACCAATGACAGGACACATTCCATCATCCCACTGTGAGATGCTCCACCCAGTGGGGGGAGCCAACCATTCCTACCTGGATAAAAACTGAGATGTAGGAACACGAGGTATCTGGTTCCACTGGAGTCCCAGAGGAAGACTGGATCCTTCTCACCATCACTGGACCCTTTTCTCTCAGGATCATCTCTGCTCCAACAGAACCACTTCTGCCACTCCAGGAGGACTCACTTTTGGACTGCTTCCAACACCCTGACCAACAGGGTGTCAGGTTGTAGCTCTGACTCTGTCAGGGTTTCTAGGATTGTTGTTTGATTGTTTGTTTGTTTTACTACTACATTTGTATTGTTAATATTCCTAGTAAAGAACTGTCATTTCTATTTCCAAATCTTTGCCTGAAAGCTCTTAATTGCAAAATTATAATTTGGAGAGGGTGAGGGGTTTACATTCTCCATTCCAAGGGAAACTCCAGCTTTCCCTGACAGATACCTGTCTTTTAAAACCTTTGCCCATGGCAGAGGGTATGGGAATAGATGATCTTTAAGGTTCATTCCAACCCCTTAATATTTTATGATTCAGTGATTCTAAGTTTCATGTGATACCCACATGCGTTCTTTAATAAATAGAGTATTGGGGCTCTCTGGGAATAAGAGAAAAGGTTTGGTTTGTTGGGGTTTTTTCTCTGTTTGATGGTAGTGGTTTTTTAGGAGAACAGTTGGTTAGATAGTCATTGCTATGTAGAAGAAGTTGCTAAGTGGGAGGCATTAGAGTAGATGTATCACAGAGTAGAATGTGTGTTCTCTCCATACTTCCGGCGTTCCTGTGAGACTGTGTTCAGCATCTCCAAAAATAAGCATTAAAAATGACAGGGAAATGGAATTCACTATTTATGAGGAAAGTTTTTTAAAAGATATTTCAGCTAAGAGGTAGAAGAAGTTAGTCTCTGCAAACATTACAAGGCTGTTGATACTGATACGTAAAGCAATCATTAATCAAAAAAAAATATCTTTATATAATAAATAGTTAGAGTGTAAAGAAAAACTGAAACAAAAAGCCAAACCCTCCAACAAACAAAACTAATACTTACTGTCAAAGTTGGAAAATATCCTATGGACTGTATCTTTTGCCCTCTTTCAGTGAGATTGGTATTATCACTAAAGGCTGTGAACCTCTATGAGAGATCCATCTTGTGGCTGACTTTCAATCTCTAGATTGTTCTGGCAAGTGCATTGGGAGCACTGCTGAAACTTCAGGTGAGTCTGCTGCCTGCTGAATTCTGGTCTCAAGGACCAAAGATCAAGATCTGCTGAAGTAAAAGGAAAACAAAATTGTCCATTGGAATCTACACAGAGCAACTCAGGACAATGAAGACCCCTGCCAAGAGAGACCATGGCAGCCAGCAAAGGGCTGAAGCCCTGCCTGCATTTGCTTGCAGGGAATCAACCTCTTTCCTGTCCTGAATTTTATTGCCAGATCTCAGGATGAGGTTCTATTAGTCTCATGTTTAATTTGAAAGGTTAATTATAATTTGATTGGACTGTTTAAGGACTAAATGGCTTACTGATGAATGAGGATATATTTCTAAAAATAGTTAAGGAAAAATACCCAGAGAAACAGCTCCTTAGTTACACATATATTAGACTGATTAAAATTCTAGTCTGTGAAAGAAAAAATCCCAGCATACTTAGATCTGACAGTACAGAAGGATTGTACGGATACAGACTATTTCTGACAGTACAGAAGGACTGTATCTGGCCTTCCCATTGTCCATGTAGAATACAAGCATAGAAATCTTTAGAGGAGACGTGAGATGTGATCATTTCTGTATCAGATGTGAGTACTAATTCTCTGAAATGTGATTTCAATAGCTATTTGCCATCTATGGAACTGACAGTACAATTAAAGTACTCCAAATAAACTTGATATTTTTAAGTATCACCTTAGTATCTGCTTCATTTACTGGCTTGCTTTTGAGAAGAATGTTAATTTTTTTTTTATTTTTTTTTTTTAAGAAAAAGTATTTCAGTTATTTCAGTTACTTTCCCTGGGCTATATTTTCAGTAGTCCTACCAAAGGCAGCCGAAATCAGTGGGGTGCCTACTCTCTGATTTCATTACTTTTATATGTGAAAAAAGTGTCTGTTTGTTTACACTATGCAAAAAAAAAATAAATGGGAGCAGGGAAATGTTTTGTCAGTGCAATCCTCTATACCCTCCTTCCTTTTATAGTGTCCAGAAGTTAACAGCAGGACTGACAGGTAAAACATTTTCTCTAGGGATATCAGAGAACCATGTGCATTAAATAGAAATGGTACAAATTTAATAAGCATTGCAGTGGTAGAAAGGGCCAATCCCCCATCTCTGTTGTTGAAGCTTAAAACATAATTAATGAAATTCAAATTTGACTTACCTACAAATCCAACTATGCTAGGATGAGAAGTGAAAACAAGCCTAGATGCACGTGCATAGAACTAAGCATAAAGTCACTGCCAGTTATTGATCCATTAGTAGTACACTTTGTAATTATATTAAGCAAGTACTAATTTAATACTTCACTAATTTCTCCATCATTCACCATCCCAGAGTTCTCATTTTTTCCCTCAATAATTCTTACTTCGATAATAATGTAAAATATTTTGAGTTAACATTTCCATTTCTAACTATAACAATTCACATTCTTCCTCCTACTTATTTCAAAGTATATACCCTTTGATTACGTTACTTAGTAGCTTCTTGTTTTTAATTATCTTTACCTCTTTCAAACTTGACATTAATTGCCTTTTTTTAGGTATATTCTCTTCTTTTTTTTTTAATTATACATATAACTTACAGAACTTCTACCTAAACATTTCCACTTATAAAGGAAATGCATATATGACTTTTTGGCATAAAAATATAAACACACACACACTTTTCTCTGATTATTATTTAAGGGAAAACATGTTACCACACATTATCACATAATATTGCAAAAAACATCAACAGGTCTTTTTTCATTTTCCAAAGACATTTAAAAATCCATTTCTTAGTTTTTAACTTGGCTACTAAATAATTCAGGCTAAAGGTTATTCAAGTACAAATTTCTATTTTAAGGCATCTTTTGAAATAATGTGTCAGGTTTTAATTCTTTTATTCATTTTATATGTTAAAACTTATATTTCCTTGTTTTCTTCCCTCCCTATCCTGAAAGATTGTTTTCAATAAACATTATTTTCATAAAACTGTGATTTAAATGGGAAAAACAATAACTGTCACATTTTTATCACTAAAAAAAACATTTTTGCTGCTAGCTTTGCTATTCCTTCCTCTAAATTCTTTAAATTATCTCACTTTACAAGATATTAGGTAAAATGTGATACTAGATCAATAGTGAAAGCCAGACAGATGAAAACATTAATACTCATGTCATTAAATGCATTTCAAACAATAAATCAAATGGTATAAATTTGTTAAAGGTGGTATTTTTCCTCACCCAGACATCTTTCTGTATCAAATAGTTACAGCTTATGATACTGTTAGCTACTCTGGTCAATGGCAAGAGGTTCTTGGAAGAAAAGGAACACAAGACCAGTGATTTTATCTCTTTGGGTCTGGACACTGACTATTTACAACTCTGGCTCTCCAATTTTTCTTAACACACTGGGTAGAACAGATACATTAATTGTTTTGAACAGCTTGAATTATTAATATTATAGAATAAGGCTACTTGTTTGCTGTGACTTTGGCGTGTTTTTTTTTTGATATTTTATCTCTGGGTAAAATAGTTGAGAATGGTTTGTGTGTATTTTAACAGGAGTATTCTCAACAATTATTCCTTTGCTCACTCTAAACTTGTTAATTTTTTCTTTATTTTCCTGCCTTTTGCAATGGCAAGCTTACATCTCATCTCATGATGGAAACCAGCATTGTATAAATTTGTGATCCTTGATTCTGATTTCTCATTACTGGTGCATTTAAAAAAGCACTTATCCATCTGCATTCTCTGACTCTATGAAGAGATTCTCACTTGTCAGAGTTTTCAGAGGGATCACCTTCAAGGTTTCTTTCCTCTGCCTGACCACCTATTCTCGTAAACTGTAGAGGAAATCAATGATCTCCAAGACCCCTCTATCCTGCAGACATATCTGAAAGAAACTGGTGGAAAAGCTAGGAGGGGGATAAGCAGGAAAGTGGCAGGAGACACAGACAGTATGACCACATGCACTTCATTTCCTAAGGAAATGAGGAGGAACAGCGGTGAGGGAATAAAAAGCATCTGATACCTCAATCAAGTGTTTGAGTTATGCGACTTTGAACTTAAATTCAACATTAATTAAGTAATAATTCTTATGTGTAGACTGTATATCATGTATTTTCAGCTTTCTAATTTTTAATGTAACTGCCATAAGATAGAGAGGAATTATATCTTTTTTGATTTTTCATTTCCAGCAATCCAGACAGAAAATACACTTTGAATATCTCTTTTTCATCTGAAAATTAAGAATTCTTTCCAAACTGCTCTGTTCCATTTACAAAGTCAAGAAACTTAATCTGACACTAGAAACAGAAAATTAACTAGATTATTGTTCCTTGGAAACATGGCTGAAAAATAATTTATTACTGTGTGATAAATTAAATTACCATTTTCTTTTCTCAGAAAGACATATGAATTTACTATAAATGTAAAGTCCTTGCATATGAATTTACTATAAATTTTAGCTTCTGTTATAGCGGTGAGTTAAAGGAAGGTTAAAGGTGTTAAAGGAACTACTAATGGCTATAAGCCATTCAACAAAGCTTCCAGTACCTACTAATTGGAACAGTCGTTTTTTCCTCCTGCTTTTGAAGCCACATTATACTGCTCAAAGTCAAACTTCAAAGAGGTATTTTACCTAAAATGGTTCAGAAAAAATGGGTACAACCATTTTAATGAACTAACCTCTCTATTTAAACTCTTCAACATGGCCCCAGGATTGCTGATAGTTCTGTCTTCTGTTATATCCCCTGGAATGCAGAACATTACACTTTGGAAATATTCTTCCAGCTTATACAAGGACTTGCATGTCTTTTTCCAGGACACTCTCCATGCATAAAATTTTCTGCTTTATCCAATTAGGTTTCAGCTTTTCTTTGCTTCTCCTTCCAGGAAAAAAGTGTTTAATGACAATGCTGTTTAACAAGCAATAAGCACAGAATCCAGTTAATTTTGATTTAGCAGTCAGGAAATGTTATTTTCAATTAAAAAGAAGTTCAAAATAGTTTATGAGCATAGTATGTTTCTCCAAGTTATTTTATAATTTTTAAATCTAAGTGTCTTAAAATACAAGTTATCTTATTTTGGCTAGAGATTATTTCATCTTTTTGGAAGCCTTGTTGCTCAATACTCTTACCAAACTTAACCAAGTAGAAATTTGTGTTCTGTCTCAGACTGTTTTGCCCAGTCCTTCAAATGAGTGCCCTTGAGAAAATGCCTTAGTGACAAACTCATTTAATCTTAATTATAGGTTCTCAACAGGTCTGAGACTGAGTTCATCAGCTGGGACAGCATGCTGGAGATTTCATTCCTCCTGTGGACAGGCTTAAGCTGCAGCAGAATGTCCCTTACCCTGAGCTGCTGCAGCCTCACCCTTCCCCTTTGACTTGACACGTCTTTGACTTCACCGGCCCAGCTGTGGAACCCCCAGCCCCAGAATGCTGCAGTGACCCCAGCAGTGATCATCGTGTCCAGGGAGGTTCAGCCGCCGGCAGGGAAACAGACGGGACAAGTCTCTTTGTTAAGCTCGAGAATCCATTTTTATTCCCCCCACCCTGGACCAGGGAGGAGGTGAGGACGAAAAGGACCAAAGCAGGGGCAGGGTCATGGGTTTTATCAGGTATTCAGGGGAGGAGTCTTAGGGTTTGGGTCAAGGGAGGAGATAACACAAGGAGAGTAAGGTCAGGTTTCAGCCTCCTCAAAATGGGAGGACTCCACACCAGAAAGGCCACATTCATGGGACATTCACAAGAGAGACAGCTGAGGGGGTGTCATGATCCATCAAACATCTCCAAAGTGCTCCCCAGACTTGTTTCTGAGGCCTTGCACCACAGCATTGCACATGATGCAAAATGGTGCAACAGATCCAGTCTGCTTCAAGAGACTGTCAAACTGCCCCCTCGCCCCAGGGAGGAGATACCTGGGCATTCCCACCGGGCATGAGCATATATTGATCCATTGGATTCTATGCTTTTTGGAGGAACCTCATCACCAAGAAGACCAGCTAGAGAGGGTCATCAGGATGCTGGTGGAATCCATGGAGTGATGATATTTTCTTTAGTCTGTCTCTTTCACCCTCTTTCTGTCCACCCACCTCTTTTCTATTTCTTTCTCTTCCTTCTTCTTCTGTCTGTCTGTCTCTCTCTCTCTCTCTCATATTTACTACCAAGTAAAACCCATACTGTTAACTTTGGCATATGGTCTTGTTTGCACCTAAATTCAGGCAAAGGCATTTCTAATACTTGAAAACTGTAACACTGAGTCAGCTTTTTCATCATTGCCTCAGAGTTCTTCACCGTTTTGCTGAGACAGCATTACAGGCAAATCCTTAGTCTCAACTTCTGGGAAGTATATAATCAGCTCAGCATCTGTTTTTATAATAGCTTGCTTTTTTTTTCTTCTTTTTTTTCCTGACAATATTAACAGTTATATCCTTCTATATTTAATCCACTATTATATCCCATTGACTGCTTCTGGGAACCTCCAATGCATCTCTTTATATGCACACTGTAATTTGGTCATTTACTTCAATTACAACATTCAATAAAATATTCATGATGGTGGCCTGTTGTTGAGATAGACCATTCATTTACTTAAAGACAGGGCTGCAGCACTCACAGGTATAATCTATTAGGGAAGCTAATTGACCAATAGACCTCTCCACATGAATCTTGACAGAGGCTACTGGTCACAGTATAAATTCTCACACCTACTGGGTGACAACCACAAGTAAATTAAATGTATTTTTAATAGAACACTCTGTCTAAGTGACCCTATCTCAATGAGTAGACGCTGCCATGAATATTTATTTAGTATTACTTTTAATGGAACCTAATACTGAGGGAAACGTACATTACAAGAATGTCAAGCCCTATTCATTATCCAAACCACCACTTCTAATAGATAGCTGGGGAAAAATTTCCTACAGTTTACCAGGTTTTTATCTATCATCTATCTGATGATTTATTGTTATTAGCAAAATGAACTACATACCAACTTTTGAGGTACAAATGTAAATTTCATGCATGGCAAATTTCTTATCTGAGGTCAGGTCTTGATTCAGCAAACTTATCCTCCTCTGTTCATGTTTATGAATATGCAGCCCTTGAATTTCCATATAGGAAATTTGGATAATGTGTGTATAGGTGTGGATCAGGACCTTGGATTGAAAAGTGCAAAATCTTACCAGTGTACTTTGGCTGCACATTCCTAGGAATCATAAAACAATCCATTTAATCAATTAGAGAGACAGTCACCCACATCCAATAGAGTGGATAATCTTAAAAAAAAAATCTGTAAGTCTAAACTGGTTATAGTACCTGGTTTTCTTTGCAAAGAATAGGAGGATATAATTTCTGGACATATCTGGGAAAGTTTTTTAAACTTAAGTGACATATTTTTCTTATTGTTGCGTATGCCTTCTGTGCCAAATCATTACCTTCATCAAACACTTATATGGAATCTGGGTATTTCTCCAGAGAATATTCTACAGGAAACTCTCTTGAATTACAGAGAAATAAAAAGATTAACTTAAGATTTCTTCCCATAAAGTTTGTTTTAAATGTAAACAGAAGTAAGAGCAAATATAAAAGAACAGCCTTTCTTAATCCTAAAATTCTGAGGGTGGTGGAGCATCATTGCTCGTGAGAAATTATGCTAAAATATATATACTTTCTCTGATTTAAACTGCCTACTGAAATATTACTACTTCTAGTTCATGCTTTATCTAGATTATCAGAATGTCTCTTTCCATGTGGCATTTCATTTCCCCAGTTACAGTATCTTGACAGCATTTCCATTGGAGATTTATTTCTTGTCTTTTCTGATGGGATAATAGGGGAATGTGGGTGGGATTCATTGAAGAAGTCTTTACCTTCCAGAAATAGAAAGAATAAATATGCATGTTATATGCATGGGAAAAAAAACCCGCCTTTTAAAATATTCAATTACATGGATCATCAGCTATTGAACTGCTAATAATACTTCATGAAAACAGTACACAATTTTTCATTTTGTTTTATTTTATTAAGGAATATTAAGGGTATTTTTTTATCCTTAAAAAAAGAATCATGGAAGGTTCAGCACCTCTACTTTCCCTTCCACAATGAAATTCTCAAGCATGTGGCAGAAACACAAGTGGATAACCTAGAGGTCCTCTACAGCTCTCTTTTCCATGTTCCTGTGTGAGAAGGGGAAAAGGAATGAAGGTCTGAATGAAGCAGCCTCAGAAGTTAGAAAAGAAGTTGGAGTCCACAATTGACAAAGGAACAAAAACCCTGAACTCCAGAAATGAGTAAAAAAGAAAGATCATGCTGGGATGCAACAAACAGGGCTCTAGGGAGAAGAGATAAGAGAAGAATGGACAGATTTGAGGGGAAAAAAATAAACTCCAGCTAATATTTAAAGTAATGGAATGATCTAATAGAATCTGGCTAAAAAGCAAAGTCTCAGGAGGACAGGAGCAAAAAAAATTGACCCAGTTATTTGTTCTTCACAAAGTTTGTAAAGGTTTTAAGCATCTATGAAAATTTTGGAGATTAGGAGGCATGGCATAGCAATGTTTTCCAGTATCCTGGATTTTAAAACAAAACTATAGTCAAATCCCAAGGAAAGAAAAGTCTTAAACCTTTACAAAATAAAAAACAAGTAAATAATTTTCATGGACAAACGCAGTTTGATAGTTCTTGACAGCATCTTCTCCAAAGGGAATGTAAAGATGATTGTGCTCTGACAGTCTTTTTGAAATCAAGGTGGATGATAATTTACTCACACACAGGTATGAAACACCAGGTACGCTACATCAGGTCTGAAAAATACCCTTTAGATGGAAGTGATGAAAGAATAATTTTTACATTTCTGCTCTGTGGCTTTCAAAACTGCACAGTCAAGAAAAAATATTAAGTCATAGAATCATAAAATATCTTTACTGGAACAGGATTTACAAGGATCCTCCTGTCCAGCTCCTGGTCCTGCACAAAACAGACCCAACGATCCCACCAATATGCCAGCATTGTCCTAACACATCTTGAACACTGTCAGCCTTGGTGCTTAGACCACTTCCCTGGGAAGTCTTTTACAGTGCCCAACCACTTTCTGGTGAAGAAGCTTTTCCTAATATCCAACTCTGACACCACTGATTTTCAAATGTTGTCAAAGTTCCCTTGAACCGTATTACTGATATAAATCTCTATCCATCCCCAACATTGCCAGCTGGATCAAATGGGGTTTTTTTTCTAAAATATACCAAAAAGAGAAGTATCAGCTTATACTAGTAGCTTAAGCAATTCTCATTACTGTTCCCTAATACTGGAATTTTAAAATGCAGATTGTTTTGCTCTCTTTAACAACAGCTGAAAATTCATACCATCAAAGAGACAGTTCAAATGGTGAAACCTTCTGAGTGTTTCTCACCAGTTATCCCTGTCTGTGCACTATAAAAAGACATTTGTATATGAAAAGAAGCTATTTTATTTCTATTAAATTAGAAAAATAAATAGGACCAGAATAGAGCATTAATTTACAGAATAGTGTAATGTCTGAGGAAGCATGTATAAATTCCAACTAGAATCTTAGAATCACAGACTGATTTGGGTTGGAAAGGACCTTAAAGATCATCTCAATTCAAAACCCTTGCCATGGACAGGGACACCTTCCACTAGATCAAGTTTCTCAGAGCCACTTCCAACCTGACCTTGTTCCACCAGAGTCGAGACAGTAATTATCCTCTGAGGATGAAATTTCACTTTAAACATTCCTGAGATTTTTAAATATACATTGAGATTTTAATTACTGTTTTTCACTCTAACTCCATAAGTGTTGGAGAATAAACACTTGTTCTCATCAATTCAGAGTGTAGGTATGTTTCTGCTTTTTTGATGCTGGATCAAGTGGGGATCAGCCTGAAAAAAATCCTTCTGACAATTGCCCAGCCCTCAGTTCCTGTCTGTGTGCTGTCACAGAATTAGGCTTAGGAGGGCCATAACCACTGCAGTGGTCAACAGCACATCCTAGCAGCACTTGCCAAAACAATTCCAGCTTTGTGGTGCAAAGACTATATCAAAGGCCATTTTTTCCATGTTCAAAATTTCAAAGAAGCATATCCCAATTTTTTTGGGAACTAGCCACTGATTGAATCTGTCATTTCAAACATTCAGTAAAGTCATAACTGTAAGGTTTCAGATATGAAATGCAAACACTGGTGAACACATGTGATAGCCAGGGCAGTAGCTGGGCATGCCTGTGTATCTGTGGCATTAGACTGGAAAACAAAACATTTAATGTATCCATCATTCAAAGTAAAATGCACAGAGATGAAACTATGTCAAAAGACATACTCTAAACTTCAGTTAGGTATACAAATGTGTCAAGTCAGTTGTATATTAATGAATTAAATTTCTTATCATAAATTAGTTATAAGAGCTTGTCTTCCCACTTGCTTTTTCATTTTACTTTTTGAAGAGGCTGTTTCACAGTTACCTGTAAGATATTTTAGCTGTTTTTCTTTCATTGTGCAATGCAATGAAGCCATAGTTCATAATGGGATCTTCATGCTACTGCATTAGAATAGCTGGAATTTTCAATCTCAACTCATCAATGTTGAACTTAAAATAGTATTTATCTAGGACTATGGGTATCTAATTAAGAAGGCAGGTTTAAAGTAGTTAACTGGAACTGATTTCTTATGAAAAAAACATGGTGTCTTCTTTAAACTGAACTCAGAGGGATGTTTTACAAATCTGTCACTTCATAGAATCATAGAATTACAGAAAGGTTTAGGTTGGAAGGGACCTTAAGGATCATCTCATTCCAGCCCTCTGTTGTGGACAGGAACTTCTTCCAGTAAACTGAGTTGCTCAGAACTCCATCCAGCCTTGGCCTTGACTTTTAGAAGAATGTTTCTCTTTTCCTAATCTTTTCTTATAGATATTATTTCAGGGCTTTGAAAATGCTGGCATGTTTGGAGAAAAATTAACCATGATATTGATAGGGGTTTTTTTTAAATTTAAAAGTTATATTTAAAATAAAAAAGTAACAAGTAAGTTGTTTTCCAGATCTGAATAGAATATTTCTGAGCTATTACAAAATATTTTTCAGATTAACAGCAAGAAGTCTCAAGGGGGAAGAGTGAAATTTTTCAGAATTCCTGGGATGACTCTTGTCCTCTTTCAAAGATGGTAAAATATTCTTCTAAATATGTCATATTTTGATTGCTTCCAAAATAAAAAAAAAAAGGCACCTGAGAACAGTTTTTAGGAATCAAATACTTTCCCTTTTAATAGACAAAAACCATATAGATAGTAGCCTCTACTGGTATTTATGTAAAGAAATCAACAATCAATGTAATGATTTAAAAGTTTCCTTTTACTAAATTTAATGATCACCTGCTTTTCTAGTATTTTCTATGGAAGTACATTGAGAGCTTTCAAAAATGTATTTTTTTATAAATCCTAAATATTGTTTTTATGAAAATTTTCATCAAAATTAGTATTTAATATTTATATTCCAAGAATATACCACTTTTCTTCCAGAAGCTCAGAATAACTCTATAGCCCAAAATACTATAAATGACAAAATAAAGATTCTGTCTGGAGGATTAAAGAGCATTTCAGTAAAATTTACTTTAAAAAAAATCAAGTGGTTATAACTTTACTAAGAGCAAAAATTCTATATATATGTTATGACAACATTTAGAAAATACACTTGTCATGTACTTTGAAGATGTTTGTTCTCTAAGTGCTGTTGGTAAAACACCATGTTGTTTTTACCTCAAGCATCCTTTTGAAATATTAAGGGGTTTGGTGTCCTAACTTTTTTTCACATTATATCCCAAGATTCCATTGTTCTGGAACTTCTTTTCTTCTTTACTAAACCTGCCCTCTTTTAGTGTTTAGTCTATTTCTTTTGACTGACAGCCCTGGGAATCCAATGCACACAGAAATACCCATATTTAGGCATAATGAAAAGAAAACATATAGAAAAGTCCAAAACTTTGCTATGTAATTGGAAAAGCTTATAAAGACCAATAGTGAGAAATATCACCACTAAAATAAATGGGCAGCAGGTTATCTGTCTAGGATCACAGGGTTTGTCTAAAGACAGAAGTTTAAAAGCCTGATCTTCTGGAGCCTGGTTCCCACAATTAATCACAACTGTCCCTGCAGGGAAAAGCAAATCACAAGGGGATTATTTAAATTGTTCGTAGCTATGAAGGCAGACTAGAAAGAACCTTGAGACAGCTCAAGTTTTCTCAGCCCCCACACGACTCTTCCTGTCTTACAGTACTTGGAGAGAAAACAGAGCTCTTGGATGAAGAACAATGCAGTATTGCACTGCACATGTTGCAATAACTAAACCTCTGAATTGATTGGAACAGGAATTTGTACTGAAAATATTGTCTGCAAGGACTGAATTTTGTGTGCTTAGCACCCAGCAAACCTCTTTGTTCATCCCTAAAGTTACAGTGGTGTTCAAATGAAGTCTCAAGTCATTCTTTCATGTTGGAAGCATTATTCCAGTTCTTCTCTACCCACTGCTCATCTTGCTCTTTCTCACCCTTCTCAACATATTTGGCAAGTCCCACAGAGATCTAACATTAAAATTTTCTGGAAAGACAGATTGGTACTAATCATATTTCTGAAGGCATTACAGCATCTAGTCACATACATGATTTGTCTGAGGTGACACAGGAAACCTCAAGCCTAAGACAAGAACAGACATTTTCTGAGGACCCAACAGAAGCTTATGTGGAAGATGGTCCTCTTTCCAAAAAACTACTCTTATCCCAGAAACCTTAAAAAAACCCAACTTTTGAGCAATTCATACTAGGAAAAATAATTAAAATCTAAAGAAGCTAGGAGAAGGCAAGAATGTAATTCCTGTTTCTTAAATGTTAAATATCTGGAGACAAAATCAGGGAGATAAATTCTGCAGGACTTAAAATTGTATTTTGGCATTTGAACAGCACAACCTTTTTTTTTTTTCAGTTTCTTTCTTAAATTTCACGCAAAAAACCTTCTTCACATTTCGCAATCAACATAAATTAAACAGGCCAGCAGCACCTCACAAGATCTGGTCCAAAGAAACCTTTCCATTTCAAGTTTTCCCTTGATTTTTCCTCTTCATCATGCTCTTTCCCTTTTCCTTTTTTTCCTAGAAATTTTGAATAGAAAATTAAAATAAAATATAAGTTATGTTTACTAAGCATGTAAAACATTCATTAAAATAATTATAGTCTTAGAAGAAATTAATGCTTATTTGTTTGGGGGTTTTTTTTATATGCACTGAAATAAATTTATGTTGGACGGTGAAATTCTGTTGTGGTACACTAATATGATCTAAACACAAAGGTGCTTAAAAGCAGTTGCCAGGCCTTTTGCAGAAGCTGCTGCTCCTCATCAACCTTAACAGGCACGTTTTTCCCATACTAAAGATCATCTGCAGCCATAAATACCTATGTGAGAATGTTTCAATTAAACAGCTGAGAATGCTGGGCCACTAAGGCTGTGTGGGATGTGTGAGAATGTCCGAGATAAAGAGCAAGAAATACCTGCTATGACATTTATTTCTGTCATTGGTTAGTCTCCTAATCACTGGCTGTGTAGCTGATTCTAAAACTTGTACACAGAAGAAGCATATAAATACTCAGGTGTGTTTAATAAAGACAATCCTGCTAGATGACAAAGTGGTGGTCTGTTATTCTCAATTGCTACAGCCACCATTGTGGAAAAGTTTTAAAAAGTAGAAAAGCTGCCTCCAGATATTTAAAGTTTAACTATCTGTGGAGTCTATACTAGCCTCAAGACTGCCACAAATTTATTGTGGGACACAGTGAGTTTGTCTTTATTCTGTCCCTGCACTACCCAATGCAGAAGAGATCGTGTCACAACTTTGTGGCGACTCTGTTTCTTTGACACATGATTTGGGTTCAAACCCTCCAGTTCACATAACTGCAACTGCAAACTCTAGGGTACTGAAGATAGCTGACATTTATGTGAAACTGAAAACAGATTTACCGCTGAACAGCACCTTTCTCCCTTTTTTCATTTTTGCAAAAAGTACAAAGCCCAGGAAGAAATACCCTGACTGCTCTACTTTTCTGGATATGTTATCCACCTCGGCTAGTTTCAGGGAGGTGTGGATTATTACTGCTTCAGGTAGAACTGCACTAGTACCATCAGCATCAATTGTGTTTTACAGCCTGGTTTTGTTCAAGGAACTAATAGATGTGAAAGAATAAGCTCTGCACAGAGAGAACATTGCCAGAATTGCTTTCTTTTTCATCTCTGAAAGGGTGGTATATATGCATTCAGGTTCTAGAAAACAGTTCTAGAAAACACACATGCATTCTGCCAGAAAACTTCTCTGGTTTCTGCAAAACAAAAAGAAACAGCAAAGATGGATTGAAATCCAAAGTGATCTCCTTTTGCTTGTAGAGACAATCTCCACATCTTTTCCAAGGAGTGTTGAAACCAGTTACAGTCAGACTGCAATGGAGAGGGGCCTTAAAGCACACACAAACACAAAACACATGGTCTATACATCACATCCTAAACTGCTTTTGTAAAAGGTAATACAGCAAAAAAAAATTCTCCTTAGTGTTAAAAAGTATTGAGCCACAGCAATTTTGTTATATGTGAAAAGGAAGACTAACAGATGCCAAAATACAGATGATTAATAAAGGCAATTTGATTGAGAAAATTTTCAAGCTATTGCCAGATTAAATCCATTTTATTCACATATTGAATCCAAAACAGAGCGCTGTAACATCTAAGAAAAAACTAAGAAAAAATTAACTCTATCCCAGTCAATACCCAGACAAATTCAAAAGCCTACAAATCAGGGCATTTCTGTACAAAATGCCTTCTAAAGAAATTCAGTTTCCTGTTGGAGTAGATGATGTAGATGATTGAAAGTAGATGAAACTTTTCTATTAAGCAGAACCCAAAAGCAACATAAAACTCAAAGACTGAAAGTAAGTTTAACTTTTTTCATAGTACTGGATGTGGCACACTGACAACTGAAACTGCTGTGTTTGGCAGGTCTTGAACATGAATTTTTACATTAATAGAGTTCAAAAAAAATTCAATACATAATCTGGGCAAATTCATATCTTTTCAAAACACCAATCTCTACCACAGAAGTACCAAAAGATTTAATGGTTTGATGCAGAACCTTTTGGAGTTAATAGAAATTTTGAAATTAGGGTAAACCAGTGGAAGACCTGGACAATTAATTCATTGTAAAACATTCCAAAGTTTCCTAGAGAGATTCAGCAGAAAACAGCTTTAAAATGTATATTTGATAATTTATGTTTCCTATTTGTCCTGGAAAATCACACATTTAAGGAGAAAAAAGTCCCAGCAAAAACTAAATTTAAAATGTAAGAGTGTTTTAGGAGGGTCCCTATCATTTAATGAAATTTATTTAGACTCCTTTTGTGATGGACATGAATTGTGGAATAGATTTCCAAATAAACATTTCTCACTTAAACTGATTGAGAAACAAACTGGATAAAGCCACATCAAAGTTGGCTCAGACAACAAGAAATCAAACAAAATTAATAATACTAAACTATCCAGATGAAGAAATTGTCAGGCATATGTTGATTGATGGCTGTAAACTATTTCAAAGCTCAGAGAACAAGAAAAAAAGAAGGAAAAAGGGAAAAAAAATCAAACCTCCCACACACACAAAACAAAGAAACCCCCCCAAAACATGCATCGCATCGCATAGTTGGCAACTCTACAGATCAATCAAAGCAACAACTCATTGCTCATGAGACAATGATAGGAACTGATGTTGTATTTGACAGGTTCAGCACCATCAGCTCTAGCAGGAGTACAGTTCAGCCTATGATCATCAGCCAGGAAACTACACTGCTGCCTGTTTGTCGTTCCTGCAGGCATAAACTGCAGGATAAGCCACAGCACATGGGATTGATGGGTTTGGGGATGCTGCAGGCATACTGCAGCTGACATGCTTCTGCTCTCAAGTCATTTTCCCCTTGGCAATTGTATTTGGACAAAACTGAAAATCTAATAAAATATATTGGACCTCCAGGAAACAAGTAGCCCAACAACAACAACAAAACCCAAATAATTATTCCAGCTAGAGTAAAAATTATCTGGGAAAGAATTCTAGCTGGTGAAAAATATTCAAATACGAAGTAATATATGACCTCAATAAACATTGTCATTTCAAGACCAGTATTTCAGCACAGGCATTACTTTTGATATTATCAAAATTTATAGGCTGCATGAAATAAAAGTTTCTCATTTATAAGGTGAATATCTTTAGAGAAGCTTAAATAGCTTTTTAAAAGTGTTATTTTTATCTTTCTCTGTCATTATGTGTTATTCATATAGTATCTTGCCATCTGCCAGAAGGATCAGAAGTACATAATAAACCAAAGAGGGTGAGGCTCAGTAGTACCCTTGTTGACAGGCTCAGCAATAACACAAAAGGATGAAGGAATGAAGATATGGAACTAAAATTCTACTCTTTTAAGTAGTGGAAGACCAAAGCAGATTTCTATTAGAATTGATAACACTTTTAAGAAATTAATCCCATGCAAGAGGTTTCTTCTTTCAAAATGAAAGATTTTTTTTTAAAAAAAAGTGTATAATTCCATCATGTGTAAGTAACAAAGCAGTAAGAAGGATTCTCTATTATATAGAGAGGTAACTTATTGCAAAGGAATATTTTGTTTATTATCAACCTTTCAATTTTATAATTCTGCAGGCTGTGTTAAAAGCTGGACTGCTAAGATCTGGAAAAACCTCTTGGCTTGTAAAAATCAGAGGTGCAGTTGAAAACTGGATAAAAATTGCAGAGCTGATAGAGAGAGGTTTTTAACCAAATCAGCGTATGTTAACATTTTCGGTGAAACATTCAACCTGTCTAAGTTTTTCTGCAAACAGAAGTCTTATTTTCCTGCAAGAAAGTCTGTTTCTCAAAAAGAGAATTGTATAAAGTTATCTCAAATTAGTTTGATCCATTGTTAAACTGTGTTCTCCAACTCGTTCATTGCAAGCTGATACACACACATTTTTCATCTCTTTAGATTTGTCTAGTTTTCGAGCTCTTAAGCAGGATATTAACTTGTTTTCTTGCCAAAACTACTTTGTGTTGTTCTGTTGTTTTTGTTTGGTTTTTCTCTTACACTAATGACTTGTGTTTATTTGAAGTCAAAACTGTGCTTTATTGAACACTATTCAGTAGACAATTGAAATATTCAAATATTCAATATTCAAAATGATACTGAAAATAATTGTACCTTTTCTCAGTGCTACAAACATGGAACATGAGTAGTTCCACTGAGTTCATTGTTTCACTTATTAAATATTTAAACAGGTAAACTACTTTCAAATAAAACCCTATTTTTTAAAAAAAAATCTTACCTTTACATATAAGACCTGTAAGTACTTTTGCTAGAATGCAGGCATTCCTTTCAGCATCTACTTTGCCAAGAGTGCCCCTTCACAGGCTGTTGAGCACTGATAGTGCTGGAGGACCACTGAGTTTGAACTCTCTCTGGGATCTGAGGATTTTACCAGCTGATACAGAAAACTGAAAGCCCTGGTCAGCATTTGTGCACGATGTTGCTCCTGAGAATTAATACTGATTGCACAAGAAATACCAGGTAATTCGTAGATTTCAAAAGAGTGAAAACTTTGAGAACACCATCAAAGGCAGGAGTACATGTACAAGGAAATGTACATGTTTTGAACTAGCACATAAGTTAAAACTGAAGTAAAAAAGAAGATATTGTGCATACTAAAAATGTCGGTTTATTTTCAGTTATTACTTTGTAACCATTTTAAGACTCTTTTATCTTTGTACTCTAGTAAGTATACTCTGCTTTGCTTCATAAAAAGTAATGAAGCCTAGAAATATAAAACCTCATAATAGATACTTTCCATTAAAAGTTTGCTGAGATGTTAGAAGGAAACAGCCGTTATTGTATTCTGTTTACTGTGTGCTGATTATGATGTCAATGGCTCAGAGAGGTTTTGTTGGATACACCTAAAAAACACTCTATGATTTACACCGAGGAAAAAGATTAAGCTGAAACACTTCATGAGGAAAAAGTTTATATCAGTAATGGAACATTTTGCATTTTACTTTTCTCTTGAAATTCCCTATTTTCTTTTGTTTCTGTGGAGTTGTTTTCCTGCTTTCTCTTTCTTCTTTTAGTGTTTAGGATGCTTCTCCAGAAGCCTTCAATCTTAATGAATATTTTATTTACACATTTTGCTTTAGCAAACATATTCATTCATCAGGCAGCTTCTCCTACATACAGATAGCCTTAATTCTAACTTTTTTCTTCCTGTAAAATTGGTCTGCTTTCTTGAAACAAAATTATTCAATAAATAGTTATATTTTCCCATATCAAAGGCTTACAGATAAAGGTATATTACATTTTTTAGTCTTAAATTATCTTCTGGTTCTAAAATTCCTTATTCCCTTTTGTCACCCATCATCCCTATTATAGGAACTTAATTTGTAAAATGAAACAGTGCAGTATTAAAAAGCAACACACATCTTCTAGTCATTATTACTCAGGATATACAGACACAGTTTGAACAAATATCATTTTGAACGGAACCATATCTAATTAAATTAGAGATGAAGAAGATAATACAGTCTTATTTCTAAGGAAAAAAAAAGAGAAAATTCATAAGCAATTCTCACTGAAGCTCAGTTTCATTCCCAAAGATGATGATCATCTTTGAGTACTTAATTTTAAAAAATCACATTTAAAACTGAATATAAGCTTTATTTTCTGCAAAAGACAGTGTATTACTAGTGCAACTTTTCCTTCATTATAGGATAACATTTTGACATTAGAAAAACCTTTATACCTCACTATGCCAGAAAAAATTTAATTTCTAACAGTTAACTGCAAATGTAAAGTCCTTATTTTAGAACAGGGCAATAAAAATCCTCTATTGCCCCTGCAACATTATTTCCAAATCCTTCACACTGTAGTGAAAATTTTTCCACACAAATTAATCAATACTGACTGTCTATCAGATGTTTGAGACTTCTGTTTCACTAAAGGACATTTTCTGCTCAGAAGATCCAGGAACATCTTTTTAATACATAATTCTATTTTTAGTGTTTATTTTCCTGATCTTATTTTTTTATCTTTTTGATTTATCATAAAGAACACTTCTAAAAAAATCATATTCCATTGATATTGCACCATATTTGGTTGATAATGCACCTGAATAAGCCATCAGAACACTTCTTAAGAGGTATGAAATAAGTAATCTTTTTCCCTATTTGTGCTGAATCTTCTGAAAAGAATCATTTTTCACTTAACCTTTTGGCTTCTTTTCTGCTGTATATCCAGGTAACTAAAGCAGAAGTAAAAACTGTTGCATATGATAAGGAAATGGTCTGGACAGCAAATTTCACCTACAATTGTGAGCTGGGAAACATTTGAAATTACTTTTGGGTAATAAATGTGAACTATAATTACAGCGTGTTCTTACACTCTTTTCAGCTAGTCATCTACAAAACCAGCTTAACAGATGTAGCACAAATAATTGGACTGTTGCTTTTTTGCCTTTCTGGATACTGGAAGGAAAAATAATTATTTTCAGAAAATTCCAGTTAAGGGGATATCCTTCCATACTCTAGTACCAATTTTCTGGTATTGTCCTATTGTCTGGTGGACAACAAAAGACATTGTCTGATGTGATGCTGACCCTTGACTGAAATCCAGTCAAATAAACAATAATCACTGAGAAACAAAGCAACCAACACTAGTTTAAATGGTAATTACTAAGATTCTAACTTTTGACTGTTGAATTCAGGTACCTCCAAAAAACCCACTGATGTACCAGGTTGTATGTATCCAATCGTGGAACAGCATTTTCATTAAATGTTTTGGGGGGCGGGGGAGGTTGCTATTGGCAATTTTTCTCAGCATTTCCTTATTTTCCTGCTCCAGATGCTAAATAGGTTTTCTACTGATTCAAATCACTCAGTCAGTCAACTGCTTCTACAACTGAAAAATAGTTCTCTTCTCTTATAAACTTGCACTCTGCAACATCCAAGTAGAAACAACAGAAACTGAAATACTTAGTCTAATAAATATTAAAATAATATATTAAAATAAAATTATCAGGAGATATTTTATGGGCACAAAGCTAAAACATTCTGCTTGAAAACAAATAATCAGCTTGTTAATGTTTTTTTATTAACTCTCCTTTCAGTTTTTTTAATATTAAATCTCGTTCATCATAAAAACAACAAAATACACTGAATTACTATTTAATCCTTATGTCCTCATATCAAAGAACTGTTTCTGAGTAATCTTACCTCCTTCTAAGTCAGACATGTATAATTGAAATTTTTTTCATTAGCAAACTTCGAATTTTAGTTACACTTCCCTATGCAACTTTTTTTCCCTTAGTAATGCAACTTCTAACATACCATACAGGAAATGCAAACCTCTGTGGGAGACAAGGCTGCTTGAACCATACAGGACACTATTTTTCCTGATCACAGGTGGGCAAAATTTCATTTTTCTGAACTGTGTGTAAGATTTTGTCTTCCTCTGTGAAGAATGGAATAAAATAAAGAAGCTTGCTACACATACTGATAAAATTGTGCAGGGCCAGGTTATCAAAGCAAGAGTGTCTAATGTGTCAGGAATTAGATGGATGTGACTTGATTTTACCTTATGAGCATTTGCAAAGGCGATTCAGAATGACAGATCAGTCTCTTGTACTTAATATTTCAAACATGTACTGTCTAGTACAAGCTTTCCAAAAGTACACATAACATGAAAGCATATGAGAACAAAACAAAGGAAATGTCTGGCATTTCAGCAGATAATGAGCTTCTTTATAAAATCAGCTACAAGCATGAAAACATCTGTTTTCTTTCTCTAAGAAATGAATATTCAGGCTTTGTAGTAATCACGTAAAATTTAAAATTTAAAGAAGCAAAAAATTAGAGCTTCTTATTAAAAAGACTCTTTCAAAACTCTCATTTAAGATGCAATCATCATGATATTAAATCCAACAAGTATTTATCACTATCTACTTAGAAACAACCTTCACTGGTATTACCCATGATAACAGAATATTCTTAACAAGTCAAATCAGAGAGCAGTATGACTAGAATGAGAAAATGTTTCACTTCCTTATACATTCTGAAGGTGCTGTCTGCCAGTCTTCACCTGAATAAGCTACTACTGATCAGCCTTTACCTAAAAGATAAGAATACTCTGTGACTCTAAATATTACCTATCTTTTTATTACACTTTATTTCCATGAACAGCACTCTAGTCAATTGTACCTGGATTTTTAAAGACAATAAAAAGAAGGGGGAAAAAAAAAAAAAAGGAAGGAAAGAGAGGAAAAGGGGAAGGGGAAGGGGAAGGGGAAGGGGAAGGGGAAGGGGAAGGGGAAGGGGAAGGGGAAGGGAAAGAAAGAGAACGAGAACGAGAACGAGAACGAGAACGAGAACGAGAAAGAGAAAGAGAAAGAGAAAGAGAAAGAGAAAGAGAAAGAGAAAGAGAAAGAGAACCTATGAAATTTCTGGCAAGGGTTCATAGTAGAGGACTTAGAAGTATAGAGCTCTTTTTTTAAATTATTTAATTTCTTTCTAATCTTTTTCTCATTTCTGGTTGTGCCATACTGTATTTTCCCATCTGCTCCCCTGTTTTTTGTCATTCCAGGAAAATTTGCCTTCAAAGGCAAATCTGTCTAATATCAGACTTCCCAATTATCCTTGCAGAGATACAAATTAGCACAAAAACAGTGTACACTGCCAGGAAAAGGATCTGGGTTGCTTTTTTTTCCCTGAAGAAATCAGTGTGATTTCTGGCAGAAGCAACTGAGAATCAACAACTTTTCCCCATGATTTCTGGTTTTGCCAAAATGACAAATAGAAAAGGCTAGTTTTATATTTTGCTTTGGAAATTTAGGGATAAAACAAAAGTAAGCAAGCAAGCAAACAAGCAAAGCCCAAAACAACACAGAAGCAAATGCAAAGCACTGTGAGGAGAGTGACAAGATTCTCCATGTCTCTGCTATTTATAATTCTTATTTGTAGGTTCATATCACTGCAGTCTAGTTGTACTTGTCATCTGTGAAAGTGTTCATTCTTCTCCTGTGGGAGTTGTACTGGCAGAGACTGACAGTGGCATGGCCTTGGCTGATAGTGAAGTAGGCATCAATCTGAGGCCATGGCAAATGGGATGCTAAGAAAGGAAATATCTTGTTAGGTCATGGAGAGAAGGATGGGATTGTGGGTATAGTTATGTTAATGCAGTTGCACCATAAGGTTCTGTTCTCAGTTCATTATTGGTTAACAATATTTTACATATAAGGTAAAATAATTGTTCATTGGTTCACTGTTCTGTTACAGAGGCTATATATTGTTATGTCTGGCCCATTGTTGGGTCTTTTGAGGTTGTCCCATGCTGTGTTCAGTTTATATTCTTTTATTGGCTCAGGCTGTTATTAAAGTTGATTTTTGGGCTTACTTGTGTTCCCGTCCCTATTTCAATTGGCACCCCAGCTGGTCTGGTTCAAGTTGCATCACTGACAACATTCCCCAACCTGTTATCTCCAAAACTTTTCTCAAAGTTCTAATCAAAACAACATAGAATCACAGAATGGGTCAAGTGGGAAGGGACTACAGTGGGTCATGTAGTCCAATCTCCCTTCTCAAGCAGGGTCAGCCCAGAGCACATTGTACAGGGTTGCATCCAGATGGTTCTGGAATATCTCCAGTGAGGGAGACTCCATACCTTCTCTGAGTTATCTGTTCCAGTGCACAGTTGCCCTTAAGAGAACTTAACTTCCAAATACCCTGCCAAGGACAATAATACCTTCCACTAGATCATGTTGCTCAGAGCCCCAACCAACCTTACCTTGAACACTTCCAGGGATGGTGCACCCATGACTTCTCTGTGCAACATGTGCCAAAGCCTCACCACCCTCATGATAAATAATTTCTTTTTAATACCTAATTTAAACCTACTCACTCTCAGTTTAAAGCCATTCCCCCTCACCCTGTCTCCACATGCCCTTGTACACAGTCTCCTCCCAATGTATATTGATAATATAAAAAATATATTCATGAAATATATATTTTCTAAGATAGAGCAAAACCACAAAAGATAGACACACTCTGCCATATTCTATTCTTTCTCCCTTCCCTTCCCTTCCCTTCCCTTCCCTTCCCTTCCCTTCCCTTCCCTTCCCTTCCCTTCCCTTCCCTTCCCTTCCCTTCCCTTCCCTTGTCTCTGAAATAATATTGAGGCCCTAGTGTCAGGTTGTTTTACAGACTAATTTTCTAGTTATATTTAAAAGTCTTACAAGGGGAAAAACAGTGCTAAAACCAACACAAGTAGAATTGCTGTTTAAAACACATGAGTAGCTCAATGCAATTTAGAAGAAGGAAGAGTATCACAGTAAGAATATGCAAGAACTATTTCTTTGTCATGACTTGGGACTGAAGAAGAAAAACTGAGATTTTAACACTAAACTCAGACATTTGACTGCATGCTGGTTTTCTCCCCCTCACATGGATCTAAGTAGAGCATTCTCTTTCCTCATAATGGCTGGCATTTTAATAATGAGGTTGTCATCATCATAAACCACAAAATACCTAAATAAAGAAGCAAAGATAAAACAGCATAGAATAGTGAAAAAGGGGCATGCCAGAAACATAATGTGGTGTAGTGGTTTAACTTTCCTGCTCACCAAGATTCTATCACTCTCCTCCTCAAGAGGATAGAGGAATAAATCCAAAGGAAAAGCTTTAAGATCAATATAAGCACAGGGAGGTCACTCACAAATTAATGTCACAGGCAAAACAGACTTGACTTGGGGAAATGAATTTAATTTATTGCTAAATAATAACAGAGTAGGATAGTGAGAAATAAAAATAAACTGAAACCACTTTTTTTCCACACCTTCTTCTTGGCAGGCTGTACCCATAACTGCATTCATAACTCCTATCTTCTCCCCATAAGTGGTGCTGGTGGACCAGAGATGGAGGTTGTAGTCAGTTCATAAAATGCCACTTCTCCTGCTTGTTCTTTCCCCATGCTCCTCCCCTACTCCATTGTGGGGGCCTTGGGAAACAATGCTTCATGAACTGTTCCAGCATGGGTCCTTTCCATGGGGTAAGTCCTTCAGGAGTAGACTGCTCCTGAAAGATTTCTCCACAGGCCACTGCTCCTACCAGAAATTCTGCCCCTGCCAGGGCTCCTCTCCACAGAGCCCAGCCCCTGCCAGAAGCCTGCTCCAGCACAGGTTCCTCACAGGCTGTAGCTTCCATTAGGGTGTGCCCATGCTCCGGTGTGGAGTCTTCCATGGGCTGCAGGTGAATACCTGCTCCACTGCTGTCCTCCACAGATACTGCAGAGTATCAGCCTTCATCATGATGGTCTTCTCCACAGGCTGCAGGGGAATCTCCTCCAGCATGTGGATCACTTCCTCCCCTTCCTTCCCCATTGTCGTTGTTGATTAAATAGTTGTTTCACAAATTCTCACTCTCACAGCTCAGCAGCTGGTGTTTTTTACCCTTTCTTAAATACGGTACCACAGAGGTGCTACCAATGTTTATGGGCTCCATTTAGGCCAATGGTGGGTCTGCCCATTTCTGAACTAACTTTAGGAGTTTAAAAGATACTTCGTTAAAGCAAATAAAATCTCAGTGTTTTCTTGCTCATAAACTATTACCTATTTGTGTGTAATGCTACTGTTTCCATGTGAGTATTGCTTCATATCTAAGCACATTTAAGACATATAAATCCCATTTTTACATATGAGCCGCATTATTATATCCAAAAAATACTTTCTACCTTTAAATATTAAATACTTGAGTAACCCTCATAAAATCAAAGGCTGAACCTTTGGCATTTTCCCATTAGTTTTCTAATCTAAGTGAAGTCATGCATCCTATTTCAGTGATTGAATTGAAAATAGGTCTAATATGGGAAATCTTGGCCCTCTAACCAATAGGTGAAAATACCTATATAGAAATTTTATGGTCTTTTAACTGAGAGACAACAGTCTATTTTTTCTAGGCTGCAGACTTTTCACAGATATAATGATTGCTCTTAATCATTAAGGTAATAATTTCTGAAATTGATTTTCTCTAATACGGTGTATTAGTTGCCCACTGGCCTCACACAAAAAGTTACCTAGTGCTCTCTCAAAATGAAAAGTCACAATGTCAAAGAGAGTGGAAAATGCGTAAATGCACTTTCCTGAACACCTTCAGTTAAACAATTTAACTTAGTGACATTTGCTCCAAATGTTTATTTCCCCTTAAATTAATGTAACATTAAATTCTTAGGTGACCATACAGCTATTCACATGATGTAGTAATATAAAAAGTCTTCAAAAAATTAGACTCATTGATTCTTTGTACTACTAGCAAGAACAAATCAGCAAGTAAGATGACATGAACTTTCACACAGAAACAGCCTCAGACAGATAAAAATAGTGCACTTGAAGAGTTAATATTTTCATATACTTCAACACGTTTCTCTATTCTTCTAGAAAGTCAGTGGGTAACTCAGAGTTCTTTTCATCAATCAGGATGGATAAACTTATCAACAGCCAAAATAAATTTCAAGTATTTTGTGCTATGATAAACAAGACAAAACCCCCAAATGTTCCCTTACATATATCCTGACATTCAGTATTAAAAAACAAACAAAAAAAACCCCAAAACCAAACAAACAAACAATTGCAAAATTTTTTGGTGTGGACTTGTCTCATCATTTTTGAGGAAAACTTTCAAATCATTCAAAGGGGAGTTTCAGTGGAAACTAGTTATTTTTTGACTGTTTTCTTAACAAGATCTTGTAAGAATTACAAATGAAAGGAAAGATGTTAAATAACTTTTGCAGCACTTTTCTGTAATAACAGAAAAGTGAGAGGTACATATACCTACACAGGTTTGTCAGTTTTCCTTGTCTCCTTTGAGTGTTTTCATAAGCCAATATTTTGAATATTTAGGGATGAATATATTTAGAATTTTTCAAGCCCTTCAAATTTTTTTCAATTTTTATAAATAAAGTACGATTAAATTATCTGGTATTTAATTACTAGGAATTAATAATGCAAAAAAATCCTGTTTCCGTTAGGAAAAAATATTGTTGCAAATCCTCAATAAAAAAAGATAATCTAGTGTACCAGCTATTAAAGCCCTTCAGGCTTGTTAGATCCAGACAACTGATCAATTTGAAGCAGAAGATAATCAGTTATGGTCATATAATAGCAAATTTCCATTTTAGTTGCAAGGAACATAAATCTTATTTTGTTTTCCTATGGTCCATTTCTTTGGTGCTACAAATACCATGGTCGTGATTACTTAATGTCAAGCCTGCACAACAGTAAGGGACCTATATTGAAATATCTACTGTTTCAATATTTACTAATATTTGCTATTTACTAGGGATATTGACAAGATGCATAATGAATTTCTGAACTGCATTAGCATTTTATCTGGTCATTCAGTTATTTACTTTGTCTGATTTTTCTCATAATTTATGCCATGTTTTTAACATGAAACCTTACCCAAAAAATCTTTTGGAATATACAGGGAGATTTTAAATATATAGCAGAAAAATTACTGAACTGCTATTCCTAATGCAGCTGGAAATACTCACAATTAGTTTTTATTAGTCTAATTGAAATTGTTGTAAGTTGGAATTTAATCACATATGCCATCATTTAAAAAAAATAATTAGTTAATAACACAACAATTACATTTTTTAATGATCTTGTATTCCACAATGGTTAAGACTAAAATAATTACATTTTATACAGATAAACTATTTTCCTCTGATTTTATATATGGAATACTTACAAGAGAGATGAGAAGCACACTCCATTGATGTGTAGTGTTTATGTTGAGGGAGATTTGTGAATTACAAACTAATATTTGCTGGTATTAGTTAAGGTATGATTGAACAATATATTTCTGAAGGAAATGCACCCAAAAATCATTACACTGTTGGATAAAAGCTTGCTAAAACAATTGCAGTTTCTAGAGTTTACTTTAATATGCAATGACAAACTTCTTAAGAAGTGAAAAAATCGAGTACTTATTAGTTTTCTATTTACAAGTATAATTTCTCACTGGAATTTGAGTGCATAGAAATGGGAAGGGAAAGATTCAAAAATAAATTCATAAACCAATCATTTAACTAGATTGCTAGACTATTTGCCATAATTTTTTGGAACTATTTTGTTGACCATAGGTTTAACTTTCACAGTTATGCTATACAAAGTGTTTTCTACAATGAAAAGTGACCAGCGGTCCCTTATTGCCTCCAAGATTTCTTGGAAGCCCACTCCAATTCTATTCATTAAGGAGGGAATTCACATATTACATGACCATTAAACCTACATTATAGAGCACTCTTTTTTAAAATCTCTTTCTGACATTGCGAGCAAATCATAGCTTATAGGATTCATTGAAAGTTAAAAAAAATATATACATAAAAAGATTGGAATTTTTGTTTTTTACAAGATACTCTGAAGAACATCAAAATATTTCCCACTGATGCAGTTAAGAGTTTCTTAATTCTCTTAGAATACACGAAGTAGCTAGTAAGAAGAAAAATAAACTCTTCCCATTTGAAAGAAAATGTCTAAATGAACCAAAGCAGACACTTAAAAAATACATAATGCAAGTACATTTAAAAATGACAGAGTAAACACAGTGTCGTTGTTTGCCCAAGTCAGAGTGATTTTGAGCAGTGAGTTGAAACATGGTGGCTGGGTGAGACCACCACTGTCTTGTTTAGGTCTGCCTTGAAGAAAACTCAGGTGTGTAATTCCTTCTCCTGATCTCTCTACTCATCAAATCCTACTGTGAAAATGTTGTTTTTAATCTCCTCTATGGGCCTAAATGTCTCCCACAGTTCGATCTCAGGTGCACATCTTAACAAAATTTTGGCATACTGAGAACAAAGTTCAGCTGCAACATTCTATGTCAGTAGATGTCCCGGGTTGTGGAGCCAGGGTTTGTATATTCTATTTTCGTCTGTTTAAAAGCAGTTGGGGAAATGCTTTTCTTTATCTCTGGTAACTCAAGAGGGGAGAGGCCTGACGCCTTCTGATAATGGGCCATTAGCACCTTCCCAGCCTGTACCTTTCCCCCCAGAGCAGTGCATCTGCATTTCCATCATCCTATTGTGAGATACATCTCATCCCCTGGCAGAGGGAGGACAGGCAGTTTTGCTGTCTGGATAAACGGAGACTCTCAGACACGAGAGGGGTTAGTTTTTCACCCGATTTCCTGAGAGGAAGACTGGACATCTTCTCGTCCATTGGACCCTTCCCACCACAACTGGACCCTTTCCTACCACCACTGGATCCCTTTTACCATCACTGGACCCGGTTCTTTTACAGGATCATCTCTACTCCAACAAAATCACGTCTGCCACTTCAGAAGGACTCACTTTTGGACTGCTTTCAAAACCCTGACCAGAAGGGTATCAGGTTGTAGCTCTGACTCTGTCAGGGTTTTCCAAAATTGTTGTTTGTTTGTTTGTTTGTTTAGTTGAGTAGTTTTGTTTCCTGTTACATTTGTATTGTTAATATTCTTAGTAAAGAACTGTTATTCCTATCCCCAAAATCTTTGCCTGAGAGCCCTTGATTACAAAATTATAACTTGGCGGGGGGGGTGAGAGGTTTACATTCTCCATTCTAAGGGAAAACCCAGTTTTCCCTGGCAGATACCTGTCTTTCCAAACCAAGTCAGTAGAGTATGATAATCTCAAGAAATCTCGTTCATTATCTTAGAAACTTCCTTATGGCATATTAAACACCCATAAACAGAGCTGTACACCATCCATAAATATGCAGTAAAATTTGAGTTCTACTGTCTTTGTGCTGAGACATTTTAGAAAGGAATGACCGAAAAACAGTTGCTCTAGACCTGAAAGAAAAATGGATCCTCATCCACGTCATCGTTTTGTGTTTCAAAACAACTAAAATACTAAATATACTAATATATAAAACAACTAATATACTAAAATAGTTCCTAATCCTGGAAGGACAGTAATTTCATCTTAAATCATTAAGGTATTTTTCAGGTGTGTATTGAGGTGTTTTCCATTTATGAAGTAAGCTATCTCAAACTTTGTACTAGATGGTAAATAAGAAGGAAAATCTGGACTATATTTACCATGACCATCAGTTAACCCAGTACATTTGGGAAAACATTTTCTGTACAAGGAAATTAAAATAGAGAAGCTGAACTTCAAAGAAGAACACTAATACCAGGTAAATCCAACTGAAAAAGAAAAAAAAAATTAAAAAAAAGCCAAAAAACCCCAACACAAATCTATTAACTGTTCTATAAAATGCACAGAAAGCTTAATTTAGCTATTCATGCTATTTTTTGGTCAATCCATAAATTATCCCCAGACCTCCCATTCTTCCAAAAGTTTCACTTCAGCAAAAGTTCTTATAAGCAAGATCTGTATTTCTACGTACACTTCATTCTGACAGATTCTGAACACTACTTGTATTCAGACAAAATATATTAGTAGGAATGATGGCTCTAGGCCAAGTGTATTATGGCCAAGTGTACTATGGCCAAGTGTACTATTTTTAGATACTTCTATTTGTAAAAGTCTTCTGTATTATAAATTTATTTTGTGTAGTCTGCAAGAAAATGTATTATTCTTCACTATATAGATATAGAATTGTTGCAGCCAATAAACCAATGAATGCAAATGGCCTCTAGCTGAAGGCTATTATCAGTCAAAATGCAGGAATTTATGTAAACATTATATGATCATTATAAAAACTAATTATGCCATTTGACATATTCTGATGGGCCACTGCTCTGAGAACTCTGCACCCACAGTCACCAAATTTGTCTGTTTTGGTCCTTCTCACAGTACTGTAATCCTACTAAAGCCAAGAGGCTAAACAGAACATAATATAAACATATATGTGCATCTTAAGACAATTTCCCATCAACAATTATCAGAATAACCTATTTTCAGTTGCTAACAGTGGCACCAATTTACACTGTTAAGAGTAATATATGATAAACATTCAGATGAGGTAGAAATTCCTTTGCTGTAAATGTTTATTTCTTCTAAAATAAGTAAGTAAATAATCTATATTTGTAGGGGAAGGCAGAGTAAGAGTTCCTCATCAGTGTTTCAGAGAACATGCTTACACTGCCTATGCATGAGCTGAAGCTGAGAGGAACAACTCTTCATGATCAGTTCTGTTGGGTTTGCATGCCAGGTTCTGGTAGCATCAGGGCAGCTTCAGTGAGAAATTGCCAAAATCTTCCCCTGTGTCCAACAGAGCCAATGCCAGGCAGCTGCAGGATGGACCCACCACTGGCCAAGGCAGAGCCCATCAACAATAATGGTAACATTTTTGGATTAACAGATTTAAGAAAGGAAAAAGTTGCTGTGTGGAGATGAAGAATCTGTATAAGAGTGCCAAAATATGCTAAAAAATAAAGACCAAGACCTGGAAAGCAGGAGACAATGAGATAGCACAAGGAGCCACAGATGAATGAAGAGAATGGTAGAGCTGTCAGACACAAGAGACTGGACTAAAACTGGATGGTTAAAATATCTGGGGCAAGAAGAGTGGGCAGGGGAGAGATTGCACTGAAGTATCGTAGGAAGGAGGCAAAAAGCTAGCCTGTAATTTAAGTGCAGCTACCAAGTAATTTGCAAGTTCCCATAAGCTAACAAGCAATTTGCTAATCCCCATATGAAGTTGCTTTGAGAATGAGAAGTTCTCTTAACACAACAATCTATTCTGAGGGTGAAAAACGAATGCACCTGTGTAAACAATAAGATTTGTTCCATGAGAATCCACAAAGGAAAAACGTAAACATATCTAGAGTGAGAAAATTTGATAAATTTGATAGGCAATTACAATAGCCCTTACTGACCAATGAATTGAGTTTCACTTCTCTGCTGACCATTTAAGTTTTAACAGAGTGCCTTCTGATATTTCCTATAAGTATAATCTTAGTGAGTAATAAGGGAGCCTTCTGAAAACTTTTACCGTGTCACTCTGTGTGTGTCTTGGCCACCTCTACAATGACAAAGTATTAAAAAATTGTGATGGTTTTAATATTTACTTTGTTGTGGGATATGACCTAGTCATATAGAGGAAATTAAAAAAAAAAAAACCACCAAAAAAAACCCCAGTCCTAACACTTGAAAATTATAGTTTATTCACACACACTAAAAGGAGGAAAAGAAAATTAAAATGAAACTTCAAAACACTCTTCCCCCCCGCTACTAAAGTTTACTTTCTACAACCAACATAAAGAGACAACTTGTGATTTTCAGTCAATTTTTCTATTTAATCTTTTATCACTTTGGGAGAGGAGTCGCTCTTAGTGTCCCATGGATCCCACTGACAACTTAAAATCGTTCTCTTGCAGGTTTTAACTGTCACAAAAACAGCTGCCCAGTAAACTCTGCTTCTGTGACTCCTCCCATTAGCAGTTTCTCAAGCTGCCTATGGGTCATGTACTCAAACACACTGCAGATTGGGGTGTCACTTATTAAAGGTGAACTACTTCAAAGGAAAGGATTCTTCATCTCAAGGAAGAGATATCTTCTCACTTCTTTGATGCACACAGAAGGCTTTTCATCTCTATCTCTGTTCAAGCATCTCATAAAATCAGTCTTAGTCCATCACACACACCTTTGCTCAAAAATCTACACATAGATTTAAACAATCACCTCCCCAAATGCATATCTTTCTATGGTTTAAAGGAATAATTTAGTCTAGTCTCCATGGTTTACATTCAGAGAAGTCCAGTCAAGAATGTCCACTTCCTCAATCCCTTCTTCTAATAATCTTTATCAGTTCTTTCACTGACTCTGTACCATGACTGACTCTTTATGTCTTAAATCACTCTGTCCTTCTTTTCTCACTCAGGGAAAGGATTGGGGTTCTGAAAGCTTCGTCTTGCGTTAAGAAAGAATTAAATTCAGTCCAGGTCCTCTCTCCCTCAGCTGCTGGCTCAAAACAGTGTCAAGTTTCAGGGTCGATGATGAGGGGGAGAGAGAAACATGCTCGGGAATGCTGATGAATTGTCTTTTTTCTACCCCCTCATCTCATTCATGGGCCCAGACTCAAGGTTGCTTCTTGGGGCTCAGGGAGGGAGAGAAGGAATCTCATCCTCCCCCAGGCCATCATCAGCACCAGCAACCAGGGCCCAGGGCACAGCGTGGCCAGGACCTCCTGCTGCGGGTACCCGAGCTGCAGCCTCCCTCTTTCTTCCCCACCAGGAGTCAGTGGAGCCTGGGCAGGCCTTGGGTTGGCTGCCCCCCTCCCTCCCAGTCCCAGCAGGAGAGGGGAGAGGCTCTGGCCATCTCAGGCCATTCTAACAGAACGACCCAAGCTGATGTTACCTGTTCAGCTGCCCGGAAGAAAAGAGAGAGGGCAGTTCCTGGGAACTTCTGGTGTTCAACTCTCGAATGTTCACATAGACGTACTTCTTTCTAATTGTTTTGTCAAGTTATAACTTCCTGAACAATCACCTCCTGGCCAAACTACCACAAAAATAAAGAAGCAGAATTGATTCAGCTGAGGACATCAAGGTCAGAAACATATTATGAAATGGAGGAAGTAACAGAGGCATAATCAGAAAGTGTCATAAGGAGGTACCGGATTGAGACAAGCAGCTGGTAGAGAGGAAGATCTGAGTCTAATCAAATTGGAGTGTCAAAGAGAGCATAAAAAACTGGAGAAACAGGCAGACTCTGCCTTTCCTGGAGTGTAGACCCTCAGGAAAGCAAGGCTGGGACTGGATCCTCCCCGCTCAGTTCCACCTCCAGCCGATGGAGGACAGAAGCATTCTACAGCTTCCAGGTGGTGACCTGCTATGGAGTTACCTCATTGAATCATATTCTCTTCTAGGAATCATTAAAAAACTGAGATGAATTTTCATCAGTGAACCACATTCATAACCTAATGAGTGATTTTATTAGTACAATTTCACCTAGCTGTTAGCAATGAGTGCAATGTGTTCTGTATTGGCGTTCCCTACTTGCTGCACCTCCAAGCCTCATCCTACAAAGAGTTATAGAAAAAAATAGTGGAAAGTAACAACCTGTGAGAGTGTAATTACTGGGAGAAGACATGGTTATAGAGACATGTTTCAAGGTAGAGAACAATGAACAATGAAAAAGCTGGATTTTAGAGCAACTAGGAGAATATGGAGAATGCATATTGGAATGGTGTAAAAATTATGGGTTCTTCTACAAATTTTGAATAAAAATCATTGTTTTGCATTATTTGAATTGGGGAAAGTATATGTAGATTTTTTGTTGTGGTTTAAAACACAGCCCATACAAGCTGCTGTAAAGATAATTGAGAATATCCCATCCATAAGCAGCACATTCTTCCATCTTGTCCTTTCTAATATTTTTTAAAATTTCATTTCTACATCACACTGATATCCAGCAGGGTTACAAGAGGAATAAGAGCAAAAAAAGGTGTTGAGCCAATTGTTTTGCTGTAGAACTGAAATTGAGTTATGCAAAATATATATTAATTGCTCAAAAGGACTCAAAGGTTTCACTTAGGTTTATTTTTGGTAATTGTTGAGAGGTGAAATGGGAAAATTTAGAGTACAGGGCTGATACAATTAAAGATATCATAGAGTTGATGGGGAATGCTTAGGCATGACTTTGTGTTTCCATTTTTTTAATCCCCTGAGTAGCCAGTGCATGACTTGTAACTAATTTAAATATTTAAAATTAAAAGTACCCCCTATTTAAATATTTGTTCATAAAAGAACATATCAAATGATGAGTAACTTTACATTCAAATATGAAACAGCAACAAGATTTTTTTTTCTCTTGTGGAAATTTGTTTGAATAAAACACTAACAAAACTCACTGCCAAAATTTGTCATTGTTCTTCTCCACAAAAAAAGATTTCACACAATTTCTCAATTTTTGCAAGTTCTCAGCTAAACAAAATCACTTTTTATAACCAGGATGATATATTAACAAAACTCAAACTGCTCGGTTTGGCTTTACATTTTTCTCACGGAGTTCTTTATTTCCGTATTTGAGTGTCCTCTTCTCAAGAGTGTGATGCACAGTTTAAGACTAATGAAGACTGAAACCAAGACATTTTTGTCTACAGCACTATTTTTTATCATTTGTGTATGGCAGGAAATGTTCTTTTTTTTTTTTTCCCATGGCATTGTCTGTTCTGTGGGACATTCACTCCAGAGCTGGACTCAAGATCCCTTCCAACTCAGAATATTCTGTGATTCTGTGTCTTGGTTTGGAAAGACAGGTATCTGACAGGGAAAGCTGGGGTTTCCCTTAGAATGGACAATGTAAACCCCTCACCCCCACCAAATTATAATTTTGCAATTAAGGTCTTTCAGGCAAAGATTTGGGAATACGAATAACAGTTCTTTACTAGGAATATTAACAATACAAATGTAGTAGAAAAACAAAACCATCCAACCAAACCAGCAAACGAACACCAATTTTGGAAAACTCTGACAGAGCTACAACCTGACACCCTGTTGGTCAGGGTGTTGGAAGCAGTCCAAAAGTGAGTCCTCCTGGAGTGGCAGATCTGGTTCTGGTGAAGTAGAGATGATCCTGTAGAACAAGAGTCCAGTGGTGGTGAGAAGGGTCCAGTCTTCCTCCAGGAACTGGGTGAAGCTAGATGCCTTTGTGATCCTGTGTCTCAGTTTTATCCAGGTAGGAATGGTTGGCTCCCCCCACTGGGTGGAGCATCTCACAATGGAAGGTGGATGTTTTACTTTGGTGATGTGTGCTTTTAGGGGTGTCTTAATGGTCCCTTAGCAGAAAATATTCCTCTGGAGAGAGGACAGGTGGTGAAAGAGATAAGAAACACTGCCCCACCTGGTTTCAACAGTTGGCCAATTATCAAAAGCCACCCGCCCCCCTCCTCCCAGAGTTACAAGAGATAAAGAAAAACATCTCCCCAACTGCTTTTTAACAGATGATATAGAATACACACCCCTGGCTCCACAACCCAAGACATTCTGTGTAGCACAAACAAGGACAGAGGGGAGAGGAAGAATGCGGTGTGCCTTGTAAAAAGCTGATAGTCAAGTGACTTCAATACAAGTGAAGTAGATGTCCAGGCTATGTTGTCTGTATTGCTTATTGTCCTAGGTTACAACGTAAAATTGTGCCCAAGGTATGTATTCTATCCCCATGAGCCGTTGGAGCCAAGGTGGGGCAGTGTTTTCCTTATCTTCTGTTAATGAGCCCAACAATGCCTTGCCACATAACTCATAGATAACTTCCTCAGGGAGTTATCTCTGTTTAAAGGGCCATCAAGGACTCACTGCATGATTCATAGAATGAGATCATCCCATTGTGAGATGCTCCACTCAGGGGGAGGAGCCAAGCATTCCCGCCTGGATATAATCCAGGGTTTGAGACATCACAAGCAGCTTTTCATCCACTGGACACCCAGAGGAGACAAGAGCTACCAGACATTTTTACAGGAATCACTGCTTTGACAAGAACATCTCATCTGGATTCCTGGAGGAAGACTGGATCCTTCTCATCATCACTGGACCCTTCTCTCTCAGGATCATCTCTGCTCCAGCGGAACCACATCTGCTACTCCAGGAGGACTTCCGGACTGCTTCAAACACCCTGACCAACAGGGTGTCAGGTTGTATTATTCCATTTATTTGACCTTTTTTTATCTCTCTCTTCTTCTATTAAATTGTATCTCTGACTGGAAGTCTCACTAGTTTTGCTTTCAAACCAGCACACTTATAAAAGAGGCTGCAATACTAGCATAAACCCAAACTGATTCTGGCTTTTTCCCTTGAAACCAAAATAACTGCAGAGGGATTTCACCAATATTTAAAGCACAACTTTTCAGATGCATTTTGAAACTTAAGTAGTCCTAATTCTCTCCTGATTTAACTTGGCATAACAGCATTGCAGTCAAAAGGCTGTTTGATTTACATCAGTAGAAGACCTGGCCCATTTATTGTCTCTCAGTTTAAGATCAGTTTGCATATATACTTGCAAGTAAAGTATTGAACACTCTATATGCCTTGTCAAGCCTGGCTGAAAGTTTACAAATGTTATCTGAGTTTATACATATAGATATACACATAAATACATGCAGTTACAATTACCACTGTCTTACCTGGGCTGAAAAAAATCTCCAAAAATTAGGGATTCAAGTTTCAGGAACAGAAGCAGTAAAACCAGGAGTCTGTAAATTTTTTTTGTTGTTATTCTCTTTGCTCTATGCCGTAAGATCTTTTTCTCCATTTCTTTCTGTAGTGGCTACACCAACAATCAGCATGCAGGATCTTGACCTATTTTTGCAAAGATCTTGCAAAGCACAGAAGTGTGTATCTCTGTGAGGAAAGAAATGGAAATAATTAAAATCATTAAATTATGCTCAAAAAACTAAAACAATTTCCTTTTGCATTCTACAGCTCTAATGGTTGCCTTGTGTTTCTGAATTGGCCAGAGCAGCCAGGGCTTTGTCCTCTCAGGTTTAATTTACAGTTAATCTTCTTTTCCCAAGAGGCACTTCCTTTGCCTTCATTTGGCTAAACCCTCATATAAGCCTCCCATCATAGGCAGCAGTTCACAGAACAAGCCAGTTCTGTGTTGCTCACAGTGTGTCTGTTAATTCATGGAGTAGGTCCTCTGTCTTTTGTCTTTTTTTCATCTTGCAATGGTATTCCTACTTTCAATACATAGCTGAATACTGGTCCTTATGCACATGTGTAATAACTGCAATTTATGATCATATTTAGCATTGAAAAGTACTCTCTATGCCTTACTGTTGTTTTGCCTCCTAATTCTTCATTTTTCCTTCCTAGATACCATTGTTCTTGCTGTATTATATGACTTAAAACATGTTACTCATAACCAAAACCATATGGGGAAAAGGTAAATGTTAATGTTCCCAATAACTACAGTTACAGTATTTCACAGACTATCACCAAATAAGCAGTGTTCGAAGTAGTTTATAGATACACTTCTGCTGAAGAGAAGTTGCTTTTCTTTTCACTCCAGAAGAAAGCAGACAGGTTTAATCAATCAAAACTCAACCATTTTGCTCTTTGAAAGTAAATAATCAGAAAATTAAGTATGAAAGTTTGTAAGACGGATTTTTCCTCACAAAGCCCGTGTATTCCTCATGACTGACCTGTATTATACATGATTTGCTTTTTAAAAGGATTTATATTCTCAAAGTATTTCTATAGGGATAGGAAATAATTTTCTGTATCTTACAGTGATCTCCACAAGAGTCCTCTTCCCTTGGTACAAGAAAAACAACTCTTGAGTGCTGATATTTCATTATAAGTACCTGTAAGATTCTACCCAGACCCTTATTATATTAACAGCTGTCTAAATATAAAATTATATAATACCTTATATTACCATCTGATACTTTCGAGACACAGAAAACTTCTATCTCTGTTATAGATACAAGAAAACTGAAATTGACTACCTGTATGCTTCATTTTCAACTTGTAACTGTTTATTTTGCAACGAGTTCTGAATTGTTGGGGATATTCACTGTTGTAATGTTGTTCACTAGTTGTTAGATATTGTTACAAGTGTTTAGTTAAGAAGTTTGTAAGAGTTCTGTGCGGCTGCCTTCCCGAATCTAGTTAAAGGGACAACACCAAAGCGCAGGGGGGATCTTCTACCCTTCCCCCAAACAACTCCAAACTGAGACCACCACCCAGAGCCTTCATTGGAACATGACCACCCAATCAAAACGTGGCGGGAAGGAATGATTGGTGTGGAAAGCACCCCGCTAACAGCCAATGAGAGCCCGAAGAATACACCAATCCGGGAAAGGATCCAAAACGGACCAATCCCTGAGGGGACAGAGGCTTTAAAAGGGACTGACCACCCTCGGGGGGGGCTTCTCTCTCAGGAACTGGACTGTCCTGACGGGCGGGGGGGGGTGGGGGGGCCGTGCGCCCGTGCGCCCATTTTTTTTGTTACTCTGACTTGCCATGTGAGGCTGGGACTAGCCCAGCCGCCTGTTCCTGTAGCCAAGTTTGCAACAATAAATGATCAGCCATTCCTTTTTAACACCTTTGGATTTACGGCCTCGTTATTAACGTTGTAACATTTTGTAACACCTCTGGTACAAGGAACACATTCAATAAGTATAGGAAATTAGTGAAGATACAGCAAAAAACTCCAAAGACACTCAAAGGATGAATGCTTTGTGGATATAGCCACTGTCTTAAAAGGCTTTTTAAAAGGATAGTGTCTTAAAAGGACAGAGTCTGTGCATAGAGCTCAAAGAGATAATTTTATATATTGTATAGGATAAAACTACAGCAAAAATGTATTTTTTCTTTTATTTTTATTCATTACTTCTTACTGTGGTAAGAGGGCTGAGGATGGGATGTTTTTACCTTTTGTGCCTGTTTTTAATAGACAGAGTATAGCGAGATATGTAAGTGGTAAAATATTCCTGTGAAGATAGGCAGGCCAGTAGTTTAAAATACAAAAGAAGAAACAAAACTGAAAAGCACATGAGCTAAGCAAATACTGGCAGTGGAACTGAAATGTAGAAAATTTTTTTAAGAAGAACAAAAACAATTAAAAAAAATCCCCAAGTAGTAAACCTAAAAGTAAAAAACAGAATTAATTCAAAGGGTGAGAAAAGCATTCCTTGTAAGAAAGAGATACTCATATTTGGAAAGCTAAGAAAACCAGGATTTGTCAGAAATCAAAGTGGAATAAAAGCAAAAATCCAAAAAGAAGCTTTTTTCTGTGGTTAAAAAAGAAAATATAAGCCCATGAATTTTTGAGAGATACTGAAACTTTGATGGCAGCACAAAAGCTCCCACTATTGAGAACTTTTTTGTCAAATAAGTCTGAAAAACCACATTTTACTGTTTTTCTACAGTGCATGGTTATATATAATTATTCAACATATGCTGTTCTTTCAGTTACAAAATCAAACAAACAGAAAAAACCCACATAAGCAGTCATGAAATAAATCAAAACACAAAATATATTGATATTTTTAGGTAGACCACTTCAGAACCTTTCTTCTTTTTCAATTCAGTTTTGTAAATTATTACTTTTATTAGCTATTTTTTTTACAAATAACTCTTTCATTTGGTTAACAATAATTTAGAAACGACTTTCACCAACCTGAGCCAAGAAATTAGCTGAAATTGATTCTTCCCTATGAAGTTTCAATGACTCAGAAAATTCCACTGAGAGCTATTAAATCCTTATCAGCTTTCCCGCCAAACCTTAACAGCAATATTCTCACTTGGTATTAAACTATTGATTCCCCTACATTGAAAGGCTGATAATGACCCTTATAATTATGAAGAAAGACTATCCTAGTATTTTTGCCCAAGGAAAATATGAAAATAAGAGAATACCCTGGCTTATGTAAAAATCGACATTATATTTGTGTGTATTCAGAATATTTAATTTCTGAGAGTATAAAGAATGATGCCTAGTTTGCAAGAATAGATCAACTTTGAATTGAACATTACAAAGTGTTTGTATAATTTTTATTAACTTTTTCATTTGAAGATAATGGTGTTCTCACAACACTCAGGAATGAAAGTATCTTAAATTTGTTCAGTTGATATGACTGAAACATAGTTGTTGGGGATTTTAAATTTTCTAGGGATAGCAGGATACAGTGTACTATGCCATGGATAGAAAAAGACAAAAGTACCTCAACAGCTCAATTAGATGACTCTTCTGTTCTAGATTAGTAACATAGATACTGTTACCAAGAATAGTCCTGGGGACGACCCAGTTTCCAGCAGTAAGCAGTGGAAAAAAATTGATGTTGATTTTGGTCCAGAACCAACCATGGTAGATGTGTTTCTGGAACAGGAAGTTTTAACATTTTGTGGAAAGAAAAAGAGGAGAAAAAAAATAATTAATTAATATTTCAATACTGGTATTAATAATTATAGTATTTCAATATTTAATAATTATTAACATATTTTAATATTAACAAATTAATATTAATCTAGTTTCCCTTCACTCAATAGAATTCCTACCTTGCAGGGAATTAAGTGAAAGGTGTTCTAAATTCCAGCACAGTCTACAGATCATTCCTGGGGAAAATTAAAACCAATCTCACAACAAAACTCAGCTTCACCAAAAGCATCTCGTCATTCAACTTCAGTCCTTTTACTGATTGCCAGAGACAAATCCCACTTATACAAATTCCCTTTAATAAAATATATAGTTAAACCAGAAGATACTGAAACAAAAAAAACAAAAAAACAAAAAAACATGTATCCATCAACCTCAATAGCTTTGAATAAGATCTGTACACAGTGAGTTCTCCATTTGCTATTTAACAACATTTCCAACAGAATAAAGAGTTGTTGTTTGCTTTTTTCTTTCTTTTCCAGAAAAATAAATAATACTTTTATGAAGAGAAGACATATGGGAGAAAGACAACCATAACAATATATTATCAAAGTATTTTTGCCATTGATGAACAAAACGTTTACAGTTCTGGGATGTAGTAAACAGACTCTCAGGTACTAAATTGTCTTGTATGTTATTTCTGACGGAAATGCTTTATGCATTTTGTTACTCTGTGAATATTTTTGTGGGTTTTTTTGATAATGTGTTTGAGAACATTCTGTAAATACTGATTCAATAACATTTGGTTTCATAAAAACCCTGAGAGACAAAAATGTGTACAAAACATTAACTTATCTTATGCTTAAGAAAAGTCCAGAAGGTCCTTTGCAAAATCCGCTAGATTTTTTTTTTTAGGCTAGAGAAAGCTTATAGAGGTTGTTCATTATTAATCCCTTGCATTTCAAGATCAAAATATTTATTCAGCATGTCAGCAAACAAAAATCTGAATTTTCTGCTAATAACAATTTATAGTCATATAATTATTTGAAACTCACTGTTACTCTTACAAGAAAAATAACAATCAGCATTGGACAGACTACCAAAGAAGGAAAGGAACATACAAACATACCAACTACATGTCAAATAGATCAGAAGAGTGCTAATTAAAGTTAGGAGTACGTACAGACTACTTTTATTGTTTATTATTTTATTTTATTAACTAAAAATAATTTGAAATTATTAAGCAGCATTATGGGTCTGAAATTCTGGTGGGGAACAGAAAAGGACAGGAAAATCCCAATGATAAGGTGAAAAAATTGAGTGAAGTTGTTAGAACACTGACATTTCATATAGAATACCTTCATGATGATGATACTTTCTTTTGTAGCACAGTTATCGGCATTTGAAATAACAAATATTCAAATACCATTTAAGATGCTGGAAATGCCTTTTGGGTTTTACAGAATGCTATAGATTTCATTAATGGTCATTGAGCAATAGCTATTGTGGAGACTGAGCTATTCTGTGACTTTTATAGATTACACTAAATGAAAGACATTGAAGGATTGGAGTGAATCCAGAGAAAGGCAAAGAGCTGTCTGAGGTTTTGGAGCATGTTTGATGAGGAGCAGCTGAGGGAGCTCAGCCTATTTAGCCTGGAGAAAAGGAGGCTCAGAGGTGATCTGATCACTCTCTAAAACTCGCTGACAGGAGGGTGTAACCAGGAGGGAGTTGGGCTCTTTTGCCAAGTGGCAAGGGATAGGTCAGGAAAAAATGGCCTCAAATTGCACCAGAAGAGATTTAGATTGGAAATTAGCAAAAACATTTTTTCACTGAAAGGACTGTCAAGCCCTGGAACAGGCGGACCAGAGAATGGTGTAGTCATCATTCCTGGAGGTATTTAAAGGACACGTGGATGTGGCACCTGGGGACATGATTTAGTGATGGCCTCACCAGTGATGGAGGAATGGTTACTCTTGATGGTCTTAAGGATCTTTTTCAACCTAAATCATTCTATGATAAGAAACAGGACTAGATCATCTTCTTTATCTATATATCAATATATATCAATATCTATATCTATAGATATATAGCTCTCTAAGATATCAAAGAAATTTAAGAGAGAGAGAGGGAGAGATGGAAGCAATGACAATGGAAGCAGAATTCTGAGGAAAATACAGGGTTTGACATGGTACAGAAATTCCTGGTGCTGGAGTTTGCAAATCATATGGCAAAAGAAGAACCCACCACAGCACAAGAAAGACATTCTGAATAACGGCAGCACAAACATAGACAAAAATTTTGTCAGTAAATATGGACAGTTTGTTTTAGCAGTGGCCCAGTGGAGATTTTACTTCAAGAGCCAGTTTCACAGCAGCAGTTTCAGGATTTAATAATCCAGAGCCAAAAGGAGAAGGAAGCATATTAACCTTTCCTCAGCAATAAAAGCTGGAGTAAAAGAATGTACAGGTGCAACTTATTTGTAGATATAACTTTTGGTTGTTTTGGTTTTGTTGTTTTGGGGAGTTCTTTTTGTTGGGTTTTTTTTGTTTGTTTGTTTTGTTTGCTTTTTGAGATTTTTTTTGCTAGAAAATATCAATATCTAGTGCCCAAAGCAAAAAGATGTGTGTTCCAGTACTCTGTTTCAAATTATCAATATGGATGCTTTGATATTTTTCTAATCATTTAGGTCTGAAAATCATGTTTGTTCCTTTCTACCCCCAAAACAGTACAACAAGCCCTTACAAATTGTTATTACACTCTATTTCACAAAACCCCAAAAGCCGATTTACAGTCTCTTTACTGGACAGTATCAAATCATACCTGACAGCAGGAGAACAGTTACAGAATTCCTTCAGATACAGCTGGTTAGTGTAAAGTATCAAGATGGTCTTGACAAAAAAGCACAATTTATTACATAATTTTTATTTTAATTGTTAAGCACCCTGAAATATTGCTGTTAAATAAATACAGACATAAAAAACTGAAATTAAAATAAGGATGCTTCATGTTGTTCACAGGTTGACACTCAACATGAATAAAATTAAAGAGAATTCTTTTTTGTCAAGGACAGGATAATAGAATGTGCAGCTAACCACACTAGTCATAAATTCCAGTTCTTTACATTATAGTTTGCCCAGCTACATACTCTTCAATACAGTTGTGTATAAAAGTCAACATCATGATGGCTGCTTGAAATTTTTATCCAATGAGTCCTTCATAGCTTATACACATTTTTTAGAAGTGGAAAAATATAGTACTGCAATTATTTGTATAAAGCACCAATCTGGTTTGTAACACATCAGAACTACTAACATGGATCCAGATTTCATTTTGAAATGCACAGCAGATCACTTCAACATTTAATTGAGTCAGTTAAAGGGATCCATGAGCTAAAGTCATTATGACTTTATCCATACTTTTCAAATTAGTTTTACATATATACATTTGGAATTATCATTTCCTGCAGACTTCCGTATTTTTCATGGTGGACCTCACCCAAATGACAATTAATTTTATACAAGAATGGATAAAAAATACTTAGTTTAGAAAATAATTACGAGAATCAATAAAAGGGTAATTTGAAAGAATAAATGACATTATGTTTTAGGGTTTTTTTCCTATCATTCTCATTCTGTATCTGTCAGAAATTGTATTCCAGACCTAGCCTTTGGTAGGTTGAGAGGAATCCTAATAGTCTTGAACAATGTTAAAGGAAGAAAGAAATGTTTTGCAAGTGGTGTATTCATAACAATCCCTATCAGTCAAATTTCTATAAATTGCTGTCTTCAGCTGCAGCTAAAAATGCACATATCTGCTTCACATTTATTTTAGGTGATCACCTAAAATCTTGACAACAGAATGAAAAACTTCCCCCACATTAAAATTACCCCAACATTAAAATCAACTCTATAACTCTAAAAACATTAGGAAATCTTTAGTCTTTTGAGGAGCTATCGAATTAATATCCTGGCCAGATTAAATAATTTATTTCAAGTTCTACTTTTCACTGTACTAATTACTTCCTTTAAATCATAGACAGCAAAAGTAATACAGCTATAGATGTATCTGCATTACAAAATAGAAATAATTTAATAAAAATCATATAAACTTTAAAAGGAAGAAGAAAATGTTTGACCTTCCATCTCAAATTTTTTGATAATGTAATTTCATTTATTATCATAAGCACAACTTGGCTTCAGTTACAGGAAGGATTTGAATACCATGTAACATCTTCGATTTAAGTGTAAGACAGGGAAGAAACAGTAATTTTAGCACAGTACTTTCTTTTTAAATAAGTTCTTAAAAAGTCATGAATTTAGGAAGCAGAGAGAATAGAAATTAAAGTAGTAAAAGGCACACAGTGCCCTGTTTAGAAACCTTCACAAAATATTTTAGTCAAATGAAAGGCGTTACTGTGTATTGCATGTAATTTTATTTTTTTTTAATTTCCCTATTATCGGTTTTAATAATTTGAAAATAAAAATACGGCATTTCAAAAAGGTTTCAAATAACACAAACTAGTACATTAGTCCATAACAGATTTATCTTTTCTGTTAAAACAACCACCCACCCGCAAACACTTTCTTGGAAAGCAACTGATTCTTCTTTGTCTTGAAATTAGGATACACAGATCACCCTGAAATCTTATTCAAAATCAGCCTAATTATGTGCTCACGCATATAACATCCTGACAGAGATTGTCTGCAAAAAGTTGTGTGAGGAAGACAGTAAAAAATGGCAGTTGGAGGCAACCTCTGGCTCATTAAAAGACCCATTTCCAGCTTCTCATAAGAGTGAGGTGATGTATTTTTTTGTTGAAACTGCAGCCAGTTCAAGACTCTTCTCATATATCTATGAAAAGCAGAAGTCAGTGCTGCAATATATAAGCACATCTTATGACATAGGCAAAAAAAATTAAAATAGAAATATTTATTTCAGTACTGGACAGATTTCTAATATTTCCCCCAGCAAAGGAACATTAACATTTCCGTTGTGCTTTGGTTAACAATTTAACTTTACTGTCTGTGATGAAACTACATTTTCTGCTTTGTAAAGGCTGTCTTCTGGTTACTTAACCAAGTATTTTCAAATTGCTTTGTGATTTTTGTAGGAGAAGTGCAGTTTTTGAGTAATGCAATAAAATGATAACATTAGATTTAGCTCTGTTCTCACCTCCAGAAAACAAAACAAAACAAAACAAACAAACAAACAACAAAAAAAACCAAAACCAAACACCCAAAACAAAACAAACCAAAACAAACCAAAACAAACCAAAACAAAAACAAAACAAAACAAAAAACAACCACCACCTGAGATGGATTTGTCTTTGCCTTTCATCATGGTTTTCAGAGGTAAAGTGTTCAGGATTTTGAGTATCAGGTAAACATACAGCAACTGCACAAGAGAACACAGAAGCAATGTATCTTTTGCTGTCTATTAAAATAGGATTTATTAACTCCATATACATACCCATATCCATACAGCATTTTTTGCCTCAGTATTCACTACAAAATATCTCTACAGAATTTTCTTCCATGTTCATTTAATGATTATTATTTATTATTTCTGTTAATTGTGCAGCAAATGAATGGAAAAGGTAGAATTCTAAGCTTCCTATACTGTACAGTTAACAAATATATTGAGACGCCTATCCTTACAGTTTTGCCATTCAACCAGTGTTTAAACTCTGAATTCATCTTAAGAAAGACAAATGTGCAATGTGTTAAACAGCATTTTTAATTCCTCAATATTCAATTTTGTTCCAAATTTTAGCCTCATTTCACTCTATTTCTCATAGATTATATGAATAGATTATTTTCCAGTTTTATTTGCAAACATAAAAATTCTTCAAGTTAAATTATATTCATATACAGAAGCAAAGTTAAAATCAGCTTGAATATCAGTCCTAAAAAGCCAATAATTTTTATCAAGGAACTAATGGATAAAAGAAAATAGTAACAACTTTCCATTTCAACATAACAAATGCAGAAGATTGATAAAACAGTACTGTGCCGTTTTATCTACACATGAATTAAGCTGTATAAATCCAAAAAAGCCAAGTAATATAAACAGAAACTGTAAAAACCAAACAAGCACACAGGATGCACAATCAATGATGTAAACTGCTATAAAACCAAAGGCATTATAACCAAGAAAAAGAACACTTTTATTCCCCAAAGTATTGAGAAGTGGTCACCTGCAGGAATAGTGTATTTCATCTCATACTTGTTCTCATGTATCTTTAGGCCTAGAGCCACATCAAATGCCAGTGTTTTAGAATTTTATTCCAAATATGATTATATATTTTGAATATATATATTGAAAATATATTATATGTTAGTATATGTATTTTAAATTTCTTCATTTTATCAGTTTTCTTATTATCTCCTGACCTCTTTGACAAGCATCTCTGTAACTAAGAATGCTGACATTTGCAGCGTAAGTATTAATCAGAAAACTTTGAGCAGCCTGTATCTCAAAGAAATTTTGTATTAGGATACATTGGACCACTTAAAGAACACAGAAGCCAATCTCTGTCTTCACTGCTGCTGCCACAACCCCAAAAATGTCACCAAGCTTTAGAAAAGTCTTGTTGGGGCTATTATTAGTAGGATGTGAAATTTCTCCCTTCAGCCCATTGTTTCCCAAGACATTCAAGATATTGCTACATAAAATCCATGTTCCACAAATGTAAGGATTTTTCTGGTAGCTCACATGTACAGGATTGATAGACTGCCTCCTGCTCCAAGTGAGTTTACACCTTGTATTTCTGTGAACAGCAGAGGAAGGAAAAGCTGAATACTACAGCAGGATTTTTTTCACACAGTTGGAGTAGACTGAGAGACTCTTGCACCATCACTTTCTGTGCTACTGCTTTTCCAAGAAAGTGCGTGTGGATTGCAGAACCACTTCCCCAAACACTGAATTTAATTTGTTTGTTCGTTTGGGGTTTTTTTTGAGAAATAGGAGGAAAATGAAAGGGAACAAACTTAAAAAACAAAGGCAAGAAAAGAAGTAACTTCCAAATGCCTTTTCTTTACTCCTTTCCTTTGTTTTCCTTTGTTTTCATGAATAGGTTGTTTAATTAAATTTTAACTTTGTTCTCTGCATAACCATTTTGTTCTTAGGACTCTTCTAGAATTAAGATTTACTTTGGACAAGAGTAATGAGGCTGGCAGCAATATTGTAATTCTGTGTGGAAATGACAGAAGACATTGCTTCCACAATTAAACAGACCAAATTTCAATACCTGTTTACACAATCACTTTCATTACACATTGGAGAAATTTGGTTCCCTATGCCCATATGAAAAAACCTCATCTTCTGGATATGGAGAAATTCAGTACTCCATAAAGAGTAGCTATCAGGTTCATCCATCCCCTGTTGAATTAAAGTGCTCACAGACAAGAGCAAAGTGTTAATATAGGGAGGAAAGAGCTTTAGGTCAAAGTTTTGATAGGAAGGAGGAGGAAAGGTCCCTGTCCTGTAGTATTACACTGGGCAGAAATAAATAAAACCACTCAGGATATTGAAATACATCAATCATATAGGCACAGACTTAGCAAACTTCACTATGCTAAAAGGCTAATAAAACAAATAATTAGCTTGAAATCAGCCCGGATTTAGTCAGAGTCTTTAAAGTAAAAAGGCATACTTAGTTATATTATTCCATTAATAAACTGTGATCATATTTTTTTAGTTTTCCTGCTCCATGAACACATCATGTGAGATTATCCCTACTGATTCACGAGTTACTGCAAAGCTATTTTTTATGTTAATACCCTTGGCACATTCCAAAAACTGGTAGTATTAGGCTTAATTTCTTATCATTTTACCATTTTCAACCCTAAGATGTTGTTTCATAGATTTCATCTTTGAACACAAAAATCAATCATCTGTGAAGTATGTTAAAGGTTACATGCTGTTCCTTAGGTCAGTACAATTCTGACAACTAAGTAACAGTAATGTTGGCTTTTTCATTGCCTGTTATTTTTACTAAGTAGCATATTCAGAGGGCATTTATTGCATTTAAATTCATTGGCTCAAAATACTCTCTAGAGACTGATTTTTAAAATAACATGCATCGTTCCCATGCACAACTGTAAGGAAATACTGCCCTCCTCTGTCAAATCAGGATGACTTGCTTTTATTTGGAAAATCAAACTGGATTAGAACAGATTAAAAGTGCTATTTTTTGTAGAAATAAGATGATGTGCTATGTTCAAGTAATATGTTTGAAAATGTTAGTTTCCTCTTTTTGTTCTTTCCATTCAATCAGTAAAATTTCTCTCCCCCAGTCCAAAAAGACATGTAACAACCCCTAAAACATGGAGATATATTTCATCAGGGGTTTTTTTCATAAACAAGAACATCAAATTCTACAGTTACTTTCTCATGTGAGTAGATCACCTTATGACAGAAATTTCACATATTCAAGTTCTAATTTTTCGGTCTTTAGAAATTTATGTATTGTGATCTCTGATTATTATTGTTGTGTTATTTTGGCACCTTTATCCATTTACCTACATTTTTTAATATTTTGTTCTTTCAGAGCAGAAGAAGAGAGTACTTAATATCTTGTATAAACCTAATAGCTTTACTAACATTTGAAAATGGAGTAATATCAATTTTTGAATAAAAAGCAGTATTTCATTTTTAAAACAGTATCCTTCACTCAGTCTGCCTTGAATATTTACTGTCTAAAGTGTGCTTCTGACATCAGAATAGAAAACCTACTGTGTGGGTCTACTAGATCATTTCACTAACATAGTTATCATCAAAGTGATCAACACAGAGAGTAAAAAACATCCTTACTGCTTTTGCTAAGGAAAATAAATTTATAAAACAGCTTTACACATAAAATTCTGTACCTAAGATACCTTTTAAAAAACATGTGAATGATAAGACAATAAGGAAAAATCAGTCAGGTTTCACAAGCATTTATAAACTTAAACCTTAACCATCTATAGGTATTTTTACGTAAAATGTTTTCCTCTAAAGTGATTTCCCCTCATTATTGAATTAAGGTATTTTTGATGACATTTGTATCCCATTCCTTCAAAGACTTTGAATTTAACTTCACTTAGTAAAACCTTTGAGATATAACACTTTGATTAAAGATATTGTAACAAAATACCTCATTGCCTCCAAAAGTTATTTTCCATGAACTGGGCCTTTCTGTTGATGTGCACAAATATTGCCAACTTCACAATATTTTTTTTTTTTTTGATTTAAATAAAATATGACAAATTCACCAAGTTTTGTGTGAAATATTTAAAAATTACATAAAGGCATCATAATTAAAACTACAAAATAAACCCCCCACATTAGGTCAACTTTTCAGTAATGGTTAATATTCACGCTGTAATTATGAATTTGAACTCCTTTTTAAAAAATTATAAGCAAATGACACTAACTGAATGTCCATTTAAGTACATCATTTCAAACTGGTCTAACATGAACCCACGGGAAACCTATTTCAAATATGTTTGGCTTTTAGTCTTACATTTACTTCAACCTACCTTCAACAAGTATATGAAAAAAAGTGACTGAATTTTCTTCCTACATTTTTAGGATGTAAGAGTAAAAAGCTGTATCTTTTGGTTGCCTCCAATCGCCCTGCAGATTACAGACCCTCAGAGAACTCTACAGAGAATAAATATAGGACAAAGGGTGTCTTATTTTTCTGGTCTTTCTCTTGCTGTTCTCAGCAGGGAGTGGGACTGTATTTTACCACTTGTCACTTCATACTGGCATTCAATGCTGGATCTAAACACTCCTTGCCTCCTGCTGCATCATAGGATTATAGTGTTACAGAGCATAAGGCTTCGGAAACTAATGCTGAAAATAACTGCATGTAATGTTTCAAGGTTTTTGAAGCAGAAAACCAAGAGTATTACACTCAATATTCCCAGGGAACAAATGCCATCTTCCACATAATGCACATCAGTATTTTTAAGCTTTAAAAAAATCTAAAATTTTAATTTTACGAAAAGCTATTCTTACAAACATACTCCTTGAGGAATATATTTGGACCCAGAAGAAACAGGGGACAAGAACAAACAAAAATAGACTGCAAAGTCGTATCAGAGAAAGGACAAATATACCTATTTTGACAATGCAAAATTTTTAGACAAGCTTTTATGAATAAAGAATGTGGAATTGTAATACTTGCTAGTAATAAGTAATAAAAGAAATGGATTTGAAACAACCAGAAGAAATATGTATACGGTCAGAGAAACAGAAAACTAACATTGAAACAGTGAAACAAGACAGCTGCCAGTAAATTTATAAAGTCTTAGACTCCAAGATGAAAAATTACTTAGATACTTGAGGGATTCGAGAGCTATAACACTTTCAACAGGTAGTTGGGGATTAAACAAAACAAAACAGACTTAGTCATGCTTACAGGTTAAAAAAGCAAGCAAACAAGGATGTGTCCAATGTCTAGTATTTAACCAAATCCATTTGGTTAAATATTCCAAATCCATTGTAGGAAAGGCCAACAGGGGAAAAAAAGTGCATGAAAGATAGGCAACAAAAACAACAAAAAAACAGAGCAAAACAAACAAACAAAAAAAAAACCAGAACAAGAGATCATGCCCTTGTCAGATTTAATAAAATGCCTGCTACGAGTTTCAGCAAAGTCACTCTCCAGTGTGATAAGATTTGAGGTGTGATTGAAGTTTTTCTTGTTTCCCTGCTCTTAAATGTCAGACTAACGCAACAGAGGTGCCCACTTTTGACAAATAGTCAAACTGGAAGGTAGATGGTTAGGCTGATAATGTAACAAGGAAGAGTTTGCAATTGCAGTCCTTTCTCATCAATTCCAATCCTTTACAAAGCACAAGGTTCAGCACAACGGCAGCATGAAAATGTAAAGTCACTATTTTTAATTGGTCTCATTAAATTATTGCATGACAAAGACCATCTTTTCAGTACTTATTAAATATTTTCTTGCAAAATTAATTGAAATATTCATGTAACTTTTCTTAATAACTTGAAGATATTGATACTGATAATAATGACGGATGATTTTCAACTACGTCATTTTTTTTCTAGATTGCCACAGGACTGTATATTTTTTCCCACATTAGAATTTCTAATCCAAAACTACGTCATGGCAAATGCATAGAGCATTTTGCTCAGAAAATCTCCTAACCATTGAGAGTAACTAGAATATAAACAGCAAGACATTTCTTGGTAAATTCTCGGGTTTGTGCTGGTTTCCTGAGATTAGGGTGGTTTAGAGTACTTGCCCTCTGAAAAGCCCCAAGCTAAACGCAGAATAACAGTCTTCAGATGTTCTTTTTTCAAGGTTTTTCTTGTTGTTTATTATTTCTTATCTTTTCCCTTTTTCCCTATGCCCAGCCAAGGTCTGTCCAGCTCAACCACCAGGTGAAGACTCTGCCCCTGACAGAGGCTCATCATCTTTTATACAGATTATTATGTATTTATTATTTACAATTACAAACCAATATCTACGTTCTATACTAAACAGATTTTTTCTACACTGACCCAATCCCTCTAAAGCTACTTTGTGCCACCATCACAGAAGAAGAAGAAGACAAAGACGAAGAAGACCAACAAGAACAACAAGAACAAGAACAAGAAGATAAAGAACAAGAACAAGAAGGAGAACAAGAACAAGAAGGAGAACAAGAACAAGGAGAACAAGAAGAAGAAGAAGGAGAAGAAGGAGAAGAAGGAGAAGAAGGAGAAGAAGGAGAAGAAGGAGAAGAAGGAGAAGAAGGAGAAGAAGGAGAAGAAGGAGAAGAAGGAGAAGAAGGAGAAGAAGGAGAAGAAGGAGAAGAAGGAGAAGAAGGAGAAGAAGGAGAAGAAGGAGAAGAACAACCACAACAACAACCACCACCACCACCACCACTCCAGGGCACCACCCAGGGTCCTCCATCTTGTCCCCATTCACCCCTATTCTAGAAACCCCAAATGTGAAAACTACACTATTCTTTATTACACTTTGTGGCTTGTAACTCCTCTCTCAATGTTGGAAGTCTCTCCCATGGACTAAAGTCAAAGCCAGTGCCTTCCTGGGCTCTGTGTCAGGGTCTCTAACCCCCCTGTACAGATCCCAAACCCCCCTGTACCAGTTTTTGACTGTCCAGAGTATCCAAAGGAATGCCCTGGACTCCCACAGTATGTTAAAAATTATTAAAATAGTACTTGCTTTGAAGGTTATATACAGATTTTAATAAGTGTAAAATGTCCATTTATCTTGATTTGATCAGTGTATGGTTTTTTTGCTTAAATGGCTAAAGAGTTTAATTTTCCAGTTATAACTTGTGGTTTGAAAGACAAGTGTCTGCCAAGGAAGGTGGGAACCTCCCTTGGAATGGAAAATGAGACTTCCTTCCCCCTCCAGATTATTGTAACTTACAGTTCTTTACACTATATATAAATATAAATATAAATATAAATATAAATATAAATATAAATATATAAATATAAATATAAATATATAAATATAAATATATAAATATAAATATAAATATATAAATATAAATATAAATATAAATATAAATATAAATATAAATATAAATATAAATATAAATATAAATATAAATATAAATATAAATACAAAACAAGGCAGACAGCAACAGCAACAACAAACAAAAACCAGAAAATTAGTAACAGCCTTCTCTTGGTCATCAAGCACTTTCCCTTTCTGTTGTATTCTTTTGGCAATGGTCTTTCCTGAGAAACCCCCTCAGAGATTGTAACCTTTGGTCTGACCCCACCTGCCCCTTGACTCTGACCTATGGCCCGCATCCAGGTATTCCCACCCCCCACCCCGAGAGAGATAAAAACCCCCTCTCCTTCATGTTGTTCCTCTTTGCCCCTGGGATCCCTTCTTGGAATAAAACCTTGGAATACATCCTGAGGTAAGAGCCTCTTCTGGATTTCTTCCAGAAAATGCTCTATCCTGAAGATCCCCTCGGTCGAAACTCCCCAAATCTGAGCTAGCAGCCGGCCCGGGGGGCTGAGGGAAGGGGGAAATTTCACCCTTCGGTGCAGTTCCAGTCACATCCTGCAAGGGCGCTGTTGGCTCCTGGCCAGGCAGGGCAGGTGTGATGATTCCCCCGCAGCTGCAGGGGGTGCTGTGGCGTGAGCTCAGCCATCCCTCCATGTGGTGAGTGAACCAGTGGGAGAGAGAGAAAAAGGGATTCCTTTACAAACTCACATCAGGAAGCCGACCCTGGTGCCCCTCTGGATGGCAAAATGGGCCACAGCAGGAACCTCAGAGCAGCAGGCTGGAACGGCAGAGGCAGGCACACCCCTGGGGTGACCAACAAAATGTAGCAGAAACTCCTCAGCCGTAGCAGGAGCCACGGGATGTCCCGGTGAGCAGGGCGTGCTGGGTTAAAGCACAGCAAAACCCTGATGCAGCAGCAGAAAAACAGTGGGGCTGGGCTGTAGCAGCCAGGCTTCCGCAAACAGCCCGGACACACTTCCTTGAAATGCTGGGAGTGGATTGAGGTCCTGGGTTTTCCCGTGAGGCACTCAAGGAAGTGGTGAGTAATTTCCAGTGAGATCTGGTGTTTGATAAAGTCCAGTTCAATGGCTGCTCTTATGAGCAAAGTCTCACAATAGAAGCAGCAAAACATGGAATTCTGTGGTGGCAGCAATTCTTCCCACAGCAACCACAGGCTGGCCATCTCCCCTCTGATCCAAGAACAAGAGAGAGTGAGGATCTGAGCCCAACCCCCATGACCCCCCAGCCAAAATCTCTGGTATCTCATGGTATCTCTGTTCTTCCAAAGAGAAAGCCCCTCAGCTAGGAGAGTAGGCAGCTGCACCCTTCCCCCTCAGTCTCCATGTAGAAGAAGGGATTACAGGTGACCTCACCCCTGATGAGTCACAGCTGTGTTAATTACCCAAAACAGCCTGCCCCTGCTGAGTATATACAATATACAGCTATCTACAATAAAGATAAGTGTGATTAAAGAGGTGGGTTAGCTGGTCAGGGGAGGATTTCTGAGGAAGAAGAAACTAAAGGTACTGAAGGAACGATCCAGAGAGACTAGAGAATCTTGAGTAAGAGGAACGAGGAATGACCCAGAGGGAGAATCACTGCTGTGAGGTCTGCAGTTAGAGCCTGCTGTTGGAGCCTGCAGTCACAGTCTAGTAAGAAAAGCCTGCATTCAGAGTTTGCAAAATAATGCATGCAGTCAGAGTCTAGCAGGAAATACCTGCAGTCAGTCTGCAAGGGAAGCCTACAGTTAGAGCCTGCTGCAGCCAGAGTCAGTGAATCATTGGAGTCAGATGGCTGAATTGTAAAGAAGAATTAGCCAGGACCCTTTTCACACTGTGATAAACAAGAAGTCTGTCTCTCATCTAATTTCTACCCTCCAATGAGAGGGCTGCTGCAACACCTCCCCACAGCAACCACTTTAACCTCTTAGGTATTGGTCATTCACATCTCTTAGGCAACAAAATTCCCTGAGAGAAAAAAAAGGAAAAAAAAAAAAAAAAAAAAAAAAGAAAAAAAAAAAAAAAAGAAAAATCCCAACCTCAACACAACTCTTCAAAGTTATCGATTATCAATATTTTCTCAGAAAAAAAAGATCAGGTCAGGGAAAGCCTCTGTATTAAATACATCAAATCTGATCAAAGTATTAGTCATTAAATAACTTGCATATCCCATTATGACGATTATACAGTATTAGACACATAACAACTAATCTTTTTAAAGAAAGTGTTTTTATTTCAGGACATTTCTTTGATTTTGCTATTTTACTTCATTATTCTCTCTTCTTCCCACTGTGTCTTTCAAAATGATTTTTTACTAATAGCATACCTGAAAAGAACCCAACATATGTGTTCCTTGTTTTTGTGTTCAGACAAGAAAAAAGTAATTCTTGTTTTCTTCACAGTTTGCTGAGAGACTGTCATATACAATCCTTGCCCCCAAGAAAAGGTGACAAAAAAATTAATGAGAATAATTGCAAAAAGGAAGCAGTGCATGAGCTACAAATGCATACGCAAAATAGCTGAGTTTTTTTCCACAAGATAAAAGCAATTTTCACTCATAATCAATAGCTAAAATTTTCAACTTAAAAATCTAAACTTCAACCTCCCTCTGGGATAAAAATGTAGGAGGAAAGGATGTTGATTAGACTGTTTGAAGTAAGATGTTGCAATTTGCTTAATCAATACTTCATAGATTAAAATTATTTTTATGGCTTTTGAGAAGCAGAGACAAAGTGAATATACTGTCTTACACATAGTTAATCAATAGGAAATTGTTTATGCAACATTTGCTAGTATTCTTGTAATAGTTTCACAGGGTGGAAAAAAACCCAAACAGACTCACGGAGGCAAAATACAGGGTTTGGGATCTGCTTTGTTCATTATTCAAGTATCTTAAAAGAGTGTATGTCCAGTCCTCTATGAGATCAGACTATTGCCTATGCTGAGGCTTGCTAGAGGGAGGCCTAAATTTTAATTTGACATGTTCCTGACCAAAAGCTTTAATTTGAAGTGTTAGCTGAACAGTCATGGCCAACCTCAACAGTCATTAAATACTATCTATGGAAAACCTGCATAACTTCATAATAACTTCTTAAGTCTGTCCCTGTCTTTGATGATTAGGATATTCTCCTCAGAAAACTTGCACAGCTCCCCATAGGAAGAGCTGAACCACAGCAGCAGATCACAGTGTCCTTGGGGCTTCCATCTGGAAGTGGGTGACCCTCAAGTAACAAAAATTTTTGGGATTAAGATTTTGAAAGTATATATGCAGTTTGGGAATAAGTAGAGCCTCTTTCCTCTTGTGCTGTGAAAGGATGGCTGAAAAGCTTTCTACTGTATTCAAAGCATTTTCTTGTCAAAGATGATGAATGATGCTAAAAAGAAAGTGAGACATACCTCAGGTGTGGCTGTCCTCCAGTTGCCTTGTTGAGGGGACTTTATTCTCACCAAGATGCCTTTTAGACTATCACAATTGGGTTTAAAAGCAATTTGAATGCATAAGTTGAGAATATTACTTCAAATTAACTTTCCAGAGGCACCATGGAGCAATCAACAGCGTACTAGACTGGGACACAGGGACCAGTTCAGTTCTGGTTTTGCTATTGGCCTGATGGGTAACCTTGAGCAAGACTCTTCACATCTGTATTTTCTTGTTAATCTTTTAATGTATTTAAACTGTAAGGACTTAAGGAGGGCATTGTCCCTTGCTTTGTGTTTGTATGGTTGAAGCCACGGGGGCTCCAGGAGACGTCTTCTCCCGCTTGCTTTGGCCGCTCCACTCCTGCCGGGTCTTGCACTGTACACTGGCGACCTGGGAAAATCCGGTGGGTTCCTTTTGCAGCAGCAGTGTGACTATGGCAAAGGAATGATGAAAGGAGGACTTTGCAGGGGTTTATCAGTGAGGTTCATTGGAATCCCCGAGCAGGGGGGCAACTTCACCCCAGAGGATCTCCCAAGGCAAAGCTGGGACTGCCCAGTTGTCCTGGGTTATGGAAAACAAAAATGTGTATTCTATTTTCATCTCCCAAAAGCACTGTTCTTCTTTACTCTGGGAGGAGGAGGGCGGGTGCCTTTTGTCAATGGGCCAACTGTAGGGCATTGTTTCTTATCTCTTCCACCACTGGTCTTCCCTCCAGGGAGATAGTTGTCTGCTAATGGGCCATTAACACCTCCCCAAACTAACACATCCCCAAACTATACCCTCCCCAAAGCAGTACATTCCACATTCCATTATCCTTTTGTGAGATGCTCCACCCAGTGGGGGGAGCCAACCATTTCTACCTGGATAAAACTGAGCCACAGGAACGAGAAGGCATCCAGCTTCACCCGATTCCTGGAGGAAGACTGGACCCCTTCTCACCGCCACTGGACCCCTTCTCATCACCACTGGACTCTTGTTCTAAGGGATCATCTCTACTCCACCAGAACCACATCTGCCACTCCAGGAGGACTCACTTTTAGACTGCTTCCAACACCCTGACCAACAGGGTGTCAGGTTGTAGCTCTGACTCTGTCAGGATTTTCCAAAATTGTTGTTTGTTTGCTGGTTTGGTTGGGTGGTTTTGTCTTTCTACTACATTTGTATTGTTAATATTCCTAGTAAAGAACTGTTATTCTTATTCCCAAATCTTTGCCTGAAAGCCCTTAATCCCAAAACTATAATTTGGCGGGGGGTGATGGGTTTATATTCCCCATTCTAAGGGAAACCCCAGTTTCCCTGGCAGATACCTGTCTTTCCAAACCGAGACTGTTGCTTTAATACCAGGGGGTGGGGAACAGGGGGAAGGGACCAGTCAGGAAAGGTCAGGTAGCAGCTCCAGGAGTGAGAAACAGGAGATGGAGGGAACGAATCCCCTGGGGAGGGTGGGGGACCCCCAACATCTCGGCCAATCACTCAATGCCCTCCCTGGAATTTTCCAAAGACAGAGAGAGACTGAGTCGGGATTGGCAGGTCTCAAGGGTAGGGAGAAACAGATTGACATAGAATTGGGGACACAGCTGTGGAATAAATCAAACTGGGAATTAAACCGGGGTACATAGAACAAACCATTAACAATTAAAAGGAACATAAAATAATGCACCACTACATATGGTGTTTAGCACAGTAGGACCTGCTGTAATCTGCTGCTGATGTAATTCATATAATAACTAATACAAAAAGCAAATCGGTGTGTGTGGGAGCGATGCAGGCAGGCACTGGACTTGATTGCTGTGATAGCTGTTTTCTTTTTAATGAAGCATCAGTCTCATCACAGAATTTAAAGCAAGGTAGCAGTTTACAGCACTCATGTATAGCACACCAGTAGCAACAACAACAGCTCCATGCAGTCCCAGCAGCAGCCCACAATCGCCCCCAGCAGCAGCCCCAATAGACGTTTACAATAGCCCCAATAGCTGTTTACAATAGCTCCTGATTTCTCCATTACAAAGCATCTTAAGGACTTTTCAGCCAATAGTATATTAGTAAAAATTACAGACAGCTGTTTTGACCAACCAAATTAAGCACACGTACACTTATTTCAAACAATAGTTGTTTGTTTGCTTCTCTATTAACAATACACAATACTTCTATTAAGTTTAAAACCTTCTACTATCTTGTCTGGCATATGTTTTCTGCAGTGTTATGACTTATTCAAGCCAAACCTAAAAACTCGGCCTTTGTTTTCCATGTCCTTGTTCGCTATACTATTATATCCTACTGTATCTATCCTAGTTCTAATCTTTTCTCAGTTGCTGCAAATTCTGAGATCTCAGCTTTTTCTGTTTGAGGCCTGCTTTTTCAGCTCCTAAAAATCTTCTTTTGCTTTTAGTGTTTCCCACATAAGTGACCAAACCCAAAGGATTATCAGGTTTTATTATGCCATGATATTCAAACCAGACATTTTATAGGCAAAGTTAAACCCATCTGCAAATTAACTTACAAATATGCAGTTTTCCAATGATCATACTACTAAGAAAATAAAAAATAAAATAATAAAAAGCAGTGTGATGCCTCTCCACTCCCCTTTTGTGTTCTTATCTAACAAACCAAGAGATTTGCTCTTCCTCCTGGCTCAGCCAATCAACCTTGAAAAATAAAAGTGGAACCTGAAGACCGATTTAGATTCCTTGTGTTTAAAAGAGGATCAGTACAGTTAACAACTGTATTTTCAGCACACTTGCATGCAGCCTACCATTAGTAATCATGCAAGCTCTAGAAAATAAGTGGAAGATCCTGCCACAACATCCCTGTGCCACTGTTAGAGAGGACCCAATTATTCCTTTGCATACACACACTGCATCTCTGCAAGGGTATGCAAGGAAAGCTGTTTGCCCACATGACAGAAATATATTGGCAGTGACAGGCTGCCAAATATTATGTACAGGCAAGTCACTCTTCTCACATATCCATAAATAAAATTAGTATGCTCAACACCAGGATAGCACAGGATGAATGTCAATAACTGCAGAAGTCCCTCAGGTTAGGTTTGCTTCAAGTGGAAAGCACGCAAATCATTCCCAGCATACCTTCAAATTCTAAGTGCCTAATTGCAAGTATGAAGCCATGCTATGAAACAGAGCAGACAAGAAAACTATATGTAAAACTATATAAAACTATATAAATGTGTTACCACAAATTTTCTATTTTTGATATTTTTTCATCAGGGTACTGAAATGTGGCCAATTTGTTCAGTGCTGCAGTCTTCTCTGAAATATCTGTTCTTGCCCAAGACAACTAGTATTTCCACTCAATTTGTGACATAAAGCAAAGATGAGCTTATCTGAATAGACTGAATGGCCCTCCTAAATTAAAAACTACTTACTGAAGTAGTAGAAAAGAACAAAAAGGAATCCTAAAAATTAACATATTTTAGGATTACAAAATCCATTCCTGGAAACCCATCTCCTTTTCTGCAAAGCCACTTCTCAGTCACTTGATATCTTGGTGGAAGACATCACCTGGAAAGACAGGTGTCTGCTAGGGAAAGCCAGAGCCTCTCTTGGAATGGAGAATGTAAACCCCCTCCCTCTGAATTGTTATAATTTTGCAATTAAGGGCTTTCAGGCAAAGATATGGGAATAGGAATAACAGTTCTTTACTAAGAATATTAAAATTATAAATGTAGCAGTACAAAAAAGCAAACAAACCAAGAAAAGAAAACGCTGACAGAATCAGAATACAATCTGACACTCTGTTGGTTAGGGTGTTGGTAACACTATTAAGTCCTCCTGGAGTGACAGATGTGATCCTGTTGGAGCAGAGATGATCCTGTTGAAGGGTGTAGTTTTCCTCTGAAGGTCCAGTGGTGGTGAGATGGGTCCAGACTTCCTCTGGGAATCCAGTGGAAACAGGCTGTGTTCTGACTCAGGTTTTATCCAGGTAGAAATGCTTGGCTCCTCCCACTGGGAGCATCTTACAATGGGCTGATGTAATTTTATCAGTTGTGCAGTGAGCCACAATGGCCCATTAACAGAAGATATCCCCTGGAGGAAGGATGAGTCATGGACGAGATAAATACTGCCCTACTTGGTTTTAACAGCTGTCCCATTAACAGAAAATACCCACCCCCTCCCACCTGGTTTCAACAGATGGCATTAGAATATATACTTTTGGTTACATCTTGCATTGCAACCCAAGACACTTGGGCCCAGCATATTACATGGAGCTGTTCTTTACAGTAGAGGAAACTAAACACATTATGACTACTCTCATACATGGAACAAGTGCTCTGAGTTTCTCATATATCTGATCTTAAACCAGGTAAGATCTCTCTTTTAAATGTAGCAAAAGTGCAGAATCATAGAATATGCTGAGTTGGAAGGGACCCTTCAGGATAATCCAATCCAACTCCTGGCTCTGCACAGCACCAACCCCAAGAATCCCCCCACGTGTGTGAGAGAATTGTCAAAAACTTCTTGAACTCCATCAGGCTGGTGTTGTGACCACTGCTCTGGGGAGCTTGTTCCAGTACCCTCCCACCCTAATATCTAACCTAAACCTCAGATTTTCATTAATAGTTTAAAAAACGTTGCTGGTAATCACCTGGTGACAAATATGAGCAAACTTTGGCAGCAAGAAGTAGAAAACCTCACAATAATCAAACCTATATGAGATCCAAAGTGTCATTTTTCCAGGACAGAAAAATTATTAGCTTCACTGTGTTGGATACTTTGGGGATTGATACCTATTAGAGTTTTTAAATCTTTTTAGGATTTCTAAAATTAAGTCCATTATTGCCACTAGAAAACAGATTATAGGCATTGCTTCTACACAGCTGTAATTGTTTGAAATGGTAAGTTTCTTTATTTCTTTCCTCTGGAATTCCACATTTATCCACTGACAGTTTCTTTCAGCTTCCCCATCATCATTACAGCAATACATAGTCACTTAATGAAGTCAAGATTTGTTTTTTAGCCAAATAAATTATTTGTTACTAGTGGGAACTCTTTCTCAAAGGAACAAAAACAAAATGCAGTTTTTACTTGCTTGCATGGCTAGTTTTGTGGTTTTATCCTTTCTCAAATAATAACTGTTTGAAGTAATAAATGTCATTCTGCTAAACTTTCTCAAGTAGTCTTCTTTCTCAGTGCAGGTATCTTGAAAGCTAAGACTGGGATATGTTTTATAAGTTTTATTTTAAATAATTTTGGACCAAGAACCTCTGTTTTATTCAGTTCTATATGTATAAACAATGTATACTTACTGAAAAACTTTATAGGAAAAGTATTAAAACATATTTTTCAACAAAGAAATTACAAGATCACCTCCATGTAGAAGCACTACAACACAGTCTATGTTTCTATGTTCTAATTTCATTAAATATAAGTGCACTAACGTCTGGCAAAAATCCTTTTGGATAAAATTCTGATCTTATTAGAGTTTACAAATTTTTTTTTCTCTGTGAAACTCAGATTTCATACATCTACTGCATGGACTTTATTTATTACAGTAGATTTATGCATATACAAAAGATCTTGAAGATCAGGCCATTACGCAAGGATATACAGTTATTCAAGCTAGCAATTGATTGTGGTGCAATACTCTCAGCTTGTCTCTATTTTACATCAGGTAATTCAACTCATGCAGGAACAGAATGAAATTGAAAGGGAAAAAACTTTATGTTTAAATTTCAGTGATTCCTGATATTCTAATAACAGTGAGCACGAACAGTATATAGTATTAGAAATGTTATTATTGTGTAGCATATGATCATAACCACAAGGAAAAAAGTCACAAAAAAAGCATATTCATGGTAAAAAAATAATTGATTATTCATACTAAATTTTGGATTTTGAACTCAAGCTGGAATTTGAATTGAAAGCATTACAATAGCACTAGAAGTACTATACTTCCTGATAAGTAAATAATAAGTACATCTTCAAATAAAAACCTAAAAAAATATATACTCTTTATGATAATAAAACAATTTTGCAAACCCAAAAAGATTCCAAAAAGTCATGGGTAAACTTCATAACAGTGTCTAAGCAGTTGCATACCTGTGCATTTTAAGTATTGGACCTTTAACCTGTCATTAGTTTATTCCATCTTCCCCCGCCATGGGAAACAGCAAGATGCCTATAAAAATTTCCATCAGCAGCACTAAAGTCATTCCCTTCCCCTCCACCTCCCTCATGATTTCTCTGATTTAATAGACATGGAAAGTTCCATAAGATCATTAAACCCGTGTAGTTTGTAGCATCCTTCAAATGGCATAGAAACCAAGATTCTATGGACCAGTAAAATAGTAACCCATTCTCCTCAACTTCTCTTCTAGTTATGTCTTGCTTTTGACATTGCTAGGATGACATTGACATGATGGGAAATATTTTTCCTGCCCCAAATCACCTTTCTGTACCTGTCACTGAAAGTTTTATGAAGCCATCCACTGCCATCAGCTCATGTCAGAGGAAGAGAACTGACTCAAATAATGTGATCTGGGTCATGAAACATCTGTAAAATAGTCACATTATTCCTACTTCATGTTTAGAATTACATCTGCTTAATTTTCTAAGAAGAAATGGCAATGAATATTATTTTTACTACTATTACCTATTTTGTGGAGACTATACTTCAAAGTGAGCAATTCAACTATGCTGTAAAATAGTAAGTCCAGTTCTTTTTTTTGGTAGACCTCTGAAAGAGAACTGCCTTCAGACTAAATTAGATGGAGAATAAGTCCAGTTGTATAGGAACAACATTTAACAGCTAAGACTGTACAACTTCTTCCCATCATCTCTGTATGATCCCTTCACATCATGCCTCTATATTTACTTCCTTTTAAGTGAGATTGAAGGAATATAGAAATCATAAGATGGAGCTATTCTATAAGAATTCTCAGAAACATATATTCATATAGATAAAAAATATATAATTTTTCCATAGATATGTCTGTGTGTGAAGATGCAAAAATTCTCATTTTCATTTGGCTTGAAAAGGCATACATGTGGTGGGCAATTGCTTTTAAAAAGGCTATTGACATAAGAGTATCAAATTTTAGACCCTGACACAACAGGAACCTCCAAAACCATTTTGCTCAGCATCATAATGCTGAACATTATTTATAAAAATACACACAGAGAAAACATCAGAAACTTCAAATACAAACTATCATTCTTCCTTTCAAACGTTGATTTAGGCTGCAAAACCTGAACACAAATCATCTAATAAATTTCAAATTATTAGGCCTGAAAAGGCAAGGATGTCACTTCATTTATATGAATGTTTTCATAGGTGGGAAGATGAGACAGGCCTCATAAAACAGTACTTTGCCAGTCATCCCTTTGATAACATTACTAAAGAAAGCATGTAAGTCTTCTTTAGTAAAAGCCAACAGTAATAAATTATCACTCTTTTATTAATAAAACTTTGAGCAGTTGTCTTATTTCAAGAAAGAACAAAAATTTAGGACCAGATCAAAATATTTTAGAAGAAAATTTGAAATGAGGCAAAAATATGTGTTACTGCTGCAACCCTGTACTGGAAACTTTTTTTCTCTCTTTTACAAGACCATCATCCTTGCTTCATATTTCAGAAAATCAGAAAGGAAACATATGCAAACACATATGAGAATGGTTATACAAACTAGGTAAAGTTATGCTAGTATCTTTAACATAGTAGAAAAAATTAGATTAAACTTTGTCTTCTCATTCCTTCATTGTGCCACATCAGGGTCCAATTCTCTCTGACCAGGTTCTTTGACACATTCCATGCAGGGAGGGTGTAACATTTAAAATCAAATTTACTTATTTGAAGATATTTTGTGTTCTATGAGATTTCTGGTTCAGCAGAGATATTTTTAAAAACGAGAACACAATACAAATGTTAGTTACACTGAACAAAATATAGAGATTCCAGCACACAACTCAAACACAATACCAATATGATTTCCAGTAACATGCTCATTTGCCATGGCTGTTTCCAATCTTGAGGAAGGAAAAAGGGAGTTGAAGCCAGCTCACATCTGCTACATTCCTCAAAACTATTTTGGTAGTTATCTAGTTTTAGAGAGATTTTCTTGTTTCCGAACATAATAAAAAATCCCATCACAAACTGCATAGAGCTCTTTAGATAAGTAATAGGAAACACTGATCACAAGCATCTGAAAGACAGATATCCCTACAGAGTTTGTGAAGGACTGTAGAAGCCTAAGGCCATATATTAAGAAAAGAAATAGCTACACAGAGAAAGAGAAGAGACTCAATACTAATGTCATAAAATAAGTTGGGTTTTGCTATGGATACGTGTTGCAAATACATCCTCTTACACAGGTCACTGAAAGATTTTTCTATGGTTTCTCTTCTCATAGACAAGCTTCAAATCCCTGTTTTATTTTTCCTGTGTTTAGTTTCTGTCACTATTACATGTTCGGACAAAAGCACATTAAAAATTAACATTGAGCAGTGTAATATTAAGAAGCTCTATGAAGGACTTGGGATCCTGGTGGACAACAAGCTGTTCCTGAGCCAGCAGTGCCTTTGTGGCCAAGGGGATGGGATCCTGGAGTGCATTAGGAAGAGCATTGGCTGCAGGTGGAGGGAGGTGATACTGCCTCTCTACTCAACCATGGTGAGGCACATCTGGAGTGCTGTGTCCAGTTTTGGGCTCCTCAGTCCAAGAGAGACATGGAGCTCCTGGAGTGGGTCCAGTGAAGGTTTCAGAGATCATGAAGGGGATGGAGCATCTCTCTTTTGAGGAAAGGCTGAGGGAGCTGGGGCTGTTCAGCCTTGAGGAGAGATGACTGAGAAGGGCCCTCCTCAATGTCTGTCAGTGCCTGCAGGGAGGGGTCAGAGCACAGATCAGGCAGAGCATAGGTGCCCAGCAATGGCACAAGAGGCAATGGGCAGAAATGGATGCACAGGAAGTTCTACCTGAGGAAGAAATTTTTTCCTGTGCAGTGACGACACAGTGGAACAGGTTGCCCAGAGAGGGTTTGGAGTCTCTCTCACTGGAGATATTAAACATTCTGGACACAATTCTGTGCCATGTGCTCTGTTTGAGCAGAGGATTAGGACTGGATGACCCACTGTGGTCCCTCTCAACCTGACACATTCTGTGACCCTGTGATTAAAGTTTCCTATTAGTACCCATTAGACCTTACCTGATGGTCAGTACCTTGGTAGAGGGTTTTTTTTTCAGCCTATATGAAACCATCAAAATTTTCTGATAATAGATTGCAAAAATATTTTGTTAAATTGAGGAAAAAATGCTCACGCCTAACTGGCTGTTAATAGCACCTGAGATACTGACATGTCTTCAGAACACAAAACATAGGGTGAAATACTGAAATTAGTAGGAAAAAACGACACAAACCCAACCAAAAATACCTCATAAACTGTGTAACAATCTTATGTAAAAGTCGTTTATAAAAATAGGTAATCCAATTAAACCAGCTGCCAAATTTGAAATACAAAATTATTAAAAAGAAAACAAACCTTTTCCATTAATTCCTAGGAGGAACAGAGAATATTTAAGATCCTCAGAATTAACAGACTGACAGAAAATTTTCATGTTATAGAGAAGTATTGTTGTGTAAATGACCTAGAGTCTTGGTTTGGAAAGACAGGTGTCTGCCAGGGAAAGCTGGAGCTTCCCTTGGAATGGAGAAGGTAAACATCCTCCCTTCAAATTATTATAATTTTGCAATTAAGCGGGCTTTCAGGCAAAGATATGGGAATAGGGATAACAGTTCTTTACTAGGAATATTAAAATATTACAAATGTAGTTGTACAAGAAAACTAGTAAGCAAAAAAAAAAAAAAATCCTAGAAACACTGAGAGAGTCAGAATACAACCTGACACCCTGTTGGTCAGGGTGTTGGTAGCAGTCCAGATAAGCCCTCCTGGAGTGGCAGATGTGATTCTGTTGGAGTAGAGATGATCCTGTAGATGGGTAGGTGGTGGCAAGATGGTCCAATATTCCTTTGGGAATCCAATGGAAAACAGGCTACTCTGCTGTTCTGAATTTCAGCTTTTATCCAGATAGGAATGTTTGGCTCCTCCCACTGGGTGGAATATCTCACAATGGGCTGGTGTAATCTTATCAGTCATGTGATGAGCCTTAATGGCCCATTAGCAGAAGATATCCCCAGGAGGAAGGATGGGTCATGAAAGAGATAAGGAACATTACTCCACCTGGTTTTAGCAGCTGGCACATTATCAGAAGGCATCCACCCCCTCCCCCCTGGAGTAGGGAGGGATGGGCTATACAAGAGATAAAGAAAAACATTTCCCCAAATGTTTTCAACATATGGCAAATAAAATATACATTTTTGGTTACATATTACAACCTGAGATACCTAGTGAAAGGCAAGAGACTGTATCCTGAATTCTCATCTTTCATTTCCATAAAGGTCTTGACATGCAGACAGATTTGCAAGACTAGTATAGCGACATAATAACATATTTCTCATTAGAGCACTTGTCCACCACTTGGCTTTTGTAAGTCTCCCAAGTTTTGTACAGTACACATAATAAGCTTTAAAGTGCTCATAATATCCATAATTTGTATTTTACGTGATACAATGATGGTAAAAAATTGTTGTTATGCATATTAGAGGTTCAATATCATACCTGATGTCTTTAATGTTAAAAGAAATAGAGGCAAAGGCTACTTTACTGTGGCCTAGATAATAACTTTTTATTTCAAGTACTTAAATTTGTCATCCTTATTCAAACACAAATACCAGTCTTTCTCCCAATAGTGTAAATTTTGAGTAGATCCAAACTACAACTCAGATTATTTTTTACATTTGAGAAGTAAAAATCTGGCAGAGTTAAATAATACCTCAGCCCTGTTTTTCCTATGCAAAATCTATCACCATGATACCATTAAAAAGCCATACATTTCTGTGATATCACCAAATCCAGAAGTATATATGCCAATGGTGAAGGCATGTATTGTACTGCATCATTTAACAATGCCTGCCATTTAACAATGGATAAATTGTTAGTTACACTCTTCTGTATGTTACTCCTTGGGGCACTTAATACATATTGGCTTTTTACAATGGAAGAACACACACAAAAAAATCATACAAAATGTAAAAATACCCATTACACATCACTGTCTTGATATAACAAAATGCTGCTTACAGGAGAGCACTTTTGACTTATTCCTTTGTTGTTCTGCAGTCTTTGTAATTCTGACTTTAAGCATCTTTACTTTCTCTCATACACCCACCTACTTTCTATTTTCAAAAACATGGAAGTATCCCTTATTTTTTCTCTTTATGGTGAACAAGATAAGTGTCAAGGCATTCTTAGTAAAGGAAATATGTAAGTTCATCTTGTTATTTTCCTCCCTTTCACAGTTTTCCTGCTGTAAGGTAGCAGTGACTGAAACCCCTAAAAGTGACAGTGGCCTTTATGGTTAAAATCTAAGTTCACGGTGGCAAAGGTCTTCATACTGATGAATTGAAATTAATCCACCTCATCTCCATAGTGTTCATGAAACATTCGGTAACCAGCAAATACCTTTGCTCATATTCACTCAGCAATGCATTAAGATTATTGAACTGTTATCTTTGAAATTCAAACAAAAGATAGCACACGCTTTTTGTTACCACATTACCTCCCCATCCACTAGGAACTCCTAAACAGGCAGCTACCAAACTACAGGCTATATAAATTAATATAGAAAACTAACATTTTGTTTGAACAGAAACCAATTCACCGAGGGCAAGATGATAATGATGTTGCACTCCTCATCTTCTGGCAAAAATCATACCCCCTCCAGCAGCTTCAAGGGCCATTTGTCCTGGAGGAGACTGCCTTTCTTCCAGTGACGTGATCTGACATGGGTGGCTGGCAAGACCATTTAGCCCCCCCCAGTTTACTCAGAAGTACGTCAGGCCAAGACAACCCTTCCTGTACATACATTGTTATTTTTTGTCTGTCATTTTATGGAAGGAGTCCACCATATTATGTCAGAAAGTTGTCGTTTGTGTTAGTCATCATTCTGCTCCTTTGGCTCACAGCTTTCTTGATGCCATCATGCTCTCGTGCTCTCAGGCAGCCCTCTACTGGACAGCAGGAAATGCTGCTGGTCCCAATGCCCCCAGAAGCACATCAGAAATGGAAGCTCCCTGTTATTACACACACAGGGGACTCTCCTTTTGAAGGAGCCATTCCTTGCAAGTTTTCGTGCTGTGTTGTGACTGACTCTCAGGGTCTCTGCTTGCCCGAGAATGATGGATGGGCACTGCCCCTGGTCCTTCGGGAAGCCCCGAGCCGCCCACAGAGAAGACGAGGAGTCTTCAGATGTTCTTTTTCTGGGTTTTCCTCCTTGTTTATTTTATCTTATCTCTACAATTCTCTCTGAGCTCTGCCAAGGTCTGGACAGCACGGGCAACAGGTGACGACTGCCCGCCTGCCCACAGCTCGTCAGCTTATATACAGATAATTGCGTGTACATTATTTACAATTGTGACCCAATGCATGCACTTGACACTAAACAGGTGTTTTCTACTTTGACCCAATCCCTCTAAATCTACTTCATGTCATCACCACTGTGCAAAATGGAGACAAAGAAGAAGGAGAAGACTCTAGGGTAACACCCAGAATCCTCCATCTTGTCTCTGGTCCTTCTTATCTTGAAACCCCTAATGTGAAAATATTATTACTTTCTACTACTTTCAAGGCCTTGCAATTCTTCCCATAGTGTTGGTAATCGTTCCCATGGACTATAATCGAGACCCCTGCCTGTGTGGGGTCCATGCCAGGGTCTGTAACCCCCCTGCACATATCTCCGACCCCCCTGAACAGGTTTTAAACCCCCCTGTACAGGTTTCTGCTTGTCCAGGGTTTCCAAAGGAATACCCTGGACTCCTACAACTGACTGACAAATTTCTTGACACTGCCATATCCACATGTTCTCACAGGCAGTCCTGTGATTTACTGCCCCTTCCTCTGGACCAAGAAATATTCAAATATGAAAATAGAATTATACAGTGAGTCACAGAATTATTTGGGTGAAAGGGACATCTCTGCCTTGGGCAGCGACAGTTTCCATTAGATGAGGATCCTCCAAGCCCTGTCCTTCCTGGCCTTGAACAGTACTGTAGTGGTTTAAGGCAAATTTGGGAGGAAACCTCTTAGGGAAACCCTCCCTCCCCTCCCCAAACCAGTTTGGGAGAAACTTCCTCAGAGAGAAGTGTAAAGAAACCTGTTTATTAAACTGCAAAGCACTCCCCAGCACAATAAATTGGAAAATACCAGATGACAAGAACTTCACTCTGCTCTGGAGAGATGACAAATTAGGAAAGAAGTCACTCCTGTAGGTGATTCCTCTGCTCTCAGTTCCTCTGGTGCTGGGAAAAGTTGCTGCACAGGGTAGATCTTGGTGGGTCCCAGGTGCAAACTCCCCTGGAGCCTCCCTGGGTCCTTTGTCGGGGGAGGCTTGAACAGTTCCAAGAAAGGCAAAAAAGGGAAAAAAAAAAAAAAAAAAAAAAAAAAAAGAAATCCGAAGCTTCTCAGCCTCAGCTAAGCTACACTAACTACAAAGCAAAGCGAAAGTGAGAGCGAAAAAAAACCCAAAAACCCCTCTCTGTCTCATGTCTATGTTGTTGACTCCCACTCTTCAAGGCTAGCCTGGAGGAGAGAGGTTTCTGAAAACAAACTGTGCATTTCTCCTCCCCTTTTTACTCTCAGATCCAAATTAAAGGTACAGAGTGTAATGTCCAGCATAGACCTAACAGATGATTGGGGATATGACATCATAACATCACCCTAGGACAACTTCCAAGGATGATGTCAGAGACTGAAATGCTATGGTTAATGTCTTACACATTGTTATGAAGGAGTTTTGCCAATTACGGCAAAATTGCATAAAGAAGCTGTGACTACAGAAACCCACCCCTCCCTTAAGATGCGTGACTGGAAGTTTGGAATGTGAGTTAAGCTGCCTAAGGGAACTTGAGATAAGATAAAGGTGACACTTATCTCAGGTTAAAGTTCTAATTATCTCAGGTCTAGGGAGAAGTAAACAAGGCTAAGGGAGACAAATACATCCACTAGAAAGCCAAACCGAGCAGCTGTCTTGAAAATTATCCCTGGCCAAGTTTGTGGTAGGGGAGGCCATAGCCCACAGGCTCATCTGCTGAAGGCAGGTTTGTACAGACTCCCTCACAACCAAGGCACAGGGAAGAGAATTTTGGGTGTGTGGTTGTTGCCATGCTCGTGCCTGCATGTTTTGGTTTTGGGAATTCATTCCCAGGCACGGTCTTGATGCACAAAGTCATGTTCTGTAAACTACCGAAGTTCCCACATCTGTTCCCAGAGGAGGGGCTTCGGTGATGGTCTCTGGAAAACGACCAGTGGTTCCCAAGGGTCCCACCTCTGGGGTGGGCACATCTGTAAATGTACAAAAAGAGTCAGGAAAATAAAGGAGGGGTCTCTTGCTTGCAAGAGCTCCACGCAGCCTCTTTGATGCACTCCCTGCCTCGTTCCTGTGTGTCCCCCACAGCGATATGTGGTGTAACCTCTGGTCAGAGGCAGTGAACACCCATCCTCCCTTATACAAACTTGCTCATCTGTGAAAACCCTGCACCCCGGGAAGGCCACATCCATAGGACTTTCACATGAGAGGCAGCTGAGGGGGTGTCATAACTCATCAGAGACCCCTGAAGATCCCCCCAGACTTCTTCCTGAGGCCTTGCACCAGAGCACTGCATGTTATGCAACGTAATGCAACAGATTCAGAGTCTGTTGCAAGAGACAGTGTCAAATTTGCCCATCCTCCAGGGGAGGCACATGAACCAAATGTATATTAATACTTGGGACTCTATATTTTTGGGTGGACCCTCACTACCAAGAAGACCTGATGGAGAGGATGCCATTGGGATCCATGGAGTGGTGGTATTTTCTCTTCCTCCACATCTTTTCTATTTCTTTTTCTCTCTTTCTTTCTCTTTCTCTCATTTACTGTTAAATAAAATCCATACTATTGACTTTGCCATATGGTCTCATTTGTACCTTAGCTCAGGCAGAGGCATTGCTTTAAAAAATTCAATAACTTGATCATAAGGGATAGGGCAACCACAATTTCTCTGGGCAACCCATTCCAGTGCCTCACCACCCTCACAGTAAAGAACTTCTTCCATAATACTAACCTTAATTTTATTATAAAGAATCTGTCTTTGGCTTCCTTGTAGGCCCACTTCAGGTATTTGAAGGTTGCTGTGAGGTCTCCTTGCAGCGTTCTCTTCTCTAGGCTGAACAACCCCAACTTTCTCTGCCTACCCAAACTTTTTAGTCCTGTATAGATACACCTTATATACACAGACACACAGAGATCTGTATGAAGGACTATACAAAGATGTATGAATACTTATTTTTCTCTTTTATACATAGATACATTATTTTATCTATTAACATAACATCTATAAAATATACACTTTTTACACTTTAGATGACGATTAATGTGTATTGCGGTGGTGGGTTTTTGATAAGGCATTGTTAAGTTATCTTAACGGTTTGTTCCTGTTACCCCCCTGATGGTTTGGTTTTACCCCAGGTTTTCTCCTTCCTTGTCCAGTTGCCACTCACCCCACAGACACACCTGTTGCTTTACTCACTGGGTGTCCATCTCCCCAAACCCCTGCCCTTATTTCCAGAGAAATCCCTGTCAATCCTAAACCCCGCCTGGGAAGTCCCAGTTCACTTGATGTCCCACTGGTGCACCTGACCCTTTTCACACCCCTTGCCTTCCCAATTGGCTGTCAGACCGTGGGTCCCTCCTTACTCCCCTGCCTGTTGTGTCCCTGATTGGTTGGAAAAATGTAACCTCCCCTTATACCTCCCCCGGTTAAAAGAGAATTTGTCTTGGTTTGGAAAGACAAGTATCTGCCAGGGAAAACTGGAATTTCCCTTAGAATGGGGAATGTAAGCACCTAACCCCGCCAAATTATAATTTTGCAATTAAGGGCTTTCAGACAAAGATTTGGGAATAGGAATAACAGTTCTTTACTAGGAATATTTATAATACAAATGCAGTAGAAAACAAAACCACCCAAACAAGCAAGCAAACAAACAACAATTTTGGAGAACTACAGGGCTACAGCCTGACACCCTGTTGGTCAGGGTGTTGGAAGCAGTCCAAAAGTGAGTCCTCCTGGAGTGGCAGATGTGGTTCTGGTGAAGTAGAGATGATCCTGTAGAAAATGAGTCCAGTGATGGTGAGAAGGTTCCAGTGGGTGAGAGGGTGTCCAGTCTTCCTCCAGGAATCAGGTGAAGCTAGATGCCTTCATGTTCCTGTGTCTCAGATTTTATCCAGGTAGGAATGGTTGGCTCCCCCCACTGGGTGGAGCATTTCACAATAGGATGATGGAGTGTGGATAGTCTGTTTTGGGGATGTGTGCTTTTAGGAGTGTCTTAATGGTCCATTAGCAGAAGATATCCCCCTGGAGGGAGGACAGGTGGTGAAAGAGATAAGAAACACTGCCCCACCTGGTTTTTACAGTTGGCCCATTATCAGAAGGCATCCGCCCATCTTCCCCCTTGAGTTACAAGAGATAAAGAAAAACATCTCCCCAACTGCTTTTAGCAATGAAATAGAATACACACCCCTGGCTCCACAACTCAAGACAGAATGTAAGGGACAGCTCTTTCAGTTTTGGCTGAGGCACCCCTTGGGGTAATAAACCCTGAGAAGCACGTGGAAAGCTCTCTCTCTGTCCTTCGCTTCGATGCCAGATGCACCATATCTGAGAGCCGTAGAGAGCAGGGAATTCTGCTCAGCACCACCATCTGAGCTCGAGAAACAGCGAGCACGGAGGAGGCCACTCCAGGCACGAGGGGCTGGAGTGTCCTAGCTAGCCAGGCAAATCCAACCCCTAGCGTCAGTGTATGATTTATATCATACATAAATCCTTTAATCAGCATTATCCTGCCTGCTGCACTGCAAAGGCAGTCATGACTTTTGAAGGAAAATCTCATTTGCCTAATGTTGCCCCCCTCAAGAAAGTTCTTAGCTGTACTAATTAATGAGCTTGTTTGTAAGAGTGTGGTAGTTCCCTTCCCTGTGAATGGCCATAGCCTTCCCAGCACAGTCAACTTATCCTACCACCCTCACAAGTCTTTGTCATAACACAGCTGTCAGCCCTCTCATCCCTGGCCTCCTGTTGACTACTCCTCTGTACCAGATAATAATTATGGTCTTTCAAGAGCAATACCCCATTGCTTTTACTGATGTTCTGCTTTATGCAGTAGCTGTGATCTCTAAGAGCACAAGGCACATGCAGCCCGTGCTTCAAAATCTGGGTCTTGCAGCTTTTGTAGCAACCATGACAGTCTAACAGGACAGTCTTGATTTCACTCTCCACAGCTTATTTTCAGCATTGATCTAAGGATGAGGAAACATATAGTACCAGGCTGTGCTAACAGATTTAGAGGTAGGTCTAAGATCCCCCCAAAATATGAGAAAATTAAGCTCCCAGCCCTGAGCTCCCATTTATAAAGAAAGAATAACATTCATTCTCATGAGAAGCTACAAAGGGCTCTGTACAGAATTCTCTACAGGTCAGTTCCACCACCTGCTGTGGGCAAACATCTTTCATCGTATGTTTATACTATTAGCTCTATTATCTGAGAGTGCAGATAATCAAAACCCAAACCTGAGCAGCAGTGAACTGCTCTAAAGGACTATAGAAAAACAATACACTGCCTGAATATTTGCAATAGTCTTCCTGAATTTTTCAAATAAGCATTAAAAGATCTTGAGGTCTTCAAACAGCATTCAAGCAAAACCATCCAAATATTAAAATTATCTACATTTTTTAACTTCCCAGATGCTTTAGTGTCATGTTTCAAAGCCTTATATAAGAACCTTAACGACTTATGCAAAATAGGCCTAAAGAAATGAACGGTAAAACTAAAGGTCTTGTGCAGCTAGTAAAGCAGGGATAACCTTCCCCTAGAAGAAATTATGAAACTACAGGACCTTGGAGAAGTTTCTTGCTAGAGATGTATGAACAGGCTTTTGAATTTATATGTCACTTATACTCTGAAAAAAAAACCAAAAGGAAAACAAATAGACTGGGGGCCCATAATATTGTGGAAAATGTAATCAGGTTGCCAGTTCTTTCCTCAAAAAACTGTTCCACAGCTCCAAAGTATCTGCAATCAGATGTAAACTCTGGAATGTAGCAAGAGCTATTTCAAAGCCAGCAGACTTATTATATGATTCTTTTGAATCTCACTCCCTCCTCCCAAAAACACCCCTCATATTTTTTAGACAGAAAATCATAACTTAAAAAATCTGATTTAGTAAACTGTGGTCTCAAAAAGAAAGAGACAATTTATTTCCTCTTTTTTCATGGCTGTTATTTGAGTGGGTTTCTTTCAATACTTTTGCAGTTTCACAAGAAATGTGAAATTCTTCCCAAATGTTTTTAACCAATAAAACATAGCATGCTTTCTTCAAGAGTTATTTATTTCTAGGGTGCTACAGCTATCACCTTTTGTCAGGACTTTTCAAAGCATCCAATACCAACAGAGATAGCAATACCTAAGTCCTTACAGATGCTATACTGATGTTCCTGGTCACAGTGGCAATCAAATGAAGTTGCTGAACTGAACCTTTTGACTTCTTTGTACAGTATTTTTTGAACTCTGAAATTCTGGGGTAAGTTTGCAGGTTTTTGCGTTTTATTCCTCTCCCATCACTAACATGGAAAGCTTTTCATATTACCTTTACAAAGCTCTTCTGTATGACTGCAGCAATTTTACAGAGTGACATTCATGATGAAAGCACCAGCTTCAAAAAAAGTCAGTTTCTGATCACACAGTTTACTCTGTGTATTCTCTTTTGTTTATCAGAATATGTCTAAGAACTGTGAAACAGTAATAGCATCTCTTTAATTAAACATCTATTGCAAAATCAGAAAAGAGTCTTGGGTCCAAGCTTTGTAAGTGAGATAGGAGGCAGAGGGAGGAGGAGATGAGTTAAATTCTTATAAAAACAGATTATACCTGGGAATTGATTTCCTATACCAATGAGTTTTGAAACTTATCTTGCCTGCAGAATTCATCAGAACAAAAGCAGATTTGTGGTAACTAAGTGCTATAAAATTGTTTTTCAATCAGTTATTTCAATTCCTTCTTGAATACCTTGCATCAAAAAGTAAAACAATTGACCAAAACTACTTCCACTTTAGTCTTATTTAAGCCCCAAATATGAAATGCTTATTTTATTTTCACAGAGAAGGGAAGTTATTACTGTCCCCAAAGCCATATTTTTGTGAGAATTCAAATAAAAATCAGTTAACAATTTGAAAACACAAAAGGGTTTTTATAATTTTTTTTACTATGTACCTTCAAATTTCACATGGAGATTTTGTGAAAAAGTTTTTATTGACATAATAATACATTGGGATTTTTCTAGTCTTCAATTAAACACTACAGTGTTTAATATTAACAGGGTTTTTTAATAACATCCTTGGTTGTGTTTTTTTCCTTCCAATCAGGATCCTAGAATGCCAGCATTAGCCTTAAATTTTAATAATTACTGAGCAGCACAGGTTGCAACTCTTGGCCAAAAGCCTCTGTATTTGATGAAGTTAAAGGTGATGGTCATGTCATAGTTATATAATCTATTTATAACTGTACTTGAATGTTTCTTCCCTGCAACGAAGCTTTCAAGGAAATCACCACCCAAACTGTGGTGGACTGACATTGGCCAGCTGGCTCCCACCCAACCACCCTCTCACTCCTCCTTCCTCAAACAGAGAGAGAACATAAGATGAAAAATCCTATGGGTTGAGATAGGGCAATCACTTAATAAGTAGCCATTACAAGGAAAACAAATTTGACCCAGGGAAATTAAATTTGTTGCAAATGAAAAAAAAAGTTGGCTGATGAAAAAAAAAAACCAAAAACAAATATTCTTCACCTTTCCTCTTCCCAGAATAAATTTCATTTGCTCATTCCTGACTCTTTTACCTCCCTCTACTCCAAGCCCTAAAGGGGCATGAGAAATAGGGTCAGTCCATGACAGCTGCTGTAACAGACTATGTGGAGATTGTATTTCGCGAAGAGTAACAATTCCTGTGAGCAGGGATTATCTTTGGGGATTTAAAATTTAATTTTTAAAATTTAAAATCAAAATAGCTGGACAATGTTTTTCTTGAAGTAGTTTAATTTTTTTAAAATTTGCAGCCATGGTTGGAACAGACTGTCTCATGCATTGTGTCAAAATGGTGAACTATGACTAAACCGAGAGAAAGAAAACATTTAAAATATACACCTTCCCATCACCCCAATTCCCACATCTCTCCAAAATGAACAGCTACATTAATATTTATTTTCTTTTAAGAAGCTTGGTACCTCCCATGTAACCTGCTTTAAAAAAGATGGCAGAGGAAATGGCATGGTGTCTTCCCACCCCCCAGGCCTTTGAGATTTAAGAAGTTACCTGAGATGTGGCAGGATTCATTCCTGTGTTTTCTCAATCCGTTGCAAGCATCCGAATCTGTATTTTTCATGCCTAAAGCAAATATATCTAAAGATCCCTTTTTAATCTTCAATAATTTCACAACTTTTTATCATCCTAATGAAGTACCTTTAAAATCAAGAAGTCTAGAAAAAAACAAAGTATTTAATTCCATCTTACTTCCCCAACCCCAAAGATTACAGTTTCTGGAAAATGCAAAATAAATGCTTATTCTCACATGACTTCATGTTCTTAGTTCTGTGATAGTTTTAGGGTTTTCACTTACAGTCAAAACCTCTTGGGTATCTGATTCTCACAACAGAATTTGTAGTTTTAGATTAGATTCTGAGGATACACCAAACAAATTAAAAGATTTTTCAGGAAACCTGCACCTTACCACAATTAAATATATGTTTCAATCCACAAACACCTCCTCCAAAAAACACAGTTCAAATCCTTATGAACAGGATCACTTTGTACCCAAATATTGAAATTGACTTCTTTCAAACAGGTTATAATTGTACTTACTGAAAAATGGACCTTTAACCTCTATTTTTTATTCTCCACAAAACATGACATAACTTTTACTTCTCCTACACTTCTTGCTGGATATTGGAACCACTTCTCCATAATGCCATATTCCAGCAAGCTTCTACCATCTGCAAGAGATTTTTTTTCAAACATATTTTAATCTTCGTTACTTTGGGGTGCTTGGGGTGGATTTGAATATTCAGAAATCCTAGTAACTTTGTTCAGTTGAAGAAATCCATCCATGGTCATCTTCTTCCCGAGCACCTGTTCTTCCTCATCATTCACTACCTTCATGCCAACATTGCTGGTGAGTTACAGACCTGGTTGCAGGCAGTTTATCATTTGCATATGATCCCCTGAAGGGCAGCAACAAAAACACGATCCAGTATTCACCGTGTCTCAAGCTGTCAGCCTCAAAGCCTAAGTAAAAACACTGAAGCTGGAATATACAAGAGGTAAAATCATTGCAATAATTGCTATCAACTCAAGCTACCTACCATTCAGAATACTATTTATACTATTTATATGTAAAAATATGTCATCTGTACCAGCCAGATTGGTTGACAGTGGAAGCTTCTTTATTTAGCATGAATAAGAGAAGCTTTAAAGAATTGCATTAAAAAATCAGAATGTGTCTACTAGACTGCCACACTTAGTTTTAATAATGCATCTCTTCTACTTGCATATTCAGGACAGCCTTCATGGTCATAAGTATTTTCTCGGTGTAAAAATGCTGTTTCAACACAACTTCTAGATATGTGGGACACTTCTGATGTTCTTGTCCAGGAAAAAAATGTCTAGAACCTGAAATTAATATTAGTGTTTAGTATTTTCTGCCACAATTACATAAGAGAGTCACAGATTACTTCCAGATTACCGTTTTCTCTCCTGGGACAGAAATTTCTTCAGTTGTCGTTATAACAATTAAGATATTACAATTGTATTCCATAAACCCAGTGTAATTGCACTATAATATGAGCAATATGAGATCTAAACAAAAGTAACATTTTCATCCAAGTTGTTCTTTAGGTCTCTATGTCTCTCTAACATACTGCCCCTCATCCCTTAAACTGGAGGTGGGAAACATCCTGGGAGAGAACACAACCAAGAGAGCTGACCCAAAACTGACCAAAGGTATTTCTCACACTATTTGCTCAGGTATAAAAATCTAAATGAGGAGGGGTAGCTTTCGTTATTATGACCTTTTTCTTCCAGAGCAATCACTACACATACTGAAGTTCTGCTTCCCAGAAAGTGGCCAGATATTACCTGTTGATGAGAAGCAGGAATAAATCCTCTGTTTTCCTTTGTTTTCATTTGCAGTCTTTGCTTTTACTTTATTAAACTGCCCTTTTCTTGACACATAGTTTATTTTCCATCTTATTTTCTCCATTCTGTGTCCTGATGAATAGAAGAGAGATAAGAGTGGCTTGGTGGCCACTCACAGTCAAGGTCAATCCACCACACTCTTAACACAGTGTCTACCTCCTTTATTATCTCTCCTCCATTTTCTCCATACCTGTGTTTGATTACAAAGACAGAGTGAGAAAGAACTATTTTGTTAGAGGAGAGCTAGTTCATTAACTTGGGGATTTCACTATTAATGGAAGATCAGGTGGATTAGTGAACATTTGAATGCTCACTAATAAAGAAAAAACAAAGTATACACAAATAAACTATACATTTTGATATCTGTGCTATGAGAACTTCGCTTAAGAGGTGTAGAAGCATCTCACCAAAGCTTTATTGATTCACACTGTCCAAATAAAATCAAACACACCCATAAACCCTAAAGACACCCAAATCAAACCACAACAAAAAAGCCCCTCCAATTCTCCCCTCATCCACACTCCACAGCTACCCAAACCCTTGAAATAACCACTGGGTACTAATATTTTTAGTAACCACTGGACACTAACTATTTCCTGAATTTGTCTTGACAACTGTGCAAACTAAATGAATTTCTGCTGATACTTTATCATCATCAAATAAGTCTTGATTTCACGCCCAGAGGCTGGGATTTATTTTCTAAGAAGGAACTTTGACACTAAAATCTTTCCCACATAAGCCCCAAAAGACATATAATTAATGATTCTGATAAATGATGAGGCAAACAATGAGCTCTGAAGCTAACTATCTTCTTCAGAATTTATGTAGGTGATTATAAAAAAAGCCCCTATGGGCAGAGATGTTGCCAGTATGACTAGTAATAGGCTATTTATCATAAGCCTGAACACTGCAGACTGTAACACATGGGGTTTTAAAATACATATTGTGCAGGGATAAAGCTAATACAGTTTAAGCATGAATTCAAGGAATGAAAATTTTCCAAAGTGGAATGAAATAACCAGCACCAATCATGTTGGACAAAAACATGAGAAAGAATTTTGTCGTGGTTGTAGCTGGAATGCAGCTGCCAGATAAATATAGCCATATCAGACCCCCAAACCTGACCAGCCTAGAAGTACAAACAAGTCCCCAGGTAAGGCAGGGATAAGTTGGATTCAAACCCAAGCAGGGACTTCACCCAACCCCATTCAATCCTAATTCCTAACATATCACTGGTCAAGGACCTGGGCAGTGTTAAGATCCAGACCAATCGGCTGTCTAAACTCAGTTGTTTCAACACAACTTCTCGGGATAAACTCGGGATATTCAAACCCACTATAAAAGGGAGTTCTGAACAATAACACAGGCTGTTCATTGATGAACCTCGGTGAGTTGGTGGCTTTTCTGTCTCCAACAAATGACCCCTAACATCAGAGAACTTAATGTATTCAAAATGAGATTTTTGATGTGAATTTGCTATAAAACTTACGTACTATATGTTATTGAGTTGTTATGATGTGAAAGATAACATAAATTATATTAAGCCAAAAAGGGGAAAAATGTTAGAAGGGAAGACAAGAACTCATCTTTTAGATGTATAGACAGAATTTCAAGTACAGAGCTGTTTATTTCTTTGAGCAATAAAAGCAGATGATTTTTGAGAGTACTTAAAATTAATGGCTTTTCAGGTAAAATTAATTCAGATCTGTGAGTATATTCTGAAAAAACAGATAATCATCCTATAAAAACACCATATATAAACTCCTTGACAGTTGAAAATAATGGAAGCTTTTATAAAGCATATCAGCTCAAGTAACTAGATGCACATACACAATATACCTTTATATATTTCTTTAAAGAAGAACTTTTTTCCCCATCTGAAATTTAAATTGATCACACAAGTGAACAGGCATATATAAAAAGAAAAAGTTCTAACTCATCACACTTTTCTTGCCACGTGCTCTCTCTGGTAAAAGTAGAGGCATTCCCTGGAGGCATACAAGATACAAATTATTGTTAGTTCTGCAAAGCATTCAAAGGAAAAAGAAAAATCTTAATTTTAATAAGAGTTTGGTCACTCAATCCAAGCCAAACATTGATGTGCTGGAGTGTGTCCAGAGAAGGGCAACAGAGCTGGGGAGGGGTCTGAGGTACAAATCTGATGAGGAGCCTCTGAGTGTAATGCCCTAGCCCACTCAACAGATTTTTAGAGGATTTATTGTGGGTGGTGCATGGGAGAAACAAAAAAAAATTCCCAGTAGGTTCAATAACAAATTTTACTTGCAAACTTTAGAATACCCAGATATAATAAGGCACTTTGCAAATTGTCACTTGTCAAACTTTAAAAGATCCAAACAGAACAAGGCACTTAGCAAGGCATTGACCGGATTTTTTTGTCTGGATTAGAGGTATTTCTATAAAAAGAAGTTAGGGGAAGAAAGACTGCCTCCTACTCTGAGGGAGCTAGCAGCCTTCAGCCTGGAGAAAAGGACACTCAGGGAGGACATTAACGCTCTCCACAACTCCCCGAACAGAGGATGTAGCCAGGTGAGAGTTGGTCTCTTCTCCTGTCCAGCAATTGACAGAAAAAGAGCAAATGGTATCAAGTTGTGCCAGGGGAGATTCAGATTTGATGTTAGGAAAAAATTTCATCACTGAAAGGATTGTCAAGCCCTGGAACAGATTTCTTAGGGCTGTGCTGGAGTCACCATCCCTGGAGGCATTTAAAAGTTGTGTAGACATGGCAGTTGGGTATACAGCCTTGGTAGTGCTGGCTTAATGGTTGGATTTGATCTTAGGGTTATTTTTCAACCTGAATGATTGTAAAATTCTAATTAAAAAAAATTAAAAAGCAGTTTTATGACACAGCACTGTACTAAAGCTATAAAATTTAATTTATCGTTAAATACCCAGTAGCTTTTTACTACATAATCAAGAAAATTGATACAAAAAATGGTGACCAAAACCGTGCAGATTTTACAGCTATCAGCAGCGATTCCCTCCACACATATCTTCAACACAAACAATTAGATGTCAAGTGAAAGCTGAGGAATACTTGGAGTTTTATATAAATTAGCATTTCATAATTAATAAACCAATTTATAACTTATTAGGACTACAAGAACATTGAAAGTCTTCCATGATTTCATATATGAGTGCCACAAAATGGTTTTCCATACTCTCTATGTGAATACAAAATTTTAGTTGGAGCATCCTTTGGCAAGGATAATTTAAGGGGACATTTCTGAAGGGATAAGCTGAGTTACAACCAGTACCTGTTGATAACAAGGTAATGTGAAAGAGTAACCATTGGCTTAAAAAGACAGATCTTAATAGCTCATCTAGAGATTTCTTTAGCCTTTACAGTTTCTGGTGTTCAAAATTTATAAAGTGGCCTTACTATAGCAGGTAGTGAAGATTCAGAGCTTGAAAAACAATTTGGGAATTAATTATATTGCTTTAACTTCCACATACATCTTCTAAAAATGTAAACATACCTAGTTAAATCAACTGTTCATTCCTCAATGCTGCACTGAGAGAATATTCACTCATCAAACATTGGCACAAATAACAACCACACTACTTAGGAGGTATGTATCTACATTATAGGTCAATTATACTGATATGTATACCCATGTGTTTCTCTCTCCAGAATCAATTGGCATTTCACAAGCATGGAGAAGGAAGGTTTTATATTCACAAATTTAAATATATTACCACCAGCAAAACCCACATGAATAAAGATATTGATCACAATTAGACTGATAAAAACATGCACGGTGTATTTATTATTCCCAGTGGAGAAAGAATTACTGATTCACTGTAAAGATGGTTGTCCTGGAGTTTTTAAAATGTAGTGGAGCTTCCAAACAATAATACAAAACTAAAATTAATGTGTATATTTATTAACTACTACAATCAGCTATTAAACACTATATTTATTGTGACTGAATGCTTCATGTGAGGTGTCAGTTCTGGTTTCTGACATTAAGAAATGGGAAAACAATCATAAAGTAGTATAATAATTTAACACTGCACTTTAGCTAGTTAAGGTTACACTTCTTCTCCCTGACCCTTATTCTGTCATTGTACAGGTATTTTGACACTAACACAGGACCTAAAGAATCTCTTCAGAATCACAGAACACAGCATCTCTTTTGATCTTTCAAACTGAAAGTCATGCTGTGTGAAGATCTGAATAATAAAAATTTTAAACATAGCTATCCTATGATCTGTAAAGAAGTCCTCAATCAATTAAGTGTTCTAACTAAATAAAATATTTTTTATAAAGGGAGACTTCATTAATACATATTTTATCTCTCCATTGGCTAATTCCCATGAAAATAGAACAAAACTCATTGTTAGGATATTTGGATTACATGAAAGACACAGTGATGTATGCAAAAATTAGCCTCATTGCTATTTAAGGAGATTGGAAATTATATTTGAATTGCTGAAATTTTATTCTTGTTCTGGTTATTCAAGAATACTTTTCTGGTATTTCAATGGTAAGTCATACTCAATAAACAAATTGAAAAAACTAATATAGGCTTATGTAATTGGTGCAAAAAGTTTTAATTATTTAAAAACACTGTGTTATGAAACACATCCTAAAAGCCTTCATAAATCTTTTCCCAGACATTTTTTTTAATTTGTACTGATATACAAATAAGTTCCTCACATTGTTCAACTTTTCTTTGTTGTTTATCACAGAATTGTACATTTGGAAGGAACATATAGAGAATTGACAGTAAAAGATTAAGGTCCCTAGAGATACCTGGTATAGTGTCTCAACTATCATCCTAAAGAACACAGCCACAAGTCCAGTCTCCTTTGCTGTGTTTTTGCACTGGTAGCACCAGCTTTCTACCAGGCTATCACACAACATGGCAATCAGCTGATAAATACAGATTTAGTTTTATTGCTGCTGAGAAATGGATAATTCAACGGTGGGCTTACCCTAGACTGTTAAATTGCAATATTTAGAGCCTTAACAGTCATTTGGAGACTCAGCTGTTCTGTTTAGCAGCTACTAAAGCCCAAGTGCTGTTTGCCCTTCTGTCACCAAGCAGCAAGCTAGGAGAAGAACAGCCGATGAAGAAGTCAACATATTGATGAAAATATCAGAAAGTGAACAGAGAAAGCAATTTACAGCAATGACCCACACTAAGAAGAACTCCACTGTGAGGAAATATGCACAGTGTAAAAGGCCTACTAAGCTTTTTCTGCTACAGTTAGGGGCCACTTGCTAAATATTTAAACCAATGATGAAAGAGTTTTCACAGTCTAAAAGAGAAGAAAGACATGTCCTGAAACAACAGCAATTTAAGTAAAAGAAACTCTTCTGTTTTGTTTAGACAACTGCAGTATTTTATCTTCATGCATAATTAGTTGTATTTATATTGAAATAGAAAAGTTAGCATACACTAAGTATTCCACAGAAAATCCCAAGGTGTGAATGTTTATTGATGCTACTTTCAATAGTTTAGTTTTAACCAAAGTTTTCCATTTCTAAAGTATGACAACAAAAATTCTATTCTCAAGTTACTATATTTATCTTTCATTCTTCAATTACAGTAGATGTGCTCCAACATTATTAATTTTCTTTTCAACAGTGCATGTAAAATTAGATGATATACATCACCTTCTGAGTCTTTCTAGTTGTAACATTAATTTAAATCTTTTGTAATATCTCCATGAAAAAGGCACAATATGGAAACAGACTGGTTGGCACGTTTTTTAGCCCAAGGAAGAGATAAAATTTCTTTTAAAATTGTTTACCCATATAATTTTTGTTTCCCTTGCTTATATAGGGAGGATTTCTTATGTTTTGGGGTAAGGGATTGTTTGGTTTGGTTGCTGGTTGCTTTTTTTGGTTTGGAAATTCACTCAAGATTCTTTTGAGATAATGAACTGAAGATTTAGCCAAATGCAATGTTTACTTGCTGGACTAATATTTGAACCTTTAGGGATACAGAAACAAGAAAATTTGAATTTCAATCTGTGAAAAAAGGCTTCATACCTGCCGGACAGCTAGGTTGAAATTTTCTTGCTGCAGAGAAGGAAGAAACTTCCAAAGAAATTATTTTTAATTATATACTTTCAAAAATAAAGGCTAATATTTTTTGTCCATAAAGCAACAATGAAGTCCAGATATAACATATTGTAATATATTTTAATTTTTATACGGCTATAGCAACCTTGTACAGCCTTAAACGAAATTGCTGAATATTTTCCATATCTTGGATAAGATAGTTCTTGTTTACCCAAAATAACATTAAAACACAGAGAACTTGAGAACAGACAGTCCCTTTTATCTCTTGCCTATATGAAAACCTAATTAGCATGTAACTTTCCTGGACAATCTCACAGGAAAAGTCAAGCTGTATTTTGAGCTATTTTGAATCTTCATTCAATTAATGTCTTGAAAGACTGTCTTACAAGAGTTATTTTCTAATTTTTGTATATTTGCATAATTTAATATTACTTCAAGATTTTAGGTGTTATTAGAAAACAAACATCTTTTCATTCTGTGTTACTATAATATGGGAATAGAAGTATAATAAATAGAAGCAGCAACAAAAACAAGTGTATGTTGTGAAAGATAGTCTACAATGCAAACATCCTGAGTATTACCATGGCTTGCCTGATCCATTAAACATGATGTAATTTAAGTCTCCTTGAGTTTTCTTGGCTTTTAAGAAAGTTTAATCAAACAAAAATTAAGTCATTCTCAAAGATAAAGTTATTGACTCTGTTTATACTTTGGAAGAGGAAGTTTATATTCTAGGTTCCCAGAAATTAGTATATCAGGCATGACTGGAAAAGAATTACAAGAGTTCTGTTTAAAAACTACTTTTTATCTAAAGAAGCCTAACAAGCACAAAATGCTTTGCTAATCTTACGACTTACCTATTCCATGTCTAGGCTTTGAGGTCATATTTCAAAGGTTCAAAAAACAATGTGAAATAAATAATTTATGTCTCTCTAATCAGCATATCTCCATCATTTTAACATAAGATATCATATATTACTTACAATTTTATATTGTACTTTGTAATGTAATTTCTGTCCAATTAAAGAATACAGAGCAGGTGGACACAATGCTTGACACTTTCATCAACTACTGTATTTTTTCCCAGTACACAATCACTCCTCCAAAGTTTCCACAAATTTTTTATATTTCAGAATAATAAAAAGACTTAATGGGACATAGGGTACTTTCAGTAATTTATTCAGACTTTTACAGAGAAATGTGCAATTATACTTTTCAAGCATCACTTGCCTTAAAATCCTATAAATCCTATAAATGCAGAACTTTCAGTTTCAATGTGATAAAATTGATATGCCATTGTGTTTTGACAGAAAGGCTCTTAGGGAAAAATATTTATTTTTCTGTTTATCTCATGCATAGTTTTCATATCAGTTCATGGTCTACATAAGAATAAAAAATTCAGTTACACTGAAAAAGATGTAAAGCATGAAATTTACTCTAATGAATTGTAAAGAGGAAAAGATTAGTTATGTAGAAATCAGAGGTCCTGCCTAGAAGCTACGAAGAGATGAACCTAATGGATTTACAGGTATCTATAATGATACCACTGAGGTAATCTTTCCCACAGGGTCCACATCTGGATTTGTTGAGAGAGGTACACACAATAAATACCAAACTGAAACTGTCAATATGCCATTTGATACTTCCATTAGTATCCCAAAGACTAAAACAGACAAGGTGTGGGGAAAGAGCTATTACTGCCCTGTAAGTGCTCTGAGAGAGAATCCCCACACTGCCAATATTTTCAAAGGACATGCTGCCACACCAAAAGCAAGGGCCTTCACAAGATTTGTTTTCCCAGAAACCTCTGTGGTTGAAGATGTTTGAACAGATCAGGTCATGTTAATAGGCATTTAAAAAGCAAAGCATCCTTTTTAAGACAGGAAGATCATGTCTCAGACAGCTAGTCTCTTATATGATTTATTCCACATCGAATTGTTCTCCATTGCTGTAGAATCTAATGGGCTTTTGTTGAAGATAAAAGCAAGTACTCATCTAAAAAACATATACATAACTCTCAATGTAAGTAGAAATTGATGAAAAACTAATTTACACATATTATTTGAGTTACATTTTGAACATTTAAGAGAAAGAAAATTATGATTGAGAAGCCATGTTCACTTATTTCCATAATTACAGAAGACTCAAAAAGTGAAAGAAAATTATTCATTTTTATACAGTTCATAATGCAGAAACCCTCTTCTGTAAGTCTAGATGCCAAAGACATGAGTATGAAAAACAGGAAAAAAATAGGAATGTACTTCAAATAGCAAATCTTTATATGACTGATGTAGTATTTAGTATTGGAGCAACAAGTACTTGAATTATTTTCTGCAGAAAATCAGAAATACGGTGTTGTCCTGGGTTGTGGAGCTGGGTTTTGTGTATTCTATTTACATCTGTTTTGGGGCCTGATGACCCACCTTGATAGGCCATTGTTACCTTCCCCAGCCTGTGCGGTGCATTTGCATTTCTATACATCTCATGCCCTGGCGGTGGGGGGTGGGGGGGAGGGGAGGTGGCCGGGAGTCGTCGGTGCTGCTGGGCTGCAGGAGCTGGGTGCTCGGCGCTTCCTTCGCTGCGGGGTGGCAAGATCTTCTTCATCTCCTGTGCTCGTCATCCTGTTTCCCTCCTCGCGGCCCCTGAACCGGCTTCTTTGCAGAATCATCTCTGCTCCAACAGGATCACGTCTGCCACTCCAGAAGTGTTTGGACTGTTTACGTTTGGACTGTTTTCAACATCCTGAATCACAGGGTCAGATTGAAACTCTGACTCTGTCAGGGTTTTCTTCTAAAATTATTGTTTATTTGTTTATTTGTTTGTTTGATTGGGTGGTTTTGTTTCCTATCATATTTGTATTGTTAATACCTCCTAGTAAAGAACTGTTATTCCTATTCCCAACATCTTTGCCTGAGAGCCCTTGATTGCAAAATTATAATTCGTCGGGGTGTGAGGGGTTGGTATTCTCCATCCTAGGGGAACCTCAGTTTCCCTGGCAGATACCTGTCTTTCCAAACCAAGACAGGTGTAATTGCATTCATTTACTATGAAAGGGCATAATTTATGACACTCTGTTTACTCAAATGTAAGATATCGAGAAATTGTTATAATCTGCTTTTTGATGTGGTCTGCTCTTTTCTGTCATTAGCAGGAGAAAAATTCCCATCAAACACATTTTTGCTCTAATAAAATATTAATTTTCAGAGTCTATCACATGCAGGATGAAATCCCCAATACAGTGAAGAGCATCATATCATCACAATCACACCTAACTTAATCTTTAAACTGACATCAATCTTGAATCACCTAATCACCTAACAAGGTCTGCTTTTCCCTCTCATTGCTGCTAGTGACAGGCAAAGGTCTGCAGGTATGGACACTCAGACATTCAGCAGGAACCTGACCTGTAATTCAGTTTTATTTTCAGGGATCATTTTGGCTACACAGGGATAATCTGGTTTGGTTGTGCCTTTGACTTAAGCACAGCTGCAAGGAACAGTCATCCCAGACAAGAGAAGACTAAGCTTAAGAACCTGAGATGCTTTTCTTTTGTTCTTGGTGAGAAGGCCTAAAAGAAATCCTAAAGCTGAAGTAAAAGCATGAGAAGAGTCTGTCAGAGAAGTGCACTTGCCTGATGTGGAAAAAGAACTAGAGTAATCCCCTCACTCAAAGCAAGTTCTCAAAGGAAAACACCACCACTCACGGGAAGTTGTGTTCATCCTGCATGTTCACTGCAGGAACCAAATGATAAATTCTTACATAAAGGCTTGACATATTTTTCTGTTCAAGTTATTTAAACATTTAAGACTTTTTTGCATCATTAAAATTCTAAAAGGCCCAAAGATTTTTTGTTTTATATTTATTTAGGTGTTTAAATGTTATATTTTCAATTTGTTTTTAAAGAAATTAAAGATATGGGCACCGAGTATACCAAGAAATAATCATATCCTCACATTTGGTAAGACTGAAAGATGATTTGAAGTTTGATTGCAATAGGAGCTTTAAACATTTCTTTCTGTCTTTACCATAAAAGCATATGCATTGTAGTTTTGAGCTGAATGCACATCTGAAATGCAATAAACTGATTCTGACAGGAATGTAAGAATTCTATGGATCAAACCTTAAAGAGGAACAGACAAAATAAGAAGGGAATACAGAGCAATAAAAAGAAAATTACCAAATGTTAATTTGGAGTAATTTTAGCGTCCTTCCATGAGCATACTGAAATTAGTTCCCTTAAAGCTGCAGTACAAAAAAGTGGTCAGTGTTGAATTTCCTTCACCCAGCTGATCATTTCCACTCCAGGATCAAGGCAGGTGGAGAGACACTGAGGACAAAGGCTTTCAAAGTATGAACAGCACAGAAGACAAAACCTCCCAAATTTTCCATAATTTCTGTCCTGTTTTTCATATGCGTGTAACAGAAAAAAAATGCAAGAGGCTCCAATAAGGTTTCTTTCCACCTAGAGCCAGTTGCCAGGACCATGTCCCAGCAGTTTCTGAATATGTCCAAGGTAGGAGATTTTCTCATTTTTTCCATTTTTCCCTTAGAATGTAACCCCAGCTATCTTCAAATTCATATTATAATTTTTTTTTCAGTGGGCATAAACTCCCCCCATCCATAGGTGCTGATGATTTTGGTGGTGTTAAATTTTTATTCTCATGAAATTAATTCCTATATAATTTATGCTATGTAACAATACTAAGCTAGAATATCAAAGCAGTGACATACCGTGAACAGCCACATAACTGTCATGGTTTTTTCCTCATACTTTGCAATACAAGAATTCATTTATAATTGCTTTATGCAATTTGCACCAATAATTACTGTGCTGTATTTCTGAAACAAGAAGTCAGAAGAAACACTGAATAATAAAAGTCTGAAAGCTGAATTATATGTAGCTTCTCAATAATTATTGCTGAAAGTCAAAGGGAAGAATTAAATTGGCTTGCCTATCCTGAACTTGCTCACTAGACAAGCTGTTTACATGTGAGAAATTCTTGGTATTTTGTTATGCTCCTATGTCATTTGTACTACAATAATTTTATGTGTAAATGCAGGTATTAATTTCAAAAATTTGAAAAATATAAGAATTATTGTATTGTCTGCACACTGTCATTTTTCTGTATTTTTTATCATCTACTGAAACAATTTTTCATAACATTTTTGTATACACACTATAAATTACTTTGGATTATTTTGCTCTCTTTCTGAAAAATAAATAATAAATATTTATTAAAAATTTTACCATACACACATCAGACAAAGTAGGTACTCAGAAAAGATAGATCAAAATTACTTGCTTGACAATGAAAATTGCGAAGAAACAAACCCTTGACTTTTATACTTGTGTCAGACACTAGTAGGAAAGAAAATTCAACATCAAACTGATGCCTTGAGAAGGCTGACCTGGAACAGAGACTGGACAGAGATAGAGAATAAAGTAGGTATTTATTAAAAGGCCTTAAAGGATACACCTTGGGCAGTACAAGAGCCTGGCCAGGGCTACACCCAAGATGGACCCAAAATGGTCACAAAATGGATGACTGGTCACGAGGTCTTACACTTTTACAAGTTTTGATCCATTTACATATTGGGGTTAATTGTCCAATTATAGCTTTGTGTTATGAAGTCCATCCTTCTGGTTTTTTCTCTTCAGTTCTCTCTGTTGTTTACGCTTTTGGGCCTGAAATCTTGTAATGGCTGTCCTTGGTCTCAAGCTGGAAAAGGACTGTTTTGTCTACCTATTCTGTGAAGAGAGCTGCCTAACACTTTATAAGAAGCTCAGAGCTACACACCTAGGCAGCACAAAATCTAAAAAAATATGAAAGCTAAAACTTAAGGCATCATTTCCCCCCTTTAGAGGTTTGACAAGGCCTTTACCTTGTCAAGTCTCTATTCAAAATATCTAGTAATAATAGGCATTTAATAACAAATAATTTGTAAAGCATTTTCATTTCTCTTAAAGAGTGAAGCACATGTGTTCTTCCTTTGATAAATCTAGACTATCAGTAGTAAACCAGTCCAATTTGTCATATTCAGTGACAAAACTGACAGGATCAATTTCCTATTCAGCAGTTTTGAGTCCTGTTTTGATGTCATTAGGAAGTAAAGATTTGGAGGATCGAGGTATACAAATTTCAGCCTTTCCAAAACCCTAAGCTTTTGGAAAAACATGCTGTGGTCTTTTCTCACCCTGTTGCAGGCACTGAGGGCTCAGCAAAACATACACCCAGGATTCTGCTGTCCATGGTGGCTCAGAGAGATCTTTGCAATCAGTGAGGGTGAGTGATTGCTGACAACACCCCACCAAAGTCCTCATTCCAACAAAAAAGGTTAAGTGGTAGCCAGTGCAAAACAGAGACGTGCTGTCCAGTGCTCCAGCTAGTTACACAGACAGAGAGGAAGGCCACTGTCCTCTTTATGTCCATTACCAACTTATTGAAATTTGCATTTTGACTTCTATCCATGGTCAATGAGAGATGCTCATGGAACATATGTTCATGCATAACTTTGTATTTTTCAAGGAAGAGTACCTCAGTAGAGAGGAGAAATGTTTCTAGAGCCTTTCTATCTAACCCATTGGTTGCATTTCCTCACAGAAATGAAGCAGCTTCACCAACATTCTTCATCTGGTTTGCAAAGTAGCCAGAGTTCGTGATTCTTTTGTATATTCCTGCCAAATACATTTAGCAATCATTAACAATTCAACTGCTCAGAAAGTGCTTGTATACAACTTTAGTAAATAAAAGATTGCAGAAATAGTCGTAGTTTAATTTAGAGTGAAGAATCAGATTTAAAAATAGCTTAGTTTATCAGTGTCAGTACTACAGGGCTATGATTTTGTTTATTCTAGGTAGCAAAGTGTACTGGCTCCATTAAAAATGGAAAGGCAGGTCATTTAGCTTCTCCATGGAATGCAAATCAAGAAACGAGTAAATGAGTCTGTTATGGGAATGCAATTTGTCTTTCAGTAGGAAATCTTGTGAGGCAAGACATGTCTGAGCAAATACTGTTTGCAGAAAGAAGCATCAAAATAAATTGTAATAATCAAAATTATGTTCTGTTTACATTAGTGCTACACACTATGCCTAAACTCACATCCTCTAAGTAGCCATTAACAGCTCAGATCTGTCAGACTTGGAAAAAAATCTTTTCTTCTTTCTTTAAATCTGAGAAAAACACTGAATATGCAGACATAAAAAAAATAGTTCCATAGGTGAAATATTTATTTTTACTTGATTTAATTTCTATTTTCATTCATTACTATGAATGTCATAGTGTTTTCACTGGCACAATAAAGTTTTCTAAAAGATATCACACCTCCACATGGAAGAAAATAATTTCTTTATGAGAAAGTGTTCTAGTAAATTTATGAGATTATGATCCACCTGAACTATAAAATACTTTTCCCAAGAGCAGGAAGATTCATAGGTGGCGATTACATAGATCCACATGAGGTTTAACAGCAAATACATACAAGCTCTGCTTCGGATAAAAAGGAGAATGGACCTAGGAAGTGAAGACTTATTTAAGGACAGCATACAGTCTTTTTAACCATTAATCAGTCATTAGTCAGTTTTGAAAGGGATACTTTGAATATTCAGTTGCTCAAATGACATGAATATTTGCTGCCAATATCTTTATTCTGTGTGTTTGTAGTTGGTGAATACATATACATATACAAAGTTATGCATGTTATAGATACATGTGTATATATATATATACACAGAGAGAGAGAGACAAAGTATGTTTATAGTTAACAAACTACAAACCTTTAAAAAAAAAAAGCAGAAGATGGCAGAAACTATCAGATTCACACAGACAAGTGTTATCAAAACAAGTAGAGCTTTGGTTTTTCACGATCTTAAACCAGCATAATTTCTGAAAACATATGGCAAAAACATAAGGCCAAATTTTAAACTAGGTTACACAATGGAGCGCTACTTCAACTATCAAAGTTGCAAAGAGGTGTGGAATGTAGCCAGTTTGATGTCTAATTTTAGGGCAGGAATATGGAATGGGGGCAAGTGCATTTCTGAGGTAACATACAAGTACAGATTTTTAGTGCATGTTCATGATAATCGCAAATTACTTTTAAAATAAATCTTGTGAATTTTAAGCTGAGCATCATATTTCACCTGCCATCCATTTTCTCCCCTCACATTTTCCCCTCTCTGTTATCCATGGCCTAATTAGAGGCAGAACGCACTGGAGTGTGAACAAGCACAGATGGCAAATCAAGTACAACAAAAACTTGAAAGACTGCCCATGCAAAGCAAGCCATATTAGCTCATGTTTACAAATTGTAAAAGAACAACTACATAAATAGTACTTTCCTCCCTACTCATATCTCCATAACTAACTCAGTAAAATGAAGTTTTATAAATATTCTAGATTATAAGTGAGAAAAGTGGGAGCTTGTAAAAGAAGATTTATACAAAGACAAGACTTACAAGGCAAGTGCTTTCTCTACAAGAAAATTCTTGAAAAAGTCCTGGAGAATACTCAGAAGTGATAAGGCCTCTAATAATCTAGAGAAAAGTAGGCCTATATTTTTCAGTAGTGTTAAATTTTAGTTAAGATCAGAGATGCTGCAAGGAGCGGACAGGTGTTTTTCAGCAATAGCACTGGATTCCACAAGTGATCTTTGTCCTAGGTAAGGTTTTAGTTATGAAGGTCAGGAATGATGCCTAGACCTGAAACATTTGGGATTTCTCTCTTAGTTAAAAAAGAGAGTAGGCAAGTCTTTTGTGGAGTCCCTGGAGCCCCTCGAGGTATTATCCAGGGTCTGGCCTTGGAAGGATTTCCCATAGAGACTTCCCACCTAGACTAAAAGGACTTCCCCATAGTGCCTTGTGACACTCTATAACACTACCCCAGTCTCGTTCTCCCTGATGCCCAAATTCTCATGGTCTCTCCTTTCCCTGATAATCCTTTGGTTGTGGGACCCCAGTGACCAGCCCCGTCTTCCCTACAGGTCACTGACTTTGCCTGCCCTTTGTACCACACCCGTGCCATCAGGCCATTGGCTGCTGTGCCCCATACTTCAGCTGGTACACAGCACATGGCTTGGTCTTGTGTTCCTGATACCCTTCAGCACCTGAAATAAACCTCGCTGGAAGTTTATCACACAAAAGGCCCTTCTGCCTCTCCTTGCTGAGCTAGCCTCGAAACGTTTATGGATGTGTGAGCTTGACGGCTTTGCTTAAATTTCCCCCAAGCAGCTTTTCCACTGGAGAGGCTTATTGGGATCTAGGCTTCAGCTCCATGCCTAAAGGACGCACTGCTACAGTCCTTAGGTCCCTTTGAGAAAACAAAAAATTAAACCAATGTATTCAAATCTGAGATGGTGAAGAAGAAGAATTTTAATTAAACATCCTTTTATAACCTCATGTCAACTCAGTTTTAAATTCAGATTGCTACAGTTGAACTGAGTTTGCAAAAGTAAAATGCAAAAATATGCTTAGGAATACCCAGTTCCTTGTAAGTTCTTTCACAGTAGTGTCTGTATACTCTAGGCTATCACACAGACTTCAGCAGTTCATGAAAAGCAGAACTGTAAAGGAATCTTGGAAAATCTGGCGAGTACATCCACAATGTTTTCTGTTCATACCCTTAAACCATGCATCTGTGTAGACTAATGCTCTGTGGAAGCAAAGCTAAACTTGTTGTTCCACATCCACATGGTGGATAGGATGCAAAATACTAAGAAAATTATGACCTCCAGGACCTACAGTAAACAAACAAAAATAAGACATCCCACAAAAATAATGGAAATATGGTTTCCCTTAGGAATACATTCCAGTATTTGTTGAGATGGTATAAAAACACATAAATATGACAGAAACTGCCTAGATAATGAATGATTTTATATTTAATGATTATAACCTAAAATTTACTCTTATATAAAGTCTTTCATACCCAATTCCCATAGCATAGGACAAGTTCAATAACCCCTCAATTTTTTTAAGGATGACAAATGATGAACTTGCATTAATGATGGGAGCAATAGACACTTCTGTAACTTTTTCTTTTCATGCCCCTGAAGTGCCACAATTACTTTCTTGTTTAATGCATAGACTAGCCACTGATACTCATGTTATTTTTAAACATAACCTTCAAACAGACTACAAGCTCTCACGGCCTAAATGGCACTGATGGTGTTTAGTACTTGTAGTGTCAAGCTTCTCTTCTTCCTCAGGTTTCAATGAATAGAAATAAAGAATACTACCATCTTTCATGAAATCATGTTCATATTATCAACACTTCTGCCTAACTGCTAGTTCCATCAGCATTCCCTTATTCTGTACCAGGTCCCTCATATCCCAACACAGAATGATCAAAAAACCCCTTCAGGAGTCACTTTCATGGACTGTATTTAATACAAGTTCTTAAAGGTTAACTCACCCTCAAAACAATAATGTGGTTTAGAATACTCATTGCATGAAGTTTACATAAAAGTAAATTAAGTCAGACCCTATGGAGGAGATTATGTACATGTCAATATAAATTTTATCTATGTCATAGAAAACAATTGTGCAATCATACATATATGTAAAATGTCAAGAAAATTAGTAATATCTTATCCAACATAAATAGTACAAGGTCAAAAGGATTGTTAGCATGTATGTTTTATGTACCATAATCTAGGCTGCAGAGTCTCATAGTTCTGTGACCAGAAAAGTCGTAACACCGGAGAAGATAGCAAATTTTACTTAACCAGTAAAGATTATAAAAGCATAACATAATCCTAATTCATCTAAATACTTTTAAAAAGTATGTATTTTTACTCAAAGTCCAGAAGGAAGTGCTGGGAGACTGGAAGGTGAACAGACTGCCCAGGAGACAGCAGGGATGGGGCTAGAACCATAACAGCAATTTATCTACATACAACTCACATATCTACTCTACAGTATTTAAGGACACACAAACTGAACTGGAATCTTTTATGAGCATTATGACAATATTCAAAATTATAATCTCATTCCCAATTTTAAAAAATGGCTGAAAATCTCTGCAGATTAAAATCAAAGGTTAAAGACATAGGTTGAGTAAATATTTTCTAATCCAACCCTCAGGCTTCAAAATATTTAAATAACTGAAAAGGAAGAGAGAATTGTTCAAAATTTCCCTTCCTGTGTTCAAATCCTTATAAGAACACCCACACACACACACTTTACCTACTGGTAAAAGTAGCAGCCGTTTATATGGCAGCTTAAGAAAGGAAAATTGCCCATACTTCTTCCCCAAATTAAGGCAGAAAAAAGACCTATTTAACTTTTAAAGCCATTCAAAAATTGCAGGCCTTCTTGCTGAAGTTCTAATCCCTCAATACAACACAAAAACTTTGATTTTCTTCTTGGTCTATAAATAAAAGCATTTTCTTTCTACACTTCTCCTGTCATTTTGTTTTCTGAAGTAGCCAAACTCCATATTGCATAAAACAATAGCATGATTTGTGAATTTTTTAGTTTACTTGTTACTTATTTGTCTCTTGTAACGCTTAGTGACTAGAGGATCTCAACTGCTGTATGGGTTGAAAATGGGTAAATCTCAAGAGTACACAAGTGGGAGAAGCTATTGTGGCCAGCTTGGAGGTACTGTCTCTCCTTGATTACAGATTACACCATACTCATCACACAGCTAGACTAAGAGTAGTTTGAAATTAAAGTTTGAGCTAGAAGACTCTTCTTCAGAGGAAAAAAAAACGGTATCCAATGAAACTAAAGAAACAGTTCCATGAAATAAGCTCTATGAAATATGAATAAACTGAGTAGTTTATCCTTCGTATGCAGAATCATGCTCTGCCTGTATAAAACCACACCTGTGCATGCAAACACAGTCCCTTGAGCTGCTTTTTGAGATGATTCACTTCACTTTTGTTCTTGATGCACATATGCTTTCAATCAAGTTGTGAAATAAACTTGGTGGTTTTATCAGTTTCCTAAACAAATGCTCCTAGGAGAGCACTTTTTTTTTCTGCTACAAAACAGACTTTAAATATTGCTAGGCAGCTACATATTTTAGAACGTGTTTTGTTCCTTTACCAGTCCCACAAAGTAGTTTAAATCCCACTGTCAAACTTTCTGATGATAACTTTTTCTACTTTAAATACTTAAGTGTTCAAAAGACTTTGAAACTGGGGTTTAACATCAAAGGAAAATATTTTTGTTTCATTGAAGGAAAGCTAATGTTTTCTCTACAATCATCTCATTTACTATAAGCATGTATATGTTACTATGCTCTTACTACGTTATGTATTAAAACATTAAATAAATCCAGTGAAAATCAATCAATCAATCAGTCAATCGATAAATAAATAAATAAATAAATAAATAAATATTCTCCATCAGTCTTAATAGTACACTGTGCCACACCAATAGAACATTCCTACTTCAGTGGTATGAAATTCGTAGACACTTTTGTTGTGAAACTCATCTTCCATAAAAGAGCATTGATATAAAGTCTGTCAGGAGTGCACTGGTCCAAAGCCAAGAAGAGCATTTCAGCACTTGTATCTGACTTGAGAGGAACTTCCTTGACAGCTCCTTCACTCACATAATTGAAGATATTTCAAGTTTTTCTTTTTATTTAAACCTCCCCAGTTTGGAAGAGAAACTGCAGAGTGAAACCAAAGAAGTGAACCTGTAGAGTGAAGCTGTCCCAGCAATAACAAATTGAGGCATTGCCAGAGAGCAGTAGGTTTTTCGTGTGTATCTGATTTATTTCTGACCCCTTGTTTGCTCCCATCTTCCCCTACTCCTGGCACTTTTTTGGTCTACAATGACTGAAACTCCCAAGGGGTCCAAGCCCAGATGATGAGACCCCTTTGAGTTTCCTTGGGGCTCAGCTCTGCGGTGATTTAATGGAGAGAGAGACAGCCTCAATCCAGTTGTCCGAAAAGTAATTTTAATAACGTGAAAACAACAAATAATAAGACATCCACTGTATGGGAACGAACTGGACCAAGGCAGTAGCAGGGGGCCAAAGGCAAAAGGCAAGGTCTAGGGTCAGACAGAGGTAATTATACAACCTGGTGTGGGTGGGGAGTTAAGGTGGAGTTTGGGGGAAGGGTCCAACTGGAGACGGCAATTAAGAATATTAAAACGCTTGCACCAAAAATTAACCTATGATAACACAGAGAACGAGGATCCATCTAGTAACACTTGCATACTTGAACATGTGAATAAGCTTCTTGCTTACTGCATTTTGAACAGGGTTTCCCAAGGCCTTATTCCAGGGTTTTCTTCTTCCCCAGGGAAACCACCTGTATGAATGACTTTTTTTACTAAACTCACTCTCTTCCCTTTACAGTAGTTAAAAGAAGAACTCCGCATATATTCTGTCCATGTTTCTTAGCAAAACATCGTCCTAATGTAAGTTGATATCTTCCTTTCTTGACTTATAGAATACTTGTATTCAAAGGGCTGTTGAGTTGATCTGGAGATTGCTCTTAGCACTATGGCTGTTGTCTCTTTTCCCTCAGTTTTCAACCCATCAGAATTAATCAAGCTCTGCCTTCATTGTATAAAGTTGTCTTCAAACTCTGAAATATCTATCAAAAGACTATATTTAAGATTGGACTCTAGATATGTATAACATAGACCCAGTTTTCCAATTACATTTTTCAGATTTTATCTTCATTTACTGATGCAGACATTATTGCTATGAAGTTTGAAATATTAGCAGGGTTTTAAATAAGCTTTTAGGAAGTCCAAAGGAAGTTCAAAACTTCATGAAGTCTACATATTCAGAAATAAAGATATTAACTATTTTAAAACTAGATAATTTCTAAGTAATCCAAGGAAAGCCAGTGAGAGACCTGAAGCCTCTGCGCTACTAATTTTTTCCAACATGTCATATTCTGTTCAAAGAGTTTTCATCAGACGTGTAGAAAATATTTCCTTGTGCATACATTTTCAAAGCTCAGGCAATTTATAGGCATTTTGAATTGACCAAAAATAACTTTAACTGATTGAAGACTGTTTAGCAGCTAAATTATATTTCAGTACCAGCAGGTTTCTTGGATAAAATCTTGAGATATGACAAAGTTAGCCACTAAGAGTGCTTAAACCAGAACTTTATCTTTGTTGTTGGATTTCTTAATTTTCTCCTTTGCCAGTACTTTCAGACACCCAAGCCATTGTCCCAGCTAGCTATGGATTGTAAGTTACTACTTACATGGATTATGGAGTTAACAGCTAGAGGAATTAATGGAATTCTGTTTTACAGGGAGAAGTAAATATGCAGAATCTTCACTGTCATTCAACACACACCTGGATAACATTGCTTAGTCTTCCCGTAAATACAGCTGCAAGTACCTTTAGATATAATAGTATAATTGCATGTTTAATGAGAGCAGAGGAAGCAAAAATATTGTGGTTTGTGCTCCTGTCTATTTAGATTCATGAGCAACATGCTCTGTCTCTGGAAACCTTAAGCAAGATCAACAAAACCACAAGCTTCTTTTTTTTCCCTTGAGAGGTTGTTAACATTTCAGTGAGAACTTGGTCTCAGATTGCTTATGCCAATGCTAACCTTATGAAGGCTGCTGCCTTTGCATATTGAGAATAGCCATCTCTAATGACTAGTTAAATGTTGCATGCTCTTTTTTCTTGCTGCTATTTTATGACTGCAATATAAACAGAGATGTATATATATATTCTTAGTGGGCTACTAAAAATCAGCCCAAGGTTTTATTCCTGGAAACAACTAATTACTAAGCTCATCAGAAATATTTGGAGATGTCTAATTTTTTTCCAAACCAAAGAACTCTTTCCATTATTTACCATTACAATAAGATAATGGCATCTGTAGAAACACATTAAATGTCAGCATTGAGAAAATTTTATTTTCACAGTCAACATTTTTGTGATTGTAGCAAACCTATTATATAATTTTCAAGATGAGCTCTGCTTAATCTGAATTTGGTTTATTGTTTGTTGTAAAATCATAATGCTATCCATTTATATTAAGGAATTCCAGTTGCATACCCTTGTCATCCATACACAATATATGCGTTCTCTAACAAATGGAGCAATCTTTTGGAAAATCTGGGAAAATTGCTGAATTAAAATATTTATGCGGCAGACAGAGTACAATTCCTAGAACAAACAAAGTTCCCTGCCACAGCAGTCAGGTTGAATAAAAGGAACATAATATGAATAATAAGGAAATATGAATAATATGAAATAATAATATGAACATAAGGAAAATATCACTAATATAACAATCCCAAATTGTGGAGAAGGGAAGAGTTTTGAGAGGTTTTGTGACAGCTTGGCAGGTGAGAGGAGAAAGCTGGAGTCAACTGTGTTACACAAAGAACAAAATAGAAACACTGAATCAATCACATAACTCCTGAGTGCAAAGTGACTGTCATATTAAACCAGACACCAAGAGAAAGTCAAAGATTAGATTGCAATTAGGTGACAGAAAAAAGTTAAAGCTGTGCAGGTGGTAGTACAAAACTCTTCCCACAACAAGGAGTTCAATGAAACCACATAAATAGTAAATAAAGGGGGAAAATTGGCTAGTATAGGCATGAAGGAATTCAAAATTAAAGTGTTGAAGAGGAACTTCAAGAGAGATAGGGGTGACATGGACAATATATGATGATCCCTTGCTGTGATAAATGCTCCAAGTACAGCAGTGCGTGTGGAACTAGACAAGGTGTGGAGAATAGAGGAAACAATTCTTCACCCAATTTTGCATCATTTTGCAGAGAATATTTCAGCTTCCCAACTATATTTTTAGAGGAAGTCTCCATCTTTTCTTAGATTTTTTTTTTCCAATCTGTAAGAGTAACTACCATCGTGAAAGGAGTTGGAATATTTCTTTATGCATATGCATCTCTGTCTAATTGAAAGTCCTGTGCCAAAAGCAGGACCAGAAGGCTAAATAAAGCAGAAAAAGAGATGTAAACAGCCACTCATTTTCCATTGTGTCCCTACTTGAACATGCAAATAATTGGCAAATATTTTCACCTCAGTAGCACCCTTTGATACTACTGAAAGAGCTGCCAGAGTGACATGTTGCTCTCTAGAATGAGTTAGCACAGGCCTAGAAATCAAACTAGAACCTCTGGCTGCTGTACAGGTTGAGAGTGACACCTTAAATCTTCCAGCAAAACCCATAAAACATGCAACAATATGAGATAATACACATATGTTAGGTTTGCTTTATACAGTGCTCACATCCCTCACACCCTGAGTAATTGATTTTCCTCTTTCATCAGCTTTTGATTAGATATTGCCTAAAGTGACTGATATGACTAATATTTTCACCAGTTAAGAAATTATTTATGGTTGTTCTATGCATAAGAATTAAAATAACCAGCTATGCTCGTCATACCGTAACAATCTCTTAGTGGTCAGGGTCCCTACACAGGAATAAGACTTCTTGCTCAACAACTCAATTTACAGGAGAAAATTATTTTACTTAATACCTAAAACCAAAGTTCAGTAAGATGTTACTCATGTACAGAAAACAGTGTGTGTGGAGATGCCATTATGATTGTACAAGAAATAGCAGAAAACCCTTTTCTTTGGATATATCTGTGTCTTTTTACTAAATCTATGTAAACATTATGAACATTTTTTAAAATGAGCTGAACTCCCACATAAACGTTAAAATTTAGAAACAACAAACAGAAAAACTACATGTTCAAAGACAGTATAGAACTCACCACACACATACACAGAAAATCCACGTGTGCACTCAGTATCCCCTCTCTGGAACAAGATTGGATTTTTGCATTACCACACATAAAAAAAGAGATACCTATAATGTATATGAGTCCATCAAATTAAAAAATTAAAAATAAAACAAATCTCTTTCAAAAACACCTTCAATTTTCACTATGTCCCTCCAAAAACCAGAATATGTAGGAAGGTTGGGTTTGGTTTTGGTTTGGGGTTTTTTTTTTCTTTGTTTGTTTTAGTGGGGTTTGTTTTTGGTTTTTTTGGTTTTGGTTTTTTGGTTTTGGTTTTTTGGTGGGTTTGGTTTTTTTTTTTGTTTGTTTGTTTGTTTTTTTTCCTTTTTATAGTACAATAAGAAATATTTTCAATTCAACTCCATCAAGGACCCAAAATTTCACATTCTTATAGGGAGTCCTCTAAGCCTCCAAAGGCTGTTCTGTTAAACAGAAATTTTCATTTCGGGTTATATCCTCCCCACATTACTATGCTCTCTCTGTTTCCTCTTCCCAAGGTTTTGAATGACTTTGAATCATCCTTTTAAGTCTCTTGACAAAATAATTTAAAGTTGCTTCAGAAATTCTATATACAAGCATAATTACTATCAATGTCTCCCAACAATTTGGGTTACTATTTCATTACACAGAATCAGTTTATAAACCTATGGTAAACTTTCAAGAACCCAGTCAAAACAGTTGAAGACGCCATGCTATCCATTACTTTTTGCCTTATTAGGACAACCAGTTGATGATCTGCAAACTTATGATTTAGCCCCACATAGTTGTTACTCAGTCCCCATAAACCATTCTTGAGTCCTCAACTGAATAAACAGCAAAAACTTTTTCTGCAGAAATTGCTGAATTACCTCTCTGTTTTGTTTGCAAGCAGGTGTCACCTCTCGCAGACCTAACCAACTCAGCCCCATTTAAGAACAAACTCTAAATCTAGGCAATCCAGCTTTAGGAACAAAAAGGGCTCACATTGTCAATATTTTCTTGATGTTACGAAAATTTGAATTGTTTTGATTTTGGGGTTTTTTTGAACAAGCACCTTAGTGCTGCAGAAGTTTTCCCTCTTTTGAACAAATTTAATTCTCTTCACACTGACCTCACTTTAAAGTTGCCATTTCAAATGCTAATTGCCTAAGGACACAGTGGAACAGGTGTTCATACGTGCCCATTGTTCTCTACTAAAAATTACTGCTTCTGATCTTTGCCCAAATCCTCAAACTGTAGAATTTCCATAGAATACTCCTTTCACTGATGAGGAATGACAATTTATTAGCCTTCCAAAAACCTTCTAACAGAATGTGATTAACCAAATTTTGCTATGCATTGTTCCACACCTGCCAGTTTTTAGTGATGCCAGGTTGCAGGAATTTGTCACTTCATCATTTCTTTGTTTCTTAATTGTTTTGTTTGGGCTTTTTTATTTATGGGATATCTGTTTTTCAAAAGCACTGACTGTTCCTTGCCCTGGTGGAAATCCAGCCTCTCATTAGCACGAACTTGCAAGCATAGATGTGAAAACATCTTCCCCTAGAATACCAGTTCTGTGAAGTCCCAGTGTTCCCAGACATCGACTTGTTTGGGTTAATTTTGCAGGCAATGCTCTTTTCAAGCCATGAAATTAATATTAGTTATGCCAGGCCATCTGTGCCTACCAAATGCATGATATCATCCATCTTGATGTTTCTAGAAACTGAAGAAGCTGAGCACACATATGAATTGTACCATTGCTGACAAATATATTCATCTGGAACAGCTCTTTGAATTAGTCTTTTATCTAATATGTTCTCCGTCTCTTGATGTTTCTACTGAGCTTTTCTTTCTCAATGAATAATGTCATTGACAAATTAAATTAGAGTCATGGAGTTAATTTCTTTGCCACAAGAGTTAGAATGAAATTGATTTATTTTCTATGAACCAGCTGCAGCCAGTAGTTCTATATTTTACAATTGTTTCTACTCTAAAGTTGGTTTAGTAAACAGTCAATTGAATGTATTTTATCTGTCACGTTTATTTAAAACTATCAGAATTTGTGCATGTCCCACACTCTAATAAAGCAAAGGATTTCAAAGAGAACATTTTTATTAGATGCCAAGTATTCCTTTTTTTGTCACTAAGATATTTTTCCTATATAATTTATCAAGTAACCATATAATTAACAACTTCTATGCATATTTTTCACCCTTATCTTCTCTCCCACAAATTGACTAAAGTCATATTAAGATTATAACTGTTAAAAATCTCTTTGCACTGATAAAATCTGTGGGCACTTAGTGCTATGAGTTTGTTAAAACTCCAAAATACTAAAGGGACCTAAGCTAATAAACTCATTTGTCGCACACGACACAAAGAACTGACACCCACACACTGAGATGTCCAAGGCAGAAAAGAGAAGGTTTATTTACAGCTTCAACATTTATCGAATTCCAGCAGTGACCATGGATTGGAGAAAGAAAATCTTCCTCTTCAACCACACTGGACAACTCAACAGTCCATCAACAGTCTCCTCCTTGAATGGAATCTTTACATTCTCATGGAAAGAATGTAAAAATTGTTAGATTTTACAATAACAAAAGGTTATTTATATAAAATTGCATCTGACTCCATTAGAAAATGTAAACACAGAAGGCTAAAAATAAGACTTTAGAGAACTCCTTAAGGGACAGAGGAGAACAGCAAAAACCCAGACAACACTCTAACATGGAACTACTGCCAAGAGCCAAGGTTCGTAAAGGTACATTTTCTTTGAGTCTTCATTTTATTGCAATAACATGAAGTTGAATTTATTCCCTGTACTCTTGATAGCAAGCAGTAGCGACTTTGCAATCTATTCACCTGAAAAATACACAATTATTTCTCTTGCAAGGGCTATTGTGATTGCTTATCTATAGTATGAGCAATAACATTTAGTTATATAACTAGACTATACAGGTATTTTTATTCTTAATCTTATTTTACTGGCATTTAAACTATTGTCCATGAATAAATTGGAGAACTCCTACACGTAAACCAAATTTTCAGATATAGTAAACAGTGTTTTCAGTGGTTTTCTAAAGAATCTTTTTGTGAGTTTCAGATTAGTCCTTCAGATTAGTTGCATATTTCATATCACATGTTCCATGATCTGTTCCTGATATATTTTACACACATCCCATTTGAATTATAGGATTGTGCTTAAGAATCAGTTATCACACCAAAAGAGCAGGAAAGAATGTATATCCAAATCAAACATACAATCACACAAATAGCCTAAGTCTGCACATAGCTTACCAAAACAATTAATAAATCTTGTGGCAATGTGGGTTGCTATATTCCATACTGTCTACTCATTACATTTTATGTATATTAGATCAGCTTGAAGCCTGTAAGACCATGGAGCATGTCCTCCTGGAAGACATGTCCAAACATATAAGAGACAGGGAGGTGGCTAGAGACAGGAAACGGCTTCACCAAGAGGAATCCATGCCTGACTTCTGTGAAAACAGTGTTCTTCCACAGTGGAGCAACTGCATCAATGGACAAGGGAAGAGCTGCAGGTGTCATCTACATAGATTCCTGCAAGGCCTTTGACATGGTCCCACACAATATTTTTGTACCTAAATTGAAAAGATATGGATTTAAAGGGTAGACTCATTCCTTTAATATGTAAGGAATTCTCTGGCTAGGTGCCTCCAAAGATTGATAGTCAATGATTCATTATCTAAGTGGAAATCAGTAAGGAGTGGTGTCTTTCAAGGGTCTATACTAGGACCAATAGTACTTCATATCTTCACCAGTGACCTGGACAGTGGGATTGAAGACATGGTCAGCCAGTCTGTAGATGACACCAAACTGAGGGCTGCAGCTGGTTTCCCCTGGCTTGAGGGAAGGGATGCCATCCCAAGACACCTTTGACAGACTTGAGGAGTGGGCTGATTCAAACCTCATGAAATTCAGTAAGGCCAAACATAATCTCCTGCATCTGGGTTAAGGCAACCCCTTAAGACTGAAGGATGAATGGGCTGAGAGCTACCCTGGAGAGAAGGACTTGGGGATATTGATGGACAGAGAACTGGATATGAGTCAATAATGTGCACTTGAAGTCCAGAAGGCAAATCACATCCTGGGCTGCATAAAAAGAGGTGTTGTCAGCAGGTCAAGGGAGGTGATTCCCCTCCTCACTCTGCTCTTGCAAGAGCCTGTGTGAAGTGCTGAATCCAGCTCTGGGGTACCTAATGAAAGACTGACGTGGACCTGTTCGTCTACACCCAGATGAGGCCACAAAGATTATCAGTGGGCAGCAGCACTTCTGTGAAAACAGGTTGAGAGAGTTGGGGCCATCTAGTTGGGAGAAGAGAAAGTTCTGAGGAAACCCTGTTGTGACCTTTCAGTATTTAAAGGTAAAGTATTTAAATAAGAAAGTTGGGAACTATTAAACAGGGCCTGTAGTTACAAAAAAAGTGGCAACAGTTTTAAATTGAAAAAGAGTAGATTTAGACTGGACATTAGGAAGAAATTTTTGACAGTGAGGGTGATGAGACAATGGAAGAGCTTGGTTGCCCAGAGTTGTGAGTACCTCTGCCCTGAAAGTGTTCAAGGTCATGTTGGAAGGAGGTCTGAGCAGCCTGATCTGGTGAAAGATGTTCCAGCCCATTATATGAATGTGTGAGAAACATTTTCTAATAGGACCTCATTACAAACTAAAAGGCTGATATCTGAATATTCCCTAACAAAAATGCTGAAGACTTCATTCTATATAAACTTTTAGTGCTTCAATAATATTAACAAAGATGACAGAAAAAAACCCCATCTGAATAAAAGTTCTTCAAATAATCGTTCATTCTGATGGAATTTTTATTAACTTGTAGAAGGATATAATATATGACAAACAGTAATGCATATGAGTAAACAAGTTACTTAAAGACCAAATTAAGTGGGAGTTTACAGCATATCAACTAGTTCATGTATTTTTGTGTGCAAATTCTTATATTCTATAAATGGAAGACAGATCACTCCAGAGGCTACTTCAATTTAGATTAGTCATGATTTGTAAGGAGTATCATTAGAACTGCTATTATATCCTGCCTTTCAAGTTTGTGGTAAAGTGCAAGGCACCTTAGCTAGCATGTTATTAACTACTTATTTAACAATGAAAGGCTTAGTTAACTGCATGTTTTACGCATCAGCTTGCAGAAATTAGCATGCCAGAGGATGTAGAGTAGTTCAGAGGAGCATAGTAGTTCACAAGCTACTATCAATCTTACCAGGACCAAACTGAAATTTTAGTTTATAATGTGCAACTTCTTACAGCAGATGGATAATAGGAAAGAAAGTGATTTTGTCCTAGAAAAATGGCATCAGTCTTCTGCAGGTATTTGCTGACATTTGAGTACGCAGATAATACTCATCCATACATAGATAGCTACATATAAGTACAAGTATTAGGGGGCACTAAAATTTACCAGCTAAAGTGATGATCAAGCTACATTTAGCAACAACTCAGTAAGAGAAAGTAGTTCTTAAAATCCCCGACTCCAATAAATGCATAGGTATTGAAGAGCTAACCAGTTACTGCTCTAAGGACCCAACATTTCACTTCTGCAAATGACAAAAAATATTATTATTTTATCAGAGTTTAGAAGTTTGATGTACACTCAAATGGAGCCGGAATCCTAATATTAAGCATTCCACTGACTACTATAATCATGTAACTCATTAAATAGTGTAATAACATTGCTGATAACAGGCTGCAGGTCTTGCACTGATTTACAAATAGTCAGTACTGACTTCAGTGAGGAGTGAATTCATTCACAGCGTAAGAATCCTCGGGTTTGAATTCTGCTTGATCTACTGGTGATGACATTGGTCACTCTCACACCCTGTTTTAATCTGAGGATTTATTGATCCGTAAAGAAAGGACCAGAAAGATACAATCCTTAACAGTATACACAATTAAGTATAATGATGTTGTGGATTCTGTTCTCTGCTTCAGGAAATACTTATAGGTTTTGCACAAAAAAGTATTTGGATGAAAAATATGCAAATACTGAAAGGCTGGAAAACCTGCAGTAGCTTTAGCTGATAACTGGAAAGACCATTCCTCATTGTAACAGTTCTCACACATAAGATGACATGAAAGCCCATGGTAGGTAACACAATGGCTATTTTGGAAAATAGATTTGATTATTTTTAAGTAGGAAGGAACATAAAAATTACTGCCATGATTTCTGACTGCAATTGAAGGATAGTAAAAGATATATTATATGCCCACTCACTTCTTCCTGCTGCTCAGTAGCACAGGAGGAGAAAATAAAATTAAATTCACGGACTGACACAAAGACAGGGAGACCACACACCAATTACTGTCACAGGCAAAACAGACCCAGTCGTAAAAGTAACTTAATTTATTGTCAATTAAGATATATCTGAATGGAAAGAAGAAAACCAAAACCCCACCTTCCCCTGGTCACCCTTTTCCCAGGCTCAACTTCATTCTCTCATTCCTCCCTCTCTTGCCTCCTCTGAATGGTGCAGATGGGGTGGGGAATAGGCAGTCAGCCTGCAACTGTTCCTTTCTGCTACTCTTTCCTTTGAACTCTTCTCCTCAAGGTCCAGTGAAGTTCCTTATCATGAGCTGCAGTCCTCTAGGCCAAGCCTGTTCCAATATGGACTGTCAAGTGTCCTGCTCATGCTCCAGCTTCAGCATGGAGTTCTCCATGCAATGCTGCTGTGCTGAGATCTGCTCTGCTACAATCTCTCCATGAACTAACTATTCCACCCTGATCTCCTGCACAGATTGGAGAGAAATCCCTGCTGTGACACCTGGAGCATGTCCTTGCCTACTCCTCCTTGTCCCCTCAAAGAATCACAGAATCAATTAGGTTGGAAAGACCTCTGAGATCATGGAGTCCAACCTGCAACCAATCACCACCTTGTCAACCAGACCATGACACTGAGTGCTACATCTCTTCTTAAACACCTCCAGGCATGGTGGCTCCACCACCTGCCTGGGCAGCCCATTCCAATGTCTAATTACCTCTAATCTCAAGGCTGTCTCTCACACTGTTCCCCTCACCATGTGTCATGGTTTGACACTGCCTGAACGCCAGGTTCCCCCAGGCTGGTCATTCACCCTCCCCTACTACAGCTGTACAGAGAAGAGAAAAATTTAATGAAGGGTTCATGAGTTGAAATGAGGACCAGGAAAAAACACTCCAAGGGAAAAACAGGCTCAGTTTAGAGATACAAGGTGAGTTTCTTAGTAACAAAATCAGAGGAGCTTAATGAAAAGCAAAATAAGGCCTTAAACATATTTTCTTCATGCGACCCCTCCTTCCCACCAACAGCACAGGGAGACAGGGGGGTGGGGTTTTGGTTCATCACCCAAGGTTTTCTTCCGCTTGGCCCAGGGAGAGGAATCCTTCCCTTGATATGCCGTGAGGTTCCTCCCACAGCAGACAGTTCTCTGTGAACTTCTCCAGTGTGATTCCAATCTCACAAGCAGCTATCCTCCCAAAACTGCTGCAACGTGAGTCCCTCCCATGGGCAAACAGCCCTCCTAAAACTGCTGCAGCATGGGTCACTCTTCCATGGGGTGCAGTCCTCCAAGGACAGGTTGCTCCAACATGGAAGTAGGGCCTCCCCTGTCTCCACTGGGTCTCCCACTGGATCAGAGCCTCCTCCAGGCATCCACCTGCTCTGGCATGGGCACTTCCTCCATGGGCTGCATATCTGTATCCCCTGTGGATCCCCAGGGGCTGCAGGGGCAGAGCTGCTTCACCATGGTCTTCACCACAGTCTGCAGAGGAATCTTGGGTCTGGTGCCTGGAGCATCTCCTCTGCCTCCTTCTCTGCTGACCTTTATGGTGGAGAATTGCGGTTGTTTCTCCATGTTGTTTCTCTCACATGGTCTCACCTCCTCCTCCTCTCTAGCTCTAATTAACACTGTGTGACCCTCTTTGTTTTGATTTTCTTCTTAAATATCTTATCACAGAGGTATTACCATCATCTCTAACTGGCCCAGCCTTGGCCATTGGCATGATGGGATTGGCTCTTGTGGACATAGTGGAAACTTCCAGCAGCTCCTCACCGAAGCCACCTCTGTGGCCCCCTGCTAGCAAAAACCAGGCCGTGCAAAACCAACACACCATGCTGCCCTTCCTCACCCCTGCTGTCTCCAGGCCATGTCCATCATGGCTGTGGGGTTCAGCCCATGATGAGTCAGATGGAGACAGCTGGACCCTAGTGTGTCTGGCATGGGGCACACCCGGCTCCCCAAACCAAGGCTCCCCAGCAACACTCACTTGCCAAAACCTTTTCACCTACACACAACACAGGTAACCAACACCTTCACTGTCTGTAAAATGGGAATTGAAATGCCTGTACCTTCACTGAATTGGAGGAGGGAACAACAAATTGGGTTTTGATTCAGACTGGAAAAGTACTGTGATTGGGCAAGTTTTTTTTTTTCCTGCATATCCATATCTTCTATATTAAGAGAAAGAGAGAGAAAATAATTGGTTCCTACTATGCATAGACCCAGTAAATGACTGGAGGATCCTTTTGTTCCCCTTTTTGTCTTGCTTCCTTTTAAGAGAGAGGTTTTATCTTATGTTTATTACTACAGTCACCAGCACTTCCACCTTGGTTCCTAAATTAATAATGTGATGCTTCCATTTTCAGAATCATTGGGGCAAACTTACCTCCTGAATAAAATGAAAACCCACCTTAATTGAGTAATTTTAAAGAGGTTGTAAAATACTTCCTTATACTTGTGTTGTAATAAGTGAATAAAACTCTTCTGCAGTTTAGATGCTAATACACACAACATCTTCAGAGTGAACCATATGTGAAAAAAATTACAGTTGTAAAAGCTTTGGGAAGACACTTTGGCATTAGCTGAGGATGATCTGAGTTCCAGTGAGCCCCTATAAATGAAATTAAAGCTCATCAATTCAGGAGGGTCAAAAGACCAAAAAAGAATGTTGTTATTAAAACAGGATACAACAATATAAGTTATCTTTCACCTTAGGCTGTACAGGTTACTCAGACTACTAGAATCAGTCCAGATTTGCTATTTGAAGGTGTAATGTAATGCAATTTCCAGACATATGCTCTATTTTTTAATTTTTTCTTTTGTTTTTAAATTTACATTAAACCAATGTAATTTTTTTATTTAAATGGTTTGAGAGTAGGGAACCATTAATTCTCTTGTAGTGATCTTTTTGGCACTGGGTTTTTCCTTGATATAGTGAAGCTTTATGACCTTACTGCAATAACTTCTCTTTAGATGACTCTAACTGATATTGCTTTTATTTTTTCAGTGCAATAAACTAAAAGTAACATGATGTTGACCTTTTCTCCTTTCCACAAACCAAGAAAAATTCTAATTTATTTTACAATTTGCATATCTAAGAAAATACAAAATATGTTGGTCTGTTTAAAGCTATTTAGTATGTCTTCTAGCCATTTGCAGCCTTACAATTCCAGAGTCCTGTTCACTTCATGTGATTTTTTTTTTCTCTTGCATAATTAGTTTTCCAAAGAAATAAGTCTGATTTTTCTTTACCAAATCCACCCATGCTAGATTTCTTTCTCCTAATTTTTTTTAAGTATTAGTAGAAATTTTCCATTACTTTGTTAGTGTTTGTTATTCTTCTATCATATTTTTATCGTAAGATTATAAAAATGTTTCATTTAAAAGTAATGGAAAAATAAATCTTTCCACTGAGTAAAAAGCTCAAAAATTATGATAAAACTGAAATTCAGTCAATGACTTAAAAGCAATATTCCTGGAGCTTTGTAGGTGGGATTAGCTAGCACATCATAGAAATTATTCTACACCTTCTGTTTTTACTCAGGAGGCTCAACCTATAAAACCATAAAGTTCTCATCCCTCAGTTATTTTAAGTTTCTACAGTACTTAATGTAATCTGATTCAAATGATATTGTCACATGGAAATTACAGATCCAATGAAACAGAAAAACAGAGGACTAGAAATTTACTGTTATTTCATTGAGCTCATTGTCTGATCATAAATGTCAGAATTAGTCTTCTAACTATGCTATTTCTTGAATAGAAAGAAATTGTCCTAGACATGCTTCTTAAAAAATACCTTTTGTCTTCCAGTTTCAGGTTTATTTTTAACAGTAAAATTGGTCCTTTTCTTCTTATACTAATAGTTTTTAATTTTGTTCTTATCTGCTAGATGAACTGCAATCTCTTATGCAAACTGCAATCAAATCCTGCTCAGCTGAAATTATTTTGTGTGAGAGAAAGACATAAAGATGCCTAGACTGGCTCTGAGTGATCTGGAACATTTATACAGTATTATATGGAAAGACAGAACCTATGTGTCTGTGCTGGCACCATCTGACAACCAGTACAATCAGTCTTGCTTGTCATCAGTTAAATAGAAAAGGTAGAAATGAATCCCAGTCTGTGACATGTAACCATATCTCTTTTCTCCTGTCACTTTCAGAAAAAGAACACAGCACTGTACATGAAAAATTTGTGGTTTTGGTCTCTATGACTTCTACTTTATGAATTCTATTCCCTTCTTGCTGCCTTATTTTAATACATTTTTTTGTCATTTGCTGAATTCTTTTTTTCAGCTTGTTTGCCAAATTTTTAAATGAAAACATAAATACAGTTGAGGAGCAGTCTGTGGTACTCCACTTACAAAGCTCTCCATGTTGTTTATCTTTCAGTGCAAATATTATTCTCTGTCTTGCAGGGAAACCATTTTAGTCAGTTTATAAATCGGCCTTCTCTGTCCAGCCCTTCTAAAACTGTATCACATTGTCTTCCATTTTGATTTACTGATTTCACATGAGGTCTCATGGAAAATAAGGCTTGGGTAAATTTGAACTACTCAAATGTCCTCTTCTACAGAATTTTTTTTGTATTTTTTAGGTAATGTTTCTTTGGCATGATCTACCCTTTTTAAAATCAAGTTGTACTTTTTTCTCAGCTTTCAAGTATACAAAATGAAAGATAAATGTTAATGTCACAGAAATTGTGGGGGACACTTAAAACAGAAGCTGTGCTCTCCTGAGAATGTTTGTAGAAATATGTAGGATGCTTTAAACCTTTAGCACTGCTGTGATAAAACTAACAGTATTTTTGGAAATAATATCAAAATTAGGAAGATTAGTGGGAACAAGAATTTATCTCAAAGGTTTCACAAACTTGTTCCATTATTTCATAATGCAAAAAAGCTGTCCTGACACAGGATAAAAAACTCTCTTTTAAACTTTATCTTGAGTTTCCTGGTCAGATTTTCTAAGATACTTTGATTTCTGGTTCAAGAATTTGGATTAGGCCTTTTTTACCAACTAAGGAAATAGCATATCCTCTTCTTGTTTCTAAGAGTCTAGAATGGATTTTACCTTCAAGATAAATAAAAATAATCAAACTCATTAAATTAAAAATATTCTAAAAACTCTTTCTAAATTGAAAATATGGAAACATATCAGAATTCTTAAAGTAACTTGTTCAACTTATTGTGGTTTGCATTAATTCAAATTGATGTGGACTAATAAGTGTTAAGGGTACAGTAGATTACTTTTCAGAATCAAATATTTTGTTCCAGAGAACCAAAAATAGGAAATGGATAACCAATCCCTCCAGGATGTTGTTGTGGATTTCTTTAAATTTTGATGTGTTCTATCCACAATCGTTTTTATTAGTTCCTATAAGTTGACATACTAAAAAAAAATCTATAAAGTGAAATATTAAGTGCCATTCAGCAGGTTTTTTTCCCTAGGGACCAGAAGGTAGATAGCTCATGCACTGGAAGCAGTAACTACCTTCATAAGTTTCATAAGCTTCATGTAAGACCTGCGTTTTGACATCTGGTATCTGGTTATTCTACTTCAGAGTTTAAGTTCCCTGCAGACTTAATAGGTCATCCAATGTCTTACTGTCAGTCCTTTCTTGGCATCACAGACTAGTCTGTCTTGTGGTGCTACAGACATGCTAGAAAGATGGGTGATTAGGTGTTTGAAACACCTCAGTTAATTGCTGTCCTTGGCACAAACCCAGGCTCATAAATTAAGAGGACCTGAAAAAGTCTGGATTTTTTTTGAAAGTTTCTTTATCATCTGTGAACTTTGAAACTTTCCACATTGTTTTTCTACTGTTCTACATGAATAGCACACAGTGCAAAATAAAAATTCATCAAGTTGCTGCTTTTGTGGCCTTTGTTCTCCTACCAAAGCTGTTTGAAATAGTTCAGCATATTTCGAACAAATACATAATAAAGAAAAGGAGCTGGGCGTACATACTGAAAGATCTTGAAAAGATATAAGGAAAAGTAATTTCTTTTTCAGGTAATTGACAGTGAAATGTATTGCTTGCTTGTTTTGCTAGCAATCCAAACAACTCAGCAGGGGGGGAAAAGAATGAGAATTATACCTTACCCTTGTCCCACTTGGATTTGCTGCTTGATCAGAATGCTATTTCCATTTTGAAAGTTTATAGAAATATGTCCAAGAAATCAGTACCTTGTGTTTTAGGAGTAGAGCAATAGTTACAACACCAAGGAAAAGTCCAAGACTCCTGTTTTTCAGAACTGAATGCTACTTATTTCACTGTTGAAACTTTATGCCCATCCACTGAATATCATGGTACGGGACTCCATCTAAGGCTTAGTTATCTTTGTTTTAGATTTTTCTATCAAATAAGCCCAAAGGCAAGAATTTTATCATATAGACTGATTTGATACCTCACAAGGTATCAAGTCCTTCTCTGCATTAAATAGGAAAGAAAGTAAAGGACATCTAGGTCTTAATTTATATTTATCGGCCAGGTAATTATAGTTAAAGTAGGTTTGTCCATATATCTCTTATAGCGTATAAAAATGCATTTTCCACAATTTTCAGCACTGTTATTGCTAGTATATAATGCTAATGCTACAACATTATGCTTTTTGCTGTAAGCAGATAAGAAATGAAGAGGTAACAGTAGCTTGCAGTGCATCATAAGGCACAAGAACAAAGAACTGTCATTGAAAAACATATTGAGAAAATGATCAAAATTATGATATCATTAAGTATTGGCTCTCACTGTTGAAAATCCAGTTCATGAAGCACACTGATATACTAACTTTCAGGAACTAGGAGTAATATCATGAAATTATTGCATTTTCCCCCCTTATTCGTACAATGACAAAATTTCAGCTCAGATGAAGCCAACAAAGTTCTACAAACTTTCAGAGAAAATGGAAAGATAATTACCTCTACTTTCAAGTCAACCAGAATGTCCCTTGGGGTTTGTACCTCTGTGTGAAGGTAACTGGAAATTTAAAATTAACTCAGTAGGAAGGGCTAGTGCAGCTCTTTTCTTTTATCCAAAAGCTGTAAAAATTTGACGTGAATACTTCTATCTTGGGAGTTATTTAATTTTCTGGGAGATGTGAACTCTGCAAGGAGTAACAGCCTAATGGCCATGATTAAGGGTACACTTAAGTGCAGCACTACCCGTCAATCCTTTTGATGCTCTTCAAAATTATATAAATTATTAATCAAACCCTAAAGTAGTGGACTGCATTCAACATCCCACATCAAAATGTTTTCTTGGTTTTGTAAGAAAGATAGAAATCCATGAAAAATAAAAAAAAATATTAGATTAGGAAGACAGGCCAGCAGTTCATGGGTGCTAGGTGGAGGAAAGAAAAGCTTGATTCATATGATTTCAAAAGGAAAGAAAAGGGGTCTGAATTAGGATTTCAAAATTTTGAGTGTGACCAGCAAAAGCAATGGGTAGAAAAATTCTCTATGTCACTTGAGAAAAAAAAAAAGGTCCTAAAATTTTTCTTTTCAGATCAAACTATTTAACTAACTTGGTTTGCACTGACAAGCAACATCAGAGTAATTGCCATCATATTACCTGACTGTCGGAAACTGAAATATTATCGTTTATGACAAACATTTTCATGAAGGACTTTTAAAACTGTATTACAAAAGCTGCAGAGAAGACCACCATATCCTGAATAGGCCTCCTGACTGAGACCTTACACTGCTCACTGATGAAGATACAGTAACAACTCAGAGCTGAGAGAGAAAAATAGCACAAGCTTAACACCTTCAGGGTCGAGACCACAGCCCCAGGGCAAGGCTCAGCCCACACAGACCCTCACACCAAGGGCTTGGGGGAGAGAGCGAGGAGTCAGTGAATGCCCATCCTCTGCTGTGCAGAGGAGCCCAGCTGAGGGGCCCCTTCACCCAGGGAAAAAGCTTATCCACAGAAGAGAGGTGTCATGGCACATCAAAGGCACCCCCAAAGGAGTCCCCAGACCCTACACCAGAGATGGTGCCATAGACCCTCAGTGTTGCAAGTGACAGTGTCAAACTGAGCCCCTGCAAGGGAGGCCCATGGGCCAAACTGAGTGTTAATCTGGAGGATCCTACACTCTTCAGCATGGCACGGAGTAGTGGTGATGGCAGGAAAGGAACCCTTACCACCAAGAAGTCCAGATGGAGAGGAGCAAGGGGACATTGTTAGGACCCTTGGATGGGTGATATACTTCCACCTAACCCCTGTCACTCTCTCCCTGTCCCCCCACCCCCCAGGCATACTTTTTTTTCTATTTCTTTCTTACTTTTCTTTCTTTCTCTTTGCCTCTTTTACTATTAAATAAAATATATCAAAAAAAATTTGGCACCAATATCTAACCTCGTTTGGTTTTAATCTTGTTTTTAGGTATATTTTGAACCTTCACAGTTCTTTCAGTTTTATAAACAGACACTTCATTTTCTTCGCTCTTCTGGGTTTAAACTGGATTGTAACACCTGACCGACCTAAGAAATTTCTAATAACAAAAGTACAAGTTCTTTTTGTGATTATACTGCTGTGTTGTGGGTTTCATTATATGAGTCAAATTAGGCTACTGTCCCAGATTGAGACAAATTTAGGAGGAAATGTCCTGAAGGGGTGTCTCCTCCTGAAGAAAGCAGATTCTGGCAACACCTCCTTACCAGTTGGGAAAGGATTCCCGAGGAGAAAGTGAAAAAAGAACTGTTTATTCAGCAAGCAGGATGCCCACAAGCATGAAAAGAGTGAACAATGTTAAATAATGAAAGCTTTTGCTGCTCTGCTCTGAAGAGATGGTAAATTCAGAGTCCTTCTGTAGGTGTGGCTCAGTCTCTCCAAGTCCGGAGCCAGCCGCTGGGCTGTGGGTGATATTCTGGTGTCCCAGATCAGAGAAAAGCTGAACAGTTCCAGAAGAAGAAGCCATGGTCCCAGGAAAAACTTCTTTGCCTAGCTAACAAAAAGAAGCTACTAAAAAGCAAGGAAAGACCTCCATCTCTCTGTCAAGAAGCAGAGAAAAAAACCAAACAAACAAGAGCTAGGAAGAAACTGAGAGAGAGCCTTATCTCTGTGTTTTTGAACACAAGCCGTAAAAAATCCCGCCACTTCACCCCTTCTCCAGACCTAATTTAAAGATACAGGACCCATTTCCGGACACAGAAAAGATGATAGGGTATACACAGCATCGTAGTCACCCTAGGACAACTACTTTTTGGTTTTGCTTGTTTTGGGGTGGTGTTTTTTTGTTTTGTTTTGGTTTGGTTTTTTGGGTTTTTTTTCCTTTTTGGGGTTTTTTTTATTATTTTTTGTTTTTCTGGATGAATGTTACCATGTTGGATGCAAAGCTAGATGCAGTTTTTTACCCTCTAAATAATTCTTATTACAATCATCAGTACACCCAGTACTGATCCTGGACACCACAGTATTCTAGTTACCACAGTAGTTTCCTGGGTTTTGGTAGTCACTGACAAACTTTCCCCATTTCATTGTCTATCCCTTCATTTCCTCTCACAACAGCACTCAAGAACTGTAAGGGCAGAAAATTGCAGTCATGTGATACAGGCACACACTACTGCTGTGTTTTGCACAGGTAACAATAAAGGAAGCACTAAGGAGTGGCCTTCCTGTTCTTTTTGAACTGCGCTGTTTTTTCTGAGATCTCTCAAGAACTTATTTCTTTGGAACATGACTCAGTTCTTTCCAGTGCCTAGTCAAGAGTTTGGGTTTAGTGTTGCATTCTTCAGTCTTGAAAGAATAAATTTTTTTCTTGTTACATGAGAGAAATCCACATTTCTGCTTAAATTTTAACAGGTCTTTTTTCTCACCATGGAAAAAAATAGTATTCAACTTGATTAATGTCATGTTGTATGTCCCTCTAGATTTGCGGAAGGAAGAGACCATGAAAATGTATTTCAAAGTGGTGTGTGTTCTCAGAGGCACAAATCTTGTAAACTGAGATATCTTATAAACTCTCTTATCTGACATTATAAAAACATATTCTTGGAGATCAGCAATCTTTATGCTGATCATTCATATTGCATTCATAACCTTTCAGAAACTTCCAGATAACATTTTAGCTACAGGTAATATTGACATCAAGCATTTCTCACTTGGTCTACCTAGGCTGCATTTCCTTTTAAGAATTTTTTGTAGTTTGAGCTATTATGATGAGAATTATCAAACTGAAAAAAGCCCCAACCTGTTCTGTTAAAATGCCTCCCTCAAGTAGAAGAGTACTTACTTATTTGTAAAGGTGACCTTTAAGTGAAAACATTTCGAAGTGTTAAATGTCAATGGCAACTTTATTTCTACAGTGAATTATGAAACATAAATTATGAATCATGATAAATTCACGAGTTTTATGAGCTAAATATTTCTATCATACATGACAATTTAAGAGATGTGGGAGGCTGTTCAGGTGAAGATGAAAGATTGCACTGTGCAATGAACCTTAGAAGTTCATCTACTTATCTAGGGCCCAAGCCTATTGCTGAACCTACGGAGCAGGGCCCATCCCTGTGGACATACACGGAGACTTTGTAACAGTCTCTCCTTAGTTTTAGTCAGGGTGGAGTCCTGCTTGTGGGAATATTCATGGATAATTATGGGCCTTGTCCTTCTCACCATTAAAAAGCACTATGTATTTCTGTGCTTATAAATGTTGCCAAAACCCACCAGTGTATCCCTACTAACATTCCCTGGTTTATTTTAGCCTATTAGATGGGCCAAAAATTGTTAATCATGATCTAAATAGCATTGTTCAAATTTCCTAGAGTACTGTCGTAAATTCATCCTTTCCACAGATTCCTTGAAAGTAACTTCTCATTAGGTTTTCATGTCCCCTGTTTCACAGGGTTCAAGAACTGCAGCCATGTGATAGTTTCTGATTGCACCAAAAGCCATCATGAAAATCACTTGAAGAAAGCCCTCAAAACCCACTTACCTCCAGTGAAAACATCAAAGACAACTTTCTGAAACGTCAGCATGTATTAGCCATCTAAAACTGTTTTTAAGGTGCAAACCAAGAGAGCTAAATTATTACCTCCTAAAGCCAGAAGGCCACAACCTTCCCTTCTAGTTATTGCAATTGTTCAATGTTTGTTATCTTTTTAATTACCACATTTTTGACTGTTAATGGATTTCTTAACTTCATAGTGAGACAATTTTAATCGCCTGCATATATTCCTTTAAGCTACAAATAAGAAAACTTATCCTAGTTTTTGGCACCACAGACAGTTAAAGTTTTTTCAATCCAGGCAAACAAACAGAAGTTGCATTGGTAAACCAAGCCAAGCATGTTTTAATGAAAATAGAGAAATTCTAGTGTAATGTATCTAAATGAAATAGCCTCTCCTGAATGAAACAGTGTTTCAAGCTCATTAAAATTATGAGAAATATTTCAAAAAATACCAAAAGTCTGTGATGGCTTCTTAATGAACCATTAAAAATTTTCATTTTGTTATGACTGACATTATGACTTCCTGTCCTTGCTTAAAGCTAAACAAGTTGTAAAGTATAAGATTTTTTTAGAGTGGATGTTCATTCAATCAGTTAAGACTTTCTGTCTTTCTTAATATTATTATCAGATCAAAGGTAACTAAGATAACCTTTTTCATGCTTCTAGAATAGAAAGTCTTGTCTTTAATAGAAACTTTCTACATAGTATATCAGTAAACTACATCTGCAACTACCACCAAGTTAATTTCCTTTGTTTTATTTAAACAAAATTATTAAATTATTCACTTTTTTTTCTTTCAGATATTAGTGTATATTCTATTCTAAAGGGCAGTAAACACAGTGCTTCCCAATTGTCACTTGCACAGAAGGTTTTGTAAAAGAGATAGTGAAAAACAAAGTCAGAAACTTGTTAATTTTCAACTCACTGTTGACAAGTATTTTGGATGAATACAAATGAAATGGATTTCTGGCAAGTGGATCCACTAACATGAATTTCTGCAGTAACCATTTTGCCTGTAGGGTTCTTCTCAGTATTTTTTGCCTACTGATATGAATTTCATGCACTTAGCTCCATGCCCTTTAACATTAGGAATCATACTTCAAAGACAAAAATAAAATATTTAAGTAAATTTTTCTCAAAATAATAGATTCATTATGGCAAAATCATTTTAGAGCAATAAACCATTTTCTATGACATTTAAAACAATAAAATTTTACAGCTTAAGGGCATAGATTTGGATAAAATCACAGATATTGTGCTATTAGAGAATAAGCAATGGGAATTAAGGGAATTTGAAATATTTTCTGAATGTCAAACTTTAAGTTTTCTGCCTCAGTGATTATAATTGTAAAAAATAGAGTGACATTTTGTGCAATCCTGTAACCTCATAGTACAGAGACCTGAAGAAGTAGGGACACAGGAGACATGTAGAAGAATATAGGCATGACATCAGAAGAGATGAGTGCCTGCTATATAAAATTCAGCTATGCTCAGTTAAAAAATGCAGACATGAAATTGGAGAAACCTGTTTGTAGACAAAAGAAGGATGACAAAAATGTAGAATCTAACACGCAGAATTAAATTGGAATTTAATTGGAATTAAAATGGAGTTGCAGACCACGGGATTAAAAACAAAATGTAAAAACTTGTGAGAAAATGTACAAAAATAATCCCAGATGAATGAAAGGTGTATGAAGAAAAGACAAAAGAGAGGATGAAGGGGCAAAGAAGAAGGAATTACCAGCATTAATATTATATTCCTCATGGTGGAGGTCTTGGGAGAGGACTCCAAATGCTGACAATTCAGCATAGACCCCACCTGCCTCTGTCATCTGTAGAAGACTTAAAAATCATAATTGTCTTAAACTCTTGGTTAAGGTCACCAAAGGATTTTTTTGCCCACTATAGCAAACCACACAAACAGCTTGTGACCACCGAAACCCACCTGACCCCCAAATATTCCTCGTGGATTTTGGGAATTTAGACTGTGAGTTAAACCACCTGATGTGAAATTGAGATAAGACAAAGGTGGTACTCTTGTCTAATTATCTCAGATCTAAGGAGAGGTAAACAAGGCTGGGGGAGTCCATACCCCAGAGATTTGTCTGCTGAGGCCAAGTTTGCATACAGTCTCCCCAGCCGAGGGGGAGAAAAAGTTTTTGAGTGTGTGTTGTCAAAGCTTCTGTCCCCATCAGACGGAGTAGAACAGCCACCACCAGAGGCTACAAGCTGAGTTTTGGGCCAGATAAGAAGCAGATCCTGCCAAGATCAGATGTGGCATTTTATCATGTCAATTGTCCTCCCTTATACAAACTGGCTTAGTTGTGAAACTCCTTACATTCCCTCTTGGAAAGGTCACATTCCCACTGAACATTGACATTCCCAGGTGACATTGACATTCCCACATAGGCTGGAGGGTTTTCATCCTTATGGATGGGGCATAACTGGCTCAACTCCATTGACGTGAGATCACACACAGAATCACACTGAATAACTAGGTTGGAAGAGACCTCCAAGATTATCAAGTCCAACCCATGCCCTAACATCTCAACTAGACTATGGCACCAAGTGCCACATCCAGTCTTTTTTAAAACATGTCCAGGGACGATGACTCCACCACCTCCCTTGGCAGATCATTCCAGTATTTTATTATTCTTTCAGTGAAAAACTTTTTCCTAATATCCAACTTATATTTCCCTTGAAGCACCTTGAAACTCTGTCCTCTCATTCTGTCAGTAGCTGCCTGGTGTCAAACCCCAGCTGACTACAACCACCTTTCAGGAGATTGTAAAGAGTGATAAGGTCACTTCTGAGTCTCCTTTTCTCCAGGCTAAACACCCCCAGCTCCCTCAGCCATTCCTCACAGGGTTTGTGTTCCAAGCCCCTCACAAGCCTCGTTGCCTCCTCTGGACGTGCTCAAGCATCTCAATGTCCTTCCTGAACTGAGGGGCCCAAAACTGGACACAGCACTCAAGGTGTGGCCTCACCAGTGCCGAGTACAGGAGAAGAATGACCTCTCTGCTCCTGCTGGCCACACCATTCCTGATATAGGCCAGGATGCTGTTGGCCTTCTTGGCCACCTGGGCACATTGCTGGCTCATGTTCAGCTGCTGTCACCAGAACCCCAGGTCCCTTTCCACCTGGGCACTGTCCAGCCACACTGTCCCCAGCCTATAGCACTGCAGGGGGTTATTGTGGCCAAAGTGCAGGACTCAGCACTTGGATTTATTAAACTGCATCTTGTTGGACTCTGCCCATCCATCCAACAGATCCAGGTCTCTCTGCAGAGCCCTCCTACCTCCCAACAGATCAACACACACTCCCAGCTTGGTGTCATCTGCAAATTTACTAATGAAAGACTCAATACCCTCATCCATAAAATAAATTAATAAAAATATTGAACAGAACTGGCCCCAGCACAGATCCTTGAGAAACACCACTAGTGACACAGCTGTCATATATTAGAAGGAGTCATAAACCATAGAAGACCCACAGAGTGGCCCCAGACTCATTTCTGGGGCTTTGAACATGATCCACAGTGTTACAAAAAACAGTGTAAACCATCCCCCACCCACCCAGCGGTGTTACCTGGGCATTCCCACATAAACCTGGATGTACATTAACCCACTGAACTCTGTGTTTCGTGCGACCATCACCACAAATTCTCTGTTACTCACTTGCCTTCCTCCACATGCTTCTCTTTTTCCTCTTTCTCTCTCCCCCTTAAACTTACCATTAAATAAAATCCATAGAACTGACGTCAGCATATGGTCTTGTTTGCACCTTGATTCAGGCATAAGCATGTCTATAATAAAAAGATTGTAGTTTTATCCCCTGAAGTTACAGAGTTAAAACTGAAGTTACAGAGATGAGGGCTCAGAGCACTGGAAGGGTGAGATAAATCTGGAGTACTCATAATTCTGTGACTAAACTGTTAAGATACCAGCTATACTAAAAATAAATACTTGGCTTTACATATTGTGTCTCCTTTTCACACATAATAATACTTTGAGCTTGAGAAGAGATATGAGCTGATTCAGTAGGCACTCAGGGTTTTGGAAAAGAGAAAAGAATCCTTTTCCCTTGTGGTAGAGTTTCAGGTTTTTCTGGGCCACCAGACAGTAAAGTTTCATTAATTACAACAGCAAAATATCTTAAAATCTCTTCTGATTTCCACTATTAAGTTAATTAGTGTATTAATAGTGAAATGCATAAAGTGGAGAAGAATGAAGAAATTAGATATATTTTTTCTGCTCTTACTAGTCAGAATTTGCAAAACAGGTTTAATTATCATTGTGGTATAGGCATTCAGTTATTTGTTTAATTTTAAAATTTCAAAAGATATTGTTAATTTCTACTATTTTGATGAGACGAAATCCTTATTATTCTTCCTCTGTGTTTAATATTGGTATATTCAAATATATGTTAATGAAAAACAAAAAAAACAGTTTCAAGAATTAGAGTTGTAAACAAGCATAATTTAAAAAAAAACTGTAGAAAACTACAGACATATTTTAGCAACTACAATAGCTATTCACTTTAAATCACTCACAGATGATAGCAAAATATTGTTGTTAGACTTATGCATTATTCATCCATAATAATAACCCAGTATGATTACGTACTACTTCCACATTAGTTCTCTTGCACTTAAAAGTAATAGCAGAAATCAAGTAGAAAAGTAAGACAGAGCAGTACAGAGACGTGACTAAGAGGAAATAGTCACTTTTTATTAAATAGATGTCATTATTCACCACTAGAAACAAGTGTTAAGAAAATAATTTGTACCCCTTGTGACAGGGGAGAGTGAAACCTAATTGATTAACAAAAAAGACTACAATAAAAAGTGCTTCAGCATTAGAACCTGTTTAACCAAGAGGAAGTGTGAAATTATGATGGTTGTATTTGCTGGGCATATGTTGAATCGCACAGTAACTTATTGCACAAGCCACTAGATCTGGCTTCAGCTTGTGTCACAGAACTTTTCCACAGGTGCTGGGCTTGACCCTACTCTCATTTTCAGAAGCAGATATGTACATTTACAATCATCATGTTGGAAAACACCCCAAAACAAATGCTGCACATACCACACTGAATGTGCCCCATTTGTGAGTTTCACAATGGGTTCTTTCTACTGTCCTGTACCCAAGACTACATTTTGTACTAAAAATGTTTAATAGCACTCCTAATATTGTCTTCATGTATCTCTTCATGAGAGATTGCATAGAGATGTCTTGTTCTACCCTGTAAAGATAATTCGTTGCTCACCAGAATGCTTGTGTGACTTTGTATATCACATATATACTGTTTCACTGTCATCACAGGTGGCTACCACGAGTTGACTGATGCCAGCGGGCGTGTCTTTTATGTCTTTTAGGATTTACAGGAAGTCATCCTTTAGGTGAGTGAGAGAGCAGTGGGAATGCACCCTGCGAGTAAAGAGATAGCTGAGAGGGAGGGGTCAGGATTAAAGAACAGGACAATGTATACAAGACTGGTGTGCTACTGACAAATGGGAAGAAGATGCAGAAAAGACCTCCTAGAGATAACTGGAGGGAGTCTTGCATTTGCAGGCTCTTGTCCTTAAGGAGGACTTCAACCACTTTGATATCTGGTGGTGGGGGAACTCAGCAGGGCATAAGAAAACAATGAGGTTTCAGGAGTGTGTTGATAGCTTTAGGACTCGCACAGGCCATTAGGCAACACTTGAGGAGAGCTGAAGTGCCAGAGTTTATAATTAGACACAAGAAAGAAGTGGCTGGGGATTGAAGGTTAGGGTTGGCAGCCATGACTTCAGTGACCATGGGATGGTAGTATTCAGGAGGGGAAAAAACCAAAAAGCATTATTTCCCTGGATTTGAGGAGACGGGTTTTGGCTTATTCAGAGATACATTTGAAAAGACCCCATAGAATATGGTTCTGTAGAGAAGAGGGGTCCAGGATAATCTCCTCCACACAAACAACCCCATGTAGAGCAAGCTTAAGGTAATAGAAAGCCTTTTTGAATAAACAAGGACACTGTCTGGGAACTTGCAAGGAAATATGCAGTTCAACAAATGTTTCTACAGGTTTACCAGTAACAAAACAAAGATTTGGAAAACTGCAGCCCCACTGCTGAATGGGGCAGTGGAATTGGTAACAAAAGACACAGCAAACATATTCAATACCTTATTTGACTAAGTCTTTACTAGTAAGTAAAGACATTCAGAAATCTTAGGTACAAGAAATCCTGGGTACCTTACAATCACAGGAAAGTCTTCAGTGAGGAGCACTTGCTCTCAGTGACAGATCGAGTTAAGGAGCACCTAATCAGCCTGAATATATAGTTCCTGGGTTCCATCAGGGTACTCCAACAAGTGCTGTGGAGATGGACACTAGCACTGTAAGGCTGCTGTCAGTCATATTTGAAAGATCCTGGCACCCGGAAAAAAGAAAGGGTCAGCTCTGCCTTCAAGAATGTCAAGATGGAAGATTCAGAGAGCTACAGGCCAGTCAGGCACACATTGATACCACAAGGAAACAATCCTCCAAACCATTCTCACATGTAGGAAGTTCAAGAAGGTGCCTAGGTATAGTCAGTATAGATTTATGAAGAGAAAATCATCCTAAACAACCTAATAATCTTCTACAATGAAAAAAGTAGCTCAGCTGATAAGGAAGTGGATGTTGTTAATCTTGACTTTAATAAGGTTTTTGACATTGTCTCCCATGATATCCTCATAGACAAACTGACAAAATATGTAGCAAATATTGTTCAACATACTTTTTGTTTGTTAAAATTGTATAAGGTTTGATGTAATTTTATTTGCAAGGAAAAATGGTTTCAGAATATTAGGGAGTTTATTACTTTTAACTTTAATGCTTCATAGATCAATGGGCTGTTATTAATTCTTTTCACAAAATGATCAAATAAAAAGAAATCAGGTAGAATATAATAAAATCCAAAATTTTAGTTCTCAAAACAATTTTATCTAGCAAATTCCTTTAATAAAAAAATTTAGTTCATCATTGAAATTAATAATGGAGAAAAAATCTCTGTAAATCAAAAACATCTTAGACCAGAAATACCTTAACTAATTAGTTCTGTTGTTGCCATTATGTATACATAAGGAACTAAAACACAGAAAGACTGATTGCAGATGAATTAAATAACAGAGAATGGGTTCCTAACTCACAGAGGAATCTTTTAATTTGGATCATGTAATTGATGATTCTTCAATGATTTTTTCACCACATTTTCTTGATATATCCCTTAAAGACCATCTACAGAGGTCCTTTCTATAGTATTAGAAGAATTAATTGGTCCCTCTACTTGCCTCCTGAAAAATTCTCAACAGCACATTTTCTGCTGACATTTTGGGACATTTTGTTCAGTATCTAATTCTCATTAGGTACAAAAAGATGGTATTTAAATCTTTGCACCCACTGGGTATATCAATGTGCTGTTTCAGTGTAATTCCTTCTCAGTACCAAATGACAATTTAGTTAACAATTCCAGTCCCAAGTTAATAAACTAGCAGGACCATGGTATTTTAGAGGAATCTTTACCTTTTGCTGTCCTTCAGAACTCAGCTAAATTTCTGATTCCTGCTCTGAAGCTGGAGAAAAGTCTTACAAGCAATTGGAGCAATTTTGCTCTTACTCCTAATCTAGACGAACTTCACAGGAAGAAAAAGACATTTGTTTTGTCTTATGATCATTGACCATGGAAAACATTTGCTGAAACATTCTGAAATTAAGGGCCTCCCAGGCAAATATATGGGAATAGGAATAACAGTTCTTTCCTAGGAAAATTAAAATAAAAATGCAGTAGTACAAAAAACAACCCAAACAAACAAAAAACCCCACCCCAATGACAGAATCAGAATACAACCTGTTAGTAAGAGTGTCGGTAGCAGTCTAATAAAATGGTGGATGTAGCTCTCCTAGAGTGACAGATGTGGTTCTGTTGAAGCAATGATCCTGTAGAAGGGTGTAATTTTCCTCTGAAGGTCCAGTGATGGTGCAGATGGGTCCGGTCTTCCTCTGGAAATCCAGTGAAAAACCAGCTGCCCTCATGTTTTGAACCTCAGATTTTTATCCAGGTAGGAATGCTTGGCTCCTCCCCTTGGGTGGAGCATCTCACCATGGGATGATGTATTTTATCAGTCATGCAATGAGACTCAATGACCCATTAACAGAAGATATCCCCCGGAGGGAGAATGGGTCATGGAAGAGATAAAGAACACTACCCCACCTGGTTTTAACAGCTGGCCCATTAACAGACAGATACCGCCCCACCTCCTCCCTCCCCACTCCCAGTTATGAGGAATGGAAGAGATAAAGAAAAACTGTCCCACCTGGTTTTAACAGATAGTAGTATGATACATGCTTTTAATTACATCTTGCATTGGAACCTAAGAAAAATTTTGGAGCTGCATATGCAATTTAGGCATGTATGTTTCGTTGCCATATGCTCTCAGTACATGTACATCTCCTAGTACATGTCAAAAAAAGGTTAACATAATTTTATAAAATGCTTGTAAAATGTCCATTTTGACCTTTAGTACCATTTTTGAATAATTGAAGGTCTTCAAGCCCAGAGATTTTGGATTCATAGGTTCACGCTGTTTATTATAAACTATGAGAGAGAAGCTTTGGAAGGCAGGAAAACCTTAATAACCATTATGAAAAAAGAGTATTTCCCAGGAAGCTGGAAATTGTTTCTCCCTGCTCTGTGTGACCTTTATTAATTGGGTTCTCATATACCTTAATAATTTATAATTACTTGCTGCACAAAAGTGTATCTTAAATCATTTCCCACATAATGTGCTAATTGAGATACAGAAAACCAAAGAAAAGGTATTGGTTAGCAATGAATATTTCATTAGTTTAAGATCCATCCTTATTTCTTCTAAATGTTCCTGTAAAACTAGAGAGCATCTTTTCAAAAAGTACACACCATAACTACAGGAGCACTAGCTGAGAAATGCAGAACAGGTTTAAATTTTCTAGATAATAGTGCATATGTGTGACGAGGAAACACATTAAGAAAACAAAAAAGAAAAAAACACTTCACAGCATAAGACCTGAAAATGCAGGTGCTCAGTAATCAGTTATGTCATCATTTTGTGTGACATTTCTGGGAATGTTAAACATTCATTGCATGACATGATGTGTTGGTCCCAGCTGGCAGCCATGATCCCACATAGTCGCTCACTGCCCATCCCATCCTCCTTAGGATGAGGAGTAACATGAGGAAACAAGAGAGAAAACTCTTGTGTTGAGATACAGACATGTCTTGTGCAATGGAACCAAAAATGTGTATACTGTTTCATCAGATGAAAGCAGTTGGGGAGGCCTGGCAGACTGATTACATCACACTGCCCCAAACCCGCCAAGGCAAGCGCTATGTGCTGACCATGGTGGAAACCACCACTGCAACATCCTGGACCTGGAAAAACAAGTCCTGAGGAGACATGACACCCCTGAGAGAATCAAGTCAGAAAATGAGACTCATTTCAAGAACTGCCTTATAAACATCTGGGCTAAAGAACACGACATTGAATGGATAAATCACATCCCTTATCATGCACCAGCTGCCGGGAAAGTTGAACGGTGCAATGGACTACTTAAAACCACTCTGAAGGTGCTTGGCAGGGGGACCTTCAAAAATTGGGAAGTGAACTTAGCAAAGGCCACCTGGATGGACCTGAGGCTCCATCAATCAAGCTGGTCCTGCCCAGTCTGCCCCTTTGCACACAGTGGATGGAGATAAAGTCCCTGTGGTACATATGAGAGGTATCTTAGGAAAGACTGTTTGGGTAAACCCCACCTTGGGCAAAGGTGAACCCACCCGTGGGATTGTTTTTGCTCAAGGACCTGGTTACACTTAGTGGGTAATGCAGAAAGATGGAAAAACCAGTTGTGTACCACAGGAAAACCTAATCCTAAGTGAGAATTGAGTAAGAGTTCATTGTGTATAGTAGAGTTTATTGATTTAGGGATGCTGCAGATGATAATAGAATAAGGGGTGGATAACATCTTGGGTTATGGAACCAAAAATGTGTATTCTACTTCATTTGCTGAAAGCAGTTGAGGAGATGTTCTTATCTCTTGTAACTCTGGGGGGATAGGGAGTGGATGCCTTCTGATAATGGGCCAGCTGTTAACACCAGGTGGGGCAGTGTTTCTTATCTCTTTCACCACCCATCCTCCCTCCAGAAGGATATCTTCTGCTGATGGGCCATTAAGGCTCACCAATGACATGACATATTCCATCGTCCCATTGTGAGATGCTCCACCCAGTGGCAGGGAGCCAACCATTCCTACCTGGATAAAAACTGAGATGTAGGAATACAAGTTATCTGGTTCCACTGGATTCCCGGAGGAAGACTGGACCCTTCTCACCATCACTGGACCCTTTTCTCTCAGGATCATCTCTACTTCAACAGAACCACATCTGCCACTCCAGGAGGACTTCCGAACACCCTGACCAACATGGTGTCAGGTTGTAGCTCTGACTCTGTCAGAGTTTCTTGGACTGTTGTTTGTTTTGTTTGCTTGTTTGTGGGGGTTTTTGTTTGTTTGTTTTTACTACTACATTTGTATTGTTAATATTCCTAGTAAAGAACTGTTATTTTTATTCCCAAATCTTTGCCTGAAAGTTCTTAATTGCAAAAATTCTAATTATTTGGAGGGGTGTGAGGGGCTTACATTCTCCATTCCAAGGGAAAATCCAGCTTTCCTTGGTGGATACCTGTCTTTCCAAACCAAGACAGTAATATATGTCTTAGTATATTACTGGCTTTAAAATATTAAAAAAAGAATTAGTTGTGTGTGTTCACTAATAATGAACATTAATGGACCAATAAAAAGTAGTTATATAACAGGTCCACACAACATTTTTTGTGTAAATAATTAACTATGTGAAGCTATGTAATAATGAGAAAAGTGTCAAAAATTTTTGAATTTGTATTCTGCTTTAATACTTTTCTGTTTGTATTTTTCTTAAGTGATACTATTTGTATTGAATGACTAAGATGTGTCATGTGAAATATGTAATATATTATTGCTTAGAAATTAGATATTAAGGAAAATAAAATAAAATAAAAATATCTTTACTGTTGTCTTGGTTTGAAAGACAGGTATCTGCTAGGGAGGGGCAGGTCTCGTCACACTCGACATAAAGAATTCACACCCACATGTTGCAATGTCTGAGGCAGAAGAGAGAGGGGTTTATTTACGGATTTAACTTTTATCGAGTTACAGCAACGACCATGGATTGGAGGAAGAAACTCTTCCTCCCCAACCACACTGGACAACCCAACAGTCCATCAACAGTCTCCTCCTTATGAAAAGAATGTAAACATTACTAGATTTTACAATAACAAAATGGTTATTTATATAAAATTGTATCTGACTCCAAAACACAGAAGACTAAAAATAAAACTTTACCAAACTCCTTAAAGGGAACAGAGGAGAATGCCAAAAACCCAGACAACAGTCTCTCAGAATGGAGAATTCAAATCCCTTCCCTCCAAATTATTATAATTAGAAAATTAAAGGGCTTTCAGGCAGAGGTATGAGGACAGGAATAACAGTTCTTTACTAATATGTACAACAAGACAAACAAACAACAACTACAGCATTAATAATAAACAGAACCAGGAACCTTAAGGGGCTTTGTTTCACTGCCCTAGGCAGTCTGATCTCTTGGGACTCTGAGAACACCAAGCTGGAATGGTGGAACATCCTGGGCCGGTGGCTGGAACGGCAGGATGTCCCCAGCAGGCAGGGGTGGGATGTCCAGCAGGGCCGGTCAGTGCCAGACTACAAGCGTAGCAAAAAGAGCACCACCAAAGAAGCCCCGACAGCAGGACGGGGCTGGCCCGGCTCCTGCAGGGCAGGTGGAGGAGCTCAGAATTCCTGGGAACACAAGCACATGATGGTAGATTTCCCAGAACTGAACTTGGTGGTGATAGTGAAGTCCTTCCACAGCAAGCAACAGCCTGGCCATCCTTTCTCTGATGCCGAGAGCAAGAGCAAGAAGCTGCCCCCAGCTCTGTCCTTTTCCTGCCCCAAAACTTGCATGATCTTCACCCTCCTGACTTTTGGCCACATCTGTTTTGGTCAGGCACCCATAAGCATCCAGTACTTAGTCTCCTAAGGGAACTTAGGGGAAAAATTCTATAAGAAAAGCAAAGGAACAAACCTAACCCCCAACAACTGCTAATAACCTGTCAAACTTTAACTTTTGAGTATGGTTATTACCTAAGATTTTAGGTAGATCATATATCTTAAGGAGAGTATATACTACCTATGGATGAACATATACAAACAACAACTATGCTAAAGTATTCTATGCACAGTCCTATTAAGGACTCAACAACAAGGCAGATTTACCATATTAAGCTAACCCACCAAGTACTCCCAAATTAATTCACATCCCAAGAGAAGACACTGGATTTTCTACGAATCTTCAAACCATTGCATTGCTCTTTTTTTTTTTTTTTTTTTTATTCTTTGGTACAAATAATTCCTTGAACTTGAGCTCAGTTTTACTGAAAGTGGAGTTCTAGGTGGCCATGAGAATCTGTAGAAACTGCTGAGCAGCTGCAAACTGTTAAAATTATCTCATATTCTGTATTCTCCTTCAGAAGTCAAAAAAAAAGCATCTCTGAATCTGCTTAGAGAGGAATACACTATTGTTCCAGTTGCATGAAGTGCAGGCGAGGATGACAGTTGATCGCCTCCAGCAAAATTAGCATATACATATTTGATTGCTTTCTCATCCCTCATCTCAAGTGTCTTGTGTCTAGGAAATCAAAAAGCGCATGCTTGTCCACCCACAAGGTATTATGCATATTCTGAAGAAAGGGGGGAAAATAATCAAGAATATGTAATGTCTGGAGGACAACTTTCTGCTGTTTTACACCACAGGTCTGAATGCATGTAATGGGGGAAAGGTGTGCCATAAAAAAGGTGGGATTAAGGAGAGAGAAAAGTACCTCTACTTTTGACCTTCATCAGTCTTGAATGACATTTTCAAGCTATCTTAGATTTATTATATATATTCCTTCAGTGAGACCTGATGGACTCACTTCCCCTTTAAAGAAGATCTCTGATATTGGAGGGGACTGAAAAAAAGCAAGTCAGTGCTATAGAATTCTCATGCTGTATAGAGACAACGTAGCCTGGCTTTCCTGCCCTCCACTTGCATTACCCCTAGAAAAGGCAGGACACTGCATTTCATGACATCATGAAAATCTTACTCCATCACTTGCTCTATGTACATCACAGCTGCACAACCCTCTTCCTTTTGTACAATGCTATCAAATCAATATTTCCAAACCTTCACCCAACTCCCTGCACCTGGTCTAGAACTCACACATCTCTTCAACTTGCTGTATAAAAACTTTTGAACTTTTCACTAAAATGTTGGGACCGAATGTGCTAGTGCTGCCCAGTCTGCTGGAGACTATGATAAAGGACTTGGATGTGCTCATCACTGTCTCCCAGTGAAAGTCTGATGGTAAAGATTAATGTATTCTTATTCACCAGCAGTCAGTGGCAATGGCCTCCTTTTCCACTTACCTGCTATAGATATATTCTGTCAATTTAACATTCATGAAAGTTTTATGTAGATTTGTTAGCTGTTGATAGAAGTATGCACTAAGTGTGCTAAAATTGTCATGTGCCTGAAAGTCTTCATTCCTTCCCCTCTTTCTTTTGCTCTCACACACATATTAATAATAGTGTATAAACACACAATAACAATATGCAACTTAGGAACCCTTTCTTATTGACCTATCTGAAAATATGCATAAAGTAAGCTGATATAACTAGAGGTTTATCAGTTCTGTTCTTAAAAATACATATGTAAACGCTACAGAAAAAGATGTGAATGGCACACAAAAAAAATCTGTGATGAAATTAAAATTGTATTAATCCAAATTAATTGTTGTCTTCCTACATAGACCTTTATCAAGTGCATGCTACCATGGCAGAATTCATTACCATTTTTGAATGTACAGGTTTAAAGGTCTTTTAATATTCTTGATAATTTCTACTCATTGCAGAAGATAACTTGAAGACAATGGAATACAGTGGTGACAGTGTTTCTGGGATATTGTGAAAAGAAATGTATAAAGAATTTTTGTTGAATTCTCTTTACCAAGTGGTTTTTTTGTGTCTGCCAAGAGCAGCACTGTCTTAAAAAAGCAACATCCATGTCTCTGCTGGACCATGCAAATTGTGAATTGCTAGGCTGAATTGCAAAAACCCTTTCCGTTTTCCCCAGTGTTTAAATGGCTTTTAAAATGGATTACCTGTTCAGAGCTATACTAGTGACAAAACTAACTTTATAAAAATCTAACTTGACATTAGGTGGCCTTGATGACATTTCAATGCTTGGATATAACAGAATGAATGCAAACTGATATTTCATGAGATCATCAATAAAATTCTTCTCTGAATATAAAAAAAAAAAATAAATAAATACGGCACGCCTTATGATATGAATGTGGAGTGCTTTGTCATTTTACAACAGTATTGTATGTGACAGTAGACAATAGAAAAGACAAGAAAAGACAGATTTCTTTGTTTCCACAGTATTTCTAAAAATCCTACAGTCCAGGAAAAAGATTTCTGGCTAGAATGAAAGTAGTTCCAAAGAAGAGCTACACCTTTGTGGGTGATTTCTGAGGGATGAATAGATTCACAGTACCCCAGCCTTTTAATAACCCCAGCATGGGTTGAGTTTGCATATGCAAACTGAAACCTTACAGTGTGATTTCTCCTTTCTATCATGTTTTGTGCCCTGATTTTGCTATAATGAAACATTTTTAATAACATTAAATAGTTGCAAAACGAGCCGTCGATGTTTTACAGCTTTGTGCATTATCAAAACATTTTACGAAGTTTACACAAAAAGGATGTGAATGATTGAAATTCTTGAACACTAACAGTAGGATGATTCTGGTTTAATTCCCCTCATTTACATTTTAATATTAAAAATTTTGGACACTCAGTGTATGTAAGTTTGTTTATATAGTATTTTTAAATGCTTCCAATTTTAAATTAATGTGTGTATTTTCACTTGTAGTGATAATCACTTCTAAAAGCTAATCTCCAGCAAGGGTAATAACAAACTTAGAATTAAAATAGCTAGTCACAATCATAATTTTTAAAAGATTAGTATGAAAAATTGTTCTTGGAAGTTTATAAATAGTCTTTTTCAGTGAAAAAAATAAAACAACCCAAAACATTTTTGATTGGTTTTGTATTCATTATGTCCATGCTTGCAGAGCATAGCAATGAACTTTACAAAGGGATATCTTTGCTCATGTGTGATAGAGACAAACTACAAGTGGATTCTGAGAAGCTAACTCTGGTTCTGGTAACAGCCTGGCCATGGCAACAGGAAACAGGACAAGCTCAACACCTTGTTCTATGTATCTTTTATGGCCTGCATCTGTTCACACAAGCCAAACATCAGTAAATAAGCTATACAATTTGTTGTGGGCAGACTGCTTTCCAGTAAGTTCTTTGCTTCTTTTGTTTCTCAGATCTCCTCAGTATCAGCTGCGGTTGTTAGTTTATCCTACAAACACATCAATTGTATCAAACTGCAGTTACTTTCTGAAATAGTTTATCAACTATTTGCTTTTCTTAACAACTGTGTTAGCAGCTTCTGTAATGAGAGGAACACACAAAAAAAAACCCCAAAAACCCTGTCTCTAAATAGCGCTTAAGTGGCTGGAAGAGAAACAAAGCAAACCTGATGGAGATTCTTTCTTTGAAATGAGGATTATTGATGCGCTGGTTGAAGCCCAGTGTTACAGCTAGAACAAGAAACCATCATCTCTGGCTCTGTTTAGCTTAGGATGCTTTATTAAAACAGAAGATGTCTAAGAGATTTTCAGAACTTGGCATTTCCACATATAAATATGATCAATACAATCAAGTAGCATATTTACATGGTTAAATTTGACCACTTTCATTAAAAATTTTCTTAAGAGTCCATATAAAGCCCTTCTAAAACACTGCATTTCTTGAAGAAATAGAAATGGATATTATTCTAATGCCAATAAAAACATGCAAAAGAATAAAAGTTTTTACAATCTGAAATGCCAATACTTATTTTATATAGTATATGAAAACTATGTAAGAACATTAGATCTTCTTAACTCTATCATGGCTTCTGACTATATGTTTCTTACACTATTTCACATCCAATACATAAGAGAGATGCTATTTATTTCTAGACTTTTTTGCACTTTTGATTGATACAGTAAATTTTAGTTTTGAAAAATGGCTACTATAAATTGTTGTTTGCCTCTTCTGAAACTACATTGTACTATAGAAAATATAATAATCTGGCTTTTCTATAGCCTAAAATTTTGGTGATACTTCCAGAAAGTAGTGGTTTTAAGAGGACATTCATTAAATCATTCTACCACTTTTGAACAACCAATCCATATTTTACGAATTTATCCCAGCACAATTAAACATCAGAAAAATTGATATTAATATCTTTATATTTTTCACCCTGGTTCTCCAGTTAAAAATATTTTGAGGATATTGTATAGTGTAATTTAGCTTTAGTTTATTCTTCCATTCATGTTTCTTGTTTTCTTCTGTTGTTGAAGTCAACCTGCTAGAGTGACTCAGTGAAATGGAAATAGTGCCAAAAACTATTTTCATAGTGGGTAACCATGAAAAGCACTATGTATTTCAAAACAGAACTGTATTACCCCATTTTCTTCAAATCAATATATGAGTAGATACCATAGTCTTATCACACAAAGGATGAAAGTACAGTAAATTGAGGAAGAGTCTTCTGTGGTCTTTTGTAATTTTCAGACAATAATTGCAACATAAAAAATTACATCCCTTTTTCTTCTTTTTAATATATGCTTTTAAAGATAGCAAAAGAAAGGTAGCTAGGTACTCCCAAAATTAAGACCCTCAAGCCACAAGCTCAAAAAAACTTATACAAACTTGCAGAAGGGCAAAGCACTACTTAGAAGTGCATTAAAATGGAAAGACAATTATGCTTAAGAAACACTGGAAGGAAAACAATGAAGACAAACACAGCAAAAAAAAAATGAAATCCTAACATACTCAATATATCTGCCTTTTAATATCAATACCAAGCTCAAATTCATTGATCACACATCCCAGTCACCAGGTAAGTGTGGACTGCAGGTGATTTGCCTCTGACTTACATCAGTGAATAAAAACCTTGGAAAAACAAGTGCAGAGCGTTAAAGTTGGGGCTTGGATATTGCACAGGGGATAGGGATAAAGAGACATTTGGAGACCAAACTCACATAGAAAGCAGGGCTGGTGGTAGGGACGAGAATAAATACTGACTCCAGACAGCATTTGAAAGGACCAGGCTCTGAAGGCTGAGCTGAAGCTGAGCCTGAGAGAGGGCAACAAGGATGGGTGGTCACCTCAGGTCTGCTTGTGCCCTTCAGGCCCTGACAGCTGAAGACAAACATGTCTTCATGTTTGTACTCCCAAAACTGGGAGTACACCCACATTGTGTGTGTACCCACTTCACTTCACTTCACTTCACTTCACTTCACTTCACTTCACTTCACTTCACTTCACTTCACTTCACACCTCTGATTAACATCATTTAGATACATCTGTGCACTCAAAGGTAATGATGACTGGCCCAAAGGAGCTTATATGGTCCTGACTGTGTGGAGCTAAAGTGAACAACTGTAATTTTCATTGATACTTTATGCCAGGTTTTACCAAGGACTTTCTTAAGCCTGTAAATTTTTAACCATTATTATCTATACACTGCAGGAGCAAAGGTGCTTAGTCAGTGATCTATAAAATGAAATCTCAATGAGATCCAGCTCTTGAAATATTCAAATGATCTGGATGGGTTGATATCCTTATTGCAGAAAAGAACTTATTTGTAGACAAAAGGCACATTTGTCTTTTATAAACTAGCTGATTTTAAACTACTGCTCTACCTAGAGCTCAGGGCAGGTCCGTCAACATAGACGGTCTAAATACATGGTCTAACGTATTCATCATATTTCATAAACATTACCATTCATTTTGCATTCTTGAATTTCATAAACCAATGTTAAAAAGAATATGTGAAGCATACAAGCAGCACCATAATTAGTCTTAAAGAAAAAGTCTCAAAATATTAACTATCCTTCTCTACATATTGCATTTATGAAACATTCACCTTTTCTGCTGAACTCACAGCATGAAAATGCTTTAGAATGTACTCAATAAAAGAAACTGTAGAAATGCATCCTGCACCTGAACTATATAACTGTTTCAACACTGCAACCTAGAAGTATTTGAATTGTTTAACATTTTTTCCCAGCATTAGTATTTGCATATTTTCTGAGAGCAGGTTCTTCTCCAGTGGGAGATAATAGGGATTTTCACTTTCATATACCACTTAATGTCAGAATGCAGAGGAAAAAATTAGCCATTTGGAATACAGCAATGTCATGGAATTATTGAACTCTAATTACAAACTGATGTTCTAGCACTGAGGTTCACTTTGCATTGTTTGAATAAAGAAACCTGACTCAAAATACAGGCTGTTCTTCCTGTTCATGTGAAGCTAACACTTGGATCCAGTAGCTAGGGGTAAGGATTGGAGTCAGAAGACCCAAATTACATGTTTGTGATTAGCTACTCTTGGCTTTTCAAGATGAGCTCATTGTCATGTAAATAAGCAGCCACTGTGGGTCAGTGACCCTACGCCATCACTTGCCTTAGAGAAGAGCTACTGATGTAAAGCAGTTCTCAATACTTCTTTGGTCTGTTGAAAAACTGGTCACATTGTGAGCTCATGAAAGGAACGGTGGCAGTGTGAGCCTACAAGATACCTCCCAAAGTTAGTAGGACCTTCACAGTGACAGTGTCCTTTGATCATTACTGTTGTTTGCTGTCACAATGCATGGTTTACTTCTGCAGTAGCTGACTGTGTGCTATCAACAGGAAAAATGATAAAACACATACTCTACACAGTGGAGATTGCCTGCCCAAACCGGAATCCTCTAACTTTTAAAAATCAATACTAATTCTTAATGAAAATGTCATATAAATTGTGTTTGTTTAAATTCCACTTTGTTCAGAACAAATCATCATTAGTGGTGGGACTTCCTTTTAAAATAAACATATAATTATTTTCAACATCACAGACTCATAAGCAAATTCATCAGAAGAACATCGATCAGTGTTGTCTTTTTTGACATAAATTTGTCCAAACAGGAACATACTTAGGTAGTAATCATAATCAGTTTGACAGAATTTAGATTTAATTCTGTGTCCAATTTACATCTCAGACCTACTTTCTCAACAGAATTTCCTCTTTGTTCAAACCAAACTGTGTTATTTTCTTCACATCAATAGTGGGGCCATATCTAACAGACACCTGCATCCATGCTTTAGGAATAGGAGCTGCCCCACACAAGTAATTTAGTAAGTAAAGTAATTAGCTTTATCTATATTATAATATGGATTCATCAGTAAGAAATACATCCTTTTTTTTTTTTTTTTTTTTAAGAATAAACCATCAAGATTATTTAGAAAACTAAACCATACTTATGTGCTGGATGTTTCAAAGAGCTGGCTGGCAGCAGATGGTGGCAGAACTGGCTTCCATGAGAAGAGTCCAAGGGCTGACCCATGTCAGTCATCTACAGCAAACCCACTGCAGGAAACAACTGAGCCTGTGGGTTTTAAATGGTGTAACCTCTGAGAAGACATATACAAGAAAAAGCAAAAGACTGCACAGCAGTGAGGACAAGAAGGATGGGAAAACAGCTGAGTGGACACCAAGGAGGAAGAAGAGATGGCAGAGGTGCTTCCAGCACAGGAGCAGCAGATGTATGTGCTCCAGCCCTCTAGGAACCCTGCACAGGAGCAGGTGGATACTTCCTGAAGGAAGCTTGAGGCATGTGCAGAACCTGCTCCTGGCTGTAATTTCAGTCCCCTGACAACAACTGTAGGTTATGGAGAGGCTATCAGGCAGGAACAGCTTTTCTGGCAGGAACTGTGGCCCATGAAGAGCCTATGCTAGGAGTCTTTTCCCAAATTATTTCTTGTGGAGAGGGCCTGCATTTGAGCTGGGAAAAACTGTAGGCAGGAAGGGCAGCAAAGAGCAACTGTTGTTGACTGATCAGATCCCCCTATTCCCAGTTCTCCTGCTCCATTTGGATGGCAGAAAGTAGAGGGGTTGTGCATGAAGGAATGACATTCAGCCTGAGAAGAGGGTTGTGGGGCAAGATAGTTTTAGCTTTTCTCTGTGTTTCTCACCATCCAACTCTACATTTAAGGGGCAGTAAACTAAACTGAGTTTCCCAAGATGAGTCCAGTTTGCCCTTGGTAGCAACTGGTAAGTGACCTCCCTGTCTTGGCATCATTTTTGTCATTAACTCAGCCAATGCAGACAATATTAGATACAATGATTTCTTGATTGTATAGAGAAAAATGCTTAAAAAGAGAAGCAACATCTTTCTGTAACGGTAACATAAAAAAAATAAAATTACAAGTGAAACATTCTTACAGTCCTACAGTGTCTGAAGTGTTGAAAGCTGTTCCAAGCCTGAGAACCTGTAGAGTATTTATATTTGCATTGTTTCCTCTACACCATAAAAGTAAAGCCTTAAGGTCTTAATGACCTTAAAAAATGTTTTTACATTAAAAAACATGGTAATTATTGTCCTACAAGAAAAAATTGTATTTATTTCCCTGAAGTTAATGGTAGAAGAATAAATTCTGATAACTCAAGAAAACAGTCTTTCTAAGGATGTATAATTAAAAGCAAACAACAAAAATCACCATACACATATGAAAATAAAACCATCACTATAAGCCCAGGTATACCAAAAGAATGGAAAATTAGAGACAAAAAGACAAACTGTTTCTCTTTTTCCCTTCTACTGCAATAAGCTTTTCTTATGCACTTATCTAATTTCTGTGCTATGCTGGTCTCACAGAAAAAAATGCAAATACACACACTTCTGTATGGATACAAGGTAACAATGGAATATGTAAGACTTATTTATAAGATTCAGGTAATAATTGTTTTCAACACTTTCCCAAATAGAGGTCATTTTCTACAGAAGAATTCTCTATTCCACTAGTCTAAACAAACTTCAAAAAATTTTTAAAGATAATAATATTTGACATACAAGCCTCTTTATAGATAAATATTCTTGTGTATGCATGTATATGAATTGCCCAAGAACAAAAAAAAAGAAGATCTGTAAAAATCCATGGAAACACAGGACTGGGAGGCCTCCAAGTCTGTGTGGTTGGTGTGTTGTGTTATAAGACTACTTTTCTAAGTGTATTCTATTCATCTTTTATTCTGCCAACATGGCTTCAATCTTCCTCCCTGGAGTATGCATCACATTCCTACCATGCCCCATTGGACGTATAGAAAATAACCAAGATTCTCTCCAACATATTGGATCAATTAAAGAATGCCAGCCTATTTTTCTTTTATTGTATACACTATTCTTTCTCTTGGTGATCCTTGAAGCAATTTCTTGTTTTAGTAAGAGTCAATTATTCTTGAAAACAGCCAGTCAAAACTCTGTAGGGTTCAAAATTAGGTCAATCTGTGCTTAATACAATACAATTGAAAATTCCCTCTGTCTGCTGAATACAACTCAAGTGATTCAACTCATGCTTGCTTTTATCATGGATATGAATTATTATTTTTCAGCAAGAAAAGGACTCTAGCTTTCATTGCTGTTATTTATAGAGAAGCTACACTTTGTACAGGTCCAATGCTATACAGTTCATGAAGAGAAATAAGCCTGTTCTTTGGAAGGAAATCTTTTATCTAAATTTCAAAGCTCTAGCATTAAAAAGAAGATTTCAGAATCCAAAGTACTGAGTATCTGAGGAGGCTTTATTGAAAACTATAAGATTTAAAGAAGTTGAAATTATATTTCAGATTCCTTATTCCGAATTTTACTTTCGGTTTTTGCGTCACTGGAACAGATCTGGACTTTTGATTATCTGTGAGTACAGATTAAAAAAAAATGGGCTCAGGACAGACCTCTGACATTTGATTCCACCAATATTTGCTACATTTCCCATGACATTGTAGGAATGGCTTTCCTTACAAAGTTGACCTATAAAAATCCTGTGTGAATCCCCTAAGCCATATAGTTGTAGATGACAAATAAAATAAGTCTTTAAAAAATATCACAGATTGTTTTCTGAATATTTCAACAGGATAACGGCTGGCAAAAAAAAAAAACCCTATAAATTCATCACTTGCTGGGTTTTGCATATTCTATAGAAGAACTGTGATATCAAAGAAGTAGTGAAAATTAATTTTTCTGTTCCACTATTTAAAATAGATCATCTTTGATTAACCCATGCAGACATCTCAGCCCTATGTTTGTTCACCCACCACAGCTGCAGAAGTGGGATCAAGGAGAGAATCAGAAGGGCAGGAGTATGAAAACTAGTGGATCTCAATCCAAAAAGACAATTTAATAGGGAAATCAAAAGCCATGCACACAAGTAATGCAAAACAAGGAGTTAATTCACTGTTTCCCATGGGCAGGCAGATGTTCATCATCCCTGGAAGAGCAGGGCCCCATCACATAAAACTGTGACTTGGGAAGACAAACACCAGGACTCCAAACACCTCTCTTCCTCCTCCTTCCACCTGCTTTATACACTGAGCATGATGTCACATGCTATGGAATATCCCTTTGATCACTTGGGGCACCTATCCTGGCTGTGTCCCCTCCCAAATTCTTGCATACCACTCAGCCTATTTGCTTTCAGTGAAAAGCAGAAAAGCCCTTGATTCTATATTAGCTCTGCTCAGCAACATCTAAAACCCCTTGTGTTACACTGTTTTAGTCACAGATACAAAACACAGCGCCATATAAGCTACTCTGAAGAAAATCAACTTTACCACAGTTAAAACCCGTACAGAGATTTAGAACTGTCAGTGCTGGAGACATTTACATCCAGAAATCCCTCCCAAAGTACTCAATCTGACCATGTAAATTATGATTCTTTCTTTTAATTAAGTAAAAATTCATGGGCAAGAGATCAGCACTTTTTGCCACACGATGGCATCAAGGAAGATTTGTTGTACAAATTTCCTAGGGGAAGTATAATTTCACCTAATTAGCAAATTGTATTTTCCGAGTCAGGTTATTTGCGGCCAGAAGAGAGTATTTTACTATAGCATCTGAGTGAATTAAACATTCATTCGTTTACTGTGACATAAAAGCTTGGTGAGATTGGAAATATTGCTACTCTCATTTTAAAGCAGAGAACAAATCACTACTGTCCTCACACAACAAAATACATACTCTGTCTCAAAAAACATATAAGTCCACTTGGTGTTACCCACCTATTGAAGGCCACATACACTAGGGAGTCTTGTTTGACTGTTGCTACACTGAAAGGATTTGCTCACAGAAAAAGTTCAGGTTGGAGCACATTCCACCTCCCTGAGTCAGATGAGCATTTCTTTGGTTCAAGAGGGGAAAATATGGTGCTCAAAATAATAGTTCTAGTCAAATTCTTTTACATAAAAACTGGAAGTCCAATAAGTAAAAAAAACACTCCCCTACCAAGATTTTGCAGTGACTGTGATACGGACATAGCAGAGTACAAACTTACCCTGAACATTAAAATATATGTTGCTATTAGGGATAATACATATTTAATTACACATTTATGGAATTATAGCCCACATACGCTTTATGTTTTAATTTTTATTGTAATATACCATGATATGTTGCAATAACATGGCCATCATGTCAACACAACTTCATTCATCCTGTGGACTGAAAGGGCAGGTTCAATAAGGAGAATTATTATTTTCATATAATGCCATCATTACTTAAAATGAGGCCAAGGATACATTGAGGCAATTGTGAACAACTCACCAATATTGGTAAATTGGTGGTAGATGTTATAAAGAAGTAAAAATAACTTGGATAAATAGGACTAGGGGAAAGTAAAAACAGGCTTAGCAAAGGGTAGGGAGACCACAAAATTCAGGGAGACATGGTCTTTGGAGGCTTCTGCCAGCAAACGTGCAAATGAAAGGGGGGGGTGTGCTGTGGGAGATGGCTGTAAATTCCCAGCAGCACCCCTCACAAAAAGAAAGTTGACAGAAGAAAAGAAGGAAAGTCCTAATGTGGAAAAGAGTAGGTAAAAAACGAAAACTTTTTTTTTTTTTTTTTTTTTTTTTTTTTTTTTTTTTTCCCCAGAAGCAAGCAAACATTAGTATAGCATAGTTTTGCTCTCCTAAATCTTGGAGGGTATGAAGAATGTTTTTTATTTTCCTCATACAGAATCAAAAATGAAGCAAATGAAACTAACAGGCAGGAATTTCCCAACAAAAATAGCAATTTGCCAGAGAGTTTGTAAGTCTTATCCTCAAGAGGATATAAAAATTAAAATCATTTATTTGGCTCAGAAATCAGAAATTTTTATTTGGCTGGACAAACTTGTATAGATTAACCCATTTGGGATTAAAGACAGACACTTCCATAGAAGTATTGATAAACACTTTTATTCCTTCATTTTTCATTGCTGCCTAGCAGATGTTACATTAGACCACCCTTTTCATTTAAAGTTTTTCATGAGGGAAATGTGTGCAGATTTAGAAATATAAGAATACTTAATTAAATTTGGAACACCTTTTACTTGTTATGTGCTATTTTTGCCTGTTTTTCATTTTTAATATTATGCAGTAACATTAAAAACAAGTTAACTGGTATTTTTTCAACAAAACCACTAATGTTATCCATTTATGTTTTCCATAAACACCATTTACACAGTATGACTATATTGTATTAAAATTATGCACTCTGTTATGGATATGTTGATAGAAAGGGAGTTGCAGTTTAACAAAGTAATTCAGTCTTTAGATTTGATTTTAGTGTATTTAATTTTTCCTATTTGCAGGATATAAATCTAGATCAACATGAATAAGCTATTTTACAAATAAAATCTAAAAAAAGTAAATCACCACATTTTGCACAAAATCAGAAAACAGAATTGTTTTCCTTTACAATTGAACTTTTGTATACTGAGATGATAAGCATAAGTCATCATATGGAGGTAAAAAAAAATTATAGAGTAGATCTACTGAGTAGATCATCGTACAGATTTGCACAGTTGGATATTTTTACAAATAGAGGAATTTTTCAAGAGAATGTATATTTCCTGGATTGGATGTAATATTTTGACCTACACTTTCACATAATCTTTGTTTCTCCTAGCACAGCCTTTTGTACCATTTCTGCTTAAAGAACATATAAATTAAAAAATGAACTGGAAAATTGCTATGCAATCCTTTTAGTCCTTTCTCTGTTATCTCAACATCACTCAAGATTTTCATATTTTTACCTCTAAATTTTGTTCAATGGAAAATGATGCCATATAAAAAAAATAGAATGGTAAAACAGAGATCTAACATTAATACTAATTTGATATTAATGTTTATTATTTTTTTTATTATTTTATTTTTCTCTCTAAACTCTACCATAGCTCTGCCTGCTTCCTTCCATTTTATGTTACTGTTTATGCCTTTAATTATGCAGATTGCTATGGTTTGTCTTGTCTGTTAATTTTAGGGTCCAAAAAGCTCTTTCAGAAAGTGTCAATATTCATGTATGACATTTGACTTAATTTAAGCTCAGACTTGCTTCAGCAGCAGTCTCTTTTCAATGTCAGCATTCAAAATCACCTGTCTCCTCACACAGTTCATATAAAAAAGTGATAATTGATATTTTGATAGTTTTCTATCATAACCCTAGATCATTTGTAAAGAGATTGGAAAATTACTCTCAGCATAGTTTAACAACTACAGAAATTAAGGGTAAAAATAAGGTTTATTAACCAATAAGGTTAACAGCATGGAAGAACATTTTCTTTCTGCAACAGGTAGCACATCTGAAAGAGACTTCACATCTTTGCACAGCCAACACCCCTCCCTCCTCCCCAGAAAAACCCCACCCAAAAATATTGGGAATACTTCCTCAAAATAAACCATAAGCACACCATCTGTGTGATCAGTTTGGGTCTGTTGTCCTGTCTGTATCTCTTCTGAAACTCTTTCACACCAGCACCCTACTTGCTGTGGGGGCTGTTCAACAATCAACATCAGTGTGTTATCAACCACTGGTGTTTACATCACAAACAAAAAACACAGTCCCAGTGAAGAAAATTAACTTCATCACAGATGAATCTGGTAGTATCTCCACCCCTTATTCTACACCATTTACACTGTGCTCTCTAATGGGTCTTACACTACCCGATACACCCTCATTAAACACCTTCACCCTCCTCATATTTTGATATACACTCAATCCTGTCTATGGGTCACCCCTGAAAAATGTCCAGAGCCCATTCAGCCTATGACCTGGGTTCCATCTGTTATGGCAGGGGCTCAGGACAGGAGAGATGGTGTGTTATTTTGAGGTATTGGATCCAAAATCAGCTCACATTTGGTCACTGCTGCACTTGCATAGCTCCTTGCAAGTCTCCTGCTTTCCTACACTTCATGTCATGGGTTAAACAACTTAAAGGTATATTCTTTGCAAGTGAGTCCATATTTTCACACAGTTTCTTTATTTATTGTTTATTTTGCCAATATTCATAGGCTCTTTAGCCCCTTGTCCTCTCTTACTAAAAAATGAGTATGATTTTTGAAAAAAAAGTCTCTATTTTTTGTTTGTTTTCCCAGTTAGGCAAGAGACTTATTAGTATGGTCTAACATAAATCTAGCATGATTTTGCTGCAAAATAAATTTCTGACAGAGCTTGTTTTTACTAAAACAATTACACATAGTAAAAATAAGCAAATATATTCCTTTCTGCAGTAAAAGCTCTTTAGTGTACTTTGAAATCATATGCAAGCAATCAGTATAAGCTGTTCACATTTCTGTTGTTCTATATTAAATCTATGTTGTGTCAGCCTCCAGCTCTGTTTTTGGTGTTGTCATTTGATACTTGACACCAAAACTCTTCAGATGTACTTCCTCAAGTTGTTTATATTTCTTGCCTTGTGATAGCAAAGGATATTCTTTTATATGATTCCTCTGCCCTCCAGTAAACTTGAGTTAGTAGGTGTCAAACATTGGAATAAATTTACATTATATTTATGTAGTGTCCTGTCTCATTCAAGGTCAATGAGGTATGAAATGAATCATATTATGTTGTTTCCTTACTTCAGGCAGTTATCACTGAGAATAAGAGCATCTTTCTGTCTGCATCCAGAGGGCAAGGATAAACATAAATGTAGTTCAAATGGAAATTAATTTAGAGTTCACAAGGGTTTAAAGTTAGGGCTTGAGTTTTTGTTTGTTGCTCTGGGTTCCTCCAGGGAAAAAAAAAAATCAGGTTACCTTTTATTCAGGTTTCCAGTTCTCATTTTCTTTTGAAAAACAACACATTTTCTTTTTGAAATTTCTCCACCACATTGCTGCTGGTCGCAGTAACCCTTTATGAAGAGGAAAACCAGGTATGATTAAAATGTCCCTTAGTGGGCTTGGTGAAGACATGATAATGGCAGCAATTTCCATGCGATTTCCCTAAGAACACCTAAGTAGTTCTTAACTACTAGAACTTTCAATCCACCCTTTCTAATTGTACACATTCCTATTAAAAATGTTCTTAACAGCTCTTACAAAAAGCAGAATGTTAGAGAAATAAATGCTGGAATCTATGCAATACCATTAGGAAAACTGCTAAATTTTGGGGGGGGGGGGGGGGGGAAGGAGGAGTGTGCCCTTGTAGAGATCATACCTGCAAAAACAAATTTTTAAGCTTACATAGAAAATAAAGTAAAAATTTATTCAGAGTTTGTGCTAAAATAAAAACTGGACAGACATCAAATATAGCTGCCTCTAGTTGGTCAAATCATTTGATATAGGCATTTTCAATCAGTTATTACTCTATATATCTGAAGCATACCTAAGAGAAGAAACATGGTATTTATGTATCTTTAAAAAGAATTCCTCATTAGGAATCACATCTGAGATATAAACTGTATTACTCCTGTTATTTTTATTAAGCCTCTGCAACAAGAACAGATCTGTCATGGTGTTGAAACAAAAGGCAGTGAAGAGACGGAAGAGCAAAAAAAGTAGTTAAACTCCTTTGTGTTGAATGTGCTTTTTCATACATTGCCTCAAGTTTTCTTTAAATGCATTCAGGCGCAATTTTTCCATTGACTTTTGTAGGAGCTAGATGAGGATTTCCAAGGCCAAAAGCTATTAAGTGCAATGTGTATTATTAATGTGTTTGTGTCTCCCTTACCATATTTATTATAAGCACATTAATGAAAATGCCATGAATATTAGGGCTGATTTATAAGAATGTGGTTCTGTTTACAGCCAAATTACTGCACACTGGAAATATTTTATTTAACTTAATACATGCACTTGCAATTTATTAAGACACTTGTATCCCTCCAAATAAAGGTCTATATTAATAAGATTGATGACTTACAGGTTTACAGTGTTTTCTTCTGAATGTGGGTGTTGAGGGGATAAAATTCTTCAAATATTATTGCGAATCTATTTTTAGGCAAGGAATTTTACTGAATAATATGAATATACTCATAAGGTATGTCTTTAACCAATTTCTTTTTAACCAAAGATAATGGAATAGTGTAGGAGATATTGGGGTACACAGGACAGGATACTGTGAATTTAATTAGCACAGCCAGTTTGATAACCAAGATGCCTTGGCAAGAACAAACAGAGCTTTGAAGACTGCAAGAAGATTGCATCAAGACTGGTGACAGGAAAAGAAGATCGAATCAACTTCTGCAAGCAAGAGATGTTATAAAATGTGTAAGTTTCTCTGTGTGATGTTTAACAGAATCATTGCAGTGAAAAATTAGTAGCCTTCCTAGAATGATATATAAACATTTGTAACACACAGTAAAAAATGAATTCTGACCCCGAGTCAGTCTTCCCATCTCTCTCTCAATTGTCAATAATTGATGCTCCATCTGACAGGAGAAGGACCAGCTGACAGCAGTGGATGAGCCTCTGGAACTGATCGCCTGTAAACTGTAGCGTGACAGGTGAGCCAGGGGAACTGAACTATGGGACAGGACATGTCTGACAAGAGACGTGTTAATGTAACCATGCTCGCCCTTCTAAGCAAGCATGGATCCTCCATCCTAAAACAGGACTTTAAGTCACTTCTAAGTGTGTTTCCCAATACTACTTCTTCTTCTATTTTTACTCTCTGCTCCTGGGACAAGGTTGGCGTAAAGCTCTACAAGCCTTGGCCAGGCTATGCTGCCTGGCCATGAGCCAGAGCTACAAATGCTTCCTGATTGGAGGGCGGTCATGGATACAATTGAGGAGGATGGAGGGAGTGGGGCAGCCTGCAGGGCTGCCACTGGGATGGCCACTGGGTTGAAAGAAATTAGCCCCAGGCTATGCACTCCCGAGTTGTACTGTTACATTGTTTTGCTGTAAAATTAAAGTTGCACTGTTACTTGCTTGTTTCAAACCGTTCATGTTGAATCTGTACCCTGAATTTCTGTTCGTTATGTCCAAGTTCTGTACCCTTTCTCCCTAAATCCTCGGCTCTCCCCTCTCCCGACGAAACCGCGCACGCCGCCGCCGCCTTGTAGTTCCCCCTGCCACTTCCTGTTGCCCCCTGCTGCTTCTTGCTGCTCCCTGCCTGCCTGCCCGTCGAGCTGTGGGCTCCGCCCAATATGGAGATCACCTCCCATGGTGCCTGGCTGCAGCCGAGGGTCCAGTTGGAGCTAAAAAAGCCCCTAGGACAGCGAGCCAACACAGAAACTGGACCTAAGAAGGACGGGACTGTGCGAGGCACATGTCTAGCTACCTGCAGGCAGCAGGCATTCTTTTGTTACTTTGTCGCCATAGCCTGAAAGAAACTGGAGAAAGGTAACGCCCCTGGACCACACGAGCCAACGCGATTCTATTGGAACCCCCGTGAGGACGGAATCCCGACTCTGCAGCAGCAGCAGCAGCAGCAGATTCGACCTGCACCTCCTCCTCCGTGGTGTCTACTGGGAGCAGCGGCGGCGTGCGCAGCCCCTCGGGCCCCCTACCCAGAGCTGATTCCTAATAAAGGCCTTTTTAAAGGAGCTGGTCTCCTGGCCAATTTATAACAAATTGGGGGCTCGTCCGGGATGTGACCACGCCTGAAGAGGACCGAGGACGGGACGGCCGACCGCCCTTTGGACCCCTAGGACAGCTGGTCACACCGGACCAAGGAAGACAGCCTGGGATCGGACAGCACGGAGGAGCACCGGTAAAGTATAGCCGGTGGCGGGAGTGGAGACGAGCGAATGGTGTGTGAGTGAGACAAAGACCGGTAGTTCGGATCTTTGAAGCGAGTGTGGGCCTCCCAGTACCGCGTTTTCAGTCTCCCGCGAGGGACCTGGCCGGGAAAGGAGGGAAGCGAAAGGAGAACGGAGTGAAAGAGGCGTCTCCAGGGGCATAGGGGCCCCCCTCCGGGCGTGCGGAGGTAATTTAGAGAGTGGGTGGCACGTCACAGGGTGTGTGATTGTAGGATAGGCCCGCCCCATTCTAGAATCTATGGAGGCAGGCTGCCCAGGCTGATCCAAGCGTGCGGAAAGCCTGGAGCTGTGTGTGTAGCACGCACCACACTGGCTGAGGTTACGGCCCGGGGTATCCACGGGTTGGGATACTGGCTGGGGTAGCTGGCGGGGTGTGGGGAGTGAGAGAGGGTACTGGCCGAGTTACGGCCCGGGGTGTCCAGGCGAGGAAGGGGTGCTGGCTGGGGTAGTGACTGAATCTCTAAGGGCGAGATATCAGGCTACCGACAGGGCACTCTGAGCACTGGCAGGAGTGGTGGTCGGACCCTGAGGGCGGGTAACTGCAACCACTACTGGCTTGGGACACCGGCTGGGGTAACTACCGGGGTACAGGAGTGGTCGCACTGGTTGGGGGTACCTAGAAGTGAGAGGTATGCGTTCCAGGTGCGGAGAGCCTACAGGGCCGGGGGTTTTTTGAGTATACCGCCTGGGTGTAGGATGAATGAAAGTTAGGGAAGTCCCAAGGTGCGAGGGATTTAACGATAGGGAGAGTGAGTGAGTCGCACACTGTATGTCCGGGTCCTGGCTGTAGGTGGTGACTGGAACTCTGGGCCCAGGTTGACCGGCCACTTATGGAAACTCGATAGATATACAGGAGAGGAAGAGGGGTGCTGGCTGGGATAGTGACTGAATCTCTAAGGGCGAGATATCAGACTACCGACAGGGCACTCTGAGCACTGGCAGGAGTGGCCAGACCCTAAGGGCGGGTAACTGGGGCCACTAACCGGTGTTCGTGGAGTGAGTGAGAAAGGGGTGCTGGCTGGGGTAGTGGCTGAATCTCTAAGGGCGAGATATCAGGCTACCAACAGAGCACTCTGAGCACTGGCAGGAGTGGTGCCACTGGGGCCACTGACGAGTGTTCGTAGAGTGAGTGGAGATTACCTAGTGAGAATGGGAGGATATATAAATAAGCAAAAACCACCTGAGGAGGAAAAGGGGAAGATAAAGAACATTCCCCCAGATAGTCCATTAGGACAAATGTTGGAACTATGGGATACTGAAGAGGCCACTAAAAATTTGAGCAAGGTTAAAATGATCCATTATTGTATTGAGGTTTGGCCCACTTTGAATTTGCCTGGAGAATGGCCGTGGTGTGGAACTAAGGACCCCTGGATGTGCTCGCAATTAAACCAGTATCTGAAATCCCGAGGGGACTCAGATAATGAGCAGATCCTTTATGCTGCCTGCTGGCAGAGACACAGAACTGAAAGTGAAACAGTTAAAATTTGTAAGCTACAAGAGGGAAAGAGGAAAAATGAAAAAGAGAAAAAGGAGGAAAGCAGTCACCATTGGGACCCTCTTGATTATTTGCCCCCTCCTCCTGTTTACCCTGGGATGCCCCAAACTGTCCCTGCTAACCCTCCAGCTTTACCTGCGAACCCCTCCCCATATCTCCAAACCATGATCCCTATTCCTCCTTCAGCTTGCTCCCCAACAGGATTACCCCCTACAGCTCCACCCTCTCTACCACCTCAGTCTAACCCGACTATCTTGAGTACTAACCCCTTCTACTCTTCAGCTCTGTCCTCGACCTCTCCTAGCACTGGCCGAGGCCACACCCCCTCACCATCTACTGTCCCTGCACCCCCAAACAACTGGGAGCTGGACTTGCCAGCCAATAATATAGAAACCCCAAAAGGACCCTATTGTGGCACCAGGTCAAGAACAAAGCTCTTCCCCCTAAGGAAAGTCCCGATAAGTGGGGCAGCTGGGGATGCACCTCTGACAGCTTCAGAAGTTGGGGGCTTTAAGAAAGAGCTGGGAGGCCTGGTTGGGGACCTGGTGGGGGTGGCTGGCTGGGTGGATTGGTTCCTGAACCCTAATGTTTGCACCTGGAGTGAGATGAACTCTATTTTGGGTGCCTTGTTCAGCCCCAAGGAGATGGCCATGGTCCATGTCGCGGGGATGCGAGTCTGGGAACAGGGGAGCAGGTTTGGGCCCCGGGCAGGGGACGGGCTCCCGCGGGCGGATCCAGGGTGGGATCCAGGTGGAAAAGGGGAAGGGCAGAATGTGGGAGACTGTGGAACCCTGGTGGTGAGGGGCATTGGAGGGTCTGTTCCCCGGGGTGGCAGCACCAGGCTGGCCTTTGATGGGACCCAGGGGGAATGGGACCCCAGCCACCTAGTTAAGCAGGGGAGGAGATTTTTGGTTACGTGGATCCCGACAGTCCCGAGGACCAGGTGCTGTTAACGGTGCAGTTCCTTGCTGGATCCTGGCCTGATATCAGGAAAAAGCTAGAAATTAGTAACCCATGCTGCTGTTTGGACCCAAGAAAAAGAGTGGACTGACGTTTCCCGTGTAAAAGGACCAGGATCGCCTCCTCCTAACTATGGACAAACCCCAGAAAAATCCCCCACGAGTCTCCCCAAGTGGACTGCATCCAACATCCTGCCAGCTGACAAAAGAAGAGAACCAATACGTGATGAACATGAGTTGAGAGAAATAAAGAAGTTAGGGTTGTACCAAGGGAAGCAAGGGGAATGGTTAACCCCAGATGGATGAAAGTTTTTAAATAAAGCCCTAGCTTGAAAAAATGCTAATAGAAATATAGAGCCTGACCCACTGGGGCACCCAAGGGTTATGTGATCATTTTTTTAAGAGAATATTTATGTATTGGGGTGTATGGTCTAGCCAAAGCAGTAACTGAAGGATGCCTTATATGCCAAAAGGTAAATCAGAAAGCGATGTGGGGGGAGTGCCCCAGGAGGAAGACGGATGGCATTGGGACCCTTTCAAAATGTACAGGTGAATTTTGCCGAGGTGCCTTCAGTACAGGGTTGCAGGTATCTACTTGTTATGGTTGATTGTTTGGCCCATTGGGTAGAAGCCTTTCCTGCTGGAGAGGAGACGGCACAAGTGGTAATAAAGGTATTATTAGAACACATCATCCCCCGGTATGGGCTAGTGAATGGTGCTAGTTCAGACCGAGGTCCTCATTTTGTAGCCAAAATTCTACATGATGTCAATAAAGCCTTAGGAATCGGGTGGTGGTTGCATACACCCTGGCATCCCCAAAGTTCAGGGAGAGTTGAGAGGATGAATAAAACCCTCAAAAATGTATTAACTAAATTGATAACCGAAACAGGAATGAATTGGCTCAAGTGTCTGCCCCTGGCCCTTCTGCGAATCCGGGTCTGACCTAGATCTGACATAGGGGCTTCACCATATGAGATGATGTTTGGACTCCCCTTCTTACTGACCCCCTATAGCACTGGGGATTATTTAGAAGGAGAGGCCGCTACCCAAGAATATGTAAAAACAATTGGAAAGACATTGGCAGATCTTAAAAGAAGAGGGTATCTTCCTCAAACCTCTCCCTTGGACACTGACATGTATCAAATAAAACCAGGAGACTGGGTTTTAATTAAGTCCTGGAATACCACCCCACTAACCCCTAAATTCGAAGGCCCGTTCCAAGTTCTGCTCACTACTCATACTGCAGTGCGAACCCAGGAAAAGGGCTGGACCCACATCACTAGAGTGAAAGGACCATTACCACCCCCGAGTGATCCCTCTGACCGCAACAAGAGGTCAGATCCCTCTGACCCTGAAACCCCAACAAGAGTTCCCTCTGAGTGGACTGCCACTCGAGATCCAGACACCCTTAAAGTAACTCTCAGGAAACAACCAAAAACCAGTTAAAGCCAATAAGGGACAATAACAGTTATTACAAGCTGTCCATTACCATTGTTAAAAATCCACATTGTTATAAGAGGTTAAAAAGGTGTTAATATAAAAGTGTAAAATAATGGTTAAATCTGATGTTATAACTTGTTATAATGAGTCATAATGTGTTAATGTAAAAGTAATAAGTAACAGTAATTCTTAATTTAAAAATTAAATCTCTCATAGGGCACACCCAAAGGGAGCTAACTAAAACTAAGAAAAAGGTGGAAAGTGGGAATAAGCAAGGGAGAACTCCACAAATCCAGCCTAAGAACTCCCCGACCCAAGAGGCAAGACCAGGTGAGACCAAAGAGAACCCTCAGAGCAAGATGGGGGCAGGTTCATACTGGACTCTTGGAGGTACTAATAGTAGTCCTACTGATATGATGAGGAGAAAGAACCCCCTGACCCAAGAGGCAAGGCCAGGTGAGACCAAAGGATCCACAAATAGAATGGTTCATACTGGACTCTTGGAGGGACTGATAGTAGTCCTATTGATAAGCAAGTTTACAGATGGGGCTTACTCCGAATGCTGTCATTCAGTTTGTGATGGGGAGAATCTACAATCCCTTATGAGAGTTCACACCCATGTGAATCCCACATGTTTTGACATGATCCAATTATCCACCTGTCAAAAAGAGAAAAAAAACAATATTGGATTACAAAAAAGCTGCCACATTTAAGCAGTGCCTGACTGGGGAGTGCCCTATCAGAGAGTAGTTCTGTTTTAAAAAGTTAAGAAATACAGAGGGAGTAGCAGACCTGATAAAAAGAAAATACCAAAAGGGGAGGAGGGGCAGCACACAAACATGGAAAAGTAAAATACAGACACCAAAAGGAATAGTAAAAACATATAAGCCAGCAACTTGGACACAAGACATGTTGAATAAAATTATCAGATTATCAAACAAAACAGCCCTTGCCCTTGATCATATCAGTAACCAATTGGCACAGACAAGAGCAGTAGTTTATCAAATCAAACTAGCAGTCGATTATGAAAGTAAGGTAATAAAAAATATTTCCAAAGAAATACAAAAAATTGCATATGTAAGTACCCAGGAATGGAAGCCCTTAATTAATATGGACTGGTGGGACAACTTCTGGTCCTTTGAAGGGACCTGGTGGGAAAAAGTAGTGTTCATTGCAATAAGTGCCTTTGTCAGTCTCCTACTTCTCCCCTGCATACTTCCCTGTCTAATTCGAACTGTAGTCACTACTGTTCCAGCTAGTCTCCAAATCCCTAAAGTAAAGATTCAGAAACCTACAAATACAATTAGATTAGAACCCCAAGAAGAACTGAGCACAGCAAAAAGAATTTATGACCAATACCAAGAATTAAAACAGATTTATTCCCTTGAGTCAGACATGACCAATTGATGCGGGCTAAAGCCCGATCAAAGAAATAGAGGGGGGATTGAAAGAAATTAGCCCCAGGTTATGCACTCCCGAGTTGTATTGTTACATTGTTTTGCTGTAAAATTAAAGTTGCACTGTTACTTGCTTGTTTCAAACCGTTCATGTTGAATCTGTACCCTGAATTTCTGTTCGTTATGTCCAAGTTCTGTACCCTTTCTCCCTAAATCCTCGGCTCTCCCCTCTCCCGACGAAACCGCGCACGCCGCCGCCGCCTTGTAGTTCCCCCTGCCACTTCCTGTTGCCCCCTGCTGCTTCTTGCTGCTCCCTGCCTGCCTGCCCGTCGAGCTGTGGGCTCCGCCCAATATGGAGATCACCTCCCATGGTGCCTGGCTGCAGCCGAGGGTCCAGTTGGAGCTAAAAAAGCCCCTAGGACAGCGAGCCAACACAGAAACTGGACCTAAGAAGGACGGGACTGTGCGAGGCACATGTCTAGCTACCTGCAGGCAGCAGGCATTCTTTTGTTACTTTGTCGCCATAGCCTGAAAGAAACTGGAGAAAGGTAACGCCCCTGGACCACACGAGCCAACGCGATTCTATTGGAACCCCCGTGAGGACGGAATCCCGACTCTGCAGCAGCAGCAGCAGCAGCAGATTCGACCTGCACCTCCTCCTCTGTGGTGTCTACAGGGAGCAGCGGCGGCGTGCGCAGCCCCTCGGGCCCCCTACCCAGAGCTGATTCCTAATAAAGGCCTTTTTAAAGGAGCTGGTCTCCTGGCCAATTTATAACAGGTGACCGTGCCAGACTGAAACCTGCCAAGGTCCCACTCCCTGACCCTCCCCAACAAGCACCAGGGATAGAGCCCGATCGCCACCTGCAGTCCCACCACTATTCCACCTGCAATCCCAGAGCCATCGAATGCTTACTGCTTATAGCACTGAAAGAGAGTCTTTCAACCCTGGCCCCAAAAAAGATCTGGACTTATTCCATTTGGATATGCATAATAATTAGTTACAGATAAAAAAAGAAAGCCCTTAAGGACAGAGACTTTGCCTTTATTTCACTAATCAATGCTGCTATAAGTTTCACCAGAATGGCCAGCCTTTACTGGGAAACTCAGCTCGCAGCGCAGGAGGGCAATGAGTGCAGACGCAAATCCCACAGCCAACGCAGCAGCTGACACAGTAACCAGGACCAACTCTCAGCTTCCAACTGGCCCGGGCCCCACCCAGCAGACCTACCTTGAGCAACTCCAGGAAGCGCAGGACTGGACATATCAACCAATACCTCAGTAACGTTGAGTGATCGCTCAGTTTTTTGTTTCCCTACAGGAATTTATAGAACCCAGTTACCACGCCTTGCTCATAGGCAGATCATCAGCCTCAGCAACAGGACTGTTTGTCCTGCCAGGAGTCATTGACTCTGACACGGCTGGGAAGATAAAGATCATGGCTTGGACCCCCAGCCACCCTGTGTGGTCCTGGAGCAATATCACCCAGCTCATCCCTTTCCTGGCAGTACCCTTATCTGCACCCCCAATACCTGAACAGAGAGGAGGCGGGTTTGGTTCCTCAGGGGCCCCACAAATTTTCTGGACACAATGTATTACATCTCAGCGTCCAACATGCCAATGCAAAGTGACTCTGAAAAGCAAAGACTTAACTTTAATAGGTCTTATTATACTGGTGCAGATGTGACATTTCAAAAAGCCAATGGCCTAGTGATTAGCCATTAACTACTGTGCCTCAGATGCTCTCCAGTGTGGATGGGAATAGTCAAAGCCTGCAGAGCCAACACACGGTGCAAATTGCTACAGTCAAACCTTTTGTGCTGTCTGTCCCTCTGATTTTGTGGGGGGAGGGATTTCTTGACACAGTGGGGTTTTAGAACTCAATCAAATTTTTAGTGGAGGTCATTGAAGCGTGCAACACTTTAAGCCAACCTAGAAAGCAGAAAAACCAGTTTGGGTGGATCAATGTCTCTTAAGTTTTTAGCAGGAGCCAAGGAGCCAGCAAGGGCACTCCTGCTGAGAGACTGTAGAAAACCCTTTTATGTTTACAACTTTTTGAATTAATTGTTCTTTGATGGACCCTAGCCAAATAGTTTAGGCCTTTGAGCGAGAACTTAATGCAGGACTGCTTCTCTCCTTCCCTGGTTTAGTTTGTCATACTGGGCATCATCAAGCCTGGGTTGAATGCAAATGTGCTGAATGTGGGATACTGTGGTACTGTACATCTCATAAAAGATGAGGTACTTGCTGTCAATATGATCCATTGGGATGCAGCAGAAATAATGCACAAATTCAACCATTAATGTGTGGGTATAAGTTTGGTCTACCTGAACAGTTGGAAATTACCCCAGAGCAGTGGCTTACTGCTACTGAGAATAAGGATGAATGATGATTTCCTGAATATTATGGTATTTACTGAGAATTATTTCTAGTGCTCAGACATATCCTGCTAATCAACCAAAACCAAATGGTCAGGAAAGCCTTAGCCCTTGTCACTGAAACTGCAAGTCAGGCAGGGCTTTGCATAACTTCTGAAAAGGTACAACAAAACTGTCCTTGGAGGTATTTGGGGTGGCGCCTTGGAGTCCATTCAATTTCTTCCCAAAATCTGCGAATTCAGACAAGCATTCACATAAAAACTTTTGAGAGCAATTATCTGGGTGTGCTGCTTATTAGGAATCCCAAATTCAGAGCTAAGTCCTTTGTTTGAACTGCTAAAGGGAGATTCAGACTTTTTATCACCCAGACAACTCAATTTACAATCTCAGCAGGTGCTGCAAGGCGTATCTGATGCCTTAGCTGGCAAGCTGCACACAGGGCACCTGAGCTGCCTTTCCTTTTAATAATTTTGCATCCAGCAAAACAGCCCCACACTTTGATATTTCAATGGGACTCCAAGGCACCAGACCCTTTGCTTATCATTGAAGAGATTTTTTAATCACATCAAGCTACCAAAACCGTCAGTACCCAACATGAAACGATGGCCCAACAGGTTGTTAAAGCCCAACAGAGACTCACTTCTCTTGCAGGAGTGGAATTTTCCATTGTTGTCCTCAGCCTTTATTTGAATTGGATATTTCAGGAATCTGAGGTTATTCAAATGGCCTTTGCTGAATTCAGTGGACAAATCTCAATACATCCCCAAAACATAAGATTTTAACACCTTTATTTCAATTAATAGAAAAATTAAAGAGAAGTAAAGTTCCACTTCAGTGTTCACAGATGGTTCTGGTCACTCTCATAAATCAGTAAGAGTATAGAGAGACCCCTCTTCTAGTGCCTAAACATCAGATGTATTCACAGTTGAGGGATCCTCCCAAAATGTTGAACTTTCTACTGTTGTCAGAGATTTTTTTAAAAATTTCTCTTCCTTTTAATGTAGTAACAGATTCAGCTTATGTTGCAGTAATCATGATGAAAGTTGAAGCATCAGCCCTGAAAGACAGTGTAAACAAACTGCAAGCAGATGATGGGTTTGATTGGCTGAATCAACTCCTAAGAGTTTGGGGACTCAGGGGGTAGATTAGAAATTTATTTAAAATAGGCTTATATGTATTAGGCATTATATTATGTATTGTTACAAATATTATTTGTATTTTACAGTGTGTAAATAATTAATAAAATTAACAGAAATGGGGGAAATGTAGGAGATACTGGGGTACTCAGGACAGGGTGCTGCGAATGTAATTATCATAGTCAGTTTGATAACCAAGATGCCTTGGCAAAAGCAAACAGAGCTTTGAAGATTACAAGAAGATTGGATCAAGACTGGTGACAGGAAAAGAAGATTGAATCAACTTTTGCAAGTAAGAGAAAACAGATTTTAGTAATGTGACCATTATGCACATAAGACATTTAGAGCCCAAATCAATGTTCTTGTAGGTACCACCTGATTTCTACATGTTGGGAATCATGTACAGGAAACCACAACCTTACATGGGTGCAGGGGATGTCTCAGGGATTCATACATCTTTAAAAGAGCCTGGATATGGGTTTGCTCTCTTGAGTTATTTAATAACACTTATGAGCACTGCTGTCTATTTTTTCATATCCACCAACCATCCACCATGGTCATATGTACCTCATTCATCCATACATGAAAAATAAGTATTTGATTTCCTTTTTACATTTTCATCCCATATTCTTAATGCAAAGTCAAACAAATTTGAGCACAAGCCTAGATGTTTAAACCAACAAGGACACCATTCCACAATATATACATATGCATATAATAAATAATTTCAGATAGCTAGATAGATAGATGCATAAAAAAACCTCCAAACTTGCTACTATGTAAGTATAAGATGGAATGGAAGCAAAATTGGCAGCTAAAACAGATGACCATTATCCTTTCAAGATGATCAAGGTCCCTTCCAACTGAAAATATTCCATTGGAATTCTAGTCTAGTCTAGTTTTTTTTTAAATACTACCATTAGACATACCACCACACGGCCTCACAGAGATATATTCAGATACAAGAGAATGAAATTACATTTTTGAGAATTCAGTACATGTTGTGTACTTTTAAAATAGTAACTGCAGCTGAAATCAATATAGTGGTTTTTTGTTTGGTTGGTTTTTGTTTGTTTGTTTTTTCTTCCACCAGACATGACTAGAGACTTTTTACAGAAACAATTGTTCTTCTGGGCAAAACTCTTAACCCACATTTTATAGGATACATGTTTTATCCTACTGTCCTGTATCACTGAGCTCTCCATAAAATGTAATGCTTTATTGTGGACACAGCTCTGTTAAAACCCCTACCCTCCAAGAACAAATCCTGGTGGACAATTAGTAATTAAAGCTAAGGAAACAGGACTGGATGACAAAAAACTACTGCAGGAGAGGGAATTTGGTTTACAAATTCCAGTAAACTGTCCATAAGGAGCTATATTAATGAAAATGAAGAAGCTTTGTATACCTGAAGGAGCATGGTCACTGCATGAGTGTACAGAGCAAAGGAGGAAGTAATGAGCTCCAGATTGCTTAGTTGTCACACGAAATGCTGAGACAACACTCCTTGAAGATGATTTCCAGAGATGATGGTTGTTAAAGGAGAGTCATGAAGAGTCTGGGAGGCTTTGAAACAGCTAATGCCAAATTTTCTTTTCAATAAATTCTGTGAGAAAATTATCAGATTCACTCCAGACAAATGGACATCTTAAAGTGACACGAAGACCAAGGACAGAAACACTATATCTTTGGTGGTGTTGGCTCAGTTTGTTAGATGCAAAATTTCCTAACTTAAACTGCAGAAGTGGGATAACACAGTATTTCTCTGCAGATTAATGTAATGCATTAAGTGCAGCTGGAGAGAGCAGCAAACCAAAAAGGAAGCTGCATCAACCTCCAGCAACAGATGAGTATGAAAATTAAAGGGAGAAGAAAAACAACCCTGGGATAGCAACAACTGACTTTCAAAAATAATCTGTTGCACCAATTTACTCAATTTAAACATCATTAATTGCAGTTATCGGGAACTCAAATTTATAAAAGTTTGGCGTTGTTCTATAAGTATGTGCAATTATTAAAATAACTTAAGTTGTTGCTTTGTGTTTCTCAAGATGATATCAGTGAAGATGGCAAAGATTTATGTTTCAAGTATTGGCTTTATTTGTGTGTTTAAAGCATATGTTCTGTTAAAATACACTTTGAGTAAGTCTTTTGAAAACCTGCATTATGTCTCTAATAAAGAAAATAAAACTAAACAACCCTAACACAAATTATCTAGAGATAAGGTGGAAAGAGCATGGCAAGAATTTAGGGAAATTATCACTACCATTTTGATTCCTCTGAAGAAGTACAACTCTGCATGCCATAAAAAAGACCTGCAAGTTTATTTTCAAGGTCAAAAGCTGTCTATCTTCTCTATACAGCATGTTTTCCTTTCTATAACTAATTCCAAGAGCTGATCAAACTCATGCAGGAGGTCAAAGGACAGTCACACTGGAGCTACACTAGCTCCAGAATAAATCTATTACGTCTGTGGACCATGAGAAAAGGTTCATAATTATTCACTTGATTGACAATGCCTGTAAAAAACTGAAGATAGTAAGTGTGGAGAGAAACACAAATGGAAAAACTTAGGAGGGGAAAGTTTTGCTAGTTTTTCTTTGAGCAGGTTGTTACATCAATAAAAGTCAATTGACCAATTTACAAAACAAAAAACTGAATGACTGTGTTATGCTGGACACTTATTGAAGGTAACAAAAGAGGACTGATGCAAAGCACTCTAAGCCTAATACTTTGCCACAGAGTTCATTGTGGCTCATACACACAGTGGAAATATTAAGCATACAAAAAGAGTGACTGTTATAAGATAGTATAAAAATAGTACAAATAATATAAAATAGTATGAAATGCACAAATAGTATCTGCAGGATTTGAGCAGAGACTTATCAGAAACTAAAATCTTGGTTCTTTCTGAGGTTTATGAAGACTTCAGGTCACTGCCATCAGTTTTGAAAGGACGAAAATATGAATTGCTCCAAAAAATTAGTTATCAACTAATTTAAAGCAAAATAAGAATAACTGAAATATAGAATTTTTTTACAGACACATAAACAGAAAAATTAAGCTTTAATATTAAGACATTTTTGATAAGTATACTTTGTTTGTGCTCTGATTACAGGAAAACAGAAAGAGGGAAGGGTGTCCCTGCCTGAAATTAGTCTCCACAGAGTAAATTACTGCTGAAACTCAGGTTATTGACCATAACCCACCATTCTAAAACTGTCTCTGCAGTCTTGCTTATTCCCTTATCTTACTAGTCCAAATATTCAAAACGCTTCTTCACTGCTGAAAGTTTAAGTTACAAAGCTCCCTGCTCTGAACACTTAGCTGGGGCCAGTTGTATCTTGTCTCATAGTTTAATTATCTTTTTTACTTTTTAAAAAAACTTATTTTGTTGTTTGTTTTTTTTTTGCTCAATGGGTCAAAAAGAAAACAAGCAAGCTTGAATCAAAGGGGAAACATATAATATTGGTCCTTAAAATAATCTTAAATTATATGTAATATGCTCATCTTTAGTCTTTAAATGAGTGGGAAAATATAATTATTAGTAATACGTATCAGATCAAAGGTATCTGCAAGTTTCATTGCAATTAGTTTGTCTCTATGATTCATATTAACTTTCTTCATGATAGTGAAAAGTCATTAGGAAATATCATTTTGAAAATCTGCCAGTGCAAAAGGTTTAGATGAAATTAATCTCAACATTATTAGATACCAAGAAAGGAAATAAGTTTGAAAAATGCATATCTTTCCATTCTATAATTAAATGTCATTTTAATTTTAAAATAATATAGTACCTAGTTTGGTTTTTTTTAAACCCTTGAAAGTAGAAGTGTCATATATTGATAAAAGATGCAGCAGATTTGAAATACAAGTTAACAAACAATCCTAAACAGATTTTGAAAGTGACCTCTGTGTCTTAAAAAGTACAAGTTCTGCAAGACTAGAAAAGTATTCTTCAAAAAAACCCATACATTAAAGATGGTACCTTGTATAAAAGCCATCTTGCTGCTTCATTTAAGTTTTAAATCCTCTCTGCTTTCCAGTGAATTGAGGATTTAGATAATGCATTTTTAGGGGGTCTTTGAAAAAAAGGTCAGCTGTCACATGACTAATAACCTCCACATGAGACAAAAGGTTTTGAGTCACTGAATCTAACACCCTGCTTGTTATGCGTAAACAGCTCACATAGCCACCTATAGAATATATGGAGCTCTTTCTTAAATCAGGTAGATTTCTGGCTGCTGACCCTTGTTTGGGTTTCTGTAGGCTGTTCCAGATCCTCACTTCACTGATTTCTAGAATTTTTCTTTACTTTCCAAACTAAGTTTATTCACTCAAAAACTTCTCTCATTTTCAGTTGTGCCTCCAAGTTTTCTTTTCTTCACACATTTGCCATAAAGATACATCCATATAGATCAGTGATATTCCATTCAGCCTTATTTTTTTTTGTTAGAGCAAGTTAGTTTGTCTACTTCCCATTCATGCCAATCATTTTTATTATATTCTTGAAACCAAATGGCTGTACTATTTCAGCTTAAATTTCTTTTTCTTGTGATAGATAACGAATCATTTATGAAAGCCAGTCACATCCTGGGATACAACCCAAGCCCCATGGGCAGCAGAGCAGGGAGGGGATTCTGCCCCTCTGCCCCGTTCTGCTGAGACCCCACCTGCAGGGCTGCACCCAGCTCTGGGCTCCCAGCACAGGAAGGACAGGGACCTGCTGGAGCCAGGCCAGAGGGGGCACCAAGGTGATCAGAGGGATGGAGCAGCTCTGCTGTGAGGAAAGGCTGAGAGAACTGGGATTGTTCCACCTGGAGGAGAGAAGACTTTGGGATGACATAATAGTGGCCTTCCAGTATCGGAAGGGATCCCACAGGAAAGATGGAGAGACACTATAAGGGTCTGGAGTGACAGAACTGGGGGGATGGGCTTCAAACTAAAAGAGTAGGTTTAGTTTGGATACAGGAAGAAATTCCTCCCTGTGAGGGTGGTGAGGCACTGGCACAGGTTGCCCACGGACATTGTGAATGCCCCATTCCTGGAAATGTGCAAGGCCAGGTTGGATGGAGCTCCGAGAAACCTGAAAACTGTCCGTGTCCATGGCAGGGAGGTTGGATTTAGATTATCTTTAAGGTCATCTCAAACCCAAACCATTCTATGATTCTGTTACTTTATATTTTGAATGGAAATTAATCTCTACTCTACATATTATTAGTAATACGGTCCTACCTGTAATAGAAATATCAGTACTGCAAAGGATAATAAGCATTTATATTTTCAAAAATCCCTTAAAGGATTTTAATATCCTTTAAATGGGAATGACAAAAGCAAGAGTACCCTCTTACATAAATACAGGTGTCTTGGTTTGGAAAGTCAGGGAAAGTTGGAGTTTCCCTTAGAATGGGGAATGTAAACCCCTCACCCCCGCCAAATTATAATTTTGTGATTAAGGGCTTTCAGGCAAAGATTTGGGAATAGGAATAACAGTTTTTTACTAGGAATATTAACAATACAAATGCAGTAGAAAACAAAACCACCCAACCAAACAGACAACCAACAAACAAGCAGTCCTGGAAACCCTGACAGAGTCAGAGCTACAACCTGACACCCTGTTGGTCAGGGTGTTGGAAGCAGTCCAAAAGTGAGTCCTCCTGGAGTGGCAGATGTGGTTCTGGTGAAGTAGAGATGATCCTATAGAAAAGGGTCCAGTGATGGTGAGAAGGTCTTCCTCCAGGAATCCGGTGAAGCTAGATACTTTGTGTTCTTATGTCTCCGTTTTAATCCAGGTAGGAATGGTTGGCTCCCCCCACTGGGTGGAGCATCTCACGATAGGATGATGGAACGTGCATGTACTGCTTTGGGGAGGGTATAGTTTGGGGATGAGTGCTTTGGGATGTGTTAATGGCCCATTAGTAGAAAAATATTCCCCTGGAGGGAGGACAGGTGGTGAAAGAGATAAGAAAACACTTCCCCACCTGGTTTTAACAGCTGGCCCATTATCAGAAGGCACTCGCGCCCCTCCTCCCAGAGTTACAAGAGACAACGAAAAAAAGCATCTCCCCAGCTGCTTTTAACAAATGAAATAGAATACACATTTTTGGTTTCCATAACCCAAGACAACAGGTTTTCTTCCTATTTCTAAAACACTCTTATTTTGTATGCAAGAAAGTAAAAAAAAAAACAAAAAAAAAAACAAAAAAACCCAAAAAACTAAAAAAAAATAAAATTACATTGTAATGCAGTTCTTTCAGGGTGACCACTGATTATTTTCTTACAAATTTTTGAAGCTCTGTCTGTACTACATAAGATCACACCAATTTTAGTAACCATTTAGACTTTTTCTTATTTTAAGGGAATTGTTCATTGGTTGTGGCATCACAGTGAAAATGTAGTTTTCTACTATAATGTAGACAGAAAATACACCAAAGCTAACTATTTTCTTGTTAATTTGAGAGAGAATCCTGAATGGCAGTAATTTACATAACACGGGTTTTATGTAGGTTTGTGTTGCTGACTGTATGCAATGACTCATGCATGGAAAGTTGGAGGTTTATATTCATAGAGAAGATCAACTTGTATTATATTTGCTGGCTAAAAAATAAAAACCAAAACTATCGTCAGAAATATAAAATCCAGCTTCCCTGAACTTAACCAAAACCAAAATGGAATAGCTTCTTCAGACCATGCAATATTTGAAACAGAACTGCCTAGTAAATATAATTTTGGAAAAACTGTTCTTCCACAGAAATATATATATATTTTTAATGACAGTGCATTTATCCCACAGTCTATGAAAAATTAATTAAATCGGGCTCTTTGCATTTCTCTCTCACTTTTCAAATGTGCAAAGATTTCAGCTGATTTCCACGTGAAAACTTTGCATTGATTTCATTTGTATTTATGAAGTTTAGAGGAAAACAGTTCTGAAAGGAAGAAAAGGAGGATGTGAAACAGTGTGCTTATGGTCTTTACAGTCCCTCAATACCTGCTGGAATGGAAGAAATAGGAGATACTGTGTCAATGTCCATTATGTCTTTCAGCAGAATATTATTAAAAAAAACCAAGACCAATATTATTCCCAAGGGAGCATCTGCAACACACTCATACATTTTCATAAGGTAGTTTACATTTTGCATCTGCCAGGCCTTGTTGATATAAACCAATGATGATTCACTTTATGTGGTGATTTTTGTTTCTCCATGCTTTTCAGACCTACAGTTTAAAAACTGTAATTCTAGCTTTGAATTCTCTGAAATGTGTCTCATGGCATTCACCATCATTCACTAAACATGAGATTAAAACTAAAGACAAAGAAATAATTGTATGGAAATATGTCCATATTTTACAAATAAATAATTAGGTAAGTAATTCCTAAAGAATCTACATGTATGGAAGAATTTTATAAACTCTGTGGCTAAAAAAGATAAAGACAGATTTCCAGCAAGGTTAGCTAGTTATACTAGTTCATTTGGGAGCAATGCATGACAGAATCTATGTCTGATTAGGTGCTTTGTTCCAGCATAAAATTATTTCCAGATTCATCAATGCTTTTTTTTTTTTTTTTTTTTTTTATAAAAATATTTGAAGAAAAAGAAATCACCTGTAGAAAAAGGGTATTTCAAACTGGCTTTGGAAAGTGCCTAGAGACAAAATGAATTTTATATAACCAATGACAAGTCTGGATACCTCTAGTGAAGATCTACAGCTGTAGAGAGTGAAAATACAGACCTTGTTAAGTGCAACAGAACTTTTTATATGTTTTGCTGTTTACAAATTAGGATGAAAACTATGCAGACAGGTAGGATACTAACCACTAACAAACATGCAAACAAATGGCAGAGCAGGATGTCTCTAAACACTCTCAGACATCCCTCACACACCCATCCTCACATAAGTATTTAGGTCTTGGCTTGGTCATGACCCTTTGGTATGCGCTTTCTCATGCAGATAAGGTCGGGCATTGGTAACTTCTACTGCAGTCATAAAAATAAGATGAACTGAGGTGATAAAGATCACAGACAAGAATAGAAACAAATGTTGCCCTCGGAAATGCATGATGGTACAAAGACTGAACAAGGTGATTATATCAAGGAGCATTTGGAGGGAGTTGTCACTTTCAACAATTTCCTTTAGCAGTTCTCAGCAAGGTGGCTACAGCTCAAATAAACTCAAAGACGTCATTTATCCTGCCCTGGAAAAATGACCTTTCATGCTCTGTCTGTGCTCTGTCTCCCTCACATGTTTGTGACACACAGGTAGAATGCAAACATTCTCCATTTTAAAGAATAAAATAAACTGGATACAAGTGTGCTCTTCAGACATTACTGATTCACAATTTGTGGGCTGATGAGTGGTCTTTAAGTGGCCTAAACCCTATCCTCTCTCATAGAAGGCATGGAAGACAAGGAGCTGAAATCCTTGAGTGTGAGAGCCTGACTGAATATCTTTGCCACCTGCAGCTCTATAGAAGAAAAAGCTGTGACATGCTAGCATCAGTTCACCCCCTTCAGAGATGAAAGTTAGCTCAACAAAAGCTCCTGGTTAATGAACTCCAAAAAGCTGTTGACAGACATAGGAGAATCAGCATGGTCATCTGGCATCTCATTATAAAACGCAGAATCTTCTATCAGCATGAGCTAACTAAACTTCATACTTACAGCTAAAGCAAAATGAAAAGACTTTACAGCTGCTTATCTGCAAATCTCACAGAAGCTTTGCTCCCGAAATAAAGATCAGAGTGAATGGTAGAATCAGAGATTTATTTTTAAAGGGACATTTTGTTATTAGTTTGTTTGTTTTTAACAAAACCAAAACCCACATGTTTATACACTGCTGGCATCTTATTAGTCAAAAAATTAGATAAGAACTTTTTGAATATAATGGGCAAAATGCACATTTCTACCATAGTTATTTATAACTTTATTCTGTTTCCAACACCAAAACAGAGTAGTTTCACTGACGGGAGATTAGATTCTGATATTTCTTACTCTTAAATTAAATGTCTCCTGAATTATCTATTCACAAAAGGGTTTGCTTGGGTTTTTTTTTGTGAAGTGTTACCAGAGTTGTCACGACTTCTTGCCCCTAACAGTACCCCAGCTACCATAGTTAAGTAAATAAGGAGCTTTAGAGATTAAATTATTAGTGCTTTTACTAGGTCTACAGTGGTAAAGTACTTTTACAAATTAGTATTCTATTGCAATTAGAGAGTTCACTATGCTAACCATGAAACTTCCTGATCATAAATTCATGTCTTCTCCTAGTGAGCTGTTTCTGTGAGCAAAGTTAGAAATTTTTTTAATCTCATAAAAAAAGAAGGGACAAGCAATAGCAAAAAGGAAAAAAAAGTATAATTTTTGGCTTATTCAGAAGAATGTCTTATCTTTTCTCAGTCAAAGGTAACATGCTGACTGACAAACATTTCATTTATTGCACACAAAACAGATGTGATTACTCATGGTCATATGGAGTTACACTAAGTAAACAGGCCATTTATTGGTATCTTCTACACTTACATCTTAGTGTACTATAAAGTTGAACTGTCTATCCTATGGTCATCTGTCCAGAAGACCAAAACATTGTATTTCTTGAGAATGCATTGAATAATTCTTTAATCATCTTAAGCTATTAAACTACATAACAGACTTGTCTAGATAATACCATTAAAATGTACATTTTTATTTTGATGATTATAGAGCATCCTTATATATTACTCTCTTTCAAAAAAGCATTCACCCCCTTCAGCTGTTCTTCTTCGCAAAATAAGCTCTCAGTGAGATATTTATACAGAAAAGACAAAAAAACCCCACAAAATCAAAAAAAAAAAACAAAACTAAAAATAAACAAAAAAACCCAAACAAACACACACAAAAAAAACCCAAACCAAAACTAAAACCAAAACCAAAACCAAAAACAATGAAATGCACAGTGGTTATTCAAACTCCCTTATCTGTGGAGAAGTTAGAGGGCTCCTTTTTTAGAAGGAGCAGAATAGACAGAAGGGGTATGAGAAGTCCCATGGCAGAATGCCTCAAAGCTGAGGGACTTTGCCATTAACTCCTTAATTCCTGCTACAAGCTTTGCCCTTCAGTGTTCTTAGGAGACCTACCAGTACAAGTTTATATAATGGAAAGTCCCCGTTATTTACTACTGAAGCTTTTCCAAAGTATCAGGTTCTTTATTGTTTTAAAGCTGCATCTTTATTTGATGTTAAGAATTTATTAAAAAAAAATAAAACAAAAAGCCAAAAATAAAAACAACAAGAACAAAACCAAACCAAAACTAACCAAACCAAACAAACAAAAACCCACCAAACAAACCCAAAAACCTGAAAGAGAAAGCACTATTCTGAATACTTTGTCTTTTAAAAATGCTACTACCCCCACAGAGATTATTGAGCAGCTTACCAGGCTTTTTGTTGCTTGGTATAATCAAAGCATTGTAAAAGCAAATATATTTGAATTCTGTTTCTCTTCAGAAAAAAAAAATTGTTTATTCCAAATAACATGATTTAGAGTGGTTAAATCATAAGTCAATCAGCATATGCCTTCAGTGCTTGGAATTAGACCTCTGTGTACATTTGAAGAAATTTTAAAGGCACAATCTGAAAAGCAGTGGTGCATGAAATTTAAATGTTCAAGAAACACCAAGATGTATCAACTTCTCCTTACTTGATTGGAATACGAAGTAGAATATGTAACTTTGCAGAGATATTAACATGGGAAGAAAACCCTAGAAATCTCTTCCACATTTAAAATGAAATGTTACTGAACATCATATCCCAGCTGTGAAGTCATTTTTCATCCCTTCACAGCAAGTTCTCTCTTCTCTCTGGCAATACCATGAATTGTAAAACAAATTGCCCCCCCAAGTGAATAGCATTACTATGGATCAAAAATTTGGAAAATGCTATAAGCACACACAATTATCCTACAAATAAGGATATGTTTTCTTATTTCTAAACATGGCCTGTTAATGCCAGGAACCACAGCAGCAGCAATGTTTTCCAAGAGGAAAGAGCTCACCTGGGTGTTTGCTGGAGATGCCATCCTGTCCAAGCATCCCACCACTGCTGTGCCTCTTCAGCACTGCCCTTCCTCTCCTGCATGGTTTGGTCTGCTCTTAGCAAACCAGCTCTCCCTTTTATTTCACCTGCTTCTAGCTGTCTGACTTCTTGAGATATTTTTCTTTGAACTCAACATTTTCTGTTTATTTAATTACTAGCTTATTGCTTAACAAATAGATTAATTTATTGATCATTCACCTGATGTGTCTACTACTGAACCAATTAGCTAATATATTTCTGATTTATACACTTTGAATTGTCTATTTTTTATCTTATCTTGGATCACATATTTAATTAATCAATCCATTGTTTTATTGATTTTTTTAAAATCACTGGTTTAAAGTTAATTGCACTGCTATTTTGCATAAATAATCACCTAGTTCAGTATCTATTTCTTCAATCCTTTCTCATTTCTCAACTTTTTGCCCATGATATGTAGCCTTTGTCATATCTTCTCTGCAATGATTTCTGTCCCTTAACATCCATTCTCTGAATGGTTACTTTCCCCTCATACCCGCTTTCCTCAAACATAGCTCATCTGCATTTATCAGTTAGGTGCCACCAATTCTTCAGTAACCCTCCAAGGGAAAGAGGACAAAAACAGTCAAAAATCACTGCAAAACCTCTCAGAAAATCTGAAGAAAAGATAGGACTGAAACTCCATGGTAATTTTTCACTCATGGATCTGTATCTATAGATCTATAGATCTATATCTATCTATATATTAAAAATCAAACTAGATAATTTTTGGGGAGGAAGATGTAGCTCTGAGGGTAGGTTGAGGCAAAACATCAGATTCCTACACTCTGTATTTTAACAAAGGAATTCAATGTAGTCACAGGCCATTTCCTTTGGCTTCTCAGCTCCTTCTTCTGAGCAGAGGCCACCTTAGGAGATCTTTCCCAGGCAAAGCTGGGTAATATAGGGGAGCTGCATTTCTCACGCTGTTTTACAGTAATCTGGTTGTTTGGGCTTTGTCACTGGATGAGGGACTGTGAATCCCTGTCCTTAAACTCACAATTCTGGCCTTTAGTGAAAAGGATCATTCATTCTGACCAGATAGACTGCCTGACACCATCTCTTTTTTTCTTTTTTTCTTTTTTTCTTTTTTTTTTTTCCCCTTTTTTTTTTCCCTTCCTTATTCCCCACAGTCTCTTGCCTTCCAGCTCATGCTTATAGCAGGCAAAATAATCAGTCCAGCCACTAACTAGCCACTGGGGTCTCCTGTGGCTGCTTTTGGTCACACATTTATCTTAGGAACATTAATTGCCATAACTGGTGTTTTTTGGGGTTTTTTTTGGTTGGGTTTTTTGCTGGTGTGGGGTTTTTTTTGGTGTTTTTTTTTTTTTTTTTTTAATTGGGTTTTGTTTGTTTGTTTGTTTGTTTTTTGTGGTTTTTTTTTTTTGTTTTTTTTTGCTTCTTCTCTTATGATGCAATTTATAAGCAGCATTCTTTAATACACAGTGGTGCTTGCTGATGCTTCTGCATTTTCACCTTCAGGGTTGGACTCAATGATCTTGAAGGTCTCTTCCAACCTAGAAATTTTGTGATTCTGTGGTATTCAAATGTCTCCTTTTAGCTTCTAATCTGTATTGTCTAACTTCTTTATTTTACTTTTCTCCTCTCTACATCTTCGTTCTCCATCTTTCTGGAGTTAAAAAAATCAAAATGAAACAGAATTTTAGGCAATTGCATATGCTAGATTAGATCCTTGTAATTTGGCAAAGCTTTGACAATATTTTCAAATCTTCTACTGAGTTAATATGAAACTTAACATTATTTTCTAAGACTTCTAGTCTTTAGGCCTCAAAGGTGTACTCTATATTGTACTCCTCTAAAGAGGCAGTGGGCCCCATCATCTTATCATTTGTAACCATCAGATTGCTGGAAATGGAGTTACCAAATCCAGAATTTTTTAATTGGATTCCCAAGTACCTGTGTTATTCTGTGGACTGATGGAGGAAATATTTTCAGCTATAGGAATGGAAGTCAGACACATGTAACTCTATTTATTCCTTTAAATGGAAATTATAAAAACATCTACCCAAGTCACAGACCAGTCCTGCCATGACTGTGGGAACCCCACCTACTTTCCACCTCCTAGATGTCAGTTCACACCTTTCAAAACCTTTCCAGAATACAGTCAAATTCAAAAGTGAAAAGTCAAGTTCAGCCCTCAACATTTTTAAGGGCTGAATAATGGTAGCTTTTAGGGAACCAGCTTATGAGCCACAGAGATTCTCTGGAATAAATTTGGGACATCGTCTGTCAAAAATAAAAAAACAAACCAAAAAAACCCCAAAAAAACAAAACAAAACAAAAAAAACAAAAAAAAAAAACCAAACAAACAAACAAACAAACAAAAAGAAAGAAAAAAAGAAAAAACCAAACACGAATTCCAGGTCTCAGGTTTCTTCAGGAAAACACCAAGTATCATACAGAAGATATTATATATCCATTGTGTGTAAGTAGAGTTTTCTGCTCCACAGCTACTTGCCATGCCTTGGATTCTGTGAGTGCCCTCTTTTAAAAAAGTAATCTCTGTCTCAGCAAGACACAGTCTTATAATTCATGTTTAATTGCTGATATATCTCAGAGTATATATAGAGTGGATAAAGCAGATGCCTTGTTTTTAGAGTGTAAATTTTAGAATGTATACCTGTCCACAGAAAATGTGAGTAATAAGGGGCAATGGAGAAGAATTTAATCATGCCAGCAGCTAGGGATATGATTAATGCATTAGCAAAGGGATATCTAATGCACCACATGAGATATGATAAATCCACAGGGTTCTGTTTTAATAGTCTAAATCTTACTCTTTCAATAACTGGGAAGCACTGAATTTTTGTTCACTACAAAGCTACAAAATTACTTTAGCAGGCTTGTTATAAGATGGAAAAACATGATCCAAGATTTGTTTGGTTTTGCACTCATTAGGCTTGTAACTTGCAGAAGAAACAGAAGAAAAGGAGAAACAGAAAGGACAGAAACAAAGAAAACAACAGCAACAACAAAACCAAAAAAAACCCCAAAGCATTCAGTGATGTTCCTTAACTAAAATGCTTCTCTAAGAGTAATTCCCAATGTTTCCTAGTAAGCAAATTGCACAAAACCAGCGTGGTCTTGGACTTGATAATGCATTCTCAGAAGCAATGCATTAGTTACCACTGACAAGGGCGTGAACATTTGTGATCCTGTGAGTTTAGGCACAGATCACAGACCTATTACTGTAATTTAACAATTTGGTGAGTGCATCTCATTCCTTTAACTTCATGCTTCATGAGCTAATCCATAAAAAAAAAAAAAAAAGGTTCATAAACTGATCCTAATTTTTGCAGTTTTTTATGTTATTAGCAAGCACTGAGAGAGGCAGTCATGTTTTAACTCCCACCAGCTTGTAGAGACAAAACAATGTATCTTTGATTTAAGTGACTGTATGGATGTTAATCAAATTACCATTTCTAGTAATTTAGTCTGTTTATAATTTTTATAATATGCATAATTTAAAGTGCAAGTTTATCCTTTTAGGCAAAGCTAGAAAAGTCAAGTGAACATATTTTGGTTTTTTGGTAACTTCACTTCTTCTAGTTGAAATCTCTTTGTTAGTAGATTAGAAGGGAATATTGTATTAGAACAGGAATAAACTGAGCAGGAACATTTAGTGCTCTGCACTGTAAATAGCACCATCAGTGTGGGGTTGGGTTTTTTTATCATTACATTTTTTAAAGCACCATCCATTTCTATTTTAATATAGGCAGAAGTTATGTCTACTTAGAACTACTTTTGTTCTGTTCAATACAGTTTATCAATTATCACCATCTGTCTTTTACCAAAAGAAATAAATATTCAGCATCAGGAGAGGCTACGAGTTATTTTAATTTGGTAGGTAGAAATTAGAAAAAATTAGAAGTCACATTAGATCATTAGATACCTCAGTACCATCCTGGAAGAATCAAAATGCTTTTTTGATGATTACTTCTTGCCCTTCAGGCATACTTGTTTCAGAAAAATGTGTTCTGTGTGTGATATGTACTATCTCCTAAGCCGATTCAAAATATTCACAGCTCCAAATAAGGAGGCAGGATCTTGCATCACAGAATCAGAAGTGTACATTAAAATTACGTTTTGCTCAGTAACTTAAAAACTAAAAAAAGTCTGAAAGGTTAAAAACATAAAGTAGTTGCTTGGTTTAGTAATTAGTAATATGTTGTTTTGTATAAAATATCTTGTTTTCTGTTTGAGGAGCCAGGAGTCTTATTTCAGGTTTTGTAAAATCTTTTGCAATATTCTTACTAGTTAACACGCTTAGGAAAGCAGAATACTTAAAGTGAATAACTTGTGCTCTTTAGCTGTCCCTCTATTTCCCCATATTTGATTCTATCTCTATTTTCCATCTGCTTCAAAGCGTTCAACCTTCAGTTTATTCCCTTTCTTTGAGGGACAGTGTGCAAAGACTTGCAAATGGAAGGAAACAGATGAAATATTACAGAAGTTCCTTGATATGAACATGTGGACAAAATCCCCACCCCTCAAAATCCAGAAAAGCCCAGCAGCCAGGCAACACTAATATTGGCTTTGCAAGTTCCTCCATTACAATAACAAAACAGTCCAGTGTAGCATTCCCTTCACCCCAACTCCCCCTTGTTTCTTAGGTTATCAGGACTTTGGATTCTGATGACTCTCACCCTAGAGGAAAGCAGCCTTGAAGTGATAAAAAGTGATAAAAGCAATATAAGTGATAAGAATGAAAAAGACTACTACCATCTGGACTTCCATATATTACTCTGTCATTGGAAAGATTTATCAGCTGGTGCCTCCAGGTAGATAATAAAATGTGTTAATACTACCTTGGCCACAGATTACTCCTCTGAACATCTTAGCTCTATTCATATCTGTGCTTTCAACTGCATGTGTAATTTAGAGCAAATTACTCACAATCTCTCTGTTCTTCTCCACCGTAAAGCTAAAAGTGTGAATTTTCTCATTGTGCAGCACTTTAAAGCTTTATGGGTTATAAATATTATGTGATCAATTATTGCTAGAAAGTTGAAATCATATGCACATTTATTACTTTTGTTTCCTTCCCTGTTAATTTCATATATTAATTTAAATTGTAATTCATAAATACATTCTTGTTTTATTCTAGTACTCTCTCTAGCCTACCTACAAAATCTGTATTGTTTTTCCAAACAAAGAACTTAGTAATTTTTTTTTATGTGCATATTCTATCTTGGGGACCTAAGCTCAAGTATTTTCCATATAAAAACCAAAATCCTCAATAAAGGCTGGCAGCCTAAACTGAGCCTAGTTCAGGGATTCGTACAGAATATGCTGGCACACACATTAGTACATGACAACCTCACTTCCAATAAAATGAGATACTGGAGGACTTTTCCAATATTTCTGATATTACTTCACTGCATTTCAACTGGTGTGATGCCACAGAGATAACAAATTTTCTACTATATGGTTGTGTGAACTTTTCATAACAGACATCAGTCAAATGTTTCAAAAGGTTCCATGTACAGATGTAATTACTCACCTTCAAACCCAATTGATGGGGTGGAAAATGTTCAACTTGGTGCCATGTATGCTTTTCTTTTAACTTCCCTGTAACCTGAAAACAACTATGTAAAAAGGGGTAAATTGAATATGTCCAGCAGCTCCTTTTCTCTTTATATCCTCAGACAGAGTAAATAATTTATCTTGGAGACATTCAGAAATGTGTTAAAATCCATGAGAAGAAAATTTGGTCTGTAGAAATTTGGAATTCTCAGTCCAAGGAAGACTCATAGTCTTTCTGTGACTTCTTTCTTATAAATACCAAATTTGGTTTTTTTTCCCATTCTGTCATCTTCTCTAAGAAAAAGAAAAATCTCAACCTTTGAGAAAAGATGAACTTTCTTAGCACTTACTTTACATGAAAATGGCATCATTAAATAGAAGATTTATTAAGATAGAACAAGCATTAGGAAAATGTATATTTTTTTGTCTTGTATTTTTCCTAAATTATTAAATTAAAATAAATTTTAAACTAGAATGGATTATACCTTCAATATTAAAAACATTACAAACATTGAGAAATTTTCTTGTAAAAGGGAAAACAATGACTGTTTACCAACAGTCTGCAAATAGCCAGTACTTACATAAGCCTAATATGATAATTTCTTTGCATCTCAGAAGTCTGCTCAACTATTTAAAAGCAAAATATAAAGCTCCCTCTGTACAAACCCCCAAGTTTTCTTTATGTTCCAATTCTTCCCACGTAGAAAAGTCATTGGGACAGGAGCATCTATGCATTTTGAGCTCAGAATATCCTCTAAATCATCACTCAAACTAGGCTATGTGGGTTACATCAGGTTCAGAAGTCTGTAACTAGCGAATTCTGAATTACCTACCAGGTGTTAGTGTCATTTTCATGGCAAGAGTTCTTAAACCTAAAGCTCTTTGTTCTTTACAGACTACATTCAGAATGTAATCTATGAAAAGAAAATCTACTAAATGAGTAAATGGGAAATAGAAACACATTTCAAAGTTGCCTCATCATTGGAGAACACAATTCAGGAAAACATATCAATAACTTTCTACTCTGTAGTAAATACAATTCTGTCTTTCCCTTAAAAAGAGGAGCTGGTATACTTTTTACTAGCAATTCATCAGTTCTGCATCGTGACACTGCAATTTAAACAGTTAGCACTGTGATAGTAAAGTGACTAGAAACAATGTGTTTCGAGCTTTTATTAGCAAGTCATTCCATGAACATCATGTCAACTATAACAAAGTATTAATAATTGTTTAGACATCTTCAGTGAGCTATTTTCCTTTTTAAGATCATGGCTCTGAAGAGTCAGATTGAATTATTTTCCATTTATGTGAAAGATTGTAAAAAGTAATATAAACTTTAGGTTATTTCAGTATTGTTTAAATTACACATTGTGATGTCTATGTTTATATTTTGTAATAAAAGCAATGGGGCATCATAGAATTGAGTCCTAAGAAAAACAAAAAAAAAGACTAAAGTAAATATTAAGCTATTGTCCAATAATCATTACAGATGAAGGCTGAGTCAGTGAACAGCTCTTTTCTAAAGATTTAAAGGAATCATTTTTTCTTTTTCCCCCCTCTTATTTTTTAGTGTAATTATGGATAGGATGTTAGCTATTGATACTACTTTACACACCTTGTTACTACAAATGACTGTCCTCACATATATTTACATTTGATGCACAAGGATATTAAAAGTACAAAAGAAGGACTGTAAATGATTGAGTTTACAGAAAGTCACTGAGTTTACAGAATTTGAATTACACAGAAAAAAGGCACACTTCTACCATTTATTTCATATGAAAACTAGTGACAAAATTTTATATGGCAGATAAAACAATTTATATTTGGCAAGTTGGACTTGAAGGATAAACATAATGTATATATTGCAGTATGGTTTTTTTCATGATTGTGTTGGACAAAAGTAGCCATCAAACTCTTTTAGCACCTGCATTCTGAATGTAAGAAAGTGTTGTAATAAATAAGCAGATGGGACTCAGTTTTCTCATGTAGAAAAGCCAGTTCTCTATTCACAAAGCTCATAATTACAGGATATGTCAGAAGGCACCGTGTTAAACCTTACTGGTCAGCAATACAGTGAAACTCCATTTATTGGTCAGTAAAGGCTATTGTATATGTCTATCAAATCTTCTCTCTCTAGATATGTTTACATATTTTCTTCATTGATTCTCATGGGACAGATTTATTGTTTATGCAGGTGCAAATTTATTTTTCTCTCTAGGAATAGATTGTTGTGTTCATTCTTATAATTTTTCTTTATGGGAACTTACAAGCTGTTTCTAGCTTAGCTAGAGTAGCAGGGCCTAAACCATATTTTATAACGCCCTTCTTTTATAATTTCTTCACCTGTTTGCAACAAGAAAGCAAATTCATATGGGGACATTGTAAAAACCCACAACTCATAGGAACAGAAGACTGGCAATCAAACAAAGCCCTTAAGCAGTACAGAGGCTATTTCTCCAATGTAATATGTCACAGTTCTAGAAGATTTATGCAAGACACATTATCTCCACCAGTTTAGAAAGAAAATCTGCTTCTCTGAGAAAATATATAAATATAAAAGACACAGCTGTTTATACAGCTCTCCAAGTTGTGTGTCTTCTTGCTACCATGTAAAAAGTAAACATTGCTAAACCAATTTGAAATAACTGAAATGTGGGACCCAGTAGAACTATTGAGACATGATTACTTTAGTGAAGGTTTTACTAATTTCTTCAATGAGCCAATTTCTAATAAGGTTTGTTGCAGACTTCTGTATTTCTGGTTAGCCAGAAGAGTATTTTCGTACAAGTTCTTTTTCAGAATTTTACATCTTTGTTATCACAGTTAGGACTGTGCTGAAGGACAATGCTACAGTGTCATGACAAGAACAGGGAGAGCTCCAGCTTGTTTACCTCATGACACTTAATTTCCTTTCATCTTCTTCAAAATTTGTCTATCACCATGCCTATATTAGTTTCACATTCAATACAGCTGTCAAACAGTATAGGCTGGTGTTGTTTATCAGGACACAGCACATTAAAGACCTCCCTGTTTCAAGTGTTTTTCTTTTCTCTACCCAATCTGCAGTGACAGTGTGCTTGGAGAGAATGGTGAAAGCAGATGAAATTGGGCTCAAGGCCATGATAATGTGGTGTCCCATGAGTAACTCATGGAGCTGTAAACATGCCGGTTCTGGAAATCAGAGAGTCTTTGGTATGGAGCAGCAGGCAAAACAGGATAGATTTGTAATGAGAAGATCTTGAAAGTCATAAATGGAGAAGAGGAGCCCCACTGTTTAATAAGAAACTGTTTCTGCTGTTCCTATGTCACTAGACAAAGTCATCAGAATGCTTTCTCTGCCTCAAAGTTCTTGAAGCAAGTTCATTACTTTATTTAACTGAACAGTCATGAGCACTACTGTTTCACCTAGGTGACAGCAAAAGGAATTTGCCTTTACACAGTAAGGGAATTACTCAATATCTATGGATATAGGTGTGGTGGGTTCAAGCCAGGTATTATCAGAGCCACCCTATCAGACCCCTGGTCAGATGGATAGGAGAGAGACAATGTAATGAAAGGCTCATATGTCAAGATAAGGGCAAGGAGAGATCACTCAGCAATCACTGTCATGGGAAAAACAGATACAACTTGGGGAAATTAATTTATTATAAATCAAATCAGTGTAAGTTAAGGAGGAATAAAATCAAATTTTAAAAACACCTTTTTCCCATCCCTCCCTTTTTCCCAAGTTCAACCTTCACTTTCCATTTTCTCTACCTCTTCCCTGCATTGCAGGAAGATGCAGTTGGTTCATCCCAAGTTGTCCCTGCTGTTCCTTCCTCCTCAGGGGGAGGTCCTCTTACACTCTTTGGTGTTCCTCCCACGGAAGACAGTCCCCAACAAATTTCTCCACAGGGGGTGCCTCCCATGGGCTTCATGAATTCTTCCAGCATGGGTCCCCTGCAGGATCACAGGAGGCTGCTCTAGTGTGGGCTTCCCATAGGGACACATCCTCTTTTGGGTATCTACCATCTCTGGTGTGGGCTCCTCCACAGGCTGCGGGGGGTCTCTGCTGCCAAAATGTGGCCATGCAAACCCAATGAAATAGTTTAGTTTAGCTTAGTTTAGTGCCACTCATTTTAATATAGTAGAAAAAAAGACTTCATATAAGATGTTAAATAAGAGGAGCTTGCCTGAATGTAATTCATTTTTGTAAGACATAAATACAAAAAAAAAAAAAAAAAAAAAAAAAAAAAAAAAAAAAAAAAAAAAAAAATAAAAATAGAGGGATTTAGGAGATGTAAAGATAATCTTTACACCAACTAAACTTGGAATTAAATCTGAGAGAGCTTTTCCAGAGCAGTCTGTGCAGGAACCACAAATTGAAATATGATTTCTAAATCATTTAAGGAAACTATAAACATAACTCTCTCTTCTCTCTCATTCCTTCTTCCTTCACATGCCCACACATATCCTTAGAAGCTGTAGAAATGGACCATTATGTTGGTGCAATTCTGGAATTTTCATTTCTCCAGTAAGGTCCTTGTTTCTTACAAAGACTTTTATATACTAAACAAGCAAAGGGTTAAGATTTGTTAAGAACTACTGAATGGTCCCTAGAACAATACACTAGGTAGTCTACTCATGTTATCAGTAATCATCTAGGAATCAGTGATGCTGTTGCAGATATTTAAACAACTTCATTGTCTTTTATAATTATTGTATTTAAAAAATAATGTTTATGGACAATTTGTTACCTGGCATGTAAAATTTACCTGGCAAAATTTACCTTTACAATCTGTTACTTGGCATGTGTTGTGGTAAAAAGTAAATAAAATTGCTTTAACTACTTTTAGCTATCTGTATCACCAGCTAATAAAAGTATCTACAGGCTGACAGTCTTTGGCAATAAATTTTCCATTCTGTTCATAAATTACTAAGGACAAAAGTCTAAACTTGCATTCATAGCAATGAGATTTTAAACAAGCTGGTGGTTCACCTAAAAATCCAAATACTGTTTGCCATGCCCTTAGGTTACCAGGGTGATTCCTGCCTTTAGTGTCCTCAGCTGACTGAGACAGACCTGATTCACAGTTCTTTCACAGCTGCTAAAATACCAACTCTCTGGACATGCTTTCTTCTTAATCACTCCTTTCAATCACACTCCCTGCTGAGCCTTTGCCCAGCACAACTGATCTCGAAGCTTACATTTAAGTATCTACACTCATCAGTGCAGCATGTTAGAGACAAAAACATTTCCTTCAGGTTCTGGAGCAAATATACTACAAGGTAATTATTATTACAAAAATAATGTATGGATGTAATGGATGCAATGCTCCTTCTTTTTGTACAAGTACAGGAGGGTCTGTTCAGTGAAGTGTATGCTCCACTAGGTTTTCTTTGATTTTGAGTGATGGGCATGGCTCAATCGAGGCAGGCAATCAGCTGGGATTCACTACTGCTTTTCTTCCTGGTTGTTCTCAGCAGGGTACAGGCTGCAATACAGAGCAAACAGTCTCAGAGTGCCAGCCAGCTGTGCCAGCTCAATTGGCTACTAGAGCACATGACAGGCTTGCTTGGGTAACAGGCCCAAATTAAACAAACAAGCAAATAAATTAGTCATGAAAAACACAGGGAATTATTTCAGCTTGCAGTTCTCCTCCATCTCCATTGCCTGACTGCTTTCTAAAGTAGTAGAGAGAAGCAGGTTACTTTGGTATTTTCTCAGGTGAAAATGCCTCTCCAGGAAAAAAGAAACTGTTGCAAGGCTGGGGAGGAAATGGGGAGGAAGGGGAATCCAATCTTAATTTCAGAATATTAAACAGCTCATTTTCTTGGTTCTTTATTAAAGTGTAAGTAGGAAACTAAATGCTGGTACATACTAAACAAAAATTTCCATTTGAGTAAGAGTTGCTAGGCTGTTGGAAGTACTGAAGTCTAATACAAGCAGGATATTAGGAACACAATTTTTTTTCTTTTCACATAGTCAATAAAAATATCAAGGATATTTTAATAAAAAATTTGCATGTACATGAAAAAAATATTCCAGGCTCAGGAATATTCACATTTTGGTATAATTTATTTTGTAAATTAATAGGAATCTTTTACATTCAAAATATATGTTAATCCTTATTCACACTTACCACAATAGTGAAAAGACAAATTTAATTATGATTTGGGCAAGTGAGAAGAAACCAGCTAATTTTGTGTCATGTTAGAGCTGAACCAACATATGCACAAAGCAACAGGAGGCACTCTTTTAATTTGGTCTTCAGTAACCCATGGGCTAGATGGTGTTCTACAGCTCAGTTGTCCTATCTCCTGATACAGGTGACAGAACTGGTATTCTACAAGATGAAACCAGGAGAAACCTGTAAGCAGAATAAAAGTGGGATGGATGGATGGATGGATGGATGGATGGATGGATGGATGGATGGATACCTCTCTCCAGGTTGTTATTTCCAAATGAGATTTCAAAAGTATACCTGAGTTAAGGAAGTGATCAGCAAACAACTTGCCCATCAAACACTCACAGGAAGAATTGTTACATGGTAGGGATTGCATATCCTGCACTTGGAGATGTCATAGTGGGGCTGGCACAGAAGGTATCCCAGGTTCCTGTTGCAGACAGTAACCTCTCTCCCTTTCAAGAGAGCTGGTACCCTATAGCAGGCAGTGTAGCACTGGGTTTCTGTGCAGACATCCTACCATTCACATAGGAAATTAATTTTTATTGCTGAAATAATCAGGTCTCGTACCATTGTTTTGACGTGGAGCCAGATCTTAGAGAGTCCAAAGGCAACAGTATGGTAGATGTGCATGTACAAGGAGAAGAACGAGAGTTAAGTGACTGCTTAGTTCTCACTCTTGTGCACCAGCAGTCTTATATTACTGGGTAGTTTCCAATGACTAAGTCTGATTAGCACACGTTAAAACTGATCATGTGAAAAATCCAATACATACAAAATACACTAAAAACCCCAAACTGAAATAATTAATTCTCTGCTTCTTGTTAATTTTGCTATTGCAGACGCATTGTCATTTCTAGGCAAAGTAATGACAAAAGGCTTTACTTTTTTGTCATCCTTTTTCCTTTGATGGAAAAAATGGTGCATGATTTATAGTGAAAATATGACAAATGTTACCTCGTAATCACTTGAGCCATGCGTGTCACCCAATCTCTTTTAAAGAAAGATTTTAACTGTTTGAGATATCATTTCCAAGAAGAACAATGTTTAAAACAAATCTAAGACTGAAAAATCCGATTAAACTATAATTAGATGTCAAAAGACATTCAAAGGCTCCTGTCATCATCTTGTTGCTCATTTGTAAAGAAAGTACGAACTGACAAAAAAGAAACTAAGTCGTTACTATGACTTCAGTCTGCTTCCTTGAAACAGTGTTACAGGTCATTTGTGTAATGATGTCCAAAGGAAGCTAAAAATTGCTACACTGTGCTAGTACTAGAAAGCTAGAAATTATCTGTTTTATTTTTTCACAATTATACTACAAAATAATTATATTCTGTAGAAAAAAAAAAAAAAAGAGAAAATAAATTAAGCAATCTTAATTGTATTTTCTTCTAGGGGGTACAAGTCTGTGATTTCACAGAATCTCACAGAATAGGTCAGGTTGAAAGGGACTACTATCTGGTCCAACCTCCCTGCTCAAGCAGGGTCATCTTGGAGCACATGGCATCTAACCTACAGCACATCCCAGTCTTTCCCCTACCCCTCAATACATCTAATCAGAAATGTGGGCATTTTAAAATAATTTTAAGATTTGTTTCAGTAAATAATTTTAAAAATCGTTTAGGTAAGAAAGAAAATATACAATATTTTGCTTTGGTGATACTGCAATCAAGACGGATGAGATTTCTTGAAATCTAGAAGGCTTGCTCCTTCAAATGAAAAGTGCTCGTATTTTACAGAATAAAACAACTCTTCCTTGGAATGGAAAGATGTAGAGGAAAATTTTCTATTAGTACCTCACAATTGCCAAAACAGCACTGTTTTCACCAAGACTCCTTTTCAGGGGAAACAAACATCTTGCTCAAGGTGCTTTACTTGACACAGGCTCACAGCCTTAACACCTCTTCTTGGCAGGGTTGGATTGGCTATACAGTTAGACCACAATCTATTAGAAATTACATTCAAGCTTCTTTTTCATCTCCTTTGCTTGGTAGTTTTAAGGGTTTATGTTTATGAAGTACATATAAATACACATCCCCAGTATTAAGTGAGCACAGTGTTGGTTAATTTTTTGGGACATGTATGAAAGCAATAAAGAACACATAACAGCAATGCATGATTTAGATCTAGGACCTAATGTTGAAAGGTATATTTACCAATTTTTTATATATGCTATAGAAAGTCAGGCTGACCTTCGACAGGATTTTGGTTTTCATACTTTAATTATATTATCTACTGCTGAATCTTTTGGAACTCTTTGGTAATATGAACAATTTTATAAGATAAAATATTTTTCTGAATGGATGGTACATTTTCTGTGGTTGTGTTTTAAACTCCTGCAAAAAATAATAGGTCAAATAATTACATTGAAATAGCTGAAATAAATTCCTTTCTATCACAGACATGGCACAATGCAGACTTCCTAGACAGTAAGTAAAAAAGTAAAGCTGAGCTCACCCACAGACTCCCAGCCCTGGAGGTAGTATGGGCTGAGCACCACAGGCTCTTTCCATTAAGGAGTTTGGGTGTGATCAGGCTGGTTGTGAAGATTAAGGAATTTAGCAGTATGGGTGCCAACCAATCCATATCACTCGGCTGTAGTGTCAGGCAACAGTCCCAAAAGAGTGTTTTCCTAGTACATGAAATGGTAATAACTGTCTTTCTAAAACTCTAGTGTCAGGACAAAGATGAGTAAGAGATCCATCTGGTACTGGATAATTGTTATTTATGTCATAGTATACAAAATTATTAAGACTGTATATATTTGCACATTTCTGACTAAAGCAAGCCATAGAATATTGTGATGTTTCTCCTGAATTTAGTGAGTCGCCTTAACTGTGTGAAAATGTAAAAATGCATCTTCACCTTCAGTCTTGTATGCAGTTTTAGGCATCACACTATAAAGAAAAATTATGATATTAGAGAGCCTCTAGAGGAACACAAGGATCATGAAAGGTCTGGAGGGCGAGACTTATGAGGAGCAGCTGTTGTCACTTGGTCTGTTCAGCCTGGAGGAGACTGAGGGGAGACGTCATTGTAGTTACAATTTCCTCATGAGTGGGAAAGGAGCGGCAGACACTGATCTCTTCAGTCTCATGGCCAGTGACAGGACCAGTGGGAATGGCCTGAAGCTCCATCAGGGGAAGTTTAGATGTAATATTAGGAACAGGTTCTTCACCCAGTGTGTGGTTGCATGGTAGAACAGGTTCCCCATGGAGGTGGTCGCAGCACCAAGCCTGACAGAGTTCAAGAAGCATTTGGACAATGTTTTCAGGGGCATGTTTCAGGTGGGATTGTTGAGGATGTCCAGTGCAGGGCCAGGAGCTGAACTGAGTGATACTGATGGGTCCCTCAGTTTATTATGTGATTCTATGTACCCCTGCTAAAGACATCCCATCCATGAAAGCCCATACACTGTGCTGAAAAATCCACTTTTTTACTGTTATGCATTAATTACTCTGGGATTGAAAATAATGTATTGAAAATTGTAAAAAATATATCCTAGAAATTCACAGAAGCAGTCAGGGTGTCTGCTTAGCATATGTGACTAGTGATAGCTAGTGAACTTTTTATAGACAAGAACCAAAACACAGTTGTTCGCAAAACAATGAGAGATACTCAAACAGGGCATCTTTGACAACGAAAACCAATAGTATTAAAAAGATCAGCTTTTATTAGCCAGAAGCTTGCAAGCAGAAAGTAATGTTGGCTATCATTGGCTAAAATAACAATCTCTCAGAGGATTATGGGTTTAGGGGCAAATTTTCTTTTTATCGCTGAGTTAAAAAATATCGAAAATTAAATCTATCAAGTGATTCTCTAGACAACTAACAACATTCTGGGGGGATAAAGCACTCATCCTTACAGCAGTAAATTCATCAATTATCAAGTTAAGAAAAAAAAAAATAGTTGCCTCCCTGAGGTCTGATGCCAACAACTGAGCAGCTTGCTCACTTAGGAGTCTTGGAAAATCTTTTCCTTCATAATGGGACATTTTTCACACATGCAACTGCAAATCTCAAGAGTACTGAAATCCTATGCCACTATACGCAGTTGTTTTCAGAAGAATTAAGTAAGGGTATTGCTGTAAATATTAGAAATGTGTTATGATTTCCCTTCTTTTTTAGATGCCCCCAAACTACTTTTGAAATACAAGCACAGAAGAGGATTTTGGGAAAAGGTTCCAGGGCTGAAACAACTCAGACTTTGCCAAATGCTGTACAACCAATCCCAGTGACAAATAGAACAGATCCTGCAAACTGCCTCACGCATGTAATACTCTTGAATTACTGGTGGTGCTCACTTGCAGAGGTGAAAGATGCATTTTTCATCTAACCCTTAAGAACATAACTGCATTAGTCTCTCCTGCTCTAATCCAATCATGTTCTTCTCATGGGTAAATGGTCATGTAGTGCCACTCTATCAGGAAAAAACAGGAGTTAGGAAAGTTCAGAATTCCTCTTTCTATAGTAAATTGCTTTCCTGAGTCTTGGGAAGCCTGAGAGAGAAGTGCATATCAGGGATGGAAAGTTGTTCAGAAGGAGATATTTCATCTTAATTTCAGTTCCTAAGAGTTTGTCCTAAAGATTCATAAAAGGCATAGGAAAAAAAAAAAACAAACCAAAAAAACCCACCAAACAAACAAAAAAACCCCCAAATAAACAAAAAAAAAAAAAAAACAAAACAAAAAAAAAAAACAAAAAAAAAAACACCAACCAATAAAAACACATATAGAAACCATCAACTGTGATTAAAATGCCAGAACATGTGTACAACTAGAACTGGGTGGTGATACATATTCTGGGCTGATTTCTCAAAAGCCACACTCACTTTTCATCTCAATTTCACACAACGGTCTCCTTTTTTTTATTTTTTTTCATCTTCTGTTTATATGGAAGATGACAGCTGTCCAGATCTAGTATTTGATGCATGAAAAACTACACTTCTATGTATGGATGTGCATATTTATATAAGAACCATAAAAACACATGTTTTTTATATACTTATATATACGAAAGGTAAGTATATGGGAGATTATGGGCTTTTATTGCCTAAAGCAACCTGTGGAACATGAAACATTCTGAGCAGCTGTACCTGTCACATGTTGCTGACTCTCACACAAACCTGTCAAATGTCCTCTAAAAATACTGTAGAAGACAAAAATGGCACTGAGGAGTCATCAAGAGGGAAATCTTATACAGGAACTGAAAACCCAAGTATATTGGGCTTTATAGGGAGAGAGAGATAGAGAGATAGATATAGATATACATACACTTATGTATTCTGATATGTAATAGGTCTTTCATAATAATTACTCAGAAAAATGCTATAAGAAAAGTTTAAATCCACTCCAAATTCTGTATATCATCTTGCTTTATATAATAGTATTAAAATACATGTATTAATTCAATTAATTTTAATAATTTTCCATTATTTTACATGTAACATATTGGGCAATTTTATGGTATGTATAAGCGTTTGGTGAAATGGTATATATAAACAATTTAATGTTACATATAAAATAATGGAAAATGATTAAATTTACATATTCAGTTTCCCCTGAAAATATTAAAACAATAGTTGTTCATGCCATAGCAATGACTCTGAGCTTAATTTTTATATTTTCCTTATGCCTTATAGTTTTACCATGATGTACACAGTAAAATAATTTGATCTTTAGAATATTTGGCACCATATCTCACTAATGCTACATATGATCAAATTATATGGAAGAAATATATGTCACAAATCTTTATAACACTGATTACAGAAAATTTGACCACATTCTTCATGAAATCACTCTTCATAAACATGGGATTGCTCGTGCTTTATGGACAAAAGTATTTGGAGGAAGAGAAATTAGAAGAAACATTTATTAGTAACTATGTTAACCAAAGTTTCCCTCATATTGTAGTGTCTCTAACAGAATTTGCAGAATCCCCCAGTCAGAGAACAGAAGCAATAGCATAGGATGAAACCTACCAATTTCAGCTTTGATAGATATGAACTTTTAATGAATGGTTACAGAAGATTATTTTGAGGTCACTTCCTTGGAATTAAGTAGCATATATTGCATAAAATTATACACTTCCATGTATGCTACAATTTAATAACATCTGTAACAGATGTCCCCAAAGATGGAAAAATGTAATGTATTTGTATATTTTGTTCTATTTATTTTGAATAGTATAGCCTCATAAGGAACAATTTTGTTATCTAGACAGGAAATTTCTCTAAACAGCAAATCTTTCTTTGCCCTTCATTTTCCTTAAAAACAACAAACTCGTGTCTTCTGCCTTTTGCATTAGAAAGAAATAAAACATAAGTAACCTCAAATTACACTCATATTCTCAAATGCATAATTCCACTCCTAAAGGCTTTTCATTGTTCTTAACAAATGTGACCTACAAGTGAAGGAAAAAGTATTTATTTTACAAAATGAAGACGGATTTGCCTTAATTCTGATGGCTGACTTCAGTGAAAATAAACTTTCCTGTAATTATTTGTTGCCTGAATATGTTATTCAACTTATTTATAAAATCGTAGAATACAAAGAGAATAGAGGAACTTCAGGTTCTGCAAAGCCTTTGATTGGCTACACAACCCTAAAATAATGCCTGTAAAATATAGAACCAAACATGGTTTTTTTAGTGCTAATGGGCTTATATGTGCAATTCAGGAGATTAGGCACAATATTTCAACAAAAGCTGTTTTACATGTTTTCTGTGACTGGAAAGGTTAAGAAATCTTTATTCGTCTCAGTTCCCAGTAAGGAAACAAAGCATGAGCAAAGCCATGAGTCTTTCCATTTATTTTTTTGTGCAATAATCATGGTCAATGCTCTAATGCTTCTTTATGCAAAGTTGGTAACTCATTTACCAAGCAAGGCAAAAACACAGGTAATAACTCTTTTTACTTTCCTATTTTACTCTTTCTGGAACTGTCATTGCCATAAGTAATTCCACAAAAGCCATGTTCCTGATTTGGCTTTGAAAGGGTTTACATTCATTGAATTTTCTGCCCAACACTATACAATAAAAAACTAAATAAAAGTAGAAACATATCCTGAAAGCTCTAGGTATAATGGAATATATTTTTTCTCCTCAGTTATAGGGCAATAACATTAAAAAATTGCCTTCAATTTCATTATATGTTTCTTCTGTTTAAATGTGTTTAAGATAAACTTGCTATTATGTTATGCAGTATTATTATCTGCATAAAAATGCAGATAAAAATACTGCATAGCATAACATAATATGCAAGTAAGTGACAATACAGAGAATAACAGCTAGTGTTAAAGCATAATGAAAAGAGAATTATAACAAGGTAAAGGATTTCACACCACTTCTTTGCTAAGCACATACATTTGCCTAACTTCTTGGAGGTCTAAAACAGAAAAGTTGATTTGATTGCCTCTGTTATCAAAAAATGGAAGCAAAATGAAAATCTATCTGTTAAAAAAATAGTTATTGATAATCCCGTAGTTATCTGAAATCAACTGATCCTTTAAAGGATAAGTGACCCACCCAACTTTGCCAATCTTCCTTACAGACATGAAATAACAGGTGAAGCAGTGTCTTTATAATGGTATTTTCATTTTACTATTAAAAAAAAATCCCTGATGAGATTCAGTCTGTAACATGGAGAGGGTTTCAAGAATTTACTAAAAAATAAATTTAATTACTGAATACAGATTATAATGAAGGTAGGAACCTAGGAGGTAAGGAAGTATGGTACATCATTGCAGACTATACCTGAAACTTCGTATTTCCAGAAAGTTTGGGATTTATTTGTGTATCCTTGCTAGCAGAAGTAAAACACACAAAGAACAAAATACAGCTTACATAATCAGAACATGAAAATTATTACGGTTTTTATTCCAAGAAAAAATAAGATCATATTCCCTGTTATTTTCTGAGAGATTGAGTTTAATAGGCCAGGTAATTGTGAAGAAAATTGATAGAACATACAAAAATAAATGGGCTCTCTTTTTGAAGCAGTTCCTAGCATGTTAACAAATTTTATTATTTTCATCATTCATGTCTGAGTTAATTATTGTATAGTTTCCTTTATATGCCCCTTTGCTTCCTTCACTGTGTAATAATATTAAATTCTAGCTTAGCATTAAAATTTTCTAACAACAGCTTTTTCCAAGATTAATTTTATTTCTTCCATTTTTGGAGGGGGAGAAAGGGGAAATCAACATATAATATGAAATTCTTTTCCAACAGTGCTATTGATTTTGCTATATATTTCATCATCTTCAGATAACTTTGGGAAATTTTGTCGCTGGTTTGTGTATTTTTCAAAATAACACAGAAAAACTTTATCAGAGAGATTTTAAATGAGTAAGATAGAACTCAGTCTTCATTTGGCCAGTGCTACAAATTTAAGGCGTATTTTTCTTCTAAAGAGAAAATTTATGGACAAAGCCCTACAAAATTTATATAATCTCACCGTGAAAGGCAAGAATGCATAAAACACCTAAAGGAAGCAATCTCACCTGAGGCATTCATAACTTAAGGGACAGAACTACTGGAAATGCCAAAGGACAATTCTTAATCCATAATGCATATCCACAATTTACCAGGAAGTTAAGAATATTTTTATAGTAATTAAGTTGTGTTCTTTCAGACTTCCACATGAAGAAGAGCTTACCCTAATGCTATCTCCTGTCAATTGAACTTGAAAAGGATATACAAGCCCTTAGTTTCTCAAATAGAGAAATTTATAAAAATGCTAGAAATTTTTGTATAATTATAAAAATGTTTTATATTATTTTATACCATGAAAAATGAAATATAATTGAGATTACTGAGGGGTTTAGTTTTTGATTTTTTTACTCACCTCCTTCTTCGCCAACAGCAAGTGTCCAGAGAGAGAAAAAGACAAATACCTCTTTATGGACCACTCTACCATAACAAATTTTGCTTTACAGTGCACCCCCATACGCTCTCCTTCCCCTCAATCTATTTTCTTTATGTGCCTAAGGACAAAGCTGATATCCCAGTCTTAATTCAGGAAGAAATTTCTCTCCTTCAAAACAGACTAACTGATTTTTTTTAAGGATTTTGATTCTCTCATGCAGGATGGAATTTTAATCTAGGTCTAGAAGCTCCTTTGTAGCTTCTGCTGCATTTAGGAGGATGCATGAAGGATATGAATCTATATTTAAAATTTGATGCTTGAAATCATAATTTCTTGAGTTGATTAGAAATTGAGACAAACATCTTCCTTATCGTAATATTGAAGAATTACTTGGGTTTAGGTATGTAAAGCAGAATTCTGAAATACATATATATTTCTCAGCATTCCACATTTAGCAGTAATCTTTCATAGCAGCTTTCTGAGAGTAAGTGACAAAAAATGTCTTTGACCTGAAGTAAAAACAGATGAATCTTTTGGCACCATGAACGGAAAACCAGTATGCCTATAAATGTGTGATACTTAAACAATTTCATGAAGGTCCTTGAAAAGAAATTAATTTCTTTTCTCTGATCTTAAACTTCTGTAAGATCTTTAAGATAAAAATACACTGCAAACAACTCACATAGCAATCTAAATTTTTCTATTGCTTTTGCATTTAAGAGCCTCTTTGTTCTGTGTTTTATTTTGGGGAGATAGCAGAGCTGTAATTTATTTTCAGGCACTTGGTATTTACAGTCATCATGAACAGCTTTTCAAAAGGGGACAGTAGAACTGAATAGAATGTATTGATCTGTGTTTGATGCTTGAGCTTATCACATGCAGCTTTCCTATGAAAGTTTCATCTATGAAAAGATGTTTTGGTACTACACGCACTGGTTCTGAGGTCCGAGCAGTCAGGTGGCACAGAAGAAACAGCAAACAGCTCCTTCCTGCCCTGAAGCCAGAAATCAAACTGACCAAAAACCCAGCAAACCTCCAGCGTAGCCTCCTCACCCTCTTTTCTAGCATTATCACCTGCAACCCGCCACCAGCCAGGGCCATTTCAATGAAATGTTGTGACACCCAGATACATCTTTGCTCTCTTAAGTATTGGTAGCTATTGCTTATTAGCAAAAAATGGGGCAAAATTCTATGAGAGAAAGAAACAAAAGGAAAAAAATCTTAACCTCCAATAATGTTGTGTAACACTTGATTGCACGAACCAAACACTTTAGTTTGATCTAAGCAGCAAATCAGTGATTTCAATTAATGAAATCCCTTCCCACTACAAAAACCTTGCTCTTTACACCACAGTATATTATGTTAGTAATGAAATTATGTATTAGACATGGATAATTATACACGTTGGACATGTTAGACAGGACTTTAAATGCAAGTGCTACAAGTGATCAGATTTTTGTTGCAAGCAATAACTGTATAATGCAACCATTTCAGACTGTAATAAAACGTGATGGGAATGCAAGAGGGTCATCAGATACCACAAGTGAAATGCTTTAAGTCAATTGGAAACTAGACTAACGAATGTATTAAAAACTGATTAATTAGCTGATTCCAATTGAAAGTGTGATGATCAAAAAACAAAAACAGAAACAAAAACAACAACAACAACAACAACAACAACAGAAAAAAGAAAAAACCAACCAAAAAAAAACCACACACACACAAAAACACCTAACCAATTTTGAAGAGGAATGAAATGATAGGTAAATGTGATGGGTACACTTGATCCCAGGCTGCAGTCCGGTTGACTCTGACTAAAGCGCAACAGATCTCACGTCCTGTGATGTCCCTGTGAGCAGAAAAGCTCCTTCCTCATGTACATGGTACTGAAAGTACCTCAGAAAAATATTTTGAAAAGTTAGTTCAAAGTAAAACAAAGTACAGAACAAGACACCAGAGCTAAAACAAAGAAATCTATCTTGTCTATGCTATTGGTTGGCAGCCAGTTACTTCACTCTATGAATGTTCTGATTAGGATGGCCCCAGTTTAAAATCTCCCTAAACTGAAGCTGGACTGCTTGCCAAGCAACTCTCCCCTGGAGCAGAGCATCCTGTCAAGGTCTGAGAGCACTTATCTGAAACAATGAAATGCTTCCTTGCCTGGGGTGGAGAGATCCTTTATTCATGACAAATCTTCAGTAAGTGATAACATGCCAATTAACACTAATGAAACATTATTAATTCATGTAGCTGCTCATATTAATAAACTTTGTATAGATCATTCCTTTAGACATGAACTATTGTCTGAGACAGAACCGGGCTGCACCTAGGATCCACAAGAAGTTTAGAAAATAAGGGGGGTCCATTCTGTACTTCATTACTCAATGGGAGGATTCTCCTTCTCTTTTGAATCTCCAACCTCTGTGTCAATCACCCTAAACTCAGTTTTTCCTCTCATGTTTCTGCCATATATTAATTAATTAATAAGGTGAGCCTTGACATCAAACTTTCTGAATGTCACACATGACGCAAAGAACTGACACCCACACGTTGCGATGTCCAGGGCAGAAAAGAGAAGGTTTATTTACAACTTCAACATTTATCAAATTCCAGCAGTGAACATGGATTGGAGGAAGAAAATCTTCCTCTTCAGCCACACTGGGCAACCCAACAGTCCATCTACAGTCTCCTCCTTATGAGAAGAATGTAAACATTGTTAGATCTTACAATAATAAGAAAGGTTGTTTGTTGTATCCCTCTGAGGAGGGTTTTACCCCAGAGGGAGCCCCAAAGCTGTAACTGTGTGATGTGACCCTACCTTCCCCTGCTATCTCTGACCAATTGGCTCAGTGCCAGCTTATCTATCCTGGGACAGAGGGTCTACATAAACCCCTGTTCTTCCTGGTTCGTCCTCTTTACCTCGTGCTCTTTTACCTCCTTGGCTGCCTCTCTTGCCCCTGGAATCCCTTCAAGAATAAAGCCTTGGAACAATCCTAGGTAAGGAGCCTCTTTTGGGTCTCTTCCCCTTTCCTGATATAATCCTAGCCCAAAGCCCTCTAGAATCTGAGTTAGCAATCGGGGTATAGGCAGAGGGCGGAGGGACGGGGATAAAATATCAGTTGGCGTCCAATCGTGGTCTATCGAAGTCACGTGCAGGAGCTGGAGTCTCATTTCTGAGATCTCAAAAGCTTTTTGGACTGATTCAACTACCTGGACACTGTTCAGTCGCTTTTTGCGCAGCTGGAGGTGTTGGGGATAAACCGGGAGCCTATATTTGCTAATATGGGTTGGTTTGGATATGGGAACTTCTGTAGCAAGAAGCAGGACACCTCGCTAGCGCTAGAACCCCCCTGTACCTTGGTTGAGGGGGGAGGGTGCCTTTCCCCGCGGCGGTAGGAATACCTTGGGCTGCGGGTGGACACTAGGACCCAGCACGGTGTGTGGAAAGATTGTGTACCGCGGGGTTTTTGAAATTTTTTCGGGTATCGCCAGGCGCCGGTGTCTCAAAAACTCCACATTTTTGGGGGTTTGCAAGCTTTAGTAAGGGTTCCCCCGGGCAGCGGTGGGACCTCCCATAGCCCTTGGAGCCAGGGAGTCCGGCGTGGTTCCCCTGGAGCACCCCCACCCCTTCCTCGGGACTGGGATAGCGGGGGAGGGGAGAAAAGTCCTGCTTGTCTGTTATATTTTGCTGAGAAGTTTATAGAGATTAGACAAGACTGCACCCTAATAACACCAGAAACATGGGATTAACACCTTCTTCAGCTTGTCCCCCAAAGAGTTTAATAGAACATCTTACACCAATCTTTAAAGATCTAAAAATTTCTAAGAAGCTGCAAAGAAACTTTACCGCATGGTTAGCAGCCGAATTCCCAGATATTAACTTGCTAAATGTTACATCAGTGTCTTTTTGGGATGATATCGGGCATAGACTAAATTTAAAAGCAGAGGACAATGATAAAACCGCTCCAAAATTCATACCGATATTTTTGAAAGCACGCAAGTATTTCCGGGAATCCGAACGAAACAGCCAGCTAGGAAAATCAACCCAGCCGCCGGATTATAGTCCAGAGAATATAATTCCATGCCACACTAATGGCGGCCACCATGTGGTCTTCTTACCCTCTTCCCACAATCCCTTGCTCCCCCCAAACCCCGCCCCTCACTCCTACTCCTTCCCCTGCCTTCCCTCCGCCCCTGGTTACCCTGGTGACCGCGACCGCAGCACGCCCCTCTCTGGCCCCTGCCCGGGCTTGGGTGGGGGCAGGGGAGCAGCGGCGTCGTGCGGCGCGGGCGGGGGAGGGGCGGCGCAGCGCGAGCTCGGTGGGGGCCACCCCGGTCCCAACCCGCACGGCAGCAGAGTGGGCGCGCGCGGCCCCAGTCCCACCCCGCACGGCAGCGGCGATGCCTCTCTCGGCTGCGGCGGGGGGGGGGGGCGGGGCCCCCACCTCCACCCAGCCGCGGGTGGGGGGGCGATTTGCTCACAGCTGCGGACCCGACACATGCTACTAACCCTTGCAGGGGGAGGGGAGAATGTACCTTTTCTTCCACTAACCCAAACTGAATCTGATGATAATATCCCTTTTGTTGCCCCTGTAGAATACCTTGGTAAGAGAAATGGAAGGAAACAATACAAGCCTTTCTCTTACCAAGATAAAAAAGAGCTATGCAAAATTCAGAGAGAATTTGGAAGATCTAGTGAAATTTTTAAAAGCACGATTACTGCTACCTTTAGCTCAAATGAATTGGTACCAAAAGATATTAAAGATTTATTCAGATGTTTATTAACACCCTCAGAATATGATTTATGGGAATGCATGTGGAAAAAAGCTTTAAACATAGTATTACAGGAGATTCAACAAACTCCTGAAACAGCACAGGATGATGATGGTAATGATATAACATTAGACCATCTTTGCGGTGCAGGTGAATTACACTGCCCTGAAAAACAAACCCGATTATTATCAAAGCAAATTTTGGATAAAATCGGTAGTGCTGCAGAAAAATCTTTTTACCAATTACCAACAACTGAAACTAAGGGCAGTTATACAGGTATTAAACAATTTCCTTCAGAGAATTGTTTGCAGTTTTGGACCATCTACAAACACAGGTGGAAAGACAAGTGCAACAACCATCTATACACAATGAGCTGATTAAAGAGATAGCTCAGAGGAATGCTAATGAAACTTGTCGTAGAATTATCCTTAGTCTTCCATCAGAACCACCACCGACCCTAGCTCAGATGATTGACACCTGTACCAGGAAAGCAGAGCTGTTCAGCGCGCCTGAAACAAATCCTGGACTGCCACATCCCAGGACAGCAGCACCTGTGCGACCCGAACCAAGGCGGCAATCAATATCACAGAATCGCCTACAGCACATCATCTGCCACATCTGCAATCAGCCAGGACATTTTGCTCGGGTCTGCAATAAGAACCAGAGCCAGAACAAGAACCAGAAGAAGAAGCCCAACAAACAAAAAAACTAGCTTCTCAGCGCGTCCCCATGGTCAATACTGTCACGCGCGCAAAAACAAATATGAGGGGTCCCCCACCAGTTGACAACTCTCTCTTAACAACAAAGGGGGAGGGGGTGGGGGGGGAGAAAAATGAAAATATTAAATGTTTAATTAACAAGGTTTGGCGAGGCCGGTATAGGCTCGTGACTACCAAAGGTTTTAATTTCAGATCCACTGACTGGACAGTCATTACAGTGCATCTATCAGACATCCCACAGGATCTGACAGGTAACCACACAGAACAAAAGAGTGAGTGTTTTGTTATTGGGGATACTGCACACACACTAGAGGAGATTGAGGTATTTCCAATGTCTATTAAGGGAAAGATAACAGGCCTCATGCTCTTGGCACGCTGCAAACACCCACCATTCTACCTGGCAGAGGGACAGATTGTCTCCCAGGTCATTCCCGATCCGGCAGAGGTAATAGCAGATGGAAAATCGCCGGAAGTCTACTGGGCAGAGGTGGTGGGAGAGGACAAACCTTCCATGGCATGCAATATAGCAAATGGGTCAGAGCGCCTCCATGTGGAGGGGGTCCTAGATACGGGGGCCAGCGTGACCGTTCTGCCAGAGAGCAAGTGGCCATCACACTGGGAATTGCAACTTATTGCAGGCAAACTTCAGGGCATAGGAGGAATCACATTGGCAAAAATCTCAAAAAATATAGTACAAATCGAGGGACCTGATGGAAAAGTGGCAAGTGTCCATCCATTTGTTGCAAAATACAAAGCCCCCTTGTGGGGGAGGGACACCCTGTCCCAGTGGGGAGTCCAATTGGTCATTCCTAAGACACCCCAGGATTTTTAGAAATAGCCACTGTGACACGCCCTGCCCACAAATTAACATGGTTGGATAACACCCCAAAATGGGTAGCACAGTGGCCATTGAGCAAAGAAAAGCTCAAGGCGCTTGACGAGCTTGTGGAGGAACAGGTGGCTCAAGGCCACCTAGAGGAAACAAAAAGCCCTTGGAATTTCCCAGTCTTTGTAATAAAAAACCCAGGAAAGGACAAGTGGAGGTTGCTCCATGACCTCAGGGAGATAAACAAAATGATAGAGGACATGGGACCACTTCAACCAGGAATGCCTTCTCCAACAATGCTCCCGAGAGATTGGCAATTGGCTGTTTTAGATATCAAAGATTGCTTCTTTCAAATTCCTCTACACCCAGAAGATGCCCCAAGGTTTGCATTCTCAGTTCCTACCTTAAATCATCAAGCCCCCATGAAAAGATATCACTGGAAAGTTCTTCCCCAAGGTCTAAAATCAGCTCCTTTCATATGCCAACAGTATGTAGCATCGTTACTGTCACCTGTTCATGCTGAGAGACAGGATGCCATCATCCTTCACTACATGGATGATGTGTTGGTGTGTGCCCCCAATGACTCTATACTCCAACACACGCTTGACCTAGTTGTTAAAGTTTTAACCTCTGCTGGATTTCAATTACAGGAAGACAAAGTTCAAAGGATGCCACCTTGGAAGTACCTGGGCTTACAAATCACAGCAAGGACCGTTGTTCCTCAGAAATTAGAAATCGAGTGTAATCCCAAAACCCTAGCAGATCTCCACTCCCTGTGTGGGTCACTGAATTGGGTGAGACCCTGGCTAGGCCTCACAAATGAGGACCTAGACCCTCTTTTCAATTTATTGAAAGGGGAGAGGGAGCTGGCCTCCCCCAGGGAGCTGACCCCAGAGGCAAGGACAGCAATCGAAAAGGTACAGAAAGCCTTGTCAGACAGACAAGCTCACAGGTATGAACCAAGCTTACCTTTTCATTTCATTGTGCTAGGAAAGCTGCCACACTTGCATGGTTTGATTTACCAATGGATCGAGGGGCAGAGAGATTCACTCTTAATCATAGAGTGGGTCTTTCTCTCGCACCAAAGATCCAAGACCATCACTGAGCCACAAGAGTTGATAGTTCAATTGATTCAGAAGGCCAGGTTAAGACTATGTGAACTGGCTGGTTGTGACTTTACATGTATTCACCTCCCAATAAAACTCTCAGAGGAGGGAAAGAACTCTCCAAAGAAACTGACCAAAGAGATGTTTGAGCATTTGCTCCAGAGCAATGCCAGTCTCCAATTATCTCTGGACAGCTACAGGGGACAAATATCAGTCCATGCCCCATCCCACAAGCTGTTCAATGAGGAATTCCACCTCATTCCTCGTGAGAAAAGGAGTCAGAGACCACTCAAGGCTCTCACAGTGTTCACAGATGCTTCCGGGGCATCCCACAAGTCGGTGATGACTTGGAGAAATCCTCAGACTCAGCATTGGGAAGCTGATGTGGAGTTTGTGGAGGGATCGCCTCAGGTAGCTGAACTGGCTGCAGTGGTAAGAGCTTTTGAGAAGTTCTCAGAGCCAATTAACTTGGTGACTGACTCTGCATATGTGGCTGGGGTAGTGTCCAGAGCGGAGCAGGCTGTGCTCAAAGAGATCGAGAATGAGCACCTATTTAGGTTGCTTTCAAGGCTGATTTATTTGGTTTCTAATCGGGAATATCCATTCTTCGTGATGCATGTGAGGTCACACACCGATTTGCCAGGTGAAATTGCAGAGGGGAATCATCGAGCAGACTCCCTTGCTACACCAGTAGAAAAAGCACGTCTCCCTGACATCTTCCAACAGGCAAAACTGAGTCACCAACAGTATCATCAAAATGTGCCAGGTCTGATCCGTCAGTTCCATCTAACACGGAGTCAGGCTCGAGCTAACGTGGCCACCTGTCCCAATTGCCAGCTCCAGGCCATGCCATGCATGGGTATGGGGGTTAATCCCCGAGGCCTTGGCAGTTGTGAGGTATGGCAAACAGACATCACACACATTCCTAGCTTTGGTCACCTCAAATATGTTCATGTAAGTATTGACACACATTCAGGTGCAATGTATGCCTCTGCCCATGCAGGAGACAAAGCTGTACATGCCAAACAGCATCTAGTGCAAGCTTTCTCGGTTTTGGGGATCCCAAAAGAAATTAAAACAGACAATGGCCCAACGTACGTGTCCAAGGAGTTCCTGGAATTTGTCCAGCAGTGGGGAGTGGAACATAAAACTGGCATCCCTCACTCCCCCACAGGCCAAGCTGTGGTTGAGCGTATACATCAGACGCTCAAACAGGTTTTAGCTAAACAGAGCAGCACAACTGTGTGGATGACTCCACAGCAGAAGCTCTGCAAAGCCATGTTTACCATCAATTTTCTGAACTGTTCATTTGAAAACATGAGTCCACCTGTGGTTCGTCATTTTAACAGTGGCAATCAATTCAAACTGTCCCATCGTCCACCGGTCCTGATCAGGGATCCAGAGACTTGGGAAACCAAGGGTCCCTATGAGCTCGTGACCTGGGGTCGTGGCTACGCGTGCGTAGCGATGCCCTCAGGCCCTCGGTGGATCCCCCAGAAGTGGGTAAAACCTTTTGTCCCCAAAAATCCAGCTCCAGCAGAAGGGGATGGAAAGCAAGTAACCACTGCCTCCAAGAGAAGACGCCGTTGGATGGAGGAAAGAGAATCTTCCTAGGTGTGGACTCCTTCCGGCAGTGACAGAAACTTTTAACATGTTTTGAAATGTTTGTTTTTCCCTTTTAAAGAAAACCTTCCTCCCATTCATCCCTGTGATGAACCTCAGCCAAATTGTCATCTTGTTAATGCTGAACAGTCTGGCAGCTGCATGAACCTGACGTCAAAAACACCAAACGTCCACACTGCCCTTCGGAGCATGAACAGCCTGATCGGACAAGTGAAGCAAGAATCTGAGGACTGGTTCAAAGAACTGTTCAAGGGCTGGGGAGTCACAGGGTGGTGGATTTCTATAGTTAAAACAATTTTGTTATTCCTTGTTATCCTTTTCCTTGTAACCCTAGCATTCGGGATCCTACGTCGTTTAGTTTTCAAGGCTATCAATGGTCTCATACCTCCTACCTCAGAAGTCAACCACATAGAGTTGGCAAACCTCAGGCAAACTGATTTCCCCACCAATTGTAACTGGTGGGAGAGAGAAGCTCTACATTATGTGTAACCTAATACTTTAACTTTCTTAAACCATAAAGGGTGAGATGTTGTATCCCCCTGGGGACGGTTTACCCTAGAAGGAGCCCCAAAGCTGTAACTGTGTGATGTGACCCTACCTTCCCCTGCTATCTCTGACCAATTGGCTCAGTGCCAGCTTATCTATCCTGGGACAGAGGGTCTACATAAACCCCTGTTCTTCCTTGTTCGCTCTCTTTACCTCTTTGCTTCTTTACCTCCTTGGCTCTTTCTTTGCCCCTGGAATCCCTTCAAGAATAAAGCCTTGGAACAATCCTAGGTAAGGAGCCTCTTTTGGGTCTCTTCCCCTTTCCTGATATAATCCTAGCCCAAAGCCCTCCAGAACCTGAGCTAGCAGTCGGGGCATAGGAGGAGGGTGGAGGGCCAGGGATATATATCAAGCTGGTGTATGAATTATCAAAGCCAGCCAGCAATTGGTTTTGCCAGGCACAGAGGAAGCTGCAATGTTTTTTACAGAGAGAATTACTTCCTTGCCTGAATTACTTCCTTTCTTCCTAACTAAAAACCAAGCTATTTCAAACCACCACAACAGGCTATGGCCAGGGCAGGAAGCACAGAAGCTCGTAGCGCTTTTATACCCCCTGGCCCCTCTCAAAGTCTGCCTGCTGACAGGAGGCCATTGGCCCAGTCCAACTTTTCACTGCAGTCTATGGTTGGAGACCTTTCACCATCTGATTGAAGAAACCGCTCTGGGGAGTTAAGTGTCCTTGTGTGCTCCTGCTGACTGCTTATCCCATGTGAGGTGTGAAATGGTTATCAGGCAAAGTCTACCCAGAGACAAGGCTTTCACCCATCCTCTCCTGCTTGCCTCTGGCAAGTGGTGACATGTGCACCCCTCCCCTACCTCTGACCAGTATTGAGACAGAAATCAAGATTAAATTGGCTCCTTACCCCACCCTGTAGCTCAACACTGATTGTCTGGTTGTAATGATACAGAGGCAAAAAGCAGGAAAAGAAAAAAGAGCTTTAACAGCTTGAACCTTGGTTGGCTGATTTCCTGACAGGGATACCAGCCCTACGTATTTAACACTGTGAGTCGATGTCACAACCATGGCACTCATTTTTCCAACAACCTACTGAATTAAATGGATTAAACATGGAACAATGCAGGGTAAAAACATCAACATAGCTAAACTGCAGAAAAGAGCAGAATGTGCTTAATTCAGGGTTTTCCTGGTAGCCAAGATAATGGGTCCCAGTTCCAGAAATCCCAGTTTTGGCCAGCTTGCTTGTCCTTTAGTTATTTCCTTCACTATTTTCCCATCATTGGAATGCAATTGGAAAAATTCTATTTTCCACATATTCCACCTTCCCCTGCCAGTAGTCTTAAACCGTCCTATGCTGGAATATAGCTGTATGCATTTGTGTGGCCTGGTCTACCAGCACATCCAGGGCACAGGCTGTTTCATTAGTGATGATTTCCAGGATGGCGTGTAGGCGGATTATGCGGTTGAGATTGTAGTCTCTCTGGCTCCATAAATAATTTTGTTGGGGTTCCAGGTGGCTGGGCCATAGTGCTGTATGATACGCTGTGGGGTCCACTCATTTCCTTTCCAGTTTTGGGTACTGTTTCCAGTTATGGAAACATCTGTTGATCTCTTCTTATGCTGTAAGGCTTCATATACTTTTATGCCTAGTTGGTTTCCCTCTTCCCTGGGGAGGAGTAAAAAGAATGGCTGGATAACTCCAACGTAGCATCTCCCAGTCCAATTCTTAGGTAGCATTTTATAAACCCAGCTGCCACAAATCCAGTAGTGTCCCTCCAAAGCAGGGCTTCCCTCAGGGAAAGGACCAGCCCATTTCTCAATGTATTTGCTACCATAGGTCCACTTTGACCAGTATTGTCTAACAGATTTTCTGCACCACCAGCCCCGGTAGCCTGGGCTAGTAAACAATTTCCTTCCAGAACTGGAAAACCCAGCCAGCCACCTGTTTCATTGATCTTATCACCCTGGTCATTGTATCAATACCAATTTAGTTTTGCAAATTTGTGCAAGCAGTTTTTATATCCCCCACATCCTAAACAATATGTCCAGAGGCATTCACTTTTTCCTATAAAAACTCCTGATAACCAGTTACAACTGATCCAATATCTCCCCTTTCCAGGGAAGGCAATAGGCAAGGGTGAATCTACTAATGATTCCTACATCTTATTTTTTATCTCACTGGTAGGGTCAACAAGTTTGAATGGACTTAATGGTATAGATTTGTAACCCAAGAGAGCTCCCACAAACCCGGTAATTGGTTAAATTATATATTTTTACAACTTGTCTTCCCCAGTTAGGAACTCATTTTTTTCCTATGGGTCCCAATATGAGTGGGAGAGTTCTCCCAACAGCTGTTGGGTAGTAACCCCAAAGCATAACAATAATAAACATCACCACCATCTTCATCTTGTGTCTCCTGGTCTTCACCCTGCAACACAAACAGGTTCTCAGTCCTTCTGAAGCTGTGAAAGTAACAGTAACATCATAATGGGGGAATAATCCATCTGGTGTTAAATTTTGTGCTTCTTTCCATAGGCATCTCTTGCCCTCCAGGTGTATTTTTTCAGAGGGATATTGAGCACTAATGGTACCTTTCCAATGGTCAGGAGTTCTACCAGCACAGCCTGCCCAGGAGAGAAGGATGAGTCACTGGGGTGTTCTGGGCTAGTATGGACAGGCAAGGTTGTGGGCATCTGGAGGCAAAAAGCAGTAACCTTGAGACAACCATTCACTCCCCATCTGTTGTTCACAAGCACCAACACTTCTCCTAGTCATTTTGCCCATTCTGGTTTTTGAGGTTTTAACTACCTTTTCAGTAGTTTGCTTCTCCTCTAAACTATCCTGTTGCCATGTTTTGTGCCTGCCTGTTTTGGTTTCAGGGAATTCTTTTCCCAGAGAACGAAACATGTACACAAGGCCATGTAATGTAAACTACCGAGTGTTCCCACATTCTGTTCCCAGAGGAGGGACTTCGGTGATGGTCTCTGGAATGGATCAATGGTTCCCAAAGGTCCCACCTCTAAGGTGGGCACATCTGAAAATGTACAAAAGGAGTCAGAAAAATAAACGGTGGTCCCTTCCCTGTGAGGGGACCACACAGCCTCTCTGAATCGCTCCCTGCCTCGTTCACTGTGTCCCACAGCGACACTATCCCATTTGCCTGGGGATAGTAGGGTGTATGAAACACCCACCCAATTCCCTCCTCTGTAACCCACTCCTGTGCCACTTTTGCTGCAAAGTGGGTACTGTTGTCAGATTGGATAGTTTGGGGTTTGGGGAAAATCCCAAACCATTCTTTCAGGCTTGGGCAAAAGCCATGGCTTGGGTGAGTCCAAAAATTATTTCCACTCCTACTAACACATGCTGTTTTCCTTCTGATCTCTCAAAAGTTTACAATTGTCCATAAATCAGAGGCAAGCAGCCTTACAGACAGCTTCCAGTAACTGTTCTGTAGTCCCTTCTATAGGAGGGGGATCACCTCTCTCCAAGGGGTCTAGACCACCAGCCCAATAAGCAGTCCTCTGGATCAAAGACCACAGCACCCAGCAGTCTCCAGTGGTGAGGAAAATACCGGGATCCCAGTAACACCCTGCCTCCTCACTAAGCAAGAGTTGGTCTCTGCTGCTTAAGGAAGCACACCAAATATTCAGTTTTGGTTTTGTGGGGGTGGTGACTGAATTCCCTTTTCAGTTTAACAAGCTCCATAACTGTAAAGGGCACCTCTTTAGCTGTTATAAGGGAGGCCTGATCCTGGTGATTTTCATATGCATATTCAGTTTTTATTAAGGGGTTGGATGAGAGAGACAGATGAGTGAGTGGCCACTCAGGCAGGAGGTCCAGGACCTTGGACAGGGTCATGGCAAGTATTGTGACCATGGAATGGATCTGAGAGGCAGCTGGCTCAGGCAGGAATGCAGGGATGAAGCAGGCAGGGCATCAGGCAGGAACACAGGGAGGCAGGATAGGCAGCAGCTGGGATGGGCAAGGGGACAGGGCAGCACACAGGCTACACATGAGACTGGGAGACCAGCCAGTGTCCTGCCAAGTGCCCAGTGAGAGGGTGAGTGTGGAGTGAGCAAAGACAAGCAAGGGACAGCGAGAGCAGAAGAGCCAAAAAGTAGGCTATAGCCAGGGCAAAAAGAACAAGAAAAAAGGGCCAGGGCAAGAAGCCGACCTCAACTGGCTGGAGTCAAAGCAAAAACACTAGTCATAAAAGGCCCCCAGACCCAAAAAGTCTCAACTCAAAAAAGCCCCAAAAAGATAAGACTCAAAAAAAAAAAAAAAAAAAAAAAGCCCCAGAGTCTGTGAGATAGAAATCAAGATTAAATTGGCTCCTCACAAACATGCGGTACCAGCACAGGAATATTTTTGAAAACAGCAACAGGTACAAGCATACAGAGGCAACAGACAGAAATACAAAACTGAAGTTTTCTCAACAGGCAAGTATCACTAGGAAAAAAATAAATCTGGTTTGCAACATACTACATCCTTCAAAACGATGAAATTTAACTTCTTATTTTCTCATAGTATTGCTTTCCTGTCTTCTAGTAGGCACTAAGAACTCAGAGGAGACCATCATACGCACATTATCTGGTTATGTCTTCCATAAGCCTTTACCTGAAATTATTATATTTATTTGAGATAGTAAGTCTATCCAGATGCATAAGGTTCTCCACAAGAATTGCTTGAATGTGAAAATCAAAAACCCATGTGCTGAAGCTACCAGACTGAACGGAGTTTCTGTTATTTCTGCTAAGGGAATCCCATTAACCATTTCAGCAACAGAGAGGAAACATTTGAATATGAAATTGTTTTTCAAAGAGGGTTTTCCCTTGTTGCAGTCTGTTCAAGCTGCAGTTTGTTCAAGTTTTAAAAGTTTCTGAGGTTACAGTGCCCTTTGTTTAGTCTCGGTCTGTCTGGGTTTCTGTCTCAGAACTTGCTGCTGCCAGTCATCCAGCCACTGCTCAATTTTTCTGAAAGTTCTAAGCCAATCTCTTCCCAAACCAAATTTCATTCGCCTGTATAGTGTGTTTTCCTTTTACTGATTTTTCATTAGTCCTAAAGTGTATGTTTACCTTTCCCAGCATCCACGCAATTGGCCGGAAGTGACCATGGTCACGGCCGGTCCGACCCCATGGAGCGTACAGCCCGCCGAGCCCGCGGTTCTTTGTCTGTTTGTCCCGGCGATTCAGATAATAAAATCCTTGGATCTGAGACAGCAGATCTCCCTTCCTTATTCCTTGTCCTCTGCCTGTGCTGAAGAAAAGTCACTAAATCAGCGAACCGAAGAGTTCAGAGACGCCAGCTCCGCCATTTTGCCCGGAGTAGATGTCCCACTCTTTATCGCTCAGGTGGAAAAACAGCATGGAGATTCCTTCCGTAGCGATATTCCCTGGTGTACAGAGGACTACTTAATTATCTATTTTATGTCAAAGAATCATAGAATGGTTTGGGTTGAAAGGGACTTCAAAGGTCTAGTTCCCACCCCCCTGCCATGGTCGTCCAGTGGACCAGGTTGCTTAGAGCCCTGTCCAGCCTTCTTTGAACACTTCCAGGGATGGAGAATCCATAACTTCTCTGGGAAACCTGTTCCAGTGCCTCACCATTTATTTTAAGTAATGACCTTGTTCAAGTAGCCTTTGTATAATTTTGTAACTTTGACCCAGAAATACAGCACTGTTACATGATTGTTAAATTTCTTTCAAATACTTTCCCTTAATTGACATACCTGGTTCTAGGATGTGATCCGCATTTTCAGACTATTTGATTACTCGAGTAACTGCCCTCTTGAGAACACTGTGGGTTTTGGCTTTTGTCAGACTGGATAGCAAGAGAATTTTTCATCAGGTTAGGCTTAAAACACTGCACTGAAAAGGAAAAATATTTATGGCTGTCTCTGGAACCATGAAGACTTCAGGGACTCAGAAAGATCTTAGTCATCCCAGTAAATTTGAAATCATTATTAAGGGAGAGGCAAGGTCCTTAATAACCCTGGTGCTGCTTATGATGTAGCTACATATATATTTTCTTCAAAAATATTACTTGTATTTGGCATTGAACATGAAGGGGGGAAAATGTTTTTGACACCATATTTGACAAGTTAAATCATAAGCTAAAGATTTGTTATTTTAACTTGTAGACTATAAACATTTTATATTACAATATATGGAAATATTAAAATGTCATACAAAATTAGAAATTTATATTTGAGTATTATTATTTATTTATAGTATAAAATTAGCTAATATTTATTCATAAAGATACCAAAAAGATTTGTGTACAGTAGGGGGATGCTAAGGGAATCCCAAAATGGGATTGTGAACTGAAACACTTAACTGACACGTCTAACATTTTGGCACTGCATCACTTGCACAGGCTATTTCAGAAATGCATTTATCAGTCAATTATGTTACAGGAAAAGGTGTTACAATTAAACTTCCATTTAAACCATTTTAATGGATAAATTAGAGTGTCTTCCAAGAAAGCTGTACTTCCAGAACTTTGTAAACATAACTGGTAAAATTTCTTCATGTATATGAGCTCAAAAATATAGTGGTGCAATAAGCCACCCCAGGATGAGATCCACAGATGTAGGTATCAATACTCTGCACCATAAAGGAATAATTTGCAAGAAATGTTGAGCTCAAATGATTCCAAGAGATCAGCCCAGCTGCAAAGAAGAGCTGGAGTTGGTGGATGGAATTTATTTAAAGGCTCATATCTGAATAATTATAATTGTTACTAACTTACATGTACCCCAATGACAGTCAGTTGTGGAAAAGCAAATCAGAGAATTCCGCTTATAAAACATTATCTGTAGATTTTTATATGGCTATTCTTAGATTTAAAAATCAGGCCCAAAATTTGCTTATCATAATTTTTAAAAATAGAGCTATGGATACATGAATTTCTACAAGTATTAAATTATTGTTCATGCTTGTAAATGCACATGTAATAATGAAGAAACTCAGACACAGGTTGTTGATGGCACAGGTATGTGTCAAGACAAGGAGTTCAAAGCACTTCTTAACTTTTGCATTGAAGGATAGCAGAGGCCAAGGAAAGTCATGTATAGAAAATAAATTAGGAGTTAGGCATACAAATCAGCTCTCCTGACTCCAAACAGTGTGTCTAACAACTATGCTCTCGCTCTCCCTAGTCCCCTGAATTTGTTTAAATTCTTTTCACCAAACTACCTGAAAGAAATTCTGTCTGGATTGGAACACAGCTGAACTCAGACAGAATAAGAAAACATCCACAGCGATATGCTTCAGAGACTCAGTCCTCTGGCACATGAATTAAAAATAACCTTACCAGCACTTTTATTGCTGTAATTCCTTCTCCAGGCGCTATAAGGGGATACAAATTCTACTCAATTAACTTGTGGGGTTCTTTTTTCACTCGATGTCTTGACTTCAATGTACAAACATGAGCACCTGAACTTTGCCTTGTAGGCCAATCACCATGTTAATCAGCTTTTGTGAGGAGCAATTGGGCATCTGTACTTAGAAAATGAGAACTGCATGTCTGCATTTGGAACAAAATATGGAAGTGGGAAAGTGAAACTGTGACATTCACAGACCTCCTGATATAAATGGAGCCTCTGGCACACCAAGGAGCAGCTGCAGTTGTACTGAAGGTGGTAAAAGCTAGCTATTAAATTAGGTTCTTTTGGATAGTGGGATATGATCTGGGAAATTTTACCTTTTTTCTGGTTACCAAAGTGAGTTAGGACCTTCACACACTTCTACCTCCCTATCATATACTATTCTCTATTTTTTTTTTACATTACTTGCACCTTTTCTTTGTTTTACTCATTAGAAACATTTGATCCCCTCCTGTCTTACAGAGCCATGCAGCTTATAAAATGTTCTTATTTTTCAGACTCATATATTTCACCCAGATATTCTCACTTTCTAGTTTATACTTACCACTTGCTTCATAACTGTCTTTAAATTTGTCTTTAAATGAAGTAATATTTTGCTAGCAAATATATACCAAAAATATAGGAGAGAAAAAAGGACTGCATTTTAAAAACATTAGTTCTGATCTCCTGTAATTATTTTTTATTGTAATAAATATAACATACTGGTGTTTTGCCAGTTAGCCTTCATTCTATATAATTCTTGACAACTGTAAAAGAAAAATTGTTACATGTTTAAGTAACAATTTTTGTAGCTTCCCCTTCTTCTTTTCTTTTCCTAAATTCATATTTTGTTTATGTTTACACAGAACAAATCCCAAGAATATTTTATCGAAAGCATCTCCCCATTTGTGTCTCATGAGCTGTGAAATATGGTTTAGATAAAAGGAAGAAAACAAATAGTTTTCATTTGTATCCCAAAGAAAATGGTTGGTTCTGCTCTGGTAACTGAAGAATCTAAAAAATACTCTATTATAAATTCTGTATTCTTTTTAATAACAATGGTCATAGAAGAGGATGGCTGAGCTTCTGTAACCAAGCTGTTACACAAGCATTCCTGTTCTGCATCAAGTCAAATCCCATTAAAGCTTTAATGTTAAAGGCACTGAACACTTAAAAGTTGTCTTACCTGTGGGATAAAATTGTCTGATATGCCCTCAACATGAAACAAAGAATCAAAATTACTGTAACTCTATATGAACAGTTGCCTGCTCTGTTTATCTCTCCAATTGGAAAGTATGTTCTGCCCATTCTGTAGAAAGATCCTATTATACACCAAGTGCTAATTTCATCACTTCTGAAGTTTTTCCTGTCATCAACATCCGTCACACTCTCCATTTATAAATTCTTCGTCCTCTTGTTCATGAGCACTAAGGAGTGCTCATGAATTATATTCACAATACTCTTCTAAGCACAGAGATAGTAAGAGTCACTTTACAGATCAGGAAACAAAGCAGAGAAGAGTTAAATAACTTGTTAGGAATAGAGATAAATCCATCTACTGTGTCTAAGTGTAGTGTTAAATTTTTATTTGAGACTATATGGGTAACATCAAAAACAGAAATGAGACACTATCCTTCACAGAGGGTTAAAACAAAAACCCCAACAAACACATGTAAAAAACCTTTCCTCTTGTACCATACATACTTTCTGAAGTGGTTAGATTCGAAACTGGTTTTCCAAGTCTTGGAGTCTTAAAGATGTTATTAAAATCCTAGTTTACAATTTACTGAATGTTACTCTTATTAAGAGTCAGGCACATTATAAAAAAGAATGATTAGCAATATAAGTGGAACTGAGCTTGGATCAGTTCAACAAATTCCAGTTAGCTTTGCCAAGAAAATCAGTGGCTAAAGCCCTCTTGGTAAAACTGGCAGTTTCAGTAGTTTGATATGTCTGGCAGCGGGAGTGGGGGTGGAGGCATGGGGAGGGTGGTGTTGAAAACTTTCACTTTTATGATATTAATATGGAATTTTTGAGCATTCTGTTGTTAAAGAACCCTGGAGAGCCAAAATTCCTCATCTAAGAAGGAAGTAAAATTAAAAAGTCCTAACAAAAACTGTGCAAATCCACAGCAGAGTAAGGAAAAGAATCAGAAAAATCAGAAATCCATTATAGGAAAATCATTCACTTAGTCTGTTCAGTACAAGACACAGTCTTCTTCAATAAGGGAAAACACAACAATTAATCTTGATTCTGTTCTGAAAAACTAAAGCAAATGATGTGTAAGAAAATGTCTTTGTACAGTCAAAGAAGAACAAGTTGAACCTGTGTTTTCTAACTTCCTTTGAAGTACTCCCCTGTTTCAAATGAAAGCAAACCAAACAGGACAAGGCAGAGATGAGGCCATGTTTAACAAGAAGCAGCATTTACCTGCAGTCAAGAAATCAGGAGCAAGTTAAATCAGAGCTTCTTGATTATTTAAAATTCTTATATACAGAACAACATTTTAAAACTTAAAATAAATCTCCTGTCTATTGTTATGGAAAAAAATATAATCAGAAAAACTAAAATAACTGTCAGAAAGCATCAGAAATTATAATAAGAATGTAAGAATTTCAACACCTCTATTTGAAGAGTCTTAACTATCTGCAGATATAAGCCAGAGTTTTAAATGACAAAAAGTTGCAATAGCTAGGAATTTGTCATTGAGCAGCGTGCATGTGCGTATCCCAATCTCAGTAATGTTTTTAACAGGTTAAAGCCAGTTATGAAAAAAAATGAAAATTGACTGAGTAATGTTCAAAAGAACCACATCAACAACAGATTGACGACATCCTTCTAGACAGTACGGCACAGCAGAAAATATTGGTGATGTTACTTATTTTTAGGAAAAAAAATCACAAAAGCTCTTCAAAGTTCAAGCCCCCAAAAATGTAGACAAATTTATCACTTTATATTTAGCAAATAAGTATGTTCCAGCTTGCCTGAGGATGGGTGGCCCACCGTTTTCAGTATTCAAACCTGGGAACAGTTTCATAAATATATTAATACATAATTAATATATAACAATTATATGTTAATATATTAATTGTAAGGTTGATAAATTGCTATGAAGTGTTTGTCTTACATCAGTAATGTCTGAACCCATAATAAGGACTACCATTTCCTTGTTCTTGTCACTGTACAAACACACAGGAATTAAATACAATGAAGCATCTTTCCAACAACCAGCTTATAGCATATCCAATAAAGCAGGTATCTGCAAGAGACATTTATCAAGACATAAAGGCTACAAAGTTTTCTTCACTATCAGAGAAAATACATAGTTGAGTAAAAGCTGCATTCTTTGGTCAGTGTTGCTTCCCCCTGCTTTTCAGTCCTATGAATGACATCTAATGGAATCAATATATAACCCTAGACCAACAAGTAATAAAGGTTACTCAAATTAGTAAATATCTTAAAGGCACAGAAGCAGTTTCACTGTGAGAAAACAATTACATAATATTACTGTACAGAATAGTGAGGAGACCAGTAGGTGGCACAAAGCAGCTGACTGCACAACTGCTCGTGGTAACCAAGCTGCCAAATCTAGATTCAGTCAAATTCTCTCCACTTAGTCCTATAAAAAATAAGTCACCTGTATTTAAAAACAGAAAGTCCTCTCAACAGGTTGCATGAAGCACTCCCCACTGCCCGCCCCCCTGGGCTCCTGTGCTAGCTCAGTTTCCTTGAGGGGCTTTTGGGGGAAATATTCCAGGGGATAGGATAAAAGATTCAAAAGAGGCTCTTACCTCAGGATTATTCCAAGGCTTTATTCTCAAAGGGGTCCCAGGGAAAAGAGACTAAACAAGGAAGAGCATGGGTTTATCTATACTCTCTGTCTCAGGACAGATAGCTGGCACTAAGCCATGGGTTAGAGATAAGGGAAGGACAGGGTCAAACTAAATAGTTACATGAAGTGTTCCCCTTCTCTCAGCCCCCCGAGATCAGCTGCTAGCTCAGATTTAGGGAGGTTAGGGTGAGGGGAAACCTCAAGATAGGGACATAAAACCAAAGGAGGCTCTTACCCTGAGATGTGTTCCAAGGCTTTATTCCAAGAAGGGGATCCCAGGGCGAAAGAGGCCAACCCCGGAGGGAAAGGGGGTTTTATGCATTTCAGGGTAGGGGGGCGGGGTTACCTATGGCCAAAGGCCATAGGTCAGAGTCAAGAGACAAGTAGGGTTTCACAGGGAGGGGATACCAAAGGAAATACAACAGTTACAGGCTTTAGGGGGTTCTCAGGAAAAACCATTTCCCCAGAGGAATACAACAGTTGCATATTTTGATTATGTTTTATTTTTATAGTACCATCATTAATGTATTTCTAATTTAGGAAGTCACAGTAAGATCTATACTCACTAAGGTTTTAAGACAGCTGGTTAAATTTTAACATCCAATACCCACTAAAGACAGCTGTATTACTGTCACATTTACCGGTTGAGAAGCCCATATGTGAACATGATAATCACTCTTAAGATAAACTAAATAAGCAATCAAGGCAAAGGACAGGAAAATCTCAGTGGCTAAACCTTTAAAATTATTGGTTTCATATGGTAAATTTATTTCTGAATGGGCCAATGCAGAATCAAATAGACTAAGTGACACACTGTTTAAGAAAGAAATCTGGCTGCTAACTGGATTATGTGCTGTTTTTACATGCAAATGAGAGTCCTATCTTAGTAACTAGAGATTATCTGAAGTTATGTGAATAATTGATGGAGGAGATATGACACAATTTCCAGTTTCATGTGATTCTAAAGTATTTTTTCACTACTACAAAGAAATGGAATTTTTCTTATAATGTGAGAACAGATTTATCCTAGGGTGACTTTATGATGCTTGTATCCCCCACTTATCTGTTCTGTTTGTGCTGAATATTAAGTTCTGTACCTTTAAACTGGTTCTGGGAGCGAAGGGGGAGAAAGAAGCAGCAGCAGTTTGTTTTGAGAAAACTGCCTGACTCCCACACGGCCTGGCTCCGGCCTTTGTCTGAGGCACGGACAGCGATGGGACAGAGATCTCCTGTGCTTTTAGTTTTAGCTAGCTGAGGCAGAGAAGTTCCCTGGACTGTTTTTTTTCTTTTTACTTGGGACTGTTTAAATCTGCTCTGGACTGACAAACCCAGAGGAGCAGCGAGGGCTGGCACCTGCGGCCCGCCGGGCCTGGAGCTGCGGAGGGAGTGGGACTGGTGAGAGACTGAGTGAGCTGAGCTGCACCCATGGCAAGGACTGCCTCAGTTTGCCATCTCTCTTCGGGGTGGCCAGAGGTTTTATTGGGGTTTTTTTGGTGGTTTGGTTTGGTTTGGGGTTTTTTTGTGCTTTGTCGTATTGCACTAAGTAGTTTGTTCACTTTGTTATATTGCACTGGGTGTTTATGTTATATAACAGAATATATATATATATATATATATATATATATATATATATATATTCTGTTATATATTGTGTTATATTCACACAAAGCATTTGCTGCACCTTGTCATGAGCCTCTGCACTGAATCCATCTACCTGACACCTCCTGTGCCTCACCTCCCCCAGGTCAGCCCCCATTGGCTGGTAGACCCCCTCCCCCTCCTTGGCAGAGGGCATAAAACTACCCTCTGGCAGGAAATTCTTCTCTTAATTCTTCTCTTAATTCCTCTTTTTACTCCCCCAAGCCACATGGAGTAGGTTCTGCATTAAACTGTGTGACTGTGTTCCTGAAGGATTAAGAGTGCCTTTTATCTTCATCTTTGACTCAGTTCTCCCCTGAGCATACTTCTAGCCACGGCTAAAGCTCAGGGACAATAGGGAATTGAGTTAGTGCTTGTGGGCATCTTGTTTGTTAAACAAATAGTTTTTTCCACTTTCCTCCGAGGAAGTTTTTTCCTGCACTGGCTGGGGGGAGGGGCCGTTTGGGTTTGCTTTCCAGAGGAACCCCTTCAGAGGTTTCCTCCCAGATTTGCCCTAAACCAGGACAGATGGAGGAGATATGACACATTTTCCAGTTTCATGTGATTCTTAAGTATTTTTTTCACTACTACAAAGAAATAGAATTTTTCTTATAATGTGAGAACAGATTTGTACAATTACTACAGTTAAAAAGTATTGCAAAAATATTTTAATAGCAATTTCAAATAATATTTAATATCAATAGTTTTAATAATTTATAATTAACAATAAATTAATATTAATTAATTTTAAATATTTTAATATTTAAATTCAAATAAACAAACAACAGATGCCTCAGTTGGATTTGAAAACCACTTTGTTAAAAGGTTATTAATAAGAGTGAGGACAACCAGAGCCACAAAACTCAGTTTTAGATGAAAGGCTAACACATCACCTTCTGTAGATAATTCTGTTTCCAAAGACTGGCTCATTCATGCCTCCATATTTCAACAAATGCATAGGAAAAAAATATATTTTCAGTTATAAAGTATATGTTATCCAGTTTGTTACTTGATATGAAAGCTCCATGAATACTGACTGTGTTTGCAGAGACTCAATGAGAAGTTTTCCAATGAGCTACAAAACATTACATCAGGGAATTGGGGAGATAAAGCTCTCTCTTTGTACAAATATGAATATGCACAAATATACATATGATGATTTCAATAATAGTCCAAACAATCAGTAAATCTAAATTAAATATTACTTTAAAAGATTAGTTTTCATCCAATTGAATCTATGATGGCAATACCAAAACCGTACCAGGTTTGTCGATATAATTTCTTGAAAGTCATATTCAGTGTCAGTTGAAGGTTTGCAAACCATGTAGGCAAAATTCAGTTTTGGTGGTGGAACAGACCGAGACAATAAGAGTAAGCTGAGGTTCCCACTGGAGCAGGGTATGGGCTATTACAGTTGGAAAAACAGAGAAAATTTTGGGAGAACAGCAATTTTTCAAGAGAGACCAGAGTTTCCTAAAAGTCTAGGATGAAAATTTACTTTTCTTCCCTCCTACTGACCACTTGCCCTTCTGAAAACCTCCTTTTCTTTCTTCCCCCAGAACTCCCATCTATCAGTTGATATATTTTCCTGGCAATCCCAGTCTCTGAAATCTTTTCTCATCACTGCCCATCCACAATTCCCTCTGTGCCTGCTTGCACCTCTCGTGCTGGTGCTCTAGGCAGCAGGCTTAAGCCTTGTTATTGTCTGCCGCATGGAAAGGACACAGATATCTGCCTATTCTCTTTTTCAGCAATGCCCTGAGTGGGCTTAAGATGAGGAGTTCAGATGCCTTAGCAGTTCATTCTGCCAGCAAAGGTGGTTAAGGATATACCTTCCAGGATGGTAGAGCATGAAGGGGACTGATGGACTTCCCTGTAGACCTCCAAAAGAACCTCTATCCACAACCTGTTAGTGACCTTAGACACAGAAAATAACATTCTTTCCAATATAGGGAAGATGTTGCTCATGTAGGGTGCTCAAGAGCCATAGCTAGTGTGATGGTTTCATCGCTTGCTATTATTTATATGACTAGGAGAACATAAAGAGCAAAACAGGCTTACCTTAAAATTACAAGGATAGTTTATTTACACACACAAAAAGAATGAAAATAAGAAAAAAAAAAAAACCCCAAACAAATGAAACTTTCAAAATATCCTTCCCTCCCTCCACAAGTGTTCACTTTCCCACACACAACATAAAAAAGACAAAACTTGTAATTTCAGTCAGTTTTACCATTTAAAAATAATCTTTTATCAGTTATTTTAGAAAAGGAGTCTTTCTGGGTTCCATAGAGACATTGTCACAAGAGGAACAGTCCTCTGGTGGCTCCCATGCCACACATCTGCAAGGACCTGAAAGGAACCTCTGCAAACTGTGAAATCCTGCCCATCAGCAGCTTTCCCAACACTGCACATGGGCCATATCTGCTTATTAGGAGTACTGTTTAAGGATGCCTCCTCCAGTATAACACAAAGATGCTCTTCTTCTATTTCCAAAATCATCTTCCTCTCAAGAACTAAAAATCTCCTTTTCCTTAGGAGCAAGAGCTTTGTATCACCTTTAACTAGAACCTTACATCCCCTCCCAAACAGCATTCATATGTTACAGGGAAAAAAAACTGTTCAGTCTCCATAGTTTACCAGAAATGTCCAGCCAAATTAGGCCACTCCTCCTCCTTTGCCCCAAATAGTCCTTTCACTCTCTCTTCACTGACTTCAGTTCCATGCTGTGTCTCTTTATGGTTCAATCACTTTGTCTGTCCTCACTCCAGGAATACCCAGTGCTCTGGAAGTTCATTTGCTGTCAGAAAGAGTTAAAGCTTGCCCAGGCCTGTGGTGGGCACATGGTCCCTGCCAGCTGGAGCTGCAAAAATCTCAAGGCCCTGCCGGTGGAGAGGCTGCTGGATGCCTTCTCTTCCACCCCTCGGTCTCGTGGCGTGGGCCGCTCAGAGCTGCTCCCTGAAGCCAGAGGAAGGAGGTGGGGGAAACATCCCCCTCAGCCCCAGCTGGCGACACGGGCAGCTGCCGGGGCTTTTCCTCCCCTCCCTGGCTGCTGCTGCTGTTCTCGGGCCCAGGCATGGCCGGGCTGCTCCCCCGCGGGGCAGCAGCTCCCGGAGGCCCGGCCAGGCCCGGTCCGGCCACCCAGGGGCAGCAGAGCCTGGCCCAGCCCGACTCGCAGGATGTTACCTGGTCACTCACCCAGAGAAAAGAGGGAGGCTCCCACCCATTCTCAGCTTTATATGGGTATTACCAAAAGTCACATTCTGTTTTCTCAGTGGTCAAATCACACGCCAATAGCCAAGAACTGGCTCCTGATAGGTCTGTCCTTTCCAAAGAAATTCAAAGGTCCTAACTGAAACCAAACTGTGTTAACCCATGACAGCTAGAAAGATTGAACAAACCCCCAGTTTCAACAAAATAATCCAAGCATTCTACCAGGCAATTGCTTTCAAAAAGATTACAAATTTTTTTTCAGAGAAAAGCTATATGTCATATACCAGTTCAGATCTGCAGGCCCTTGCAGCAACACTAGTTGACAGAGTTTTCTTCAAATTTGAAGTAGGATAAGTGAAAAAGTAAATAATAAATTGGTGAGCAGCAAGTAATGCCTCACCCCAATCACTGAGGAGCAAAAATGAAATTATCTTCTTTCTGAAAGCAGTTTGAAACTGTGTTTAATTTCTTAAGTCTACTGCCAGAATGATTAGTCAAAAATTGTGACAAGAAGGTTAAATCAAAAATTAAGTTTGGTCAGTTGAATTATGTTTTTTCCTTAAAAAGTAGTCATTTACAAGATTACATTAACACAACTACACAATAAAAATCGGAACAAACTGAACAGGAACTGCTTAAGGAAAACAGAAGTATTCTGTGTCTGAGAAACAAGGCAGACAATATCCCATCCTCCTCTTCTCATGACTATCCCTTCTAAACAGAAGTTTTTAAAAAGCAGGTACACTGAGACCCCAGTTAATTCCTTCTCCTTCTTTGAGAAGAAAAACAATCCCCAAGATAGATTTTTTCCTCTGGAAAAAAACATAAATAAATACTACATTGCAAGGGCTAATACAGAAAAGCACTACTACCAGAGTACAGTGCTATCAGCCGGTGTTGTTGCACCATCCATCAGTGAGGAACAGCCTCCAGCCAGTTTCCCCGTCTGAGCTACAGAGCCAGAAAATGTGGTCACTAAAGAAATCCCTGCATAGCAGGGAGTACTTACAGCCTTACTCGGAACCACTGTACTGATACATCTACATTACAATCTGAATCAAATTTTGATTGTCAGCTCTGCTCCAAGACAAAAAATACAGTCTGAGTTACAAATTAACTAGATTTTTGTTTTGTCACTGTTACAAGACAAAGAAATGCTCTTTGTCCTTCCTGCTTTGTTATTTCATTAAAACATCTGACAGCTTGAATTGGTCAGATGTCATTGAAGGGACTGCTGTGATTAAGGTAATTACCTCATGGGTTATTTCCAGACTTGAAAATTTCTTACTTTGGAATCTACTGTTGTGAAAGTGGCAAATATTTCAAAGGTCATTTCAGATGCATGTTACAGTGGTGCAATGCAGTCACATTCCTTCCCAGTTGTATCATGTATTCAGAACCTTTGGAAGCCATAAGGCTACTGGAAAAATTTCAGCATCCTTGGGGAGGATAGGTGTGCCTTATGAACCTGGCAGTGGCATCAGACCAAAAGTGCTGCCTGGACAGTGAGTCACCAAGCTGTTTTGGCTCATGCTGATGGAATGGCTGCATCCTATTTTCAGGTTGAGGCAAAATGTCAATGGTCTCTAATTCCTTCCTTCTTTCTTTATATACCTCTTCCCCAGTACCCACCTGCCAGCAGAAGTATCAGCAACATATCAACAACAGTTCTGGGAGAGAGTTGCCCACTCTCTGCTTCCCAGTTGGGATCATCAGAATCTCAGGATACAGCACAGCCTATGCTCTGTCCATATGCAACCACTCACCGAAATCGACCATCTACAATAATCAGAAAAAAACCCATAAATATACACACAGTATTATGATATATATAGACATACATTATAATGTACTCACTAAAACCATTTCTCAGCACAGAATCACAGAATCCCAGAATGAGTCGGGTTGGAAGGGACCACAGTGGGTCATCTGGTCCACCCTCCCTGCCCATGCAGGGTCATCCCTGAGCACATGGCACAGGATTCCGTCCAGATGGTTCTGGAACATATTCAGTGAGGGAATCTCCACACCCTCTCTGGTGTGGTCACTGCACAAAAAAGAAGTTCTTCCTCACAATCAGGTGGAACTTCCCATACATCTGTTTCTGTCCTTGTCCCATTGCTGGGCACCACCGAGCAGAGCCTGGTCCGTGCTCTGACCCCTCCCTGCAGGCACTGACAGGCATTGATGAGGGCCCCTCTCAGTCGTCTCTTCTTGAGGCTGAACAGCCCCATCTCCCTCTGCCTTTCTTCATAAGAGAGATGCTTCATCTCCTCATCATCTCTGTAACCTCTACTGAAGCTGCTCCAGGAGGTCCCTGTCTCTCTTGTTCTGAGAAGGTCAGAACTGGACACAGAACTCCAGATGTCCTCCCCAGGGCTCAGCAGAGGGGCAGGATCACCTCCCTCTCTCTACCTGCTGGCCAAGCTTTTCCTAATGCACCCCAGGATCCCATCTGCCTCCTTGGCCAAGAGCAGTATGTTGTCCACCAGGACCCCAGCTCTCTGTAGAGCTGCTATCCAGCAGGGCAGCCCCCAGCCCATACTGGTGCATCAGGAAATTCTGCTGGATGTTAAATGAGGTCTTGACGCCCAAGCAGCTTAGTCTGTCACTAAAACTGTTGGTTCAGTTTGCTGGACAGGCACTAACAGTTTTGCACTTGTTGTATGGTCACATCAGTAGCACCAATGTATATTAGAAGTTTACTTGTTTATGCTAGTGATGTGGCAAAAAGTAAATAGGAATTGTGACTATGGTCAAATCAGTATAAAAGTGTGTGTGTTTTGAATTTATGAATAATGCATTGTACCTAAGTTGCTGCAAGATATATTTATGTAGTTCCTGTTCCTGAAAGGGATGGAAATATCTCCCCTCTTCTGATTGCTCATTTCTCAATAATACTTCTCCTCATTCAAGGGGAAAAAATGTGCTTTACTAACTACAAATAAAACTAGGTCCTGAAAATTGTACAATAACTAGATTTGATCTTTGAGAAACTAATAAAAGAATTAACCCCCAAAAAAGCACAGGAAGAAAAGAGCATGGAATCTATTGGAACAGTGCAGTAATGACCGCTTCTTATCCTTGCACACTATTATTAGTAAATGCCATGTTTGCAACACTCAAACCTATAGAGAGAGCAGTTTAAGAAAGCATAGTAAGGTACATTGTCTGATCCAAAGGATACACAAGCTCAGCAGTGCAGTCTCCAGCGGGATCAAAGGAATGTTTGACAGAGAAACCCCTCTTCTGACAATATTATTTGATCTACGTCTCAAGGACAGAACAGAAGTGTTATTTCCTTTTCCAAGCTGACATACAGGAGCTTGCTAGAAGGACGTTCTCATAAACAAGGTGCAGCAGACCATGCTGTCATCTAGCTCATATTTTTCCAGATTTCATGGTGGATGTAATTTATAATACTGAATATTTTCTGGTGAGACTAGGTGGTAGAGAAGTCCAGTAGTTATAAAACCCACACAGCTTTGGGATATACTCATTACCTATAGAAACTTGTTAGTTCTGAAAAAGCAGAACATTATCTATTTTAAAATGCCAAAAAAATATACAAATGTATCTATGTCTTATTAGTTATGGGTGGACCAATTAAGTCTTTAATTTGTGATAATGAACTTTTTGCCTTTTACTTTGATTAGCAGTGTGGTATTGGTAAGATGATTTTAACAACACATTCAGGATAGTTATAGTGCTTTGGGTGTTATAAATACTAACAACGCCATCTTCTTACAAAAAATTAGGTAAAGTAAAAAAACTCCTTAATACCAATGTAGCATTAAGAAGTAGACATTCTTTAATATGCCAGATGCACAGTGGTAATAGCTCATCCCAAAAGCCGTGCATACCGAGTAAAGAAAATTCTGTTTATATCCTGGGTTTTGCATACATATTCATTGATTGTCCCAGACTAAACATAAGTGTGATAATAATTTCCCCAAAATAATAAATGTATTTCCCCTCCCCATTATGGATGCATTCTTCTGTCTTGGGCGTCTCTCTGAATTACCAGTTCTTCAGACTCAGTGGGCACTGTGCACTTACATAGGCCAGTGGTATTGGTAGAACAAGCATTGTATGAGGTGTAGACAATTTGTCATCTGGTAACATTCTTAACTGCCAAATTGGCTGAAAGCATTTGGACCATGCTCTCAGGCACATGGTGGCATTCTTGGAAATGGTCCTGTACAGGGCCAGGAGTTGGCTTCAGGGATCCTTGTGGGTCCCTTCCAAGTCTGCATATTTTGTGATTCTGTGGTATTTATTTTTTGGTCATTTAAAATTTATGGTCAGGCAGTGTGTCATTAAATTTCAATGATGGAAGGAACAGAGTCAATCAAAATAGTAATTTCTGTTTAAAATTCAGTAGTCACCTCGGAGTAGTAAATCAACTGGTAGGTTTGACAATGTGGAAGATTCATGGGCTAAGTCCCTAATCTACAGTGTTCAGGCCCCATTTTCCCTTTTCTCTCTTTTTCTTTCTCTTTCTCTTATCACTTTTGTTGAATAAAAATTTTGTCCTGAACCTGAGAAGATCTTCGTATTAATTCTTTATCAACATGACATCTTTCTGCATAAAACTGGTATTTTATTTCAGTAACTGGTGTTTTCCATGACAAAAGTGTTTTGCTGAAAAATCCCTAGCAGCTCTGTTACTGGATTTCAGTTAACCAAACTCTCTGATTTAGAATTATGCTTATGAAATTAATCAGAGCTTAATAACAAATGTGCAGATGAACTGACAGAGCTGGGTGAACAATTCAGAGCACAGAGAGCAAATCGATTAATTTAGATCTTAATTGCTAGTAAATTATTCACAAAGTAGTGTTTGGCTTAGACTTGGGGGTTTTTTTCATTATTGAAAACTATGCAGTGGTTCAGTCATTAGAAACAGCAGTTTGCCTTATAGTTTTCTTGCAATATATTGGTATTGCCTGTCACTGCCAGAAATAATGCTTCCTTATACCCACTTCCTGCTCTCTCTTTGTTTTCTTAGGAAATAAAAATATGCAAAAGGACATAAAAATAGAGAAAGATTATTTGGGGGGAGTGGGGAGGTTCTGCATTTAATGGAACAACACAGCTAAGCATATAAATTTCTTATGGTCTGGGGATCACTTTTCCTCTGTTGTTTCTTGTCTGTTTGTGTTTCTCCTTGTTGCCTTTCTTTCCTTTTTTTATATACTGGGGTTTTGACTAGGTGTGGTTTTGTGGTTCTTGTCTTTGTGTATCTGTTTTGCAGTGCTATCCAGAAGACTAGGATATAGGTGGAATAATTTATGAAACCAAAGTCTGTATAGTAAAAGTTAAAGGCGTATTTCAATGGAAATAAATAGCTTCCACTTTGTGTCACAGCTCCCAACTGTAGAATGAAGGCATGCAGAAGATTTTTGTTTAATATTCTGCCTGAAAAACTGAAGTGTATAGAAACACATTCCTAATAAAATGTCAAAAGGGTGACAAACAGCATTTTCTGTATGACAGTGAATATAATCATCTGGAGATACACATACTAATTACGGATTTTTCTTGGGTTTGAAACAAGTGTTCACTCCTCAATTGTATTTCTGGAATAAGTTACTTCTCCCACGTGCAGTTTAATGAAACTTAAGCTACTCGCAAACCATCATGTAAAAGCACATAAATGCAAATGGCAGCTGCCTTGTATCTATAAAAACAAAATCATGACAAAGTAATGAAAAAAATGTTGGTTTTCACTGAAAGAAATCAGCAAAATGACATGTTCTGCAGAAAACATTGAGAAAAATATTTAGACAACAGGTAAAAAGTTTGCTGTACAGCAAAGACCAAACTCTATTTTGAAAACCAGCCAAGAATCCAGTTTGTCAGACATTTGTTTCTGTTAATATTATGAATGACCTGTTAAAGTTTTGTCTACAAAAAGTGATTTACTAATTGTTATAATGAAACATAGGAAACCACAAATTTTGCCTGACAAGTGAAGCTGATTTGCAGTGCCACAGGAAAACTAAATCAAATCCCGAAATGCAGTGAATGACTTTTTATTCTTTCCTCTTCTCTTAAGCTGCCTTCATCAGGTTTGGCTAGCCAGAGCATCTATTAACCATCTTGTATAATTGGTTTTTTCCTCTTATAATCCTCCCAGAATATCTGTATTTGCCAACAACAACTTACATAGTATTATTCTGTGTCAATTCTGTCACCAGAATTCCTTTCACTGTATTTCAAAGGGAACTCTTGTAAATGATACAAGAATATTGTAATTCTGTGTGTAAAATTCTATTATCTCTCAGCAATTTTAGAAGCATTTTCTCCCTCCAGCAACTATAACAATTCTTGACCACACAGACTCCAGTCTGAGATACATTAACATATGACAACAGTGAGACATTTTTTCAATAATCATGTGAACCTAAATCATGCTCCAGAGTTTGGTTATGATAATGAGGCAGGTTGTGTTTCAGTGTGACAGAAATGCTCTGGTATTCCATTGCAGGACAAACGCAGAAAGCACAAGCAAATTGTACCAGTGGCCCCACAGCTCTACTCATGGAAGATAGAAGAACAAACAGATAAAAGTGTGAGATTAAACTCACAGCTGCTTCTGCTAGTAGTGATTTAGTTGATTTATTAACTAATTAAGCCCCTTAGCAATCCTGTGAAACATCCATAATCATGTACTTCCTAGTAAAAGTACAGGAAAAGGAAGAAATTTGCTTCAGGAATTTATTTTTCAGAAGTGAAGAAAACACTAGTCTTTCTCTCCATATGAACAGGAAAAGAAAATCACTGTTCAGCAATGGTTTCCTTGAGCACCCATCCTTTCACTGAGAGAAAATAGAGGAAGTTGTCACAGCACATAGGAAAATTCATTTTGGTCAGTCTGCGTAAGCTTTTTGGCTTGAGAGAGGCAGGCAGGTGTGCCCTCCTGTGTGACCTCCTGAAAGGAATACTGCCCAGGCAAAAGGCAAGAAAGACAAGTTGCATGGCTTCTCTCTCCTTCTGTGAACCACGCAGGCAAATCTATTCAGGAAGGTTTGCAGTGGGCTTTTATGTGTGGGGTTTGCTCCTCAGGCCGTGTCCACAGTGCCAAATACTCTACATTCACTCTGCAACAGCTCTGCAGTGTCCTTCTGAGCTAAATGAAAGGAAAGCATCGACTTCCCGATGCCATCAGTTCTCACCTTGATATCCATTTATAATGATAGCAGGGTGGATGTAAACCAAGCCAGGCTTGTAGAAGGAAAAGATCCTCAAAAAGAACTTTTCAGACATGTTTGTAAATTGACCTACAAAATGCTGAAAGATAGCTTTGCCTTATTGGGTGAGAGACAGGAGATGCTGATGTTTCTGCAGTTACTTGGAACATCATGGACTAAGGCTGCCATCTGTTGTCTCTGATGCTGCAATTGTGCATTCTTCCTGAGTTATTGTGAACAAGTTCACATCTCTCTACAGCTAATATCCAAGAAACAGAGCCCTTGGCATGCATGTTTTTTATCCAGTTTTCAGGATTTTCTGTAGAAGATAGCAGACTAATGTACTGAGACAGAGTACACTCTTGGTATCTGCAGTATTTGTTAATTTTTAAACTCACACATTCTTTGTAGAGCAAAGCCTTATGGGTACCTTTTTTTGGATGTATGTATGGATTATTCCTGAACTATACAAATGTAGCAGCAAAGCATTGAAGTTAATTTATGTTTCAGTCATCTGTAAAACGACATGAGAAAAGCCATAACCAAGAATTATGCTTTCCCAGGGCATTAATAAGAGATTACATGTATCATCTGGATTTCTTGAAATGAAACGTGAAAGCAACCAACTGAAATTCCAAATAGCAATTAAACACAGCTTTAGTGGGAAACTTTGTTGATAACTGAGCTTTGCAATATTCATTTCATAGACCAGATTTTGTCCTGAAGAATATTCAGTGCAAGTGAAAAGATCTCTAACCCCCCTTCCCAATTTGCAGGGGAACATCTAGCTAAGCAAGGGGGACAAATCTAGCACAGGAATCTTGACCTGTGCTACTCCCTCTACAACTACTTTATGGGTGGCTGAATTGCACCTACCAGCTTGATAAGAGAGTTTTTGGCAGGGAGTTTTCCACAGAAAGAGAGCTCACACTGTGAGAGTGCCAGCCAGGACAAGAAGACCTGTCAGCTCTTGTGTAAACTGTTAATGAGTGCTTTTGTCTACCGTATAGTTTAATGCAGGTATTTCACAAAAGTGCCATGAGCTTGATATATCCTTCCTTGAAAACTACATAGTAGCAAGAAACACTGCTTAGCTGTGAAACAGGAATTTTTACATGACACAAGAATGTAGCATTTAGAGTAAACGATGTGTCAGGTTCTTTACCAATATTCTCCTGCTGTGCTTACTTACAGTATGGCTTACCATTCACACTGGGCTTACCTACAGTACCTGAGGAATTGTCTCAGTATTTTTGTGATCAAAAATAATGCCACTTATCCAACTGTGCTACAAATAGGATTAAATGTTGTCCTATAGACTGTGTATAAATCTAAGCATGTGTATAGCCAGTACATTGTGTGCAAGGCAGGAAAGTGGATTTGTATTAAAAGGACTGATAACAACATGTTTAAAGTCAATTTTCTTTCACATGTAAAACAAGCACATAGCAAGGGTCAGTTCTTGCATCTCCCTCACATGTCAATAATAGCATCTGAAAGAAGAATAATTTCTATGTTTTGCTTGAAAAAGTTCTTCCTCACCTCACAAGATTTTGGCTAAGCAGTGTCTAGCATTCAGTTTTATTTCACTCATTTGTGCTCTGTAAAACAAAGCATAGCAATCCCTAGGTACAGGTCAGGTTCCCAGTGTTGATTAAAAAAAGGACAATTCTCATACATAATGTATACAGCTATGTAGGAGATGGAAGATGACATGGAGATGCAAGGAAAAAGTTAAGATTAGTGCAAGAGCCTTCAGAAAAGTGCCATTGGTACAACTCTTGTCTTGGTGGGCTTTGGGAAAAAAAAAAAAAAAAAAAAAAAAAAAAAAAAAAAAAAAAAAGAAAAAAACACCAAAAAAACAGTCTCTCGCATGAAGACTCTTCTCTTGCAGTTTTAAGATTTTCAAATACTTTAAAAAAGAGAATAACTTAGATCTCATGGATTATGCCACTGCAATAGACATGACTAAATTAATTGCTAGATTAATTTTTGGTCTTTATGATACCACAGCAAGAAGAAATGCAACACAACAAGGAGAGTGTGCAGCACATGCAGGTATTCAGAAGAACAGAAGGGACCATTTTCTGAAACGTCATGCTAGACACTGTGGTAAAATATCTTGCATATGCAAGACCAACACAAACCTTATTTTGGAAAAACTGAGGGGTAAAAAACTTTTCTATTGGTCATCAAGAGAATTTTAAGGTAATTAATCAGTTTCTATTTTTTATGTGGAATTATCATTAAACTTGGTGAAAACAGTGACATATATTATAGGTTCTTCCATTATAATAAATACTTGTCAGTTTATAACTTTGTTATGGATGCATTTCTATTGCTGAAATTAATCTTTGTCTACAGTTTACTTTTTTGTCTGTATTTTGGCAATTAAAACGAAGCAATTCTGCCATTACCAGAAAATGTCTTTGTGTTTAAAAATTTAGGTTGGCTATGGCTGTGATGACTTGATAAGAATTTTGTAATGGATGCAATGGAGTAATTGGCTCTGATCTGGTGCTTAACCATTACAGTGCCTACAAACAGTTCAAGTACTTTCTATTAGGGAACTGCAGAAAGATAACAAGATTTTTCTTGCATCCTACTTGATCCTACTGATAATTAGGATAAATATGAGACCCAGCAGATCCCAGCTTTCCTGTGATCCTATTATGCCTCCTCTCTGCATTCAGTCACTACAAACAAAATCCTATGGTGAAAAATGTAGCTAGAAATTGGGCTGTGGGTCAGATTTATTCAGCCTGGATAAATTACAAACATTAATTATTTGGGGGTTATTTTTGTTTGGGTTTTTTTGGTTTTACTCTGGTTTGTCACTGTACAATCTTTTTATAGATAGTCACAGTTCATCCAGAAAAATATAATGAGTTATCATGATTATTCGTTTGTTTTGTTAAACTCAAAAGTGTTTTTATCAACGCAGAAAACAGTGATGTGTCAAATTTGCTTTACTTTGCAGTTTTTGTGGTTTTAACTAAGTATTTTAGTCCTTACAATAAATAAAAGCCTGAGGAAGTGTCAAACACATGCACACAAAAAACCTTAAATGGCCTTTTTTTCCTTATTTTATCTACCTTACTCATATGTGCAGTCTCCAAATGTTTGGGCCAATACAGTGAGCATCTAAGGATGTTCCATGAATGCAAAAATACCTAAATTAGACTTACATCAAATCTATCTCAGTTTTAACCATGACTGTAGCTAAATTAGTATTACAGCTTGACCTTCCAGGTGGATTATAAAAATTCCTTGTTAGAAAACAATATTGATATCTTATCTACACATTTAAGCCAAACATGCTCTTTTGTTTTTATATTCTTTTCCCCAAATAGCAATAATCTCTTCGGGGTAAAAAAGAAGAAAAAAAGAATGGCTATAACACAATTGATTTACTTATAGCAAACAGAGGAGTATCTAATTAATTAGCACTCTGAAGTGTCTGGTTTTTTCCCTCTACTTTTCTTCAAAACAAATATCATTAATGTGTCCAAGAAAAGGAGAAGAGAATCAGCCTAGGACAGAAAAGAGGAAGATGAAGCAATGTAGCTGTGCAGCTGTTTCCCGGAGTGACAAGGTGGGGGCTGGATGTGATTACATCTCAGCACTCTTGGGTGGTCTATAATCAGGTTCAATAAAACATGAACATTTGAATAAGTTGACCTGCAGTCATTCAAGATCAAATAAAATGCAAATGAAAACAGAAGGTAAAAATAGTTTGCTTTCTGTGAAAAATTCCTTTTGCATGTGTCTGGAAGAGGACTGACATGCACATAATATAGATCAATATAACTTAATGGAATAATAGAATATTCTAATTTTCTATTTTTTTAATACCTTTTTTCAATGAACCATCATACTTAGTAAGGACTTCTAGAATCAACCCTTTGACTCAGACAACTACTTTTTGAGTCAGTAAAGCTGTGGCATTATCATTTCCTTAACATTCATGTCACAAAATCCCTCAAGAACAACTTTCATCCAAGATCAATTATGGTCAGTTGTTGGTAAGCCTACCATAAATGTTTCTGCTCAGAAGAAAATATACGACATTTGCAATTTAAGTGAGGCCCCCTTTGTACCAAAAATTAGTATTTATTCTTTCTTGGTAGTGTATTTTGGATTTCTTCTTGCCTTGGAAAAATATTTAAGCTACTACACAGACAATATTTTAAGAATTTATTTGATTGTAATCACTTCTAAAGTTTTCAGAACATTGGTTGCATCTATATTTTCTAATGACATATTTTAATGGAAAGGGAATCATTTTAGAACTGTTAGCTGAAATACTTGTTACAGTCGGGTTTTTAAAGCTAATAGAAATGCCTCTGCCCAAATAAGAATGCAAACAAGACAATGTGCTGAAGTCAGGAATGTGGGGTTTATTTGATAGCAAATATGAGAGTGAGAGAATAAGAGAGAGGAAGGAACAGAAAAACTGAAAAGAAGTGAGGGGACAGAGAGTGACAGAGCCAGAATAAAGAAAATACCGCCACTGTGTGGATCCAAACAATGTTCTGCTGATCCTCTCCAGCTGGTCTTCTAGGTGGGGAGGGTGGGGAGGATCCCTCCCCAAAAGCATAGAATCCAATGGATTAATATATGCTCAGGCAAGCTGGGAATGCCCAGGTACCTCCCCCAGGGTGGGGGTTTGGGTGTGGGGCATTTTGACACAGTCTCTTGCAGCAGACTCTGGATCTGTTGCATTATTTTTTTCATCACATGCAGTCCTGTGGTGCAAGGCCTCTGGGGAGTGCTTTGGGGACCTCTGATGAATTCTGAGACCCCCTCAGCTGCCTCTCACGTGAATGTCCCATGGATGGGGCCTGTGGGGTTGGAGGTTCCACAGCTGGGATGGTTTGTGTAAAGGAGGATGAGTGTTCCCTGTCTCTGACCAGAGGTTACACCACACATCAGAAACTTCCTCTTCTCCCCTCGGCTGGGGGGACTCTGTGTAAACCTGACCTCTGTGGGCTCCCCCACCCCAAACCCAGCCAGGGATGATTCTGCTGCATTTGGCTTTCTTGTGGATGCATTCCTTTCCCTCAGCCTTGTTTCTCCCTAGACTTGAGATGATTGAATATAATGTTGCCTTTATCTTATCTAGGTGGCTTAACTCACAGTGCAAAGTTCCAGTCAGGCATCTTCAAGCAGGGGTGGGCTTCTGTGGTTGTAGCTTCTTTATATATTTTTTGCTATAATGGACAAAACTCCTTCATAATAATGTTTCAGGCATTAATCACTTCAGTCCCTTATAATATTCTGGACAAAACATTAATTCTCAAAATAATAACATGCTTATCAATAATCCATTAGTGCACAAAGAGATACAAGCTTTGAGAGAGACAGTGATGCAAATAAGGTTTATTTATATGAGAATTTATATGAGAAGCAACATGAAAATTTTGCTGCAATTATTTTAAAAATAACTTTGCATATTTTCTGTATTTTTGTCATTAAAGAAATTATTAATAAAATTAATTTCATATTGTTCTGACCCATCCAGTGGCTGCTGGGACATCTCAGCTGACACCAAACTCAGGGCAGGCAGGACTGGCGCATCTTTCTCTGAGCCTATGGAGAGGAGAGTGGTCGGGGAAACAGATGACAAATCTGACTCTTGAATGGAGACCGTGGTGGGCAAGGGGTCTTTGAACTGTTGGTGGCCTTTTCCTCAGTGATGGTCACAAAGAGGAAGCTAGGAGCCAGAGACTCTGTCTTTGTCTTTCACTGGATAATTTTCAGCACAGTTTGCTTAGACTTTTACCATGACTAGTAAATCTGTAAACAAGCATTGTGAAAAATGACAGCTGGGGGAGAATGTTTCATGTGTTTGCAGCCAGATATATTGTTATTGAGCCTTCGGAGCTTTGTGGGTGGCTAAAAATGTGGTGGTGTGTTCTGCAAAAAATTTAGTTTTCACAAAACCCTTCTTTTTTCCAGGAAGTAAAAATTTTATTTTCCAAAAAGAAATAATGTAAAAAAATTAGGGGTTTTCTTTTGATTTTTGTTTGGATTTTAATTTTCTAAGGTTTTGAACTTCTATTCTGAAACGTCTGTGAATATTTGAAGATTACTTTTCTTATTTCCACCTTCTCTATTATAACTCTTGTCACTAAATACATACCAGGAGAAAGACTCTAAAGAGATGAAATATGTGAGAACTCTGCAGAAACTGAACAATGAGGTCTTTCAAATTATATCTTTTGCATGAGGTTTAAAACCAAGAAAAGATAATAAAAATTTTGAAAACCTCAGACATCATCCCTAGTGCACTGAAACACTGAAAACAGAAAAATAGGAAAAAATTAAAAATTTTCAAAGGAATTTTAAAATGCAACATTTTACATTTTGAATCCATTGAAATTCATGCAGCTTCTGAAGAATTACACATGACATTGTTACCATATTTCTCTTTAAGGTCTGTGCTCTAGGAATTATTCAATGTAACAGAATTTTATTATAGTAGATATATTCACAAAATGGAGGCATGGAAGAGCTCCAATATGGTGTACTGGTAATTTCCACCTCTCACTTGTAAGTACAAAATATAGAAAGAAATATGCAGGATAGTATTCCTATCCATAGGGATCTCTGGTCACCACTAACTAGCTCAGCTTCTCAAGCCCTATGTGCCCTACAGCACAACTACTTTATTCTAAATGTTTGTTTTGCAATTTGCTTTAAATTAATCAGAGCTTTTTTTTTAATAAAATATTAAAAAATAAAAGTTCTGCACTGAAAACATAAAAAACTTTTATCCATACTGAATTTAAAAGGCCAGTGTGATCACCAACTGAAGCAAAAACCACCTGGGATTTCATACAGTCTATATGGTTTATGAAGTGTATTAAATACCTTAAAATGTGGTACCAGAAATTCTAAATGTAAGTGCCCTAATCATTAGCTATTTATTTCCCACTAGTTTTTTAAAAGGAGAGAAGTAGCAATTATATTTAGTTAAACATGAGTACTGGAATGATTCATATGGATTACTCGCAAACATAAACTTTTGGGTTAAGATCTGTAGACATAGGATGTGGATTTAATTAGCATAGCCAGTTTGATAACCAAGATGCCTTGGCAAGAACAAACAGAGCTTTGAGGATTACAAGAAGATTGGATCAAGACTGGCAACAGGAAAAGAAGATTGAATCAACTGCTGCAAGCAAGAGATGTTATAAAATGTGTAAGTTTCTCTTTGTGATGTTTAATCTAATCATTGTAGCAAAAAAATACTAGCCTTCCTAGAATAGTATATAAGCACTTGGAGATCACAGAAAAATAAATTCTGATGACAAATCAGTCTTCCTGTCTCTCTACCCATTGTCAATAAAGATCCCCAAATTTTCTGTTATCACTGAAAAACACTGGATTTCATTAGAGGCTAATTTAAAACAGAATTCTAGATTCAGTGGCCTGTAGTACACTTTGGGGTAGCTTTTATGCCTTACTGAAAGAGGAAGGCTGATACTGATGACTATTCTGAACAAAATTAATGCAGTAAAATATAATGGACTTTATGGGAGAAAAAATAAATAATGGGAATGAAATTGTCATTTTGTTCCTTTTACCTCTGTTAGGCTTTTATCTTTTTTTTAGCACGAATCATATTAATAGATGGATTGCCTCAATTTTTATTTTTATTATTCTGTTTCCATTTCTGGATTACTACCAACACTATGCACGTGGGGGAAAAAATATATATGTCTTGGTTTGGAAAGACAGGTATCTGCCAGGGAAAGTTGAAGCTCCCCTTGGAATGGAGAATGTAAACCCCCTCCCTCCAAATTATTATAATTTTGCAATTAGGGGCTTTCAGGCAAAGATATGGGAATAGGAATAACAGTTCTTTATTAGGAATACTAACAATAGGAATGTAGCAGTAAAAACAAACAAACAAACAAACAAACAAACAAACAACAATCCTAGAAACCCTGACAGAGTCAGAGCTACAACCTGACACCCTGTTGGTCAGGATGTTGGAAGCAGTCCACAGTAAGTCTTCCTGGAGTGGCAGATGTGGTTCTGTTGGAGTAGAGATGATCCTGAGAGAAAAGGGTCCAGTGGTGGTGAGAAGGGTCCAGTCTTCCTCCAGGAATCTAGTGGAATCAGATACCTTGTGTTCCTACATCTCAGTTTTTATCCAGGTAGGAATGGTTGGCTCCCCCCCGGGTGGAGCATCTCACAATGGGATGATGGAATGTGTCTTGTCATTGGTGAGCCTCAATGGCCCATTAGCAGAAAATATCCCCATGGAGGGAGGATAGGTGGTGAAAGAGATAAGAAACACTGCCCCACCTGGTGTTAACAGCTGGCCCATTACCAGAAGGCATCTGCCCCCCTCCCCCCTGGAGTTATAAGAGGTAAAGAAAAACATCTCCCCAACTGCTTCAACAGATTAAATAGAATACAATTTTTTTTTGGTTCCATAACCCAACGCAATATATATATATAAAGAAAAGCATTTCTGTGGTTCAACTAATTTTGGGAAGTTTAACATAGTCTGTTTTGCTTATATGTTAATGAAATTAATCTTGAATATACTAATGTCAATAAAAGAAATCTGACCAAAATCTTCTTTCCCTGTGCTGACAAATGATCCTTTATAGAAACCAGCAAAGGGAGATGCTTCAGACCAGATTTTCCCTGCAGTCTCAGGCACACTACCATCAGCAGTCTTTCTGTTCTCAATTGGTTTTGTTTGCAAGACAATCTTAAGCAGAAACGCTCAGGAAAGCTATGACAAATAAACTGAGGTTAGAAGTCAATATACTTTTTGTTATAAATGGGCCAGGAGACCAGCTCCTTTGAAAAGGCCTTTATTAGAAATCAGCTCTGGGTAGGGGGCTCGAGGGGCTGTGCATGCCGCCGCTGCTCCCAGTACACACCACGGAGGAGGAGGTGCAGTCGAATCTGCTGCTGCTGCTGCAGAGTCGGGATTCCTTCCTCACGGGGGTTTCCATAGAATCACTTTGGCTCGTGTGGTCCAGGGGGTCACCTTTCTCCAGTTCCTTTCAGGTCATGGCGAGAAAGTAACAAAAAAATACCTGCTACCTGCAGGTAGCTGGACTTGTGCCTCGCACAGCTTTGTCCTTCTTAGGTCCAGTTTCTGTGTCGGCTCGCTGTCCCAGGGGCTTTTCTAGCTCCAACTGGACCCCCGGCCGCAGCCAGGCACCATGGGAGTTCCCTCATCTCCATACTGGGCGGTGTCCACAGCTCGACGGCAGGCGGCAGGGAGCAGCAGGAAGCAGCAGGAGGCAGCAGGAAGCAGCAGGGGGGACAACAGGAAGCGGCAGCGGGCTTTTTACCCAATGGAGAGGGGAAAACTCAGAATTCAGGGAGAAAGGGTACAGAACTTGGACATAACAAGCAGAAATTCAGGGTACAGATTTAACATGAACAGTTTAAAACAGGCAAGGAACAGTGCAACTTTAATTTTACAGCAAACCAGTATAACAGTACAACTCGGGAGTGCATAACCTGGGGCTCTCAATTTCTTTCACTTTTCTCTCTCAAAAATCAACTAAACCTAGTTAATCTTCATTTTACTAATAGATGACCATGTCCATAATGGAGGCCAATAGATTTTCCTGTACATGAGCTACATTCATATCTTTGATTGATTATCTCCAGGAAATCCTGAGTCCCATCTTGTAGAGGACCACTTAAGACATTGGCAGTTCCCATTTCACTGATAACTGAGCTTCCTACGGATGGCCTTTTCCTATTTCTTTCTTGCAGTTACTGCATCTCCTAATACAGCTAGATTAATGGCTCCTTCTATTTCTCTCCAGGCATTCTTAAACATCTTTGAAGATTTCATTTCCAAAGCATCCAGATATACTTAAACTTACAGAGTACAGAAAGAAGAGACTTCAGCATCTGACCTACATTGAGGTTTCTTCAATAATTCATTTGGCTTTGGGCTTTTCTTCTTAGAGATCATTAAAAATAGAGCCAGTAGCAATGCCAAGGCCTGATCTAATCCCTCCCTGCACATGCCCCCAGGCAAGGCAAATTATACCTAATCCATGTCTAACAGCTCTTTGTGTAACTGTTCTTAAGTAATCCTGTAAAGCCGATAACCCTTGTAGGAATCTATTTTATTACTTTTTAGTAGAAATGTGAATACCTTCTGCTCTGCAGTGCATTCCTGAATTCTCCCATTCTAGGGAACCCAGCTAACAGACTACTCAGCTGTTCTTTTATGTAGAATACCCAAGTCTTGTGATCTTTACTGTAGTAAACAAAGTTTTCACTTTTTCTTAAAAGCAGTTTACTAATTTCATCTCCCACACTGTTCCTTATATTTCTGATAGGAAGATATACAAAACTGGATATGGTCCAGCTGCTAAGATATCACCAAAGAAAATTGTGCATCCCAATGCTTTCATAGACTCCCACAGTGGCTCAACGTTGCCTTAAAGGTATGGAAATTTAGCAGAAAATAAACCCCTTGGCATTCCAGCTGATCCTCAGAGACCAGATGGGTGGGTGCAGCTGGACATAATTTCTGATTATTGCCAATTCAGCACTAGAAGTCTGGTCAAGTTCAATAAGAACTTTCACCAGAACAAATTCACAAATAGTGTAATTTGCTCGTTCAGTACTACAAGTCTAGTCATATTCTAAAAGGACTTTCACAAACAAGACACACTAAGAGTATGGTTTATTGAAGCAATGGGAAACCCCGTTCTGGATTGACGGTGATAAATGCAGTAACTACAGAGTTAATACATGTCTTGACAGAAAGTATAGTAACAGAGATCTATTAGAAAGATAAAGATAGATAGACATAAAAATTAATATTCCCAGCTGTGCTTCAACACAGTTGGAGGCAAAAAGCTCACTTTAAGGCATCCCTTCAGGAGAAGGGACAGTTCATCAAATGATTCTAAACAGGCAGAGACGTTTTCTCCCTCTCTTTTTTGCCCCTTCCTCTGACCATTTCTGCCCTGAAGCCCCCTCTTTTATAATATAACTTTTGTCCCTTCCCAATGGGGTAGAACAATCATATATTGTAGGTAGGATTTGGGATTTTGGTCATAATTGCATTACATCTCACGTTCATTTGTATTTCAAAGCATGTGAAAGTTACTGTGTGAATAGGGTTTAATAAGAGTCTCAGTTAACTTTGGTTAGAATTTGTAGCTGACAAGAGAAGTACAATAAACACTCCTTTACTTACCACAGCAGCAGTAAAGGCCCTTTGACCTTCATGAGAAGGTCTGTGCACATCCTTATCTCTTCAAGGAACCAGATGTATTGCAAGGCTTCTTCACAGTGAGGGGAGTGGGCTACAGAGGCACAGGTGCTGTTCTGTGCCTCAATGAAACACTGCCAGGCCATGAGGTCTCTGCTTCACTCCAGACATCATTCAGGTGTGAGGGCTTGCTTGAGCCAGGTGGAAGCAGGTGAGGGGCCCAGCTCACGTTTTTCTCAGCTAAACTCATCAATTCTACACCAACTTAAAGCAAGAGAAAGCACATTTGAGCATTTACCATCCTTACAGCTATAGTGTTTGAGTGACACTTTTCAGCAGAAACCCTGCCTAGTCACTCCATCCTTCAACTTCACTAAGTCAAGCATAACATTTTGCATATTTCCTTTGCTGAATTGCATTATATTTACCTTGAGCAATTTCTTCTCAAGCAAGGTTTCCCAAACTTTTTTTCCCCACGGTTGTTCCACTTAGTACTAAGTTGGACATCCAAGTGAGCCCTGCATGAAGCCTTCTACCTGGCTACTCATTAGCCAGGTAGAATTTCTCTTTTCAACACATGTACCATGCAAAGCTTTAATAGTGTAATGTTTGTAAGGGAAGTCATAGCCAACAATTACTTCAGAAGCTTGAGGACAAGCTAGGAAAGAGACATTCCTGTGGCTCATTTTGTCTTTAATGTATTGCTTTAGTTTCTTAATACCAAATGACTGGTTTGATTTTGCTCCCCACCACTTACAAGCACTTTGTTTGTCTAGATGAGAGAAGATTACTAAAAATTAAGGAAAAGAAAATAGAATTGCTAGATCTTTGCCTCCTTTATATGTGAGGAAGTAGGTGGGATTCACATTAAAACTGAGGAAGAATCTTTAGGGGTAGGGAACACTTAAAAACATATTAAATACAAGAGAAAAAACATACTGCAGTTTTCTGGCATTCTTGTAATGTTGCTTTTAAAGCATATATGGAAAACTGAATTCAAACAATGTCACTGTCTTTTACAAGGCAAGGTCTCATATTGACTTCCCTATTTGAAAAAAAATAAACAAAACTACAAATTATCATGGCCTGGATGCCAATTTTGACTTTCTGTTTCAGGAATGAATTTGTCAAAATTTCTTTGTCTAGAAATACCTGTGATTGTGGTATATAATGCATCATATTTGATTAAAATAAATTGTAAGCAGCTGATTGATAAGATCTTTATTAAGAGTTAATGTTCTGTGCCAATAATGAAATCACCTTCCAGAGAAGCAGAACTTAATACAGATAATATGTTTCACTGTGGGGTAATACTAATTTGATTTATCAGTTTAATTTGTTACTACTTCATATCCTTTGTTTTATGAATTTTGCCCATCATAACATATAATTTTTAAATGCCATTTAACATCTAATTTAAGATCCTTCCAAATGTTTTACTCTGACTATTTTAATTAATTATGAAAATCTGGTTAATTTAGAATTATGATGAATAAGTACAGTGGTGTGATTTATCATCTTCATGAGAGTATCCCATTGGGGTCAGTGGAATACACATGTCCATACTACAAATAGTATAATTTTATGACTATGAGTCAAGCAATTTGGAAGAAAAAAGCTGTAAAGTTCTAAATGGTTAGGGCATGGTATTGTTTTTCACTAGAGGTGGGCATGTTTGCATTACAAATTGTGATTGTAGTGGATGATTCTTTTTTTAATTTATGCAAATTTGTGTTGTGTTTTACTCTCACCTCCCTGACATATTGAGTATCACTACATTTTCTGTATTGTCAAGGATGTATTTGATATCACATTGCTATGAGTGGTTATGTTACTTAATTGTCCTTAATGATTTCCAACCACACTCAAAGAAGAGATGTATTGTGAAGTGCTATTGGGGAGCATAATGTTTTTGTCTACGTGAGTTGGAGGGGCTCTCAAAACACCCTTCAGTAAATACACAGCTTTAAGCTGTACTTGCACTTTGGTAGATCCATAGCTTTATGCTGTACCCATCTTGTTTTGATATTTATAACATATGCTAATAGATGTGCAATTAAACAAGTTTGACTACTGCATACTATTGCTTATACTTCTCACATTAATCTTCATATTCTTCATGCAACGATTGATATAAGTAGTCCTGGTACACCAACATATTGCCAGGAATATATTTTGATAGGTCTGTTCTTCAGGAAAAGAAAATATCACAATATTCAGTCAAATTTTAAAATCAAACCATCATTGAATTTTAGTTCAGAGGTATTTAATAATCACATCTCCCAGAAAATAAATATGTAGGTACACACAAGATTAAAATAAAACATTTCCTGTTGATGTTTATGGCAGCCAAATTTTTATGTGTGTGTGTGTGCCATAAAATATGATAACTAGAACAAGCTGAATATAAACTTAAAAATCACATTTAATTATTTTTTCCTGAAAGACGATTTAATAACTAAGCTGAAAATTATGCATTTTTGGAACCAAAATGTTTCTAACATTTTCAGAACCAATGTTTCTAACATTTACAACTGATTAGTTTGCTGTTAATCTTTCATGTGTTGTTTATTTGTTGCACAAATGTTCACAAAAGTGAAAGGTGTGTGGTGGGATGAGGGAATGAGGAAGAGAAGTGCTTGTGGAGCTGCAACAGCTAAAAACATCCCAGAGACTGGGAAAAGAGGCACATGAAAAGCCTAATTTCACATCTGATAATAGGAAAGAGGTGCCGTGCCCAGACTGATATTCCTGCTGGGAAAAGCAGGGTCTCACAGTGTCTGTTGGCCTTGTGCCTGTCAGGGGCTCTCTGCATTTGTGGAAGGCAGCCTGTTCTTCCCTGCTTGGAGGATCCCAGCAGGAACAGCTGCCTGGCTATACCTCACCCTGGCATGAGGCTGCATCCCTTGCTGAGATCCTGCCAGCATCCAGTGAACAACTATGCCCTCTAAAGCAGGACACCATAGAACACCACTTATGCAAACACTGACCCTCCTCAAGGACTCCACAGACAGGAGTTTGCCTTGGCGGGTCCAGGAAAAAGTGAGATTTGATGTTTGTTGGGATTGTCTTCAACAAGTTGTACAATAAGAGGATTTGGGGAGAGGGGAAGTAAGGAGGGAAACTATATTTCAATTTAAATATTATTATGCCTAGGGCATAATATCATTCCAATTTAGATCAAATGAAAAATAAATTATTATATTCAGAGTTTGCTGTATTTTGAAATAGAACAAGTATTATGAGTAAAATTTTGCAAAAACATAATCATATGGTCAGGTGCTCCAATACTTTTGCCATACTGAGCAGCATTTTAACATTTTAACATTTTAACACCCAAGTTAGGAAACTCAAGGAAGGTAAGCATGGAGTAATCAGTTTTCCAGGAATTTAGGTCTCTTACTTTTGGATCTTTTAAATGCCCCATGAATTATTTCTCTTTGACAATGAAAACATTGTGACTACTGTGCACAAATGCACAGCATTCTGTGTAATAACTTATACAAAAGATTTCAGATTAAGGCTATATATTATGGTTTTATCAAAATGTGTATGGGATTATGCATCTCATCAGCAGTCAAAAAAAAAAAAAGGAAAGAAAAAATAAAATAAAGAAAATATAGCATCTTTTAATAATATGAATTTGAATGAAGTAGAAGAAAGAAAGATACCATAAGGTGAACACATTCATATTTTGGCTATTTCAGGGATACCCTTGTATAGCCTTGCTAAATTTCAAGGGAATTCTAATAATACACTAGAAAAATATCTATAGTAGGGAAGAGAGTTTCAAGAGACTTAGGGATCAAAGGAATCGGCAAGGCACTGAATATATATTTTTCTTGCAGAAAAAAAGACAGAATGCCCTTTTTTTGCCATATTTTTTTTTTAGATTTCACTACCTCCAGAACTAGAATTCTTTCTTGTTTTACCTCAGAAAGACGAGATTCCATATTTTCTTCCTTTCTCTCGCATACTCACACCCCCTGGCAGCAATTTTTTTTCACATAATACGTATGTGGTGGTTTTAACCAGCTGTTCTTCCACTTCCATCCCCAGCAAGCGGGATGGAGAAAACAGGAAGTGTAAATGCAACAAAACTCATGAGTCAAGACAAAGGCAGTTTAATATGTTAAAAGAAGAGGGGTGGAATAAAAAACAAAATCAAAGAGCAAAAGCCAAATAACAAGCAAAGCAAATCAAATTGCTCATCGCTCCCCACAGGCAAATCACTACTTCGCCAGTGTTTGATCAGCCAACCACCTTCAAACCCAATCCTCCCATGCTCTCTGTTCTCTGCCACAGCTTTTATTGTCAATCACAAGGTCTTACAGTATCAAAAACTTTACAGTCACTACAGATTTAACTCCATCCCAGTCAGGCCCAGCACAAGGTAACCACCACTGGCCAGTCTGTGAGACAAAAGGCATTACCACTGCTCTGTGTCATGTGGGTGTTATATCACATTATATGAACCATTTAATGATTTTAAAGATGCTTCTAGAATGACAAGCATGAAGAATATGCTGAAGAATTAGTCCTAGTAGATTTATTTTTATAGGCAGTAATAATGTACTTGACATTATGGTTTCTAGGCAACAAACATGAAAATGAAAGGGTGCATTGAAAACATCTACCAAAGTTCTCTCTTTCTATTTTGGTATCCAATATTGGTTAATTATTTTACTCCTACTCTTAAAATTTCATTGGTCAAGTAGAAAATACACCATCTATATGTAAGTAATGAAGTAAAATTATGTGAATTAGTTTCTATAATGTTGGTAAAAGCTCAATGCTGCCTTCAGCAACCACAACGTCTTGTGGATTGCAGGAAGCCAGATGCCAAAGTAGAATTACCAAATCTTCAGAGCATCAACAGTAGCTCCCCCTGAATGTGAAGCACCTCTCAGCAGTGTGCAGCACAATGGTGGAGAAATAGTTTCCAGACTTCTTCCTCAAAATAATTCGAGACAAAAATTCATTATACATATATCTACTAATATGAATGAGCCTCTAATGAGGATCCAACCTATCCCTCTTAATAAATAACTCTATGAAATTCTAGTGCTTTTCCCATGCAGGTGTTCAGGTTAGATGCTCTAGTAATTTTTTGTACTTTGAAGAGGACTCCAGGCATAAGCTATGCCATTACAATTGTTTGCTCAACTCAGCCCTCTCCACACTGCTTCAGCAAAACACGGACCATAAAACCAGCTTCAGCTGTTTCTGCTGATCAGCCCATCATTTTATTTGCTTTTGAGCGCATGTATAGAGGGAAAGCTTTGTAGAGATATTACTTAGTCTGCTTGCAACTAAAATGTATTGAACATTGTTAGTGAAGATCACAAGAAAGAAGAAAATCCAATTACTTGTCTGTTATGGAAGAAGCTTATTAAGTTTTGGAAAAGAGCTTTCTCTTTATGATTGACCCCAAAATGCTTTTGAACAAACTTACTGGAACATATTACAGCAGCATAAGCAAATTTCTCAAAAAAAAAAAATTTCACAGTTAGAGTCATACCAAAATCTGTCATTAGTTGCACTGATAAGAAGCTAAACTAATGCCTACAAAGTTAAAACATTTCCTGTTCTCATTGCAGTGAGATATGTCTGCATTATTTGGAATAAATAGAAAAGTAAAAATCATTAGAAAATCTTTTTTTGGCCCAAATCTGCATTGTATTACTTACAATTGGTTTTATAATGTATTTCAAATTGTGCTTTAGCTATTAATAAATGGGGTTTTTTTTAAATTTACCCATATGTCTTAGTGGACTGTTTATTCATATTTTGTGCACCCAGCTGAGAAGTGGGTTTCTGTGACCATCGCTTCAATTTGAAGGGATCTGAACTTTGATTTTCCTTATTATACTGTGTGATTTCTTTGAAGACTCTCAGCATTAGTTCTGTTCTCCAGTTTAATGATCTAAGATTCATTTCTCTGTAAATTATCCATGAACACTGAAGCTTTTTGATGATTCTGTCCTCCAAAATGTAAAAACAACATTTTTAATGGCTGAATACAGTCCTTCTGTCAACACACCTATCTTCCAGCAGGCTTTTTTTCTTGCTACAATGCCCATATTCCTCTCAGAACAAACAATAAAGGATGTCTGCTGAATGAATTAGCAGAATTTAGTTCCATGGCTATCATATATGTGTTTCCTCAGCAGTCATATTGACATCAGTAAAAATACATAACATAATATATATAAGAATATAGAACACATTTGACTTGATTTGTTATTTGTTCATCGACATGACAGCTGTTTTGCCTTGTTGCAAGGTTTCAGACTCACTTTTCTAAAATTGGTTTACTTTCAAAGCTAGAGAAGGCAAGGCAAAGAACTATTGTCCTCTCAGTGTTCCATTAAGCTGATGAGTAACAAAACATCTGTTGTGACTCCTTGGTAGGAGTGACCTGGAGCTGCAGAACATGAGCTCTGTTGCTGAAGGATGTGCCTGTGCCAGTTGTTCCAAAAAAAGAGCTGCTTGCTGTTTCCACTGCTGTGAGAGCACTTCAAGAACAAATGCCACTTTCTAGATGATGATGATGATGATGATGATGATGATGATGATGATGATGATGATGATGATGATGTGTAGCCACCCAACCATATGTTGGCTAGAACATATTTAATGAAAGATACATAGTTTTGACTTGAAACCTATATAATATACCTATTATGACAGCTGTCTCAAAACCTCAACCAGTGAATATTTCACATTCCCTTAATCAACCAATCTTGGCCAAAAAATAAAGTTGGGATTGGGGAATTTTGGCAAGGTGGTGACAGGGGTGCATCACTATCATTTTAGATTGTAGATTTATTTGTAGAAAAATAACTTCTCAGTAATTTCTAAGGTCCAAAAAAAGTGCAGGTAGAGGTCATTCCAGTCATAACAAGGTGTGTTCCTGCTATGCAATATTTTGGACTCTTATTAATCTAGATTAGACACCTCTATAAATATGAAAGAAATTAGCCTTTTAGCATGGTCCATGCTCCCTGCCTGTGATTTTCCTGAAGGAGTGAGTGTGTGCACATTAATTCTGATCCTGACATGCAAGCCAGAAACAGCAAGTGTGCAGATCCATTCTGAGAACACCAAAGTGCTCCTAGGTTCTTCAATTTGCACACACCCATGGTGTGCCAAATAGAGTCTGTTCACAAAGGCACATTGTCAGTGGAAATAAAGCTGTATTTCACTCTACTGTCTTTAAAAGCATTGCTTATTTTCACATTAAAAAAAAATAAAAAGGAAGAAAATGTATGTAAGCAATAGCTTTAATTCATATCTGTGTGTGGTGTTCTGTTCTTTGGATAAACACTTTTCATCACACAACGACACTCCTCAGTTTTCCTTTACCAAAGATTCTGTCCCCCAGCCACACCTTCCTGTTTCTAGAAAGGTTTTTTCAGACACAGCAGAATCCTGGTTTATTTTTAACAATTGAGGGAGGCTGGAAATCTTTGGGAGTGAAAACATAATGGAAATGCTTGTTCTTGCTCAAGGTCACACTGGTAGTCACAGGTAAGTAAGTATGATTATATTTTGAAACAACAGTTTTCTATCATTTTAGTGTCCAATGGAATAACTCATAAGCAAAGATCAGTGCCACAGACACATTGCTTCTACTCCATTATGCCAAGAAGTGTAAAGCAAGATCTGTCTTTGCATACTGGATTCTAATTCACAGTGGAATCCTGTTCTTGTTCTGCACATCTTTACATCTTTATCACAGTGACCTCAACTAAGAGTTACCAAGCTGGATACTAAGTGCAAGAAAGAATTTCAGTTAGGTAGGTGAAGAGCCATAGGTGAAGAGCTGTATCTCTTCTTCATATCCTTCTTACAAGGCAAAAGTAGATCTAATATCTGAGCCCAATTCCACACCAAAAACAGAAATTAATTTTCTCTCAACTAGATCTTCAATCTCTCCCCTTTTGCAGACTCTAAACTGTGTGTCAGCCGTCCTTCTCTGTCAAAATCAGACTGAGGAGTTCTGACATATTTATTTCCCTTGGTGTTACGGGATTCTCCAGTATATATCTAATTACATCACCTTTCAGTAGGTCCAAGAAGCTGAAACTCCAGAAAAACATACAATATCATACAAATGAATTGTGACTAGTCAAGCTAGTTTTATCTCTGGACTCATTGGATTGTGACTTGCTTTCCTCTGCAGTTCAGTGCTGCTGGGATCCTAAATATCAAGGAAGCAAAGAAAAGGCTGAAGTCACCCAGGCAGAGGGCAGAGGCGTCTGTAATACCCAGGCATTGTGCAGAGGGATGGCTGTCAGAAGCATTCAAACCATGCTTGAATGCAAATTGCCATTTAAGCCACATGAAGAAGGAATCAGTTGCAGTAAAGTACTTATTTCAGCCCTGTGAGCTTGTGGACTTTTGGGCATCTGAAAGGGATTAACAGAAGCCACTTATGATCCTTTAGTGTTTGGAAACTTACTATTTTTCTACCTGTGTGAAGCTATTTCTGCCTCCTGAATATGCTTTCATTCTCAAGCACAGTTCCTGTTTGTCATCATCCTTCACTGTTCTGTGTGTGGAAGGGTCTGGAGACAGTACAGATTTCCTCCTAAAAGTGTAAAGAATGAAACTGCATGCTGAGTATAGCAGTATTTCTTCAACTTTTTGTCATCCAGGCTGCTGCAATGCCTGCACCTCATCTACAAAAAAGCAGAAAATGAAAAAAATAGTTATGCTCTACACCATGATGTGCTGACTTCATGTGCAGAGATACTCACCTGGTCTGTCTGAACAAAACTACAATCAGTCTTGCCCCAAACTTATATATTAATTATTTTCCACTAACACCATAGATACAAATAATTTCAAGCTGAAGTAAAGTGTTTTCAACATGTGAATAGCAATTTCATTTCTTATGCACAACTGTGTTACTACCATCTCCCTACAAATGAAGCCAGAGAGGCTTAGAAGTGTGGCACAGATATACAAGGTGTGATAGACTGGAGAAAATTATTGGTGGCTCAAAACAACTAAAGCAGAGGGGTCAAGAAGGGAGGTAACTTCTGAGAAAGTGGGATGGTCACTGCTCCAGCCTCCAAGCCTTGGAGCCTCTAGTCCAGCCCAGAATGGGTCATGCCACCAGCAGATCCAAAACCCCACCTGGGTGGGAGAGCCCCAGGAGATTGGAACAGATAAAAGCAGTTCCACAAGCACACGGTGGGTCACAGCTCAATGTTTTTGATTGTATAATAGTTGGGATTGCAGTAGAATTCAAGTGGTGAATATTAAACTTTCTCTGTCCTTTTCTTTCTCTCTCTTCTGCTCTCCTCCTAACTTCCTGTTCTTGAAATCTGGGTATCTTAAAATTGGTTGAGTTACAGTTTCCTCAGTCAAGGCTTTGTGAAATGCCTTATTTTTACTAATTGTTGCTTTGAAATTTTGTCAATTACCTTCTTATACCCTAACACTCTAAAATTTGCAAGTAAAGGTTTGTTGTTCAACCTCCTGAGAAGGGTTCTCCTTTGTGCCTCCTCAGGGAATTGGCCTTAAGAGCCTTTTGAAAAGCTCACCAAGACAGTTCAGGGCTTTCCCTGAAGCAGCCTGCTTGGCAGCAGCTTTGGTGCAAACGCAAAATGAGCTGGGTCAGTGTGATCATCTCTGAAGAGCTAGGCTGTGAGGACTCTGAAGAACAAGGCCAATGCTACTGAACTCAGGTTTTGCAGGACTGTGGTAACATGGCTATATTACTTCAGGACCTGAGCTGCTGCCTACCTCCAAGATTGTAAGAGCACTCCTTGTGTCACTCAGACATTTCAGCACTACATGGCATGAAATAGAGAAGCCCATAGGTTCTCATAGGAGCATGTCTGTTTCTGTGCAGCCTCTCAGTGAGTTGCTTCTTTGCTTCAGGAAAGAAAATATGACTTCAACATGGTAACTAGGCGCCCAAATTTATTACAGGAAATTCTTTTCCGCTGGTACCTTGTGAAATCCCAACTCATCACAGTACAGAGGTGTTGTCTGGGTTTTCACCATTCTCTTCTGGCACTTTCAGGAGTTTTGTAAAGTCTTATTTTTAGCCTTCTGTGTTTACATTTTCTAATGGAGTCAGATACAATTTTATATAAATAACCTTCTTGTTATTGTAGAATTCAACAATGTTTACATTCTTTTCATAAGGAGGAGACTGTTGATGGACTGTTGGGTTGTTCAGTGTGGTTGGGAGAGAAGATTCTCTTCCTCCAATCCATGGTCACTGCTGGAATTTGATAAATGTTGAATCTGTAAATAAAGGCTCCTCTTTTTCTGCCTTGGACACTGCAACATGTGTGTGCGTGAATTCTTTATGTCATGTGCGACACAGAGGATTTTTGTTTTGAGTGATTAGGCTTGTTTATCATGCTGTTTTCTTATATTTTCTTGTAGAAGTATGTATTTAGAAAGGATGGTCTCTTACTTATCTGTGCATGCACTTGCTATGAGTGTCTGCAAATGGAAAAGGTTACCCTTTCACAGATATTGCAATACCACAGTGATTGAACTCAACTTCACATACCTCAGAAAAATTTTTTATTGTAATGGATCACATAAAAAATCAGAAGCAGAAAAAGCTAACTTCTGTTAACTGATCAGTGTTCAGCTTCATGTATACATAAGTCACCTCATCTCTGCAGTCCTTGGTCAGCAAGAACTATCACATAATGGAAAAAATTAGTGTATTCAGGAAACCCAGCTACTGCTGATCATGAACTTTTCATGCTTTATAGCACATTTTTTTAGAAGCATTTTAGTGCTGTGAAATCTCTTTCAAAATTAAACTTGGGAAGACTGACATTTGCCCTCAATCTCTCCAGAAGGAGAAGAGGGAAATCTGCACTATCTGTATTTCATATCTTCAAAGCAACACTTTTTTCTTCATTGTTTTTATGTTTCATAATTACCTTTAAAAAAGTTTGGGGATTTTCATTTTTCAGTTTAATTTTTTTTTTTTTTTCAAAAAAGTAGGAAAAATTTATTTTTCAGTTAATATAGGAAACCATTTTCCAACAAGAGAAAATATTAATTGGAATCTTATAATCATATAAGTTGAAAACCATGCTTAATATTATCCCGTCCAACCATAACCCAAGATTGTCACACCCACTAAATGCTTTTTGAGATCACAAGAACTGAGAGCCTAATTAAAATTGTAAAGCCCTTTCAGATAATTAGCTGAAAACACTCCAACCCAGAAAATGTTGTTTACTAAAATGTAATCTGATATAGGAATAGGTTAAAACAATTAAACTAAAAACTTTTGCTAGATTTGTCCCTAAAGCTGAAATCAGAGCTTCTAGAGGAGGTTTTGCCCTCATGGGGTCACAAAACAGCATAACTGTCTTTCTGTGAGACATAAAGTCCAAGCTACTTGTCAGACGTAAAGTAAAAGCCTTCTTCCTCATATTTTTCACACAAAATTAATTAACCTACAATGGGCAGGCCACCAAAGAGAGACAAATATAGAAATTGGTATGGAAACAGAAAAAGCTTCAGGAAAATATTTTCAAATTCTCCCTTGAGTTTGAATAAGTGAACTAAACGATATCTAAATTGCTTTACCTGTGTTAGAAGCCATTTATGCATAATACATAGAGGGATCTTATGAGTTTCTTTTAGGGTATGTTAATATAATCACTTCTGAACTTGAAATTAATCATGAAATAAAAGTGATACAAAATGTTTCAATGGAAAGATTTTTCTGAAAGCATTTTTCCCCATTTGTTTTTTTTATTTCTTAAATGGGTCACTTGCCCTCAGTCAACCAGCATAAGTATAGAAATATAAGACACAGCATCTGTGAGGTACAGAATACTGCATCACCAGGCATAATTAAAACCATATAGAGGTTTAGAGATATACAAAAGAGAAATCAGATGTGTTTTTAAAAGAAAGCCAGTTGCATTATTTTCTGTATCATCTTATTTGATGACGTTTATAATTTCCCACAAAGGCATCAGGATAAGCATTTTTTTAAGGCTTTTTAGGTAAAAAGTTGAACCTCTCTGCATTGTAACATTGCATAATCACATTGCCCAATACAAAAATAATTAATAAATATTGATAAGTATTGACATAATGGATAGTTCACATAATAAGAGACCAGGTCATCTATTTGCATAACATTCTTTGATTTTCACTCCAATAAAGGAAATGGTTATAATTAGCCTCTGGAAAAAATTTTGGAAACAGCTGCTGTTGAAACTGGCAGAAAAAAAGAAATACATTCACTCCACTAGTTAGACTCAGGAGATGACAAAGAAACTTGTGAGACCTTCAACTGCAGGTTTAACTTAAGAGAGAAGCAAAGGGACAAAAAGGATGGGGAAAAAAATGAGAGAATAGCTTGAAAACTTGAGTGTATGGATTACTGAGCCTAAAGAGATTCTGCAGTTCAAAGGAGGCCAAAGTCATTGAAAAAAGCCCTAGTGTAAGTGTCTTGATGACCATCAACTCTTCTATGGGGTACAGGGTAACAAAAAATTGTTTTCTGCAATATAAGGATTTAGATATTAAGAAAGTTGGGTGATTAAAAAATAAAATTTAAAAAATTAGAAAGAAAAACAAAACCAAACAAACAACAAAAGACCCCTCAAACAATTCCCAGCAATAGAAAATAAACCCTCCCAAACCAAACAAACAGAAAAAAAACCTAAACCCCCTCAACAAACCCAAAAAGACCCCCACAACCAAAAGCCAACACACTTTCCAATGGCTGTAAGCCCTGCTAAAATTTGGAACACTGCAAAGATAATTTCTCTGCCACGTAGATATTTTCAGTGTAGATGCTACTATTTTAGTATAAGATAGAGAAGTACTAGCCCACTCTGGTATCCCATCTTCTCAGGTTGGTTTGAGGACAGAGTTCTAAGTCACAATCATAATGTACCAAAGACGAGTCCTTGTAAAAGGATCAAAGCAACCTGAACTTGAAAAGGAAGTGCAGTGTTGTTGCACAATGATTAGGAGAATACAGCACCTTAACATCACCTCACCTTAACAGCAGTGAGGCTGGATATCCACTGAAGAAGGTATGGTAGTATCATATGAAAAATAGACAATCCAAACATGAAATAAAGGCTCAGCAGGAAACAAACAAACAACAAATGGTTTCAGAGATTCTGGTAGTTCTTGATAAAATGTAGCAAAACAATGGTTTTGACAGGACAAAACCCTGAGACAATCCTTTCTTCTGATCTTGTAATTGTGAGGACTTAAACAAGACACATGTCTCAAAACACTGTCCCCATAAGATACTCTAGTCAAAATTTTCAAAGAATTTATATAATACAAAGTTCAAGTATGCATATCTAGACCCATAAAAAAAGATGGGAATTTACTGCCTCAAAGGCATGAATCCATAGGAAGTGTACAGATATTTATGCCCTACTGGATCATGTCAATACTTCCCTGTCTCCAGTGTTGTGATTACTAGATTACTCAGTGGAATTGCCAGAAAATTAAACCAGAGAAAGACACAAAAAAAGCAGTATCGTAATCTTGACAAGTAGCAAAGCTGGCATAATGAGAGAAATATTTGCAGATACTCCAAAAATCTTCACTTGGATGTCTTTTCTTCCTTGCATTGCTAATTCTGAATATCTTTGCTAGGTAAATATTTTCTCCTCACTAGAAAACCACAATGTACCTTCTCTTTAAATTACAAGACACTAGTATAAGTGTGAGAAACATGCAGTAGTTTGAGCTGTTTCTCCCATACCGTAGAAGAATGCTGAAATAGTGGTCTACACGTGTCCTTCTCTTTTTTCTCAGAGAGGTATGTATCTATTTCCCTATTCACTCTGCATCACACTAAAGAGTTAAACACATTATTAGCACTCATCCTAGACAAAGTGAAATGAATCTTCTACATCAGAACAGAAACAAATTTAGCACAGGTCAGTGTGGATAGCACATACAAACAAATACATCCATCTTTTACTCCAGGTATCAGCACCACAACATTTGACCTGACGACACAATTATTACTTCAGCTTTTGCATCTGCTGTCCCAGTTAAACAGTTTAGTTTGTTTGATTGTGTTATTTGACCTTAATCTAAAATAAAATTCTAATGACTTTATAAAAGGAAAGAGATGCAATCAAGATGATTGTGCATGTAATTATTCCAACTGTCCCAAGGAAAGAGTCTCATATATATGAACCATGATTTTAGCCAAAGATTACTCCTTTGGAAAGAGTGTTAGAAGAACAAGGAAGCATTTTTGAAAATAAGGAGTCTGGCCTTAAAACAAAGGGGAGAAAAAAAGTTTATTATTCCCATGGAAGATATGTCTGGATGATGCTTTTCTTCTCAGAGTACTTCTGGTACCAAACTTCAGGAATGCAGTCATAGATCACTTCTCATTTCATGTTCAAAAAATAAGGTTAATATGCTTATTATTTGTATTTGTATTATTATTTTTATTATTTGTAACTGTCAGGAAGTTGTAGTGCTTGTTTCTGAAAAATCATGTTTAAAGTGTTTCTTACTTCCAGATAATCCCCTAAAAAGAATCCAACAAATTTATAGAAAGGCAGCAAACCATTCTGTTCATGGTCTGCCTGTTTGAGCCCAAATCATTATTTGGTGCAACAAAGATACTGTGTTCCCACTTAAGGAAAGTTTTATACTGCCTCATTGCAAAGGGCTTAGACTCAGCAAGGAGATCACATGCCACACTCTTGTTAGGTTTTATGATTCTTTTTCATGGTTTACCAATAAAGAAAGAAAGTGTTATCTAGAGACAGTAACTTGTGTAATAGCAGCAGGAAGAAAAGCTAGCTCAAGACTTTCAAAATCATTTGAATGCATAAAAAACTTTGATGCAATGGGTGAGGAGGGAAGAACAGGTTTTTCTTAGGACAATAAAAAGAATAATGTATTACTCTCAAACTGAGACATCATGCTACATTGTCTTTATGCATAGAAATAATTCTCCAGTGCTGTCACCTATACATCAGCCAAAAAAAATATTTCCTTTAACTTTCCTTCACAGGACTGCTTACAACTAAAAAGTTCTAAGGTATTCAAGAGATAATAATTAGATGAATGCCTACTCTCTCATTTTAAGCACTGCACAATTATTTATTAAATCCTTAATAATTTATTAAGTCCTCTGTGAGAAAAGAATTAGAAAAAAAAAAAAAGGTACCATATATTAAATACATAATATTATAAAAATAATGTATGCCCATAAAATGCCTGGGATATACTGATATTCTGTTACATTCAGCTCTTCTGTTGTAAAATGAAAATACATGAGAGGTTCTGCATTAAAACTGAAGTAAACCAAGCTTTAAGTACTAAAAGGGTACTTAAGTTGCAGTTGCCCCTGCTTGCAACAGCTCAAGCAGAAGCTTTGGTGGCTGTCTGCTGCTTTTCCATAGCAGAGCTATCCAGAACGAGAAGCTGGCTTTTTGCCGAGACCGGTGCTTTGCTGCAGCGAAGCCGGCGTCCTGGGAGCAGCCGCAGGCTGTGCCGAGAATCGAAAGGGAGCTGGGGAAGAATGTGGAGGACAAGACCAGCTCGGTGCGAGCAGGGGTTTACGGGGAGCTTCAGGCAGAAGCCGGCAGAGTTGGTGGCTGCTGACGAGGCTTCAGGAAGAATAGGAGCAATTCCCCCAGCACAGTGCACAGCCCCTGTGTCTAGTTCCCTGCTAACATGCCCTGGCTGCAGCCGAGAGCTCTACTGAGTGCAGGAGGTGTCAGGCAGTCTCCTCTCGCCGTGTGCGTGTTTGTGCTTTGTGTTTGCAGGGTGCAGAGAAGCACTGGTGCTTGCTTCTGTTCCCAGCAAGCCAAGACACTTGGGCAGCATGAGTCCTGCCTGTTCCAGCACAGGATCACCTTCGAGTTGAGTTGGAGCTGCCCCTGCTTGCAGCAGCTCAAGCAGAAGCTCTGCTGGCTCTCTGTTGCTTTTCCATAGCAGAGCTGTCAAGAACGAGAAGCTGGCTTTTGCCGAGAAAGCAGCGCTTCGCTGCAGCGAAGCCAGCGTCCTGGGGCAGCCGCAGGGTGTGCAGAGAAGCGAAAGGGAGCCGAGGAAGAATGTGGAAGGCAAGACCTTGTCGCTGCGAGCAGGGGTTTGCGGGGAGCTTCAGGCAGAAGCCGGCAGAGCTGCTGGCTGCTGAGGGAGCTTCAGGCAGACTTGGAGCAATTCTTCCTGTTCATTCCAGAGCCACAATTCCCTGCCAAACACGCCCTGGCTGCAGCCGAGAGCTGTACTGAGTGCAGGAGGTTTCAGGCTGTCTCCTCTCGCCTTGTGCGTGTTTGTGCTTTGTGTTTGCAGGGTGCAGAGAAGCACTGGTGCGTGCTTTGTTCCCAGCAAGCCAAGATGCTTGTGCAGCACGAGTCCTGCCTGTTCCAGCACAGGATCACCTTCGAGTCGTTTTTCAGTATAACTCTTCCTTTAAAAATTCTGTAGCCACGAATTAGGAGCAAGATCCTTAGGGCTTGACTTAAACTATGACTTCTTTATATAAAGAACATAAGGTATTTTAGAGCTTTTAATTCTGCATTAATCTCCAGTATGTGCCTGCTTTGGAATCCTCTAAGTGATTTAGAAAATGTATATGGTCTTATCTATTTAAAGGCAATATTATCTCTTGTCTTCCAGGGACACTGGGGAGTAAAGAAATACAGAAGGCTTTTAATTCCTTGCTGGCTTGGTTATCTGCAAGGCATAATATAGGATAGAAGATATGTAGAAAAATCTCTTTGGAGTTACTCCTGTTCTTCCCTTTGCACTGGAGGTGAAATAAAGAAATGACACCAAGAAATAAGCAGAAAATTACTTTCCTTGTATTGTGTCTGAAAACAGAAATGAGTACACATGAAGGGACAAATCATTTGCTACTAGAAGTAATGTTCTCCCTGGAGTAAACAGGCAGTAAGTAAATGTACTGTGACTTCTATTGCTGTGTTTATCACTAATTTTCTTCCAAGGCAGTACAGGAATATGCTACCCCTGGCTAATGAGGTATTCTGAAATATCTCTCTCACTGTGTCTAAATGTACATGTCTCAAAAATCAAGGGAAATTTCCTGAGTTTGGGTGGGGTAACCTGAAGGGAGGAAAACAACCAAACAAGTACATAAATGTTGTTATAAACCTTAGAAGGTAGAATTTTCACTCAACTCACCTAAACTCCATAGAAGAACACAGATCCTATAGTAAAAAAAACTGATTTATTTTTTCTCTTTCTTGAATACTACGACCATGGTATAAGCCTTACCAAATGAGGTCCTCTCTGCATGAGCAAATTCTCACTTTTTTACTTAAATTAGGAAATAATATGATGATATGTTATTTTAAGCAGCTCCAAACATTTTTTTCTCCTAATACAAAGTTCAAGATGCTGCAATGAATTTTGCGTTAAATACCTATTCATTTACAAGGCAGATTTAACCACCCTGAACATATATTTCTCTCTTAAGTATCATTGTAAATAGCTGAGCTTTGATCTGTTATATTGGTCAAAGGAACACTGGTTTTTCTTTAACTCTGAGGTTTTGTTGGACATTGTTGAACTTTGCTATGCTCCTGTCTAAGCAGTTCAGGCAAAGCATGAATACCTGTGAGAATACTGCTTTCAGCTACATGGATTTGGCCTGAAGCCATTAATTTTCTCCCTGTCCTCCCTCAAGAAACGTAATAACCAAAAAACATACTGAACATGAAGTGAACTGTCATTTTCAAAATGCTGGAATGGGAGTCAACAGCTAAAGAGAGCCTTAGAATTTCTACCTACAAGATGTAATCAAATCCAATTCATTCTACTTTATGTCTTCTATGGACCTACCCCTGAATGACTAACCAATCTGAATTACCAAGAGATTTCCCACTTATATTCTTAGCACAGGACAAAATCCTTATCACATTGAAGGGAACAGGGGCAGTTTCAAAAGACTGTGATTTCATTTCACAATATCTCTCAGCACTAAACCCACAGCAAAATCATTGTTGAAGATGCACAAAAATCATCAGTCTCCATCCATAATCACTAGTAAAAAGACAATTCATAAATTCAGGAAGTATTGTAGAACTGCTTGTTAGCAATGTGAGTAAAAATATAGCAATGTTATTCTTTTAAAGAATCTTGCCGAGTTTTTCAATGCAGATCAATACCGTAATGCATCATAATGGCTTTACATAAAATTTTTATGGCACTACTGAAACTTCACTCCTGTTCATCACTTACAGACTGCCTATACTAATGTCTGTTTGGATTACTTGTCATCTTCTGTGCTAGTGCTAGATACCATTTCCTGGAGAGTGTATGGCCATTTTTCTTTGTTATGCCAGATACTACCAGGCTAGACTGCAAAACGACACACCTCATCTTGCAAGTGACCCACTGTGTGCGTTGGAGCGGTGCCCAGGTGTCCTAATCGGATCAGAGGTCAATTCTGTTCAGCATCATAGAATCAGTGATTCTGTGATAAGCCATAAGCAGCTGACTAACTGTATAAACAAGAAAGAAAGAGGACAAAATCAGGGTCCATTTTCTCTATTAGGAAACAGATATACAGCAAAGTGGAGAGACTGCACCATGGCCACACAGCATCTAAACAGCATTGAAAAGGCAGTAAATCAATCTTATTTGCTTTGGTTGCTACTAGACCCGTATTTCTCATTCACTGCTTCATGAACTGCTCTTAACCTTCAAGACACTGGCAGAAAATCCACAAAATTAAGCTAAAAAGTGTGATTACTCATGTGATTGCTTATGCATTCCTAATTAGAATATCATGGGCAAAATAGAGCTAAAAAAAATGAACATTCAAATTTAGCTTAATTTTGTCATTGATAAAACACATTTCTTCCCAGGGGTTGGGTAGTCTCCTCCTCCTCCTAAATAGCTTTGCCTGAGCTGCTGTGCAACATCTATGCCAAGACAATTTAAAAAAAAAAAAGGAAGTGAGCCCTCCTCACATCTGCTTAAGAATATCCCTTTTACTAGCATTATTTTGTCGCACTACGACCCACAAAAATATGGAAATTTTATTGGAGGTGCAAGAAAACCCACACTCTATGGCAAAGCAATGCACCTGGCTCTTGGACTTTTTTTACTAAAATGCTGATATGTGCCTGAGAAGGGAGAAGGAAGGGGCAAGAAATATTACCCCAGATTCTTTTTGAAATCATGTTTAAATGAAATGTAAATAATCTATGTTTTACATTGTAGAAAATCAAACTGCAATTGTGAGTAATTCTAAATTATCTTGTTTTGTTTTACACTGTTTGAGACAAACATGCCCATAGCAGGCTCCTGACTGGAAAACTTGTAAAAACAAGTGTTGCTGCCTGCCTTAGCTCAACACTGATGTGTCGCAGCACGACACAAAAGAAATGACACTCACACACTGCGATGTCCAAGGCAAAAAAGGGGAAGTTTATTTACAGACCTCAACATTTACAGAATTCCAACAGTGACTGTGGACTGGAGGAAGAAAATCTTCCTCTTCAACCACACTGGTCAACCCAACAGTCCATCAACAGTCTCCTCCTTATGCGAAGAATGTCAACATGAAAGGACAGTTACAACAACAATAAGTTTTTTATGTGAAAATCATGAGAAACTCTGTTACAAAAAGTAAACAATCAGAAGGCTGAAGGAAAAGTTCTAGAAAAACTTTAGAAAAAATAGAAAAGAACAGAAAAAACCCAGACAACATCTCACCCTTTTTCGGTTTAAAAAAGAAAAAGAAAAAAAGAAAAATGAACAATGTTAAAAGGGAAAGAACAATGCTCGGTGTCCAGTTGTGGAGGAATCATCGGAGTGATCACTCGCGTTGTCCACATAGGAGTCATCACCCAATGATCCATCCACTTGATGCCTTTCAGTTTGGTCACAGTTTCCATTTTGCCTGTTGGCCGGATTCTGTCTCTGCACTCACAGGTCAGGATGAACACACTTCCAAGGTACCCAGCATACCCCAGTATCTGTGGATACGCTCGCATATCCACACCCTGAAGCAATAAGGTCATAAGGTCTCCACTGTTTGGAGACTAAATTCCACACCTGAACCTTTGCTCGAGGCTGATGTGTCTCGCCCAAACCCTGAAACGAGAAGTGATGATTCAAAATGACAGGATTATTTGAGTCCTGCGGCACCGTAAGGTAATCGATGGTGTACAGAGCTTTTGCCAACCGACTGTGCGGGGTTTCACCTGGCATTCCCCGTTTTTGTTTTTGAAGAATCCACTTCAGAGTACCATGAGCACGTTCCTCAGTAGCTTGACCAGTTGGAGAATGAGAGATACCAAACTTGTGTGACACAACTGCACTGCAGGAACTGCCGCACCTTCCGTGATGTGTAAGCAGGACCATTGTCGGTTTTCACAGCAGCAGATGCACCTAGAATGGCAAAGGCCAGCCTCCAGTGGGCATTGACATTGCAGGCCTTTTCTCCAGTGTGAGCAGAAGCCCACATTGCAGAGGAGAACGTGTCCACCATGACATGCACATACTTGAGCCAGCCAAACTCGGCAATCTAGGTGACATCAGTCTGCCAAAGCTCCAAGGCCCTCAGGCCCCTGGGGTTTACCCCTGCCAGCAAAGGCGCAGCAAGCACGTGACAGTCGGCACATGACTTGACAATGCCACGAGTCGCAGTTGGTGTCAAATGAAACTGCTTCTGCAGGGTATGCGCATTCTGATGGAAAAACCCATGCGATGCCTTGGCCTGCATGAGCGTGTCAGGCTGAGGTGCTACCCAGGCTGGGTTAGCCAACTTGTCAGCCCTCATGTTACCTTCCTATTTTTACGAGGGCAAATAGTGTATCCTTTACTAAATGTTCAGGAGATAAAACTTTGTTTTCCAGTCCTGTATATTATTCACTCTTCTGCTAACTATCCCTAGTTAATTTATTAATAGTTAGACAGTGAACCAATACTCATTTGAAGTCTGGTTGTGTACCAAACACATAGGACCAACAATTGCTGCAATTCATTTTTACACTGTTTACATGGCAGCTCAATTTAATATTATTTCCATCTATACTTCATGTTTTCTATTCTTTCTAGCTGGAGATCTTTATGTGCACTTCATATATATTATTTTCTCTCTGGATCCTTATAATTTAATTTTGCCTGCTTTCAATTTATTAACTGCTAACCAGGATGACATGTATTTGCAGAGCCATGATTTTTTTTTTATTTTCTTTCTTTTATTTCAACCTTGGGGTATCTATAGTCCTCATTAGAATGGCTGAAGGGCATTATTCTGCCTCTGGAGCCATGAAGCTCCATGAGGCATGGAAGAGCTCACATCCATAAAACTGAAGCCTCTTTATACCAAAGGCAGACTGTCAGAACTGGCTGTTGGGATGGTCATTAACATATGCATTCTATGACTGGGATGGGATGGGATGGGATGGGATGGGATGGGATGGGATGGGATGGGATGGGATGGGATGGGGTGGAATGGAGTGGAGTGGAGTGGAGTGGAGTGGAGTGGAGTGGAATGGAATGGAATGGAATGGAATGGAATGGAATGGAATAGAATAGAATAGAATAGAATAGAATAGAATAGAATAGAATAGAATAGAATAATTTCACTTGCTAGAGACCTACAGCAATCACCCAGCCCCCAGCTGCCTGACTACCTCAGGGCTGACCTAAGGTTTCCTCTCCAGGAAACCTGCTTCAGTATTTGACCACCTTCTCAGTAAAGAAATACTTCCTGATATCCAGTCTTAATCTTTCCTGAAGCTTCTTTGAACCATTACCATATCCCATCACTGGATCTCAGGGCAAAGAGCTCAGCACTTTCCTTCTTCACCTCCCTCCTCAGGAAGCTGTAGAGAGCAATGAGGTCACCCCTCAGCCTCTTTGTCTCCAAACTAGACATGTCCAGAGTCCTCAAATGTTCCTCATTGGGTACAATTCATTCCAGATCTTTCACCAGCTTTGTTACCCTTCTCTGGATGTATTTAAGGAACTCCACATCCCTCTTAAATTGCAGGACCCAGAACTGCTCACATACTCAAGGTAAAGCCACACCAAGGCTGAATACAAGATAGTCGCCTCCTCCAACTGCTGATGATGCGGTGTTTGATACTCCCAGTATGGGGATTGCCCTCTGGGCTGCCTGCACACACATGGCTGGCTCAGACTGAGCCTGTTGCCAACCAGCACTCCCAGATCCCTTTCTGCAGGGCTGCTCTCCAGCCACTCCTCCCACCGTTTGTAATTGCACCTGGCAGTACTCTAGGATGTACTAAACAATGATCTGCATCTACTTCCCAGATGCAGAATTTGGCATTTTGCCTTGTTAAATTTTATCCTATTAATGTTTGTTCAATGCTTATATCTATCTAGACCCCTCTGCAAGGCCTCTGGTCTCCCAGGATACCCAATAGAACCTCACAGATTGGTATCAACAGGAAACCTGCTAATGGTGAATTCAACTCCAGCATTGAGGTAATTGATAAATACATTGAATAGAACTGGACCTAAAATTTGAGTCTGCCTATTGTCATCTATCAAATGTGCCAAGGGGAGCACTATTAATTTTATAGAAGGGATAGTTGTGAGTTAGCACTCAGGTCCAAGACCTCAGCCCCAAAGTCCAAGGTTTCTAAGGAGATACATGGAGTTGTTGCGTAAAGCAAAACTACCATTGAGGGACTTTTCTTTGTTATACAACCATTCCAGAAAAAAAGTGGATAGGCAGGAGTCAGTTCCCAAAACCTCTAAACCACCAACAATTTGGCATGTCAGTTAGTAGGATGGACATGTTACTTTTGTGGAGTATCTTCCTGAGCTTTTTCCTACATCCTGTCACTCTCTGACTCTGGATGTCCCCAGAACAGGGAAAGCATCAGTGACCAAAACTCCAGCACAGCACTTGCTCATTCCCAGGTATAAATGAGCAGGTGGCTGTGCTCTGTACTTTTAGTCTATGAAGATAATGCATGCAGTATAAATATATATGTTTGATAAAAAATTAAATTAAAAATCTTGTAACTTAAAGGCAATAAGCAGAAATAAATGGGCAGTTGTAACCTAACAGTGATACCAATAAGCCTCTAAAATCCTTCAAGGCAAAGACAAGATCCACTTTTCAACCCTCATTACCATCACTGTGCAAAGTTCCAGTGCTCAAACACAACTACTCAAACAATAAACCCAAGAGTCTTCTGCTCTGTTGCAAATTACCCTATCCATAGAAGACCCTCACTTTTACTTAAAATCACACCTAAGATGCTCACAATAGCTGCAAAAATGTTTAATATTGGTTGTTGATATGGATTTTAGCAGCAACTATTCACTTGAATGTGCAAGAGGCAAGCAGCAGCAGGATGTTCTTTTTCCCTTAATTACTCCTCTTCTGATTTGTGGAACCTTCAGCTAATAGGGCAGGCAATAAAGTAATTTTATTCTATTTCCTTTGTGAAAGAAAATGCTTTCTAGAAGCATTCACATTGAAAAGGTGGTGACTTTTAATATTTTGGAAGTACATGATCATCACATAGGAGAAGATTCTTATCTGTATTCACATTCTTGAACTTCCTAGAGTGCCCCAGATGTCCTTGTCAGCATTGTATGCATGACAAATGCTTGGTGATACACTGGGAACAGCACATAGCTCAGTACTGGGTTGTACCTTTGCCAGAAGATGTAGGCTTGCAATTTCTGCAGCTGGAGAAATATAGAGAGCAAATGGGATACTATAGCCCTTGCACAAATGCTCATTCTTATTCCATGAAGGACTGTACGGAACTTACACAAAGATAAACGAGTCTGATCTGACTGTGGATACTTAGAGGATTGTCTGAAATATGCATTTTGCCAGTGTTACATATGAGAGGGGAGCTTGAACAAGTCCTATCTTTGAATCAGATTTCTGACAGTAGCTCTGTTTAAGGTGGCCTGAGCCCCAGATTGCTCTTGCTCACAAATTCTTAATAATGGATGATCACAGAATCACAGAATCACAAAATCACAGAATCACAAAATTTCTAGGCTGGAAGAAACCTTCAAGATCATCAAGTCCAACCCATGTCCTAACACCTCAACTAGATCATGGCACCAAGCACCACATCATCTTTTTTAAACACATCCAGGGATGGTGATTCCACCGCCTCCCCGGGTAGGCCATTCCAGTACTTTATCATGCTTTCCGTGAAAAATCTTTTCCTAATACCAAACTTATATTTCCCTTGATGCAGCTTGAGACTGTGTCCTCTTGTTCTGTCAGTTGCTGCCTGGAGAAACAGTTTAAGCCCCAACTGACTACAACCACCCTTCAGTAAGTTGTAGAGAGTGATAAGGTCACCTCTGAGTCTCCTTTTCTCCAGGGTAAACACCCCCAGCTCCCTCAGTCGTTCTTCACAGGGTTTGTGTTCCAAGCCCCTCACCAGCCTCGTTGCCTCCTCTGGATGTGCTCAAGCATCTCAATGTCCTTCCTAAACTGAGGGGCCCAGAGCTGGACACAGCACTCAAGGTGTGGCCTCACCAGTGCCGAGTACAGGGGAAGAATGACCTCCCTGCTCCTGCTGGCCACACCATTCCTGATACAGGCCAGGATGCCACTGGCCTTCTTGGCCACCAGGGCACACTGTTGGCTCATGTTCAGCTGCTGTCGACCAGAACTCTGAGGTCCCTTTTTGCCTGGGCACTGTCCAGCCACACCATCCCCAGCCTGTAACACTGTGGCCAAAGTGCAGGACTCAGCACTTGGACTTACTAAACTGCATCTTGTTAGACCCTGCCCATCCATCCATCCAACCATTCCAGGTCTCTCTGCAAAGCTCTCTGTCCTTCCAACAGATCCCAGCTTGGTGTCATCTGCAAATTTATTAATGGAAGACTCAATACCCTCATCCATGTCATCAATAAAAATATTGAACAGAGCTGGACCCGGCACAGACCCCTGAGGGACACCACTGGTGACTGGCCACCAGCTGGATGCTGCACTGTTCACCACCACTCTCTGGGCTCAGCCATCCAGCCAGTTCCTAACCCAGCAAAGAGTGCTCCTGTCCAAGCCATGGGCTGCCAGCTTTTCCAGGAGTGTGCTGTGGGAGACAGTGTCAAAGGCCTTGCTGAAGTCTAGATAAATAACATCCACAACCTTTCCTGCATCCACCAGTCTGGTCACCTGGTCATAAAAGGAGACCAGGTTGGTCAAACACAACCTACCCCTTCTAAACCCATGCTGGCTGGATCTGATACCCTGGTCATCCCGTAAATTCTGTGTGATGACACTCAGTATAAACTGTTCCATATCTTGCCAGGTACTGAGGTCAGACTGACTGGTCTGTAATTACCAGAATCCTCCTTCCCACCCATTTTGTGAATGGGTGTCACATTGGCCAGCTTCCAGTCATCTGAAACATTGCTAGTGAGCCAAGACTGTTGGTAAATGATGGAGAGTGGCTTTGCAAGCTCATCTGCCAGCTCCTTCATCACCCTGGGATGGATCCCATTTGGTCCCATAGATTTATGGATATCCAAGTATTTCAGCAGTTCTCTGACTGCCTCCTCTTGGATAATGGAGGGACCATTCTGTTCCCTGACACCTTCGACCAACTCAAGAGGACAGTTGTGTGGAAGGCAGGTGGTCTTCCCACTAAAAACTGAGGCAAAGTACGTGTTAAGCACTTCTGCTTTCTCACCTGCAGTTACTAAGTTCCCTCCCTTGTCCAATAAAGAACAAAAGTTGATCTTACCCTTCCTTTTACCATTAATTTATTTGTAAAAATACTTTTATTATCCTTTACAGAAGACGCCATTCTAAATTCAAACTGAGCTTTGACCTCCCTAATTGTTTTCCTACATGCTCTAGCAGCCCCCTTAAATATTTCCTGAGAGACCTCACTCTCCTTCCAAAGATTATGCATCTCCTTTTTATTCTTAAGTTCCTCCAAAATCTCCTTGCCTATCCAGGCTGGACCTTTAGCTCATTGATTTATCTTTCAGTACACAGGGACAGTCTGTCCCTGTGCCCTCACGATCTCTGTTTTGGGGCATGCCCACATTTCCTGAACTCCTTTGTTTTAAAGGGCTGCTTCCCAAGGAACGCTCTGAATAAGTCTCCTAAAGTCTGCCCTCTGGAAGTCCAATAAAGAGTCTTACTGAAAGAAAGAATCAGCTCCTCCTGATTTCACCAAATATCAAAAACTCTAATATTTCATGATCACTCTGCTCCAAGTGACCTCCAATCACCACATCTCCCACCAGCCCATCTCTATTTGCAGACAGCAGATCTAACATAGTCCCTCTTCTGGTGGGTTCACCAACCAGCTGCAACAAAAAGTTGTCCTCCATACACTCTAAAAATTTCCTGGACTGCCTCTTATCTGCTGTATTAAGTTCCCAGCAGATGTCTGGCAGGTTGAAGTCACCCACAAGAACAAGGGCTGATGATCCTGAAACATTCTCCAGCTGCTTATAGAATAAGTTGTCCACCTCTTCTTCCTGGTTGGGTGGACGATAACAGACTCCCAGGAGGATGCCAGCCTTGTTGGCCTTCCCCTTAATTCTTACCCATAGGCATTCAACTCCACCTTCCTTAGTTTCAATTCCTACAGCATCAAAATTCTCCTTAATATAAAGGGCCACCCCTCCACCTCTTCTTTCTTTCTTGTCTCTTCTGAAGAGCCATCCAGTGCAGTGCTCCAGCTAGGTGAGTCATCCCACCACGTTTCTTTGATGGCAACTACATCAAAGCTTTGCTGTTGTACCATGGTCTCCAGCTCCTCTTGTTTGTTACCCATGCTGTGTGCATTGCTGTACATGCACCTCAGCTGGGCTACTGACTTCACCCCTAACTCAGCCTTACCACCCCTGGGCCTGCTTCCAGACAGCCCAGCTGCATCCCCTTCCCCCTTCAAACCTAGTTTAGAGCCCTCTCAACTAGGTCTGCCAGTTCATTAGCTAAAGACCTTCTGCCCTTAACAGAGAGATGTATCCCATCTGGTTCCAGCAGAGCAGTTGCCATAGAAGTTTCCCCATGATCAAAGAATCCAAAATTTTGCCGGTGAACCAACCCTTAAGCCACTTGTTGATGATGTGGGTTCTCCTGTTTCTTTCATCATTTTTCTCCAGCACCAAAGGGACTGAGCAGAAGACTACCTGTGCCCCTGTCCTATCAACTACTTGTCCCAGTGCCCTAAAGTCCCTTTTAACTGCCTTGACACTCCCCTTTTCAATGTCATCACTGCCAGCCTGGAGTTCCAGCAGTGGGTAATAATCAGAGGGCTGAATCAGCCCAGGAAGTCTCTCAGTGATACCCCTTACCCAGGCCCCAGGGAGGCAGCAGACCTCCCTGTGGGATGGGTCTGGTCAACACAGGGCCCTCAGTTCCCCTCAGAAGGGAGTCACCTACTACGATTACCCTTCTTTTCTTCTTGGTGTTAGAGGTGGTGATCCATCTTACAGATGAATCAAAATTGGGAGGCTCACTGGGCAGACAATTTTCTTCTAAATCATCTGGCAGGCTCTCTAGATCCAGGGCCTCATTCCTATTCTGAAGTGGCACCTGGCTGGGGGATGGGGAGGAGTTTTTGTTATTATCTCCCTGAGCGGGGACCCATTTCCACTCCTCTTAATCTACCAGGTGCCCTTCTATTGCCTGAGAGTGGGAGGTATGTGAGTCCTCAGACTCTCAGTCAGAGGCCTCCCTTAAAAATGGAAGGGCTGAACTCCACCAGTCTATTTCCCTTTCACTTCTGATACTCCTTAATCTTTCAACTTCCTCCTTAAGCTCAGCCACCAGCGAAAGGAGGTCATTCACTTGTTCACACTGCAGGCAGGCCTCATCCACTACATCCCCTGAAGCCACCAACAAGCTCAAACACTCTGTGCAGGAGTGGGTCTGTACAGACACATCCTTTTTGGAGGGCTCCGCTTGGTCACATATGCTTACACCAACCACAGTTTTCAACCGTGTAGAAACCATTGCTAACGGACACCCCAAAACCAACCAGCCAGCAGAAACACCTAAAACAACACACAGCACACCTTACTAGCAAGAACACTTGCAACCCTGCCTGTTTGCCCTGCCTGCACGAACTGCCTCACAAACTGCCGTGTCCACGCCCCAGAGACGTGCCCTGTTTGCCCCCTCCTGTTCCCTGCGCTCCGGTCTATTACAAAATGAATTATTTATTGAATAGGCACAAAACTAACAGACATAACATTTTAAACAGACTACTTACTACAGAGGAATAAAATAAAAAGGACTACTAGTAGATAAAATACAGTGTACGATAAAGGTACCTATATTACAGCTAGCAAAGAAATAGTATAGATCAGGATGTAATGTAACTTACCACCAAATTGATGATGGAGTACACACAGAATTCCTTCACTCAATTCCCAGGGAAAGTATCCATGGAATTTGTGTCCAAACTCCATGGGAGAAGTCCTGGAAGTTCCCAGGGTGTGTGGAGGAGGCCTCTGCCTCTGTGAAAGTTTGTGCAGCTCTTATAGTTTGCAGTGTTTCTCTGTCAGGAACTCCAGTTTATCTCCCATCTGTTCTCACGCCTGTTGTTTATTGGGAATTCTACCCCTGGCATCAGAGAGAGAAATTACTAATTAGCCAGTGACAACTTACTAGTCAAACGAGCTGGCCTAGTTTCTCTCATCAATTCATAGTCAGGGGGAGAACATCTGTAGCTATAGCACCAGCTGATGGACAGAGCAGATAAGGTTTTCTGTGGTGCGGGAGACGTCCTGTCACAGACAGCCTTCTGTGGTAGGGGGGATGTCCTGTCACAGACAAAATAGCTAATTTTTTATAGAATATTTATATCTATATTTATTTTATTCACCAACATTTCTCACTGGAATAAGATTTACAAAATTTGGAGGACATTTGCAGAATTAACCTCAACATTTCGTTCAGTCTTTTCACCAGCTGTGGGTACCAGGACATGTTCCTGGAAGAAATCCTGTGATGCTCCAGCATGTTGCACAAGAAGCAAGAAGGCACCCCATACCCCTGAGACTACAAATCTGAAATCTGCAGGCTAGAAACATAGATGGGGATTTGTTATTAATCATTCCAATTTGGAGCTCCTCCTATGACATACACTTGGAGGTTATTTGCTGTGGAAGAATAACCACTGTGGCGGTCAAATTCAACTTTTGTGTGGTATAAGTGTAATAAGCCAAGGTGTGATTACCTTGCTTAAAGGAAAAACAAACTAATCAAGACTAGTGATATATATATTGATATGTATAACTGATGCTTTAAAAGAGCTGTTAGTCTCACCTGAAAGCATTTTCTGAATTATTTGAGTGGGTTTGGGGATTAATTATTTAATCAGCACAAAAAAATATAGGTAATTCTATTTCAACCACTATTAGGAAGAAAGGAAGAGTCTTATTAAATCTTTGTGCTCTATTTTATAGAAAGGATACAACTGTATACTGCAAGAGTTGTTTAAAAATTACTTCTGCATATAAGGAAATGAACCATACCAGCATCCTATGGAGCTGTGAATAGATGTACTTTCTTCCTTTTTCTTCTTCCATCTCTTCCTTTTTGTCATGTTTTTTTCAATCCACATAAATATAGTTGTATATCCTCTTAATAACAGTTTGAGGAAAGGAAGCACTGTTTCAATTTTTCAGAGACACTGAAGAGTAAATGCGAAGCTCTGAGTCACAGAGCAAGTCTGTGACTGAGCTGGGTAATGGAATATATATTTCAGAGTTTCATATCAGTCCTTTATTCAAAAAATATTTTGGCCTTCTAAGAAAGACTCATCACCAATAAATGAAATGCTGTTGGCAGTTGAATAAATATGTTTTCTTTCTTCACTTTACGGATGGCAGAAGGAGACTTAAAAAGTTTCAGGGATATGCATATGAAAGCTTGGCAATCACAATTTACAGAATCATATAAACCTGTAAGCCACAAGGCAAGACAGTGGATAAAAATAACCAAGAGAAGTCATATGTGTTCCATTAAAACATTACACTGAGCATAAAATACCATATCTGCCCAACTTCTTGACAAGATCTTGACTCCTTTACAGCCATTTATGCTGGACAGCAGATAAGCTTTATATTTTGGCAGAATGGCAGAAAAGAGCTTAGGCCCAGGCAGCTTAGGCTACACCAGTGTTGGTCCAGGCTTGTCAGACAACAGCTGGAGAGCTCTGCCATACACTGTAGCTCTGGCTTATTCCAGCAACAGCACATGAAGGACTTTGGCACTTAGTAGGTTTCACAAGAACAAAAAAGAGTCACAAATGCCTAATAGTTATTAATCATGTGAAAGCAGGAACTGGGAAAAAGTTGGTGTGTGCTAAGGCAGATTCCTGTTTGGAAAGCAGTGGGCTTTGCCCAGAGGGCTGGCTAGCAATTCAGCTCCAGGTAGCAGCAAAAATAAGCAAGGAGAAGCATGCAAGGGGAATCAATATCAAAGAAAACTAATATGCAGTTTGCACAGGAAAAAGAGCAGTTAGTGTACTTTAAAGCCTTTTCATACACAAACTCAAATCCTCCCTCCATGTACAGGACACCAGAAGTATTATCAGCAACAAAGGATGAAAGTACAGGAAACCACAGTATGTCCTATTTTTGTCCTGTATTAATACTAGTCAATTTGGGTTTACTTTGTATTGTATCAAAGCACCAAGATTTAAGAAATTCTAAGCACCTGCTTTCTTAACTGCCTTCAAAGGTGGTGCCAAAATCTCTTGGAAATTACTACTGTAGCTAAATAAAGAAAATTAATCCTGCTCTGTATTCACTTGCTCTGTATAGCAAGCAGAGAATTTAGAAGCATGTAAGGAACAGAGTGAAAACCCCAGTGGTATTATGTTGCGTCGCAACCCCAGGGCGCTGGGTGCTGCGTATCTGGTTCTGGCCCAGCTCGGTGTTCAGTCTGGGCCCCCGGCAGCTTTTAGACACGCATCAACAAAGTTAGTTGGTGGGGTCTTGGCTTACAGGCAGTTTGGCTCACGCTGACATGGCTGTGGCAAAAGAGGGGACTTCTAGAGGCTTTGAGAAAAGAGGCTTTATTTTGTGGGGGGGTCAGGGGGTCCCCCAGCCTCAGGTAAGTGCCTCCAAAAGACACCGGACCTGGGGCCGCAGGGCGTTTTTGTACAACAATTCAAAGGGGTGGGTACAAAGTGTTTAAACCAATAAAACAATTAAAACAATACATGCCAGCTAGATTACATAAACACTAACAAATCCCGAATAGGTCTGGGGGTGGTCTCTCGGGGTTTTGCCAACCACGGGCCAAAGTTCCTGGACCTTGAAGATAAGAATTTTGTGATGGACAAAGGGAAAAGATCATACATGAAACAGGGATGTAACAAAAAGGACCAATAAGAAAAAGGCTCTAGGCAGAGACTCTGGTTGTTTTAGAAACTCTTATCAAACTCTGACAAAATCCACTCTGAAACAAGGGGCCCTTTCAAGGTATCTACTATACTAAAACTTACAATATAAAAAAAAACTATACTACATTCATAACTAAAACTTAAAAAACATTTCTTGCACAGCCACAGTATTATTTTAAAGTAAATTGATTATGTTTTCAAAGTGTCTTCCAGAACCCAAGACAGGTCCTCTTCTGTCTTTTCAGTCAGAATATTCCTCTTCTCTTTCTGCTTATAAAAATAAACTAATTGAGACAAAACTGACCTAAATGAAATGCCTTTGAGTGCAGGTAGAGATTAGGAGGGCTACACCATAAGCTTTTGAAACATAACTTCCAGCACTAAAAATGCTACTTTAAAGCTCCTGGATTGCATGTAACATAGTAAATTTTAATCCTTAAGATTTTTTGCAGTTCTGGGATCAGATCTCTTTATCTAGGGTTTCCTAAGGATGTTCAACTTCACAAGCAGCTCTTTTTTCCCTCTCCTGCTCCTGGGCTGGCAGAATAAAATATATATTAAGTCTTGTTAATATTTATGTGATAATCAGAAATTTATTTCTAAATGCTTTTTTTTTTTTTTTTTAATTTAGGTGAGGAAACAAGAATTTTCTCAGTTCCAGCACAAACCAATTTATCAAATTTGCCTTTAATCTAAGAAGCAGAGCAGTATACACAGTTTATAAGTCATACATACAATTTCAACAGAAAGACCAGTTCATTTGCTCTATTAAACATGCCCAGCTTTTATCTTTTAAGTCATATCACATAATTCCTTTCTCCTGCAGCCAAACCATTGATGTGTCCACCACCTCTCAGTAACTAGAAAGTCTTCAGCACAAATAAAGCCAAGAGAAATGTACTAGTTGAGAAACTGAGATCATCCATTCAGTTGCTGTTTCAGCTTGATAGTTTAATTTTGACCAAAAGCTGTATTCTCTCCTCTCTTCACCTCACAGTTACAACTGCAGAACACATGTGAAAGAAGCATTCTCCAGTCTAGTTTTCAAGGGGGAAAAAAAAGACTGTGATGGCATTCAGAGAAATATGACTGATACAAGCAAAACCAAAGACAAAAATATCAGTGTGCTGGTCACAAGGGCATGGTTGAAGAACAGAGTTTTAGTTTCTGCACAGTCCCAGAGGACAAAAGTACTGTGTTAGCATCATGTTTCAATACACGCAGGCCTTCAGGGAAAAAGTCCTATTACACAAGGAATAAGAAGCAAGCTGCACTTCCCCTTTTGGGAGGGGAAAAAATGCCCTTTCCATTCTGACTTGCTTTCTCTTTAGGTTAATAGGAAAACAACTTTGTTTCAGCCAGTGGTACAATATACCAAAGAAACTATATTTACTCCAACCAGTGCAACATACGCTACTCAGGATTTTCTTCACTGTATTTTTTCAGTCCCAATAGCCTTGCTGGCATATTTAGCATGCAAATTTTTCAGAGCATAGACCCATAAAGAAATGCAATACTGACACAACTAGTTGCATGGCTCATCAAAATATTCATAGTGAGTGTAAAAAAGTAGAGCATAAATCTATATCTACAGCTAAAGCAAAAAGAGAAGATGGAGACAACAGTCCTATACATGTATGGCTTGCTTTACATACAGTATAGTTAGAGATGAACATGTAAAATTAAAAAGTGTATGTTCATGCTATATAAATCAGAAAAGTACCAAAAACGAACCAATATATTTGGGGTTCCCAAGGACAACTAAAACTGCTTGCTAGCAATATTTTATGCAAACAAAGGAGAAAAAATATAGGGCAAGTATTTGGGAAGTGTTTTGTTTTGCTTATTTTTAATTCCAAAGAAAATATCAGAAAATTCTGAATGGTAAGATAATTAAACTTTAAATATTTTTTTGTCAGTAGAAATTACTGTACTGTGCAAAAGCATACCCAGGAATTCTTACTGTGTTCATTATGCACAGACACTGGTTGAAACTTCATTTCAGGAATCAGAGGCTATATCTTTGTTTCACCTATGAGCTGAGACAAATCTCTTGGGTCCTTCAGCTTTCTCACCTGCAGAGACATGTTTATGTCGTTTTATGTGGTGGCTGAAGCAGTAAAGAAAGTAATACGTGAACATACAAATAATAATACATGAAGTAGTAGTACATGAAAATATACAAAAATATGTGTAAAATACGAAATTCATTTGTCCCTAGGGCACTTGTTCAGCTTTATTATTTATACACAGTAAGCTTATTTATAGAATCACAAAATGGTTTGGGTTGGGAGGGACCTTAAAAATGATCTGGTTCCAATCACCCTCCTATGGGCAGGGACACCTCATGAGCTTCATGGCAAGAGAAATCTGACTCAATACCAAAATATTTGTATGCAGCTGCATAATACAAAAAAAGCTATTTTTCTGTCAAATAATACTTTGATCAATTAATTGTAAACTGCATATTGGAACTATTTAAAAATATGCTTATTTTCTTTTTAAATTATTGGAAAATATAGGGTAAAGGAGAAGAACAGGATTTCATAATGATCTATTCAGTTGCTGGTAAGATTCAGATTTTCATTTCTGAAAGAAAAATAGAGAATAAGCTTACTAAATTTATAAACTACTCCAAGATACAGTAATGCTGTACATAGGAGCTCAGAAAAATAATTCAAATTGTTTCAGTTGGAGCTCTAGCTTGTAAAGTGGGGAATGAACTTCAGAATACTTTGAAGGATAGATAGAATCATAGAACTGTAGAATCATAGATTCATTTAGGTTGGAAAATACCTTTATCCCTTCTGAAAGGTTTATAAACATCCAGTGCAACACTCCAGTTGTGCAAGTCATTCCACCAAGTTTCCGTGACTGTCCAGGACTTGTTAAGACACTGTCACATGAGCTGCAGGGTCCTGGCATCTCCCTCAGCTCCTCCAGAGCTTTCCCCGGTTTGGGAAACTTCCTTTTATCAGCTGTTTTTTGAAGAAGTCTGGGTTTCAATGTTGCTTTTTAGGAAGATATGGATCAACTGCAGAGAGCCCAAAGATGAGCATAGAGAAACAGCAGAGGTCTGGAAAATCTGACTGATGAAGGCACGTCAAAGACATTGAGGCAGGAGACACTGATCTGCAAATGTCAATTAGTTATAAAAAAGAGAATAAACCCTTTTTTTTTGTCATATGTGGGAAGAACAGAGAATAGGCAGCTGAAATGGAGGAAGGGAAATTGAGATTAAGCTCAACAAGGCACAGAATGACTGGAAATCAATGTCAATGAAATATATTCCATTTCAAGTCTTGCAAATTTAAAACAAAACAAACAAACAAACCAGAAATGTGTCCTTGATTTGATGCAAAAGATCCCAATTTTGTGTGGGTAATGGTCATCATAACATCTTGAGGTATTTACTACACCTATCACCTGTATTTCTATGTTCATAATAATTGGAGAGAACTGCAGTTTTTTATTAACTCCAATGAAGTCATTAGGTTTCATACTGATGAACCTGAAAGGAGAAGCTGGCTTAAAACTGCCAAAAAACACTTAGACATTTTTCTTCTTGTTTTCAAATGGATGCTCATCTCTCTTGAGTCCACTGTTATCTTTGCTTCAAATTTGTGCTTCCAGCAGTTCTGTGCTATTGCCCCTTGTTTCAAACAAACAGCACGAAGTCTTAGGCATATGCTGTTCACTCAGTGAAAAACTTCTTGGAGCTTTCGCTGCATTGTGCATCCATGCACTGTTGAAGTCGACAGTTTTCATTTCCCAGAGATGTGTGGATGACAAAGATCAATGACTGCTTCACTGGAAATTTCATTCTGCTTCCAGAAGAGACATAGTTGGTAACTGAGGCATTTGGGAGCCCAACTTGCCTTTCAGAAGGAGGAGCAGGGAGCCTAGACACCATCACCCAAGGATCTCAAAGGATCACTAAATAGGATGTTCAATGAACAATGTGACTGTAACATCTTTCATGGTGTTAACAATGTTTTCTACTTCTTTTAATTGGTTGGAGATTGGTTTGGAGAAGCTGTAATAAACACCACAATCTCTTCTTTTCCTCTCTTCATAACACTCTCCTGTAAGGTTCAAGAAAACTGTGTTGTTTGCAAGAAGTCTGATGGAACAAAAACCTAGTAAAATCATTTCTCATCTTCTTTTTTTAAAAAAAGAAAATTGTTTCCTCAAGAGCTGGTGCTTAAGCTGTTAAATTTTTCATAGGAGAGTAAAGGATACTGGAAAGAATTGTGCCACTAGATATTTTTATGTGTTTAAAGTAAATTTTAACTGAAATTTCTAGTGGCAAAATTGAAAATATGATCTGTTGCCAAGAAAGCACTGTAAAATCATTGAGATTCACTCAAATAGAAAATAATTTAATATATTATCAGAAAGCATATTCTCATTCAACTTGTACTGTCCGAATAAGTTAGTCACAGGAAAGTGTAGGAGGATCTTGCCAAAATGCCGAAATTACAGCAATGTCACACAACCTTAAATTTAATTATTTTAATACAAAGCTCCTTTGGTCCAACTGTTAACTGACTTCCTCTGATGACACAAGGTGATTTAGCTTTTCCTATTATTATTGTTGTTGGTTTTGTTGTTGTTGTTACATATATTATTATTATTATTATTATTATTATTATTATTATTATTATTATTATTATATTTGTAGCTTCTTATTTGGTGACTTGATTGGGACAATTTTTAGTGAAGCAATTTTATAAGCTTTCAAATTGCCATTTGATGGAATGTCCAGTATACTCCTCTGTTGAAAGGTAGATGGGACTACACAATTTTTACTGTATAGACAAAATTTGTATGGTACAGACAAAATTTTGACCTGCTATAGTCAATAAATATGTTTTTAAGATATCAAATTATTGCCTCTCATCAGCAGTATACTATCAGTTTGAAATGTGTGAAAGATAAACAATTGAGGAATATAATATTCTGGATCCTGTTGTTAATATGAAAACAGGACATGGCTTTTGTTGTTATTATACTGACTTTGAAAACTTCTCACCTGGAAATTTTACTAGTAAATTTATGTCTTCTTCTGAAACTCAGCAACCTAGACTGACACCTCATTTGTTGTGTGTATTCACTTCAGTGATCTGCTGTTAACATAACTTCTTAAGCTTTGTCATTTTTCATAAAAAGTTTTTGAGGGAGTTTACGACAAACCATCCATTTTTAAGACACACTGACAGTAAAATAAAGTTTGGACAAAAGAAAAGGAACACAGTTTGAATATTTCTCAGTTTTCTCCTAGAACAAACCTCCCCTTAAAGTTTTGTATGTTATTATCTGAAGTTTGCTTTCTTTGTTAAAAATCTTGGGACAATTTCTGAATACTGCATTACTGTTATTTCCCATATAGTTGTTCTAGGAGAATTCAAATCTCATGACCAAGAGCCATCTTAGCTTATCACAGAGAATAGCTGAGTTAGTCTTGTGGTAAAAAGAAAAGCTGAGCTGACTGAACTATTTTCTATATTTAGAGTATTTGTTAATGGAAGAGACCCGCATATACGCATATTAGCTTGATAGTCCATTTTATCTAATAAAAATTACTACACCCATCCAAGTGAAGTGAAAACATTTATCATTATTAAAGGAGACCAATATTTTTCAATACTAGATCCATCTTTCCATCACTCACAACTTCATTGAAGTGTCAAGACATTCTATATGAGCTATCTCTATTAGAATCACAGAGAATCATTCAGATTGGAAAAGACCTCTAAGATCATCCAGTCCAGCAATTAACCCAACACTGCCATGTTCACCAGTAAATGGTGTCCTTAAGTGCCATATACACACACCTTTTTGAACGTTTCTAGGGATGGCAATTCCATCATTTCCCTATGCAGCCTGCTCCAATGCTTGAAAACCCTTTTGGTGGGGAAATATTTCCTGATATCCAATCTAAACCATCTCTGGCACAACCTGAGGTCATTTCCTCTTTTTCTGCCACTTGTTATCTGGGAAAAGAGCCTGACCCCACCTGGCTCCACCCTTCTTTTGGGAACATGCAGTGATATGGTCCCTTCTGAGTTTCCTTTTCTTCAGGCTGTGTATAGCCTTAACCTTATGTCCTGGATTGATGTTACACTGTATCCCCAATTGTCTGTTTGGTTTATGTTGGATTTGAGAGTAAACGGGAAGAAAGTGCACAGTTTGTTTTCAGGAATTGCAGACTGGCCTTGAGAACGTGAGTCACTGGCACCAGATGCAGGTTTTTTTTTCCTTGCAGCACTCACTTTCGCTTTGCTTTTGCTTTAGCTAGTTTAGCTTAGTTAGGGCTGAGAAGCTTTGCTTTTTTTTTTTTTTTTTTCCTTTTTTCCCTTTTTGTTTTTTATTTTCTTTTTTTTCCTGCCTGTTTTTTTAGAACTGTTCAAACCTCCTCCCCCAGACTGAGGACCCGGGGGGCGCCGGGGGAGCTGGCACCAGGACCCACGGAGACTGATCTGGCGCAGCAACGTCCACCAGCGCTGGAAAGAATTGAAGCAGAAACCACCTGCAGGAGGGACTTTGCTTTTCCCTAATTCATCATCCAGTATTGTTCAATTTATTGTGCTGGGGGAGTGTTTTGCTGGTCTAATAAACAGGTTTCTTTCCATTCTCTCTCTGAGGAGTTTTTTCTCTGAACCAAGTGGGGGGCGGGGAAGGGTTTCCCTCGGAGTTCTCCTCCCAAATTGGCCTTAAACCATCTCAACTTTTTGGTGGCCTGTACTGGAGGGGGTGGGGGGGGGGGGAAGACAGAGAGAGTGGAAAAAACCCTGAACTGGTTGTATTTCTTGTTGCAAGTACTTTGTATTGGTATAAAGCAATTAGTAGCTATGCATCACACCTTAGTATGTACCCTCTTCAGCTGATGCTAATATTGAGTGGCCATGAACATCAAGATGAAATTAAAGAAGGAAAAAGGAAAAAATGCCAGAACCATTTCAGACATTAGAGCCATGTCTCAAAACTTTCCAGTTTCAATAAATAATTGACCAAAACAGAACAGAACTACTTGCCTTAAAGTAAATAGGTACTAAGAATCCAAGGTAAGTTAAGCCTCTCAACTTTCTTAAACAACCAGTACATTTCCTATGTTTTTTTACATACCTGACATCTATTTGCATGCTTTTGTTGCATCAAACTGACCTTATTAACTTCCTGAGGTGACAATCAGGACAGAAAGCACGTAGATTAATGAAAACATTTGGTTCCTTTTCAAAAAAAGACCAGTTCATAAGGAAGCTGCATTGAGAGAATTGTGCAGCACAGGAGGACTGTGAGACAGGAGTCTGCCTGGTTGTGCTGATCAGCCACGTAGATTTTCATTTCCCCCAAGAAAAAGATAAATATGTACCATGATATTTTACCTGTTCAGCAAAGGATGGAAACCTCCTCATAATAACAGCATTATTTTCAGAAAAAAATCAATTTAAGAACAGTCTATTATTTTTGAACTTGATAACCAGTTTACTAGAGCAACTTTATACTCATTAGAGTACACATTTGTCAAACTGGTGCCTAAACTAATATTAAGAATGTATTTCAAACAAATATAGATAGAAATGGGGTCTATCATTGCTTTTTTCTTCCTGTGTCTGTTTCAAACATAGTTTAATTTTTAATTTAACACTGCATATTATTATAGTGTAAATATTCAAAGAATATATTTTGATCATAAATTCTTCATGTTAACGGTGCTGATACTAACCTTCACTGTAACAGGTTAGCTTGTCATCCAGGAGGAAGTGATATATATGCTTAATTTCAAGCATATGAACAGCAATTTTATAAGCTCCTAGGATACATAAAAGAAGCACCTCTATATAGTTTACTGAGTTAAAAGGAGCATTAAGAAATTTTAAGAAAAAATATACATCATAGTTATAGAAAAATGCTGGGTCTTGCATTTGTATGCACTGAAATGTACATCTTATGACATATGCATGAGTTTAACTTCATGGGTTTTTTTAACATGGTCCAATTTCATTTCCTGAGGTAACCTGGCACTGTTGTAGACCACAACAACACAGCCTCTGACTTTAGAAGGCTGAAAATTACTATATTACTAGGAATGTCTTCCCTTTTATACTATTCTACACCTAACAATTCGATTGGTGAAATGAAGAAAAACCTCTTCAATCACATTGGTCAGACTAGAGGGACATCAAGAAGAAGTCCCTCCTAGGGAAAGGAATGTAAACAAAGGTACAGCTACAAAAGTATGTCTCTTGTTTACAGAAAATTCCATGGGAAAAGAGTTTCAGAAAACCAAAACATCTCAGGCACGAACCAGGGCTACAGTAACTCATTTCCCTTTCAGGCTCATCTTCATTCATTACAACATGTGTTTTCTCAGTAGAAATTCACGAGGAAATCCACATCATTTTATATTTTTTAGCAGCTAAGAAAATAATTCTTTTTAAAAACAGAATGTAGTATTTTTGTGGTTAATGCTTCAGCATTTTGCTTACAGCTGAACCTGCAACAATTTAATATAAGCCACAAAAGGCAGCATGGAACATTTAAGCTGAACTTTATTATGGTTAGTGGACCATGTTATTAAATACATATTATTAAAGAGACATATTTTCAAATTCCATTGACTTTTAGATTGCAAGGAACACAATATAGACTTAATGACATACTTAAGGTTTCACCTAGACTAAAACTCATTACCTGGAGGAACTAAATACAAAACTTTAGCAGAAATACCATATGCACAACTCAAAATAGTGGAAAAAAAATAATGGCACAGTGGAACTTCTTTTTCTGAGTAGGCAATACACAGTCCTCTGCCCACCCTTCACCAGCTGCAGAAAGAGCTGCTTTGGACTATACTCATATAACTGGTATGTTTCCTGCTCTGTTAGGCAGTTTGCTAAGGACAGTGATTTGAGGTAGAGCACCTTCCCTTGCTTTTTGACAGCTGGGTGCAGGATTGCTTGGAAATTAATGTGAGTCATCTCTGAGAAGCTTAGGAGCTTCAAGTAACTACATTTATGTCAAATACATGGTCTGAATTTTTAGCTTTCTCTGAAGAAAACTCAATTATTCTTTCTAGGCACGGTAAAAAACAAAAAAGATGGAGTTTTCCTTAGCTTATACTGTTTAAAGCTTAGAGCTTTATATGAAGCTTCTAATGAACTTCATATAAAGGATAATTTGCATTATATGGCTCTGCACTTACATATTCCTTCTATGCATAAATTTTCAACTTCCCCAAAATATGGGTGTAAAACATTATTTAGGTGAATGTCTCTCCTTCAAATTCTTTGGTGACTACAGAAAAAGTCAATCCATACTCTGATCTTCTGAGGAGAACATGAATTTTTTCTCATATGAATGGGAATGAAATGTTTGGAATCATAAATCTGTACTTTTTTAACTTCACTTTGATTTACAAATGGGCCAGAATCACATTGTGAATTTCACTACAGTATGACAGCATCTTGTATTTCAGAGCCTTTTCTTTAAAAATCTGTCACAACTAGTATTTGGTCTAGATTAGGTTTGCTGACAGATAAAGTTGTTTTACAAAATTAAGTCAGCCAAATGAAATGTTAACTGTTCCCTATTATTTCTATGGAACTCCTCCATGTGGATCTTCAGGATGCACTTAATTGAGAAATAACCTATTTATTTATTTAAATATTACATTTTGTACATTATACTTAGGAAGTAAACAAAGATCAGTTCAGGAAATCACATGAGTTGACATGAGAAATTATTTCTAGAAATAAATGCATAATCACAATCTGAATACCTTTACTGGAGTTATAGAAGGCATAACTATCAGCCACGGTTCCTATAATTAAAAGAAATTTCTCTGTTGATTCAAAGTCATAGATTTCCATTTTTAAGCACCACATTTTTCCATTATTAAAAACTTTTTTTAATCTCCATTAACTTTTTTTTTTTTTTTAATATAGCACAGGAAAAGTGCTTGAAATCTAAATGCTACTTTTTCAACACTTGCCTGAAACAGAAAATAGAGCAAGAATAGATGATGAGAATATCCAGTTTGCTTTTCCCAGACTGGAGAACAATCTCAGGTATTACACTATAGACTTTTGACACTAAGGAATTTTCCTGGGGACAGAATATGATAAAGTCACCCAAATATCAAAAAAATAAAAAATAAAAAATTGTAAGACATAAATCCTGGTTTTTACTTCTCCATTACATCAGATTATATCTGGGCTGCTTTGCCTATGACTTTAAAGGAAAATCTTTAAATGGTGATTAAAAAAAACCAACCAAACTGACAAGGGAAGAACAATAATATAGGAGATTCTGGAACTGCACAAAACATACAACTTATCAGAGCACTTTCAATTCCAATCTATTCTGTGGTAAACACAAGTTTTTCCTGAACTCTGAATGTCTGTATCACTTGTTTCCACAATGCAGAGAAATGTAAACCATATAGGTGAAACTTTCACACCGCTGTAGCTTTGGGGAAAAGGGATACTGACTTCAGAGAGTCCAATACTAAAACTGAAGGACAGGAAAACACACATATATTAGGAGGGTAAAGAATCATATGCTCTGTCATTATAAAACCGTTCACCCTTGTATCTTTTATATATTCTTCTAAATAGACCACTTTTGAAATCTGAATTTATAATTTATTTCTTGTCTTTTCTCAATTTCAGCACAATGAGAAATGGCTGATGTATTCCTACTAAGCACATGATTAACTTCTAAAAGGAGAGATTCGTAACAAACCAACCTTTTTGAGTTGAAGGGCACAGTAATTGAAAAATATCTAATAGTGTCTCTTTTCTTGAAGAAAGCAAACAAAAATTCAGCAACAGAGTAATGAATTTTGGAGTGACCATGAGCTGTTAAATGAGCAGAGGTGGCTATTTCCACAAGTAAGCTATTTGTAATAGACTTCAAATTAGGAGGAGGAAGATCAAAGTTTTGAATCCTTTCAAAATCTCACAAGTGTGAAAGACTTCATACATTGTAACTGAAATAAAGGAATCTGATTAATCAAGTGCCTTTTACCTAAATGAGTGACCAGATGCACTGATTCTCAAGTGGAAAAAAACTAATAATTAAAAAAAAAAAAAAGGGTAAGAAAATTACTCTGGAAAAACTAGGTATTCTTGATGCAATGGCTCACAATTCTTTGTGTTAGCCTACCAAGTTACAAGTGAGTAATTCTTCAAAGCCTTTGTATTAAGACCTCTAGCAGGGAGTTGTAGACCCCATTATGGAACTTCAGCTTCTCCAGTACAATTTTTTTTTTTTTATCTCCAGGAGATATCAAATACACGACTTATCCAAGCAACAGAACTATGTAGCTGCTATGGTCAAGGAAAGCCTTTAGAAGAAAAGACTGATTTCTGTTTTACATGATCTTTCATTGTTTTCAATGTTCCAAGATCATAAACTTAAAATTACAGAGTCATGGAATGGCCTGGGTTGGAAGGAACCTTAAATATCATCTCATTCCAACCCCTTGCCATGGGCAGGAACACCTTCCACTAAACCAGGTTGCTCAAAGCCCTGTCCAACCTTGCTTTGGACATGTCCAGGAATGAGGCAGCCACAAATTTTTAGGAAACCTCTTGCATTGCAAAGTAAAGAATTTTTCCTAAACTTAGACATAGTAATTTCAATTCTGCAAGGAAAAGCCTAGATAAAAAATAATTGCCAAAGTTAAGAAGCATACAGTTACTTTTAATGACTTCAGAATCAAATTCAAGATATTTTATAACCTAGATTATTTATCCAGCCAGCTCAAGACATTTAGTCAGAAATATGTGGTTTGAATATATGAGTGTTTATTTTGTCGAAGTAGTTTTGCCCTTGGTATCACTTTGTTTTGTTCAGAGTAATAGCAGTATTCAATGAATCCTTTACTGAGATGATTATATTACTGGTCATCACATTATTGACTTGTACACAGCAATTGAGCGATTTGTATTAGAACCTGCCTACCGTGCACTTAGCTGGATTATCATGAAAGAGGCATAAATCATTTTTTATCCAGAATGAGAGTGTTCCTTCATTGAGTCATCATACTGCATTTATGTTTACTCTTTATCTTAATCCAAGTTCAGACTTAGGTGTTGAGAAACAATTCAAAACATTCTGATGTCAGTTGTTGCTCTATAAATATGTGCTTTTGGTGTGTTTATTGAAGCCAAATATGTATGCTTTAACACATTCATGAGAAAAAAAATCACTTTCCATTAGGTCTGTGCATTCCATTAAGAACACAAAAAATACACCAGAATTAACATACAAACAGGAAAAATGCAATTTTTTTTTTTTTCACAAGCAAACCAGGACACTTACAGCACAGAAATTCATCAAAATCACCTTTATAACTTCACATTTCCAGTTGTACAAACAGTAAAAATTCAACTCCTGATTACCAGAGATACATCTTAGTATGCTTCAATAGCTGAGATCCAGCAAAAAACTGCTTGATTAGGAAAATGAGGAGATAGGTAGTATGAGAGGTGAGAACATGAGATCATTGAGGTATCAATTTCCTCTAGATAGTAATTTCAGAGTAGGAAAAACCTAATTAGAAGTAAAAAACAAGAACAAGACTATTGATATCTTTTCTGTTGATTAGAACATTTGACCAGAGTCATAGAATAGATTTTTTAAAAATTATATTCATCATACAGTGAAACTTTGGGAGTCTGAGCCTGAATGATCAGTCCCTCGGTTTCCCCGTGACTCAGCTCCCAGCAACTTGATAAAGAGAGGCAGCCTTGATCCAGTTGTCCAGGAAAAGAACTTTAATAATCCAAAAACATCTAACAAGAAGGCATGCACTATATTAGGAGCAAATTGGAAAAAGACAGTAACAAGGGCCAAGAAGCAGGGTCCAGGGTCAGTAGTTATACATCCTGGTGCAGGGAGGAGTTAAGGTGGGGTCTGAGGGAAGGGTCCAATAGGGGAGAACAATTGGGAATATTAAAATTTCTGCACCAAAAATCAACCTATGGTGACATAAAGAACTGGCAACCTTCTAGCAATAATTTGCATACTTGAACTGAGGGAGCATGGGAGTAAGTCTCTTGCTTACTATACTTTAGAAAGGGTTTCTCAGGGCATTAAGCTGAAGTTTTCTTCTTCCCTAGGGAAACCACTCTACAATACAGTGAAAATTTTGAAGACCTCAATCTCAAGTTCATGAGTTGATTAATTACTTAGTCCACCTTGTATTTGAGTCAGAGCGAGGGCAGCAAAAACATTAACGTTTTCCTCTCTCCCAACTGATTGAAGGAAAACAATCTAGAAATAAACCACATAGCAATTGCTTTGGCTTTGTCACTACTTTTATTGGCTTTAAAACAAAGATGAGAAGTGAGTGGGTTTTTTGTTTAACCCATATCTTATTTCTCACAATTTTACTTGAGTATTTTTTATGGAAAGAAATTCTAGCATTCCAGGCCAAAATGGATCTCCTATGCCCGTCAAGATTTTGTCTGATGCTGTATAACTTTATGCAATTCACAAGCCTGATGCAACTGATACAAAAAATTAATTAATTGAATTTACACGAATAACAATAATGTTATTGGTTTAACCAATAGCTCACATTGGAATTCATCCTTTATTCATGAGAATTTCTAGTTAAGGAAAATGTGATGAGAAAAATTACATGGGTTATTCCTATACGGCACAAAATCACAGATATAGGACCTCAAAACTTTTATTCAGTGCTACAATTTTTGATGCCCTTACAAGAAAAAGAAAAAGGCAGATATGAGAAGGCACTACTAACATACACTAGGGATATGTTTTTGTCCAATCTTTGTTGATGTCAATTAACTACTTACCTGTTGTTATTAAATACTTATTGCTTATGGATGGGGTGTCACAGATGTAAAATGACAGAGCACAGACAAAATCTTGGAACTAAAATGAAACACAAGATCAACAAGATCAACAAGATGGGTGAGACACTGGAAGTAACTACATGCTGCCAGGCTTATGCACAAAGTAGTTTTTGGGAAAACTTTAGAAAAATAACAGCACCATCAGATGGCAGTATCAGGATTGTTCATTTTTTCTCTAAACAAGGAAATGTGACCTGTACTGTAAATCACTGAATTATCAATTTAATCTGACAGGCACTTTTCTGATCCTCAAAGTCTTGCAGACACACACATCTCCATAATTTAACTGTAAAACATTGTTCCTATCAGATGATAAACACCTGATTGAAAAGTTACCCTTTCCAATATTTCATCCATTCACAAAAACCTTTAAAATTTTTCTGTGTGAAAATCCAAGCTTGACTTGTTTCATTTCCCTCCTTGATACTTCTCTGTTTCATCCTGGCTGCTTTTGAAACAGGCAACAATCCCATCCACTAGACAGGATCCACCTATCTCAGTGGGAGCATGCCATCAGCTAGACTGGTGTAGATAAGACAGGAACTATGCCCATCCTTGTAATTAAAACTAATTCTCCTACAGATTTTCCTTGTCAACAGGGACCTGCAAATGCTCGCTTCATGTGGTCAGGTATAGCAAGATGCTCTGATCAGTCTTTCCTCCTTAAGAGATTCTGGTGGGTGTTGGTACCTCTGGGAAAGCACATCAAAGGGAAAAATGTGAAAAGTCACAGAAGTCAAAAGGAAGAATGTCAGCACTGGCAGTTGTAGGTGCAAAAGTCTGTTAAATAGTGTTTAATTACTGACAACACCTACCACTGTTATATCTTTATTAGATCTCCTTCCATCTTTGGCATAACTAAAAGCATGATCTTAATCCTATTTGGTGAGGGCAAAATTTAGACTAATATTTTTTCTCGAAGACAAAAAGCCCTCACAAATTTATATTATATCTGGGGGTTTTTTTGTTGGAGAAATGTTCAACAAATTCAATTAAAGAAAAAAGTGCAGTTAAGAAAGTGAAGAGACTAACTGTGATCATGTGATTTAAAAAAAGAAAAAAGTCTTTCTTTCCCATTTATCTATATCATATTAGAGTTATCTAATTTCTCCAGAGTCACACATTATCTGTTTCATGCTATTTTTCACATAGCTCTGGGAGTAACTTGTACATAGTCTTCACTAACACACAGATTTGCATTATCATAATTCCATTTGCATGCAACTAGGCAAAAAGTAACCCTTGTGTGTATGTTGTCAGCTGAAAGGCATAGGAGAGGCAAAGAATATATTTTATTAAAAACTTCAAATGTAATTTAATTCTTAATAGTATTACTCTGGGATTTGTCCCTGTTTTAGGTAGAGTAATAACAGGATTTACTCAAGGATGATTTAGGCATTAAGTGCCTAGACAAATGCTTTCTATCCCTAAGTAGAAACAAATTTAGATTAAGGATGTAACTGACCCTTTTGTCATCAGTGACAAGTATCTAGAGAAGCGAAGAGTATATATGTGAGCTTTCCTGAATCAGGTGCAGTGACAGGACAGAAAGCATAGAAAGCCATAAATAGTAACAAAATCCTAAAAGACCAAAAATGGATTTTTAAAAATTAGTGGAAATACATTTTTCCATTACACAGAAAAACACAGATTTTCATTTTTCAGTAAAATATCTCACAGTGACAGAATACACTAAGTAAGTGTATCATCCAGTTGCACACTTGACTCCAGAATGCAAATGTACATATGGAAATAAACTCAGCTACCAAAACCTGCTGTAATGTGAAAGAGCAGCAGTAAGGGCAGAAGTTCAGGATAGTGACATTAGCAGGAACACTGAATAGGAATTTGTCAGAAGGATGGGACTGGGAATACAGAAACAATAAAAGACTCCAAAAAACAATTATTTTCAAACCTTTTTCCCTTGCAAAAACTATACAAATATGGAAAAGAACACCAAGTTGTCATGGGAATGAGCTGGTTTGCAGAAACAGCAAAGCAGGACAGGTATGGGCAGAGAAGCAGGACCTCAGAGAGGTAAAGGCAAGGTGGGGGAAGAAGGCCAGGCTGATGCTCCAAGCAAGCTCCTGACACCTCCAAGAAATCCAAAGCAAAATGACTCCTGTTTTGTCACAGTTAACTGAACTGCTTTTAGGTGCTAAGGCTCCTCCCACAATGTGATTTCCCAGGCATTTTTTCGCGGGCGTTCCTGCTGGGTATCCGGGCACTCGCCCCACCCGCTAGTGGGGAGGTGAGGTCTCCTGCAGCTCAATCTTGGAAGCTTTCCTTCCCCTGACTGGCTATCAGGTGAAGCCTCCCCAGGGACAGGGTGCCCAGCAGGTGTACAGCCCCCAGAGCAAAATAATACGTTGAGGCATAAATAAAAATCAGACTGGTTCCTCTCAGTACTAAACGAGAAGCCCTGCTGAACTAGAAACTATGTTGAAGGTACCTAGAAATTCTATGAGGATTGGGCACAATCCCAGTTTTAAAGTGTAAACAGGGTTGCATAAACAACTGCTCAGATCTTTCAAGCCTCTCCTCAGTGACAAAATACTTTGCTCTCTCAATTTTTTTTTCAAATTTCTTTCAAGATAGAACACTAACCCACCAGCAAAAAAGTTTTCTACATTATTTTTTCTTTTTTGCTCTTCCTTGATGCTTTATCTACTCCCAGTTCCAAAATATCACAATTCCCAATTGTTTCTTTATTTGAACTCACCCATCTGTTGACTTTTTAAATATTTTGCCCACAAGTTCAGTCACCACACGGCAAGAACCAAGTTGCAGAATTTCTTACCTCCACCCTACAGCAACACTCCTCCTGTGCAACTGAGAGATGAGACTTCAAAGGAGGGATGCAAGAAGTCCAAGCAAAAAGAAATCAAAAGCCTGAGCAAAAAGAAACAAGAGTTGAAGTCATTGATGTCCAAGCAAAAAGGGGTTTAAGTAATTTATTTTCCTCTCAGTTCAGCTGAGACTAACAGCTCATACTGTTGCAGTTCTAAGCAGTTACAGCTCTAAGCAGTCCTGTCCTTAAGCAAGAATTTCCCAGTAGTTACAGAATCAGCCTATTGTTTGCATTACTTGGCAGCCTTACAAAACTACAGAGTTTCAAAAAAAAAAATCTGCATATGCTGTACTTTCCCAGTTCTTCTCATATCTCTGGTCGTTTATCCCATGGCCTGTATCCACCAAGGCCAGGGTATCATTAAGTTCCATTGTGCTTTCTGTTTTGTCCCCCATTTGTTTTCCCACACACTCCTATAAATACTTTTTGAATTTCATTTACCCTTTTCTTTAAATATCCACATTTTGCTCTTACTGCCTTGGTGGGTGTTGCAGCTTTCTCATATTCTTGGATTATTGGAAGTACTGATGTGTGTTTGCAGACAGAAATAGGGTAGTAGAGGGACAAGATCACCCTCAGGAATATCCAGAAGGAAAATACTCTGTGATTAAACTATAACAACTGTTCCAGAAAATTGTTGCTAACTAAAGCATCATTTCTGAGTTCCATGTTTAAAAATCCTGAGAGGGGACATAAACTAATTGCTTATAATTTTTTGATTGGCAGAGGTCACTAAAACCTGACTGTTGAGACCACAGACTAAAACATGCATTTTATTAATTCTATGGGAGGAATGAAGAAGGGAGGTCTTTAACCATCGCACCAGAACAGGCATGTTGAAAGTATGTTTTATAATTCACCTCAGGGCTGAAGTTCATACGTGTCACTGTTAAAACATGCAGCAGGCCCCAAGCTATTAAATAAATTAAATTCAAGAAAATTATTGAGCTAAAATTTATAATTAACAGATGTTATTTTAGAAGCCTCTTTAGGCGTTGTGAAATTTGATCATATTTAGAAGTAACTTGATGATTTAATGATTGGTCAGCATTTATAAATAGCTTACTGATGTTCTAATGTAACATTCTTCATTTAGTTAAATAATAACCATAGCTCAACTCTGAGGCTATATTTTCTTGATATTTCTTAACTAATTTAGTAAGTTCCAACATATTGTGTAAAATAACTCAAATATTCAACAGCACAAGTTTTTAAAAACTTGTGAAAATCTGGGGAGATAAAGGGAGATGACTCAAGAAACCTAGATTTGTCAGGGCTTTTTGTAAGATGATTAATAAATAAATTATTAAGGTTAGGTTTTGGATAATAGCTGACAATGTAAGAAGGATTGGGCAAAATTGTCATAGGCAAGAGGAGGGAAAAAGAATTAACATTTTACTTGTTCTTTTCCAACTGAAAATAAGATCAGGCAAGATGGAGCAATTATATAAAATAAAAAGCCAAGTTTTGACCTATGATTTTTTTTTTTTTTAAAGAGGTTTCTTATCCTTTCTTCCATGGATCAGTGGATCAATTGGATAATAAAAATGGCTGTTCTGGAACATCTTGTCACTTAACCTGACCATTACTTCTTGCAATACTGCCTATTCCAGGTGTGCTATTTTTAAACAAGCATATATTATCTTACTCTGCAAGTATCTCACTTATTTCAATCTATTATGAATAAAAATGGTATTTCATCTTTAAACGAAATACTTTAAACATCAAACCATCTCACTTCAACGTATATTGCTTTTCCTTTACATATGCCATTACAAATCCCAGTTTTGGCATTCTCCATTTCAGGTTTTGACACATGCAAAATACTAATATATAAATCTACCATGCTAAAACAGTAAGAACACTTGTAAGGCATATAGCTAATGAACAGCTCTTGACTGTCTCATACACATGGAGTTCTGAGAAATTTACAAAAGAGGAATGAGGAAAAATATTAGGGAGGAAAAATAAAAATTTTCATTAATTTAAAATAGTAATTTTTATTCATAGATTCTTATGAAATATGTAGGTTTCCTAACATTCTTCAGTGAAACAAAATATCAAACTTAAGATGCCTCTTCATTTTTCTGTCATTACTGAAGACTTTGATAATGACCACATAAAGTTCTGAATAATTTATGGCATGACATTTCTAAGTACCTCCAAAGAGAGAAAAGGAATCTTCATTGAATGACCTTTCATGCACAAAGCATTTTTCCACAGACATAAGAAAAGTTTTATAATTATACTGGCACTGTTGAACATCGTTTCAGTGATATATAGAACTTTCAGTTAGACCAGTGTGAAGCCATCATATCTGAAAAGGATAAATTTTAGTGCTCATTTTCTGTAGCTGAGAGAAGCTTCAGTTTCTTTTTGAGTTTTAAAATCTTAAAATATCAAGTGAAATAAGCCAAGACATTAGCACTGAAAATTCTGAAGTCTGAAATTTCCCTAGTTCTTGAAAATGATTGAATTTACCATTATTTTTGATATGTTATAGATTCGTAATGTGATGATTTGCTCTTGCAGTTAGGGGATGAATATTGTGTGTATGTTAAAAGACGTTTTATTGATGTATAGTTATATTATTGTGGTTTGTTGTTCAGATGTCCTCTGTTCTCCCCATAGTCCCTTTCTCCCCCTCTGTATTCTTGCCACCAGACAGCCTGGGTTGTCCAAGACATGTGGAGGGAAAGCGTGTACATGAGTCCTTTGCATGGGGAAGTTGAGAATGGGAAAAGCTTGTTGCTATGGAGGCACAGCATGGCAACGCTCGACTTCCAATCAAGTTGCAAGAAGTAGTCTCCACCAATGGAAGGCAAAGAAGAGTTGACTGGCAGGCTTTGGGAGGGGCCAGGGTTGCCTGATGCAACCCCCAGGGGTATAAAAGGTGGAGCAGCGATTTTGTAGATGAGCACGTGACTGCCAGTCACAAACTTCCAGCGGCGCTGTGCTTCTTCCTTATTCAGTCCTTTGTTGTATTTTGTTAAGGTTTAATAAACCTTTGAAATTTTAAAAGTGAAAGGTCTTTTCTCACATAAGAACTTGTATTGGTACTGCAATAAAAAACCATTTTGGTTTTTTTCCTTTCAGGGAAGGGTGCGGGCTCTGGAAGTTTTATTTTGTGCCAGGAAAGAGTTAAAACTTGCCCAGGCCTGTGGTGATCTCTGCTGGGCTGTGGCTCTGGCTGCAGGGCTGTGGAAACTCAAAGCCGTGCTGATGGGGCAGGCTGGTGGATTCCTTCCCCTTTACCTTTCAGTCTCATGGGGTGGACTCAGAAGAGCGGAGTCATCACTGCCAGCGAGCATGGAGCTGCTATCAGAGGCTGCAGCCTCCCCTCCTCGTCACTGGCAGCTGGGGGGAGAAGGGCCCAGGGGTACGGCCAGGGCTAGACCCGGCTCTCTCCCCCAGCAAGGGGGAAGCAGCAGGCCCCGGGCTGGCTCCCCCCCAGAGCCAGGGTTACCTACTGGAAAGCCGGAAGGAAAAGGGACGGCTTGGACACAATCAGGATTTCATTTGGGTAGGTCCAAAGTTGTATTCTCCTTCCTCAGTGGTCAAACAACATATCAATATCTAAGAACTGGCTTCTGATAGGTCCCTGTCTTTTCTTAAACACTTCTAAGGTCCTGATAGTGAGCTGTTTCCACTTTAACTAAAAGCCAAGCTGAGTTAACCCATGACAATATCTACCCCTCGACTTTGCGAATATGCATGTCAAAATTATTATTAAAATTACATACAACATACAACTTTTATTTACTTAAAACAATAAAACTACTTCGCTCTTAGAGGTTTACTATAATTTTACTTAATTTACTGACTAATACTTGTTTTGCTTTTAGAGATGTTTATTTTTAAGAAGTGTTACTTTTGTATGTATGAGTCTTATGACTTGAAAGAAGCTTGGGAAACTGCTGATGGGAGGGGGCTTCACAGAAAGCAGGTTTCCCTGGGTGGTTGTCTTTGTGACAGTTAAAACTTATAAGAGAACTATTTTAGGTTGTTAGTCGGTGAAAATTTCCTGGTAAACTAAGAGAAACTTTTTTTTAGGCAACTGATGAAAGTTGGGGGTTTTTTAATAGTGAAATTGACTGAAAATCACAGGTTTTGGTTTTTTATGTTGTTTGTGAGAAGGTGAACAGTTTGTGGGTGAGGAAGTGTGTTTTGAAAGATTCGTTTTGATTCTTATTTTCTTCTTTTAGTGTGTGTTAATAAGTCTATTTTTGTATTTTTAAGGTGGGCTTGCTTACTTATTTTAAATTTTACTTTACAGCAGAAAAGACACTTAAACTACTACACTAAATTTAGCAAATAGAATTTAGTGAATGTGAAACTACTGTATAATTGGTATTTCCACCCAGTTTCAAACAAAACTAGTACAGTGCTCTTCTCCTGTTATGTTTTGGTTTTGTCTGGTTGAGATTAAAGGTATAAAAGGGTATAATTTCTTAAATAAAGTGATTCCCTTGTCATGCACAATGGGGTCTATGCCTTTGTTCCCCATTGCTACGAAGTGGCTTTTGTGAGAAGCTGCTAGAAGGTTCCACCGTGTCTGACAAAGCCAATCTCTGATGGCTCTGAAGATGGACATGTCAGAGAGGTTGGTAATGCCTCTGTGATGACATATTTAAGAAGAAAATCAAAAGAGTGCAAAAATCAAAAAAGGGTTTTTTTCCCAGGGGTGGCGAGGTGATACTGCCGCAGGTGTGGAGAGAAATGTGAATTGGAAGGGACAGATTGCGTCTGCGGAAGACAATCGAGCTGTAACGGAGCAGGGCCAGGCACATCTCTCTCCAAGATAACCCTTATCGCAAGGTCACAGACCCCTCTCTCTTCCCTTACATACCAGTACTTTTCCACTACCCTTAAGAAACTAGTAAGACCCCCTATGACGTAGCAGAGCCCAGAAGGTACTTAAACCCTGTGTTTTAGATAATAAACGCATTTTGACTGATTCGCCACATTGGTGTTTTACTGAGTCATTGCCCGAACCCCACGCTTGTAGCTCGTGGCGGTCGTGTCTTCATTGAAACCCAGGCCACCAAGATGATGGCTTAATAAAGCCGCAACATATTTGGTGCCGAAAGCCCGGGACTGGAGCCTGGGGGACGGGAAACGCCTGGACGGTGAAAGACGGCGGTACCAGCAAAACCTGGAATACCATGGAGGAAGCGGGGGACGCCCTAAGAACCAGTAATCGGCGATGGAGACGATTATTCAGGTTGTAAAAATTATGGAGGAAAAGTGGGGAATACGCTTAGAGCGAAAGAATTTAAATCTTGCTATTGCAAGACTTACAGATTTGGGCACAATTCAGCGGCCTGTTGATATATTGGACCCAGAGAGATGGCAGAATTATACAATTGCCCTCGCGAATGATACGATAACTACCGGCAGTGGGAAAGCCCTCAAAGCGTGGGGAAAAGTAGAAACGGCTTTGAAAAGGGCGAGGGAGGAACAGGAGGCATGGAGCGCGGTGAAAACATGTTTATTTACGGTCTCACGGCAAAAGGAGAAAGGGGGTGGACTTGCGGGACCCGCGGGACCCCCGGGGGATGCCCAGACCCGCGGCGGGAACGAACGGGAGGAAGACGCATTGGACCCTCCCCAAAATCCATGCCCAGTCACCCCGAACCCTGGGGGGGGCTTTCCAGCTGTCCCACGGGACCCCCCGGACCCAGGGATTCCTCCAGAGCCCCCCGAAAATACCGCGATTCATCCGCCGATACTCCCCCCCCGCGCCCCCCCCGCGCGATTTAGATCCACCCGATACCGGCAAATTAACGGGTCCGGAGACGCTGCCGCCGCTCTTCGCGCGGGACAGCCGCTCTCTAGAACCCGGGAACGGACCCACCGCCCCTCCGAACCCCGAATCGGAGATGCGGGACAGCGGCAACCCATGGTCCGTCTGGCGAGAACTCTCGCGAGAAGTTAGAGAAATAGAGTGAAGAGCCCGCGAACCGCCGCAATCGGCAGTCCTGGAGCCGTCCGCGGCGGCGCCGCGCAGCGTCCCCGTGGCCACGCCGGGACCGCCCGTCCCGCGCTCGCGCGGCGATGCAGCGGCCGAGCCAGGGTTGCCGATACCGGGAACGGGCGCGCCGCCACCATATTGGCAAGATGGCGACGGCGACCCGAGTCGGGGACGGGGTCATCGACCGCATGGCGCCGAAAACGCGGAAGTGCGGCTCCGCGCGGGGACGCATGCGCGGGAGGGAGGCTCGGACGTCCCGGTTTATATTGCGCAAGCGCGGGAGAGCGAGGAAATGCGCACGCGCAGTTGGAAATCGTCCCCAAGGTCATTTTACAGAGGAAAGTCCCCCTCCGGGGGCGGGCACCACGCGCGCGAGGGGCGGGGTTGGGACGGCCCTCAGGAGGCGTGCCGGCGCCGCCCCCGAGAGGCGGGGAAAGCCCACCCCTGAGAGGCGGAACGGGGCAGAGCCTGGGAGGCGGGCGAAGCCTGCCCCTGGGAGGCGGGACGGGGACGAAGCCCGACAAAAAGGCGCAGCAAGCCGGAAGTGTGCCAGCAGTTGACTTCCGACTGCGAGGGGGATTACAGCTCAGACGCTAGTCTTACCGAGAGTTCTGAGACTGGCACAGAATCAGAATCGGAAATAGTAGAATTTACAGATTTTTTACCAAAACCGAGCAAAGCTTTTTACAATACAGCGGAAGCAACACAATATAAGCTTACTGACTGGGGAAAGATAAAGATAGCTTGTGCAGAGTGGCAGCCAGCAGCAGCCATCCATGCTTTTCCAGTGCGTGTTACTGGCACTAGACAGAATTTAAGACGAACTTACACACCTCTGAGTACGAAGGAAATACAAACAGTGGTGAAGGCAATTCAAGAAAAGGGGTTAGGGTCAGCTGTTGTGTCCACTTTAATAGACGGAATTTTTAGCAATAATGACTTGTTGCCTTTTGATATTTCTCAGATAACCCGAATGCTTTTTGACGGAGCAGGATTGATTGTTTTTCAGCAGGAATGGTCAGACCAGTGCACATCAGCTTTAGCCCAAGGCTCAGGACAGGGACAACCCCTCCATGGCTCTACCCTGTCCAGGCTGCTGGGCAAACATGACGACGTAGTTACTCCACAGGCTCAGGCAACACTCCTCACAGCAGAGGAAGTCAAAGCAACAACAAGAGCAGCCAGAGAAGCCATAAGAGTTGCTTCTCGAGTGGTGGACAAGTCATCACCATGGTCCACAGTCAAGCAGGGAGAGAGCGAGAGTTTCACACATTTTGTGGATCGGCTGCAAGCTGCTATTGACTCCTCCACACTGCCTGTGGAAGCAAGGGGACCTGTAGCATTGGATTGTCTAAAGCAACAGTGCAACACTGTTACTAAGGACATCCTACGTTCTCTGCCAGCAGGTGCTACTTTAGCTGATATGATTAAACATGTGGTAAGAGAGGAGCAGTTGATTCCTGTGCAAGCCACAATTCATACTATAACCAATGCATTACCATGCATGAAGTGTGGCCAAACAGGTCACTTGGCAGCTAACTGTCCTCAGCCAGCACAGCAACCTGTGACACAGCAACCTGCAGCAGCACCCCCGACCCAACAGCGCCAGAGACCCACCTGCTGGAGCTGTGGGAAAAAGGGTCACATAGCCAGGGAATGCAGATCCAAACTCCGGGGAAACGGGAGAGGGAGGGGGCGTACGGGCCATATTCAGCCTCCTCCCATTCCGAGATGGCCCATCTTTCCCAACACCCAGTGGGCTGGGGGACCTTCGTACCCCATATATACACAGGAACCAGTCAGTGTCACATCTCCACTAACCATCCCAGGGCAGAGCAGTGCAGCACCACCAGTGGTAGCTATGCACCCCCCACCGTCACAAACTGCGCCAGTGACACAGGGTCAGCAGGGGGCGACACAGAGCGGAATCCCTGGGTGGCCCTAGTCATGGAGGTGGGGAAAGACCCCCTGATCGTGTGGGGAGTGTGCCAGCTCTATGGCAGTCGAGATCCTCATGTTTTTGGACTCAGGTTTCAAGCGGACACGGGGTCGGACTGCACCATTGTACCCTTAATTTATTGGCCCAAACATTGGCAAATCAAAGAAGTCCCTCCAGTAAATGGAGTGGGAGGACAATCCAGAGCTTGGAAAAGCACCCGGTTGGTAGCCATAACCGTTTACACAAAAAAGGGACCAGAACAAACCGTGGCAATTTACCCCTACATTTTGCAGAACTCTCCACCCCTGATAGGGAGAGATGTCCTAGCCATGCTCGGAGTCAGGATCACAAATTTATAATGAGGGCCACTGCTGTGCATCCTTTGTTACCAATCAAATTGACTTGGAAATCATCAGACCCTGTTTGGGTTGAGCAGTGGCCCCTCTCAGAGCCTCGAATCACAGCCTTGCTGGAACTGGTTGAACGAGAACTGCAAAAGGGTCACATAGAACCCTCCACAAGTCCATGGAACACCCCTGTGTTTGTGATTCCCAAAAGGTCTGGAGAAGGCTATCGCCTAGTCCACGACCTGAGGGAAGTGAACAAGACAATCAGACCCATAGGTCCAGTTCAGACACTGTTACCTATGAACTCAGCCATCCCTGAAGGACAACCATGTGCAGTATTGGACATTAAAGACTGTTTCTTTTCAATACCTTTGCATCCTGAGGACAAGGAACGATTTGCCTTCTCCGTGGTTTTCCCAAATGGCAAGCGACCCAGTCTACGCTTTCAATGGGAGGTGCTCCCCCAAGGTTTGGTGGACAGCCCAGCGATATGCCAGATCACCGTGGATAAAGCGTTAACACCAGTCCGACATTCCTACCCTACCGCGACCATCATACAATACATGGACGACATCCTAGTCTCTGCACCATCAGCGAGCCAAGTGGATCATCTGGTGTCCACGATCACAGAGACCCTCCAGGCCAATGGTTTTGAGATTGCGAGCGCAAAGATCAAAAAGGGACCCTGTGTCACCTTCCTGGGAGTGGGGATCACGAATTCCTATGTGACACCTCCCAAGGTGAAGGTCCGCCGAGACATCAAGACGCTCCACGATGTGCAACACCTGGTGGGATCGATGCAATGGCTTCGCAACATCGTCCTGATTCCTCCTGAGGTCATGGATCCTCTGTATGACCTCCTGAAAGGAAAACACCCCTGGGAACCCAAGGAGCTGACACCGCAAGCAGCAAAATCCCTCGACTTCATCGAACAGCAGATGTCCACCGGCACACTTGCCAGATGGAACCCAGCGATACCTCTGGACTTGTACGTACACTTTACACCAAAGGGGGGAGTGGGAGCACTGGCCCAAGGACCTTCTGAAAAGGCTCGACCGATTCAGTGGGTAGTCCTTGGAAGACCAGCTTGTGCTTTTTCCCCAGCAATAGAATGCATTTCAAATCTCATCATGAAAGGCAGGAAGCTTGCCTTGAAACACCTAGGGACCGAGCCAGCGAGAATTCATCTTCCTTTTCGCAAGCAAACAGCCACAGAGTCAACCACAATCTCAGAACATTTAGCCCTTGCTCTCATTGGATTCGGAGGAGAAATCTTCTACTCCACCAGACCACCTTGGACTCAGCTGCTGACCATAGTCGACATAGACATGCCACCGAAGGTCATGGACAGACCACAGCCAGGACCAACAGTTTTCACAGACGCTTCTTCCACGACTTCCACCGCAGCAGCAGTGTGGCAGACAGAAGAGCAATGGCATTGCATCAAAGCATGCGATCCCACACTGTCAGTGCAGCAACTGGAAGCGACAGCAGTGGTTTTGGCGTGTGGACTTTTCCAAGACGAACACCTGAACATTGTAACAGACTCTATATTCGTGGCAAAGCTCTGTCTGGCTATGACAGGACCAGGTGTGTCAACATCAACAGCAGCCCTGATGCTAGAAGAAGCACTCTCCTCACGAAAAGGCACAGTATCTGTCATTCACATCAACAGCCACAACCCAGTCAAAGGTTACTTCCAGATCGGCAATGACAAGGCAGACACTGCAGCAAAAGGCGTCTGGACGCTGCAAGATGCTCGTCAATTGCACGAATCCCTTCACATTGGTCCCAAAGCACTGGCAAAGAGATGCGGGATCACCACGACGGACGCCAAACATGTAGTGGCCACCTGCCCTCACTGCCAGAAGTCACCCCTGTGGACCAGTGGGGTCAACCCGAGAGGTCTCAAGCCCTCAGAAATTTGGCAGTCAGATTTCACCTTGTGTCAACTGTTGAAGCCTCAAGCGTGGCTTGCTGTGACAGTGGACACATTCAGTGGAATAATCGTGGCCACACAACATCGCAAAGCTAACTCCAAAGCCACAATTCAGCACTGGCTGACAGCCATGGCATGGCTTGGTATCCCCAAGCAGATCAAAACAGATAATGGTTCCAATTTCATTTCTAAACCAGTGCAGGAATTTGCTTCCAAATGGCAAATCACTTTAGTGCAGGGTATTCCATATAATAGCACCGGACAAGCTATAGTTGAGCGGGCAAACCAAACCCTGAAATCCAAAATAGAGGTGTTGGCAAAAGCAGAAGGCTTGACCAACTCCATCCCCTCAGGAGAGCAGACACGTATATTGGTAACTGCTCTGATGGCATTGAATCAATTTCCTAGAGGAAATGAAACAAACAGTCCCATTCAAAAACACTGGGCCTCCAAAGCAATAGAGGTGGGCCCGCAGGTTGTAATTAAAAATGAGCTGGGTGAGTGGGAACGGGGCTGGAGATTGATGCTCACGGGGCGAGGGTATGCGGCTGTCAAAAAAGACGGGAAAATCAGATGGTGTCCTCTCAAATCAATTAAACCTGATCTTCACAATGAGCAGGATGAGACTAATGAGAATTGTGAGTTTCTGTTTACAGAACATGCTGGTAGGGCGGCCACGTAATGCCCATGTGCCCCTCCAAGAGGAACGAGACCCACCACCAAAACGTCAGACAGCGGCAGAGAAACCCACGCGAGTGAGACCCAGACATCAGCGACATGTCTGCGTGATTTTGTTATTGGGGCTTGTTGCTAGAGGACAAGCCAGCCCAAGTTACTACCCACATCAGCCGTTCAGGTGGGTCATGAGACACCTTACCAGCGGTAAGGTGCTCAGAGACATCACCACACCAAACGCTCCATCTTTCGTGCTCCGTTTTACAGATTTATTTCCAGGACAACCAAAGGTAATTCCTAGGTCTCCACACTCATCACAAATGTATCTATCCTATTGGTGCCCAGCTTCGAACCCAGGGAAAAGCTATTGTAATTTACCTGGGTGGGGATACTGTGGGCATTGGGGCTGTGAAACCATTGTTACAGATGCCAGGCCGTCAGGGCCTGGGTGGGACCCACCAGCCCCCGACAAGTTCCTACAGTTCTCATGGGCACCGGCAGGTTGTAAACCGCCTCTTTTTTCACACGGAAGTTCCTACCGAAACAGTTATAAAATCCCCAAATTCCGAATTTGTATATATTACAACATGACGGTCTTGCAGCCTGATGATTTTAGCTGGACGGTGGGAAGGACATGGACAGTGGTCATTCAAAAGTCGAAAGAGTGGGTGAATGTGCAAATTACCAGGCTCCAACCATCAGCACCCCGAGCGGTTGGACCCAACAAGGTGATTAAAAGCACACAGATAGAGAAAAACATAACTTACCCCAAAATCCTACCCACGAGTGTCACCGAAGACCAAAACAGTGATGAGAAACCTTTCCAGATAGGCCGTTCAGCTAAATCAGACCCAGACCCAATCCTTCGTATGTTAGATGCTACCTTTTTATCCCTGAATGAATCTAATCCTGACCTAACTAATTCCTGTTGGCTTTGCTATGAGGTTCAACCCCCATTTTATGAAGGAGTTGCTGTAAATACCTCATTCACTTACTCCACAGCTGATGCACCACATCAATGCAGATGGGACACACCTCGCAGAGGTATCACCCTGAGTCAGGTCTCAGGTTGGGGCAGGTGCTTTGGCAATCCAACCCTAGCCAAGCGAAAAGGAGATGTTTGTGCCAAAATTGTAAAGCCCAACAGAAAAAACAACAAGTGGGTTGTCCCAGCTTCATCTGCAATGTGGGTTTGTCAGAGGTCTGGAGTGAGTCCCTGTGTGTTCCTTCCCAAGTTCAATGATTCTAATGACTTCTGTGTCCAAGTTCTGATTGTTCCTAGGGTCCTGTACCATTCTGATGAAGAGGTGTACAGCCTTTTCGAAGAACCCAGCCGTCTTCGCAAAAGAGAAATAATAACAGGAATCACCATCGCAATGCTGCTCGGTTTAGGAGCAGCTGGAACGGCGACGGGTGTCTCGGCCCTAGCAACTCAGCACCGAGGACTGTCTCAGCTGCAGATGACCATAGATGAGGACTTGCAGAGGATCGAGAAATCCATTTCCTACCTGGAGAAGTCAGTCTCTTCACTCTCAGAAGTGGTTCTGCAGAACAGGCGCGGACTAGATCTCCTGTTCATGCAACAAGGAGGTCTGTGCGCGGCCCTGAAAGAAGAGTGCTGCTTTTACGCAGACCACACTGGAGTTGTCCGAGACTCAATGGCCGAGCTCCGAAGCAGACTGGCTCAGAGACAAAAAGATAGAGAAGCTCAGCAGGGCTGGTTCGAATCCTGGTTTAACCAATCTCCATGGCTGACCACTTTGATTTCCTCCTTAGTAGGCCCATTGGCAATGTTACTTTTAACTGCCATCTTCGGACCATGCCTGCTGAACAAAATAGTCTCATTTATCAGAGCCCGCGTGGAGCAAACTAACATTCTGTTCATGCACCAACATGAAATGCTGTGAATCAATCAGGAAATTGCCGATCACAAGCTTTTCCAAGCTTGCCTGGCAGAAAACTTACTCAGGTTTCCCGAACTCCTTCTTCCTTTTGCTAAATACTAACCTTCTACCTCATTTTAGTACCTATATACATATATGCATGATTAAGTATTAGCCTTCTACCTCATTTAGCATCTATATATATATATATATATTGTATAACTACCTCGTTTTTTTTGTGATAGAGGGAGGGGGAGATGTGGAGAGAAATGTGAATTGGAAGGGACAGATTGCTTCTGCGGAAGACAATCGAGCTGTAACGGAGCAGGGCCAGGCACATCTCTCTCCAAGATAACCCTTATCGCAAGGTCACAGACCCCTCTCTCTTCCCTTACATACCAGTACTTTTCCACTACCCTTAAGAAACTAGTAAGACCCCCTATGACGTAGCAGAGCCCAGAAGGTACTTAAACCCTGTGTTTTAGATAATAAACGCATTTTGACTGATTCGCCACATTGGTGTTTTACTGAGTCATTGCCCGAACCCCACGCTTGTAGCTCGTGGCGGTCGTGTCTTCATTGAAACCCAGGCCACCAAGATGATGGCTTAATAAAGCCGCAACACGCAGGCCATCCCTGGCACAGCCAGCAGCAATGTGCCGCAATTGCTGCCATCTCAGCACAGCCCACAGTAAACCTTACCTGCCTGGCCACCCCTAGCCAGCCATGCTGTTGGCAGAAGGGCAGGGGCAGCGGCTTCTCTTTCCCAGCACCGCACATGAAGAGAAATGTTAAATAGTGCCAGCACTGCGGCAGATACCACTGTCCACTCAGTGGTGGCGGGGCTGCATGGCCAGCAGTGAAAATAGGGTGAGCAATTCCCTGACACAGAACCTAGACAAGATCAATCTCTCAGTGCTGCAGGATTCTGTAGGAATTTTTGAATTGGTGGAACTTGGTATGGCAATTTGCTCATTCAAATGAGGAGGAATTATTAAATATGGTGGGGAGAAGTTCTGTTAAGGCTTACATTTCTTTTGATGTGTACTTTTGTTGTTCCAATATGGTTTTCTGCCCTTTTCTCTTCTCCCTTCAATCCTCCCCTCCACTTTTGTGACTACTGCCTGGCAGCTCTGGCTGACAGGACTGTCATATACTTGCCCCTTGTAAGAGGGGCAGGGAGCAGGAGACACTTGTTGCTGGGAGGCCTGGCAGGGTAACATCACACCAGCAATCATGATACAAGAAGAGCTCCATCAATGAAAGGCGTGGAAGGACTGACTGACAGGCCTCGGGAGGAGTCAAGTTTACATATTAGGATGAGGCCACAGACCCTAGCAGGAGTCAAGTATGCATATATGGGCAAAGCCACGGAATGTGGGAGATGTCAGAAGGACATATAAGGACTGCTCATGAATATTAATGAGGCTGATGCAATCTCAGACATATAAAAGGCCAAGACACCATTTTGTGAGTTGGAGCCTCACTACACTCCCAGTGCTGTCCCCCTTTGCTTTGTAATTTTAATGGGTTCTGATTAAATTTTATTTGCTGATTCCTGCCCAGGGTTTGAGTAATTAATAACATTAGCAATGATTCTTATGAGCAGCAGTAGTTCTCCTAGTCAGAGAAGAGGAGTAACTGACGATATGAGAGAAAACAACATGGCAGAAACAAGGTCTGTGGAAAAAAAAATGGAAGAGGTGCTTCAAGTGTAAGAGCCAAGATTCCTCTGCAGGCCGTGGTGAGGACCATGGTGAAACAAACTGTTCACTGATAATGCATGAAGTCCACAGGGGATGCAGAGATCCACTTGCAGCCTGAGAGAAAACTGCTCCTGCCAGAGCGGGTGGGTGCCAGAGAAAGCTGTGATCCAGTGGGAGATGCTAACAGAAAGAGAGGGCCCCTGCTTCCAGAGACAGACAACGGTTGCTTCCAAACTAGAGCAGCCAGTCCTTAAAAAACTGCACCCTGTGGATAAGTGACTCACACCACACCACAACACTTTTGGGAAGACTGTTTGCCTGTGGGAGGGACCCTGTGGCATAGCAGAGAAAAAACTCCTCTCCCTGAGTGAACAGAAGATCTCGAGTGACAAACTGACCAAAACCCCCATGCCCTGTCTTCCTGTGCTGTTGGTGAGAAAGAGGGAGGGGCTGGGGGGAGAGGGGGAAAGCTATTTTAAAGGCTTCTTTTACTTCTCTTTATCCTCCTCTGACTAATAATAAATAATAATAAATTTCCCCTATACCTTTAAATTTGAACTTGTTTTGCCCTTAGAGCAGTTTTCTCCCAGTCCTTAACTCATGAGCTCTTAATTTTTTTCCCCCTCTCCTCTGCCCAACTATAGCAGAAGAGGGTGAGCAAATGACTTTTGTGGGTGCCTGTTGTTTGGCCAGTATCAAACCACAACAGGTATCCACAACTTCCCTGGTCAGCCTGTGCTAGTGTTTCACCACCCCCACGATAAAGAATTTCTTCATAATAGTTAATCTAGATTTCCCCCCTTTCAATTTGTATCCATCACTCTCTGTCTTGTCACTAGAGTTCCTGATAAAAATTGCTTTTCAGTTTCCCTGTAAGGCTCCTTCAGATACAAGAATGTTGCTATAAGTTTTGTACACAATCTTCTCCAGGCTGAATAGACCCAATTCTCTCAGTCTGTCTTCCTAGAGTAGGTGCTCCAGTCCTCTTACCACCTTCATGGCCTCCTTTGGACTGGCTCCAACAGTCCCCTGTGCTTCCTGTGCTGGTACCTCAGAGCTGGATGCAGCACTGCAGGTGGGCTCTCTCCAGAGCAGAGGGGCAGAATCCTCTCCCTCCTCTGCTGCCCCTGGGGCTTTGGATGCAGCCCAGGATTTGTTTGGCTTTCTGGGCTATGAGTGCTCACTACTGGCTCATGTTGGGTTTTCATCAACCAACACCCCCAAGCCCTTCTCCTCAGTGCTGCTCCCAATCACTCATCCACCCAATCTTTTGGTCTGTCTGGGATTGTCGCAGCCCAGGTATAGGACCTTGCAATTGGCCTTGCTGCACTACACAAAGTTCCCACCTCTCCAGCCTGTCCCAGTCCCTCTGGATCCATCCTTCTCTCCAGCATGTCACTGCACCACAGAGCATGGTGTCATCAGCAACCCCACTGTCCATGGTACCAACAAAGCTGTTGAACAGAACCAGCCCCAGTATTGAACCTGAGGGACCCCACTCATCCCTGGTTTCTACATAGACAATCAATCAACCACAACTCTTTGTGTGAGGTCATCCAGCCAGTTCCTTATCCATGGAGTGGTCCATCCATCAAATCCATATCTCCAAGTTAAATCCTGGTTATTGATCTCAAAGACTTTTGGTTAAAACACTTTTTGTTTTGGGCAAGAAAAATAAAGCAAATGAAACCCAAAAAATTCCAAATATGAACGTGTGGCATAGGGTCCCTGTCAGGCAGGAAAAGGAAGGACCATGACCTTGTATGCCAAGCCATTATGCAGTAGCTATTATCTCCTATAAGAAATACACCAAGACATTCAAGACTGACTCAGGTTCAAAACAGTTCTTGAAAACAGCTCTGCCCAAGCACCTCACTCTTTTAAAGCACTGATGAGGAAGGAAGGTTTTACAAAGCATTTGCAGTGTCCTAGAGAACAAGACAGACATGTATAGAAAATAAAGGACTATAGAAGACCTCAAAAAGCATATGTTAAAAAAGAAAAAAAAAAGATTAAAAATGTCAAGGAGCCGACATGTAAGAGAAAGACTGTGCACAGGAGACAAGTATAATACATAACAGAAAGAAAGAAAATAATTTTACCAGTCTAAATAGCTGCCTTTCCACTTTATTTTAATCCTTATCTGTAGATAGTGCAGTAAGGTCATGACCCTATGAAATTATTCATTCCTCATATTAGCTTATCAGGTAATACCTCAACTACATTGAAAGAAAGCGACTTGAACAGTATAATTCCCTCTAGTCAACACCTAGCTATAAATTTAGTTAACTGCACAATAAGCTGAAAATTACCTTTCTGTAGAAAATCTGTTCTTCCCAAAGCTTCTGCATTGCCATTGAAGTATTGGTGTTCAGGGAAAAAAAATCTATGTTGTTTTTATAGTATCTTTGAAAACATGTTTGGATGATATAGAGGCTCAGTTCTAAATATATTTTTTTTAATTTAATGTTTTTTCCCCACATTTGTCTCCAGGAGGCACAATAGCACCTAAGAAAAAACTAGAAGTGTTGGTTCAAACAGAATTTGCAAAGATAGTGTGGCAATCACCAAAGATAAACATTTTGTCGCAGGTTTATTTGTAATATTAGATTTTATTTCTGGACAAATCAAACTTCTTTATTTACAAAATTGAATATTTGCCTTTTTGTTTTATAATCTAATCTTTTTCTCTAAAAAAAAGAATAAAACATCAAAAAACCCAAACACTACCACTATTACTACCAACATATATAGACTAATTTCAAATGATAGCATCACTTGGAAACAAAATGTTTTGACTTTCCAGAAATTGTAATTTGGAAAATTGCAAACGCAATATAGTAAGATCTTCCTGGTGATTAGAATTATTTTTCAAATACAACCCAGAATTGCGAATATTTATTTTTTTTTCCCTCTGGGGAATCAATTGTTCTTTTTCCCATGCTCCACTCCCCCAGACAACCAAACTAACACTGCAGATTATGATCAATGATTAATATTTTTGAGGGAATTGTCAGATCTTTAACACAGTCAGCAAAGCTCTGAATTTCTTACGGCAAATAATTTATTAATCTGAGATTCATCTCTGCATAAGAAATATCATAGTGTTCTAGAAATGACTCAATAATACCTGCGCCTCATAAGCACATTGCCGTTTTCTATTTATTGTGGAAAAACCACATTACTACTTCTTTATTTTAATTTCATTACAGTCATACGTAAACTTCAATATGAGGCTAATCATATGTGGAGATGGATTTTTTTCCTTACTAAAAATCTATTTCATCATTTATACAAAATCTCTTGTATTAACTTTATTATTTGGATTACCATCATGTATGGACACACACAGACGCACAGACAAAAATGTAACTGAGACAAAAAAATTTTTACCCTCTGAGAGGTCACAGCTTGATAGTCTTTCAAGCCTTTTTTTTTTCCTTCTTACTTTTGCAATATGCAACAGATGTGTTTTTCAGAAACTTTTAAGGACCTTTTTTTCAATTGTAGTTGTATTTTAAAGTGACAGAGGAGGTACAACTGACACCAAAGAAGGCTTCAAGCATCAGCAGTTTATTGCTTTCCAGTATAATCTTTTCTGGCCTTCATCTTAGGTGCATTACACCTGTGTGCCCTCTCTACCCTTTTGTGATTGGTCAGCACACCTCAGCACACCTCAGCACTCCATGTTTCATTGCCTTTAATGCTGTTCACTTGTCCTACGGAGTTGTAGCCCACTAGGGATGAGGCTCGGCTGCAGCCCCATTCCCAGTCACCACAAATTGTGTGCCTACATTAAAGTAACCAAAAAAATAATTTTCCAGTCACTTTTCAATATGAAATAAAAAGCAAAATCAAGGCAATGTTTCCTCCATGGTGTCTTAGGCATTAGGCTTGAAATCCTCATGAAACCTAATTTTCAAAAAGTGAAATATTCTCTCTGAAAATCTTTTCATTTTAGGGTTCACTGAGATTAGATGCTCACCATCACTGATCAGTACGGATTTCTCAGTTTCATGATGAACCAGAGGGTTATAATTTATTTTAATGAATTAATCATTTGAACTCACGTGTCGAGGCCTGAGATTTCTTTTTTTGCCTACACTTACTGATCTTCATGATGCCATCATAACCAAAAATATGTCCTACCATCCATAGTAACACCTCACATAAGCTGCTGAAGCAAGTTGAGGAAACATTACGAATTATTCATAATGACCACCTGTTTTGTCTGGGCCTGTTTGAGTTGCCTGAGACCATTAAACACAGGCAGCTCAGTGATCTCACACTACCATGTAAAATAGACACAAAAACTGAGATTAAAGAATGATTTTGTAGAAGGGATGAATCCCCTCCTTGAGCAACAAACCTGTCATAAAAGCACCATGGCTAATGGATTTGTAGTGTAGGTAGAAGCTTTTAGTCAAAGTGAGACAAAGATGTGATTGACAAGAACGATTGTACCTTTTAGTGGTATTCAGAGAGCTGAAGGGATATAATGCACAGTTATTTTGCTAGTGCTGCCTCCTATTGTCTGCCTTTTTTCATCATTCTGCAGCAAAGGCTATATTTATCTAGATGGATAATTTATATTTACTACTATTTCAGTACTTTGCACGAGTTTTGACAGCTATGGAATGTTCCAGAAACACGTTTTGGTGTGAGAATGCTAGAGCTGGAGGATAAGGTATAAAAGTAGCCATTCAGTTTGTCTACTGCCATTTGAGTCCAGCAAGGGTAGAACTTGGCAATGTCAATGATGGTCACTATTGTGGGTTAGATTTCTCAGATTCATTTCTTCCCATTTGTTGCATTTTGGAGAAGTGAAAAGGCGGTGGTTTTCAAAGTGGTTGAGAAGCAAAAGGGTTAGCCAAGCACTCTAACATACCAGTGTAATGGCTTGGCCAGGGGAAGGGAGTGTTGCCTGGGGAATGGGTTTTCCCACTGGGAGGTTTTCAGGAGCTGGTATAATGTGGGAAGTAGTAAAGGTAAGAAGACTTTCAGAAAGCTGTGAAAGCTGGCCTCAGAAACAGAAAGAGCAGAGAACTTATAACTAGCTGCAGCTGCAAAGTCTGAAAGTAGAAAAGTTACAATAGTACAGCAAGCAAGGACATGAAACAATAGTTTGAGTTTTTACACTTGGCTAAGATACACCTTGAGACTGCAGAAAAATATGCCTAGCAAGATAGTAGAAGGTTTTAAGCTTAATAATGGAGTCTTGTGTATTGTTAATAGAAAGCATACTAGCAAGCATTGTTTGAAGCAGATACGTGTACGTGTGCTTTTAGTGATTGGCTAGAGCAACAGTTTGTAAGCTTTAGTAATATGCTATTGGCTGGAAAACTTTTAAAATGCCCTGTAACAATAAAATCTGTGGCTGCTGCTGGCAAGACGTGAGCTGTTGCCATCTCTCAGTTGTCTCAACCATGTAATGAGACTGATGCCACAATAAATCTCGTGGAATGTATCCCAGCAGTCCCATTCCATTTGTGAAAACCTCCAACACAGCGTAATACTGCAAGAGGCACTGCGTCTGAGTCCCGGACTTTTGCCTCAGGGGTGGGGGGCTGGCTTTGGGCCCCTTTTCTCAGCTTGGCGGACAAGGACACCAGTCCTGTGTCTCACAGAGGGTGTTTGGCTGTTTACTGGGATAGGGCTACAGTTTAACTTGCCACCTGTTCCTGCCTGCTACTCTGGAGTTGCTGCTACAGCTTGCCATTGGGAATGGTACCAAACCAGCTGCTCCCTGTGAGTTTTGCAAAAGAAGCCACCTTGCATCCTCCTCCTTGCCCAAGCTCCTACACTATGCCAGGAGGTTGCTGAGCTTGCATGGGAGCACCCTTGAAGCCATGGAGGAACCATTGCAGCCCCTCAGCTTCACCAGGAGCCAAGAGTGTCCCCTGCCAGTTGTGGTCATAACTACACCAAAGGGAAAAATTTACTTGATAGGTGGAAGAACTTGAGTTATTGTTTTTGTTGTTGTTTGTTCTGTTATATATATACACATAAATATATATATGTATGTATTTATATAAATAAATATATATACCAGTAAAGAACTGTTACTCCCTTTCTCATATTTTTGCCTGAAAGAACTGTAATTTTGAAATTACAATAATTTGGAGGGACGGAGTTACCTTTCTATTCCAGGAGGGTTCCTGCCCTCCTTGGCAGACATCTGTCTTTTAAACCATGAAGGACAGTGACCTAAGTTTACTTCTCAGAAATAAGACCTACGTATTGCAAAGATATCTTTCTGCATAAGGGTTTACACAGATGTTTGCTCTTGAGAAGAAGTATCTCCAGTGGGGTAGCACAGTGTGACACAATAATTGGTATCCTGCTATAACATAAATGCTGAATCAGACCAAGAAGTTTATGGAAGATGTGTGAGGCCATTATTTACCAAATGGGAGTCAAATATCTATCATGACAACAGAAAATAAAAAACTATTTATTTAAATTAAACTCGGTATTAAATAACAGCAAAAGTAACAACAGCAGATGACCCACTGTGCTGGTTTTGCATTGATTGACATTTAGTGAGGAGGGTAAAAGCCACCCACGGAAATGATTTTTCTAAGAGAAGCTGCTAACAGCTCCCTCTGTGCTTGACAAAACCAATCAGTGACTAGTTTTGTTAACCTTATTAAACCACTAGAAAGCTGAACACACTCAGACATAGACTTTAAAGAATACAGGATTTTAGGAAAATTAAGATTTTAGTTAGAGGTAGGCCCTGCTGTTGTTGGAGTTAGTTAAAAAGCTTTGTAGTTAGTTAAGAAAAACTTTTTCCAAATAACTGATTGCTTGTCAACTTTATGTTTGCTTAGCTGTGCTTGCAACAAGAAATAGAGAATCTGATAAATAGGTTTAGGGACACAGGACAATTACAGAGACTCCCAAATTCTGAAACTCATTGAAAGTCACGTACCTGAGGAAATGGGAATCCTACCAAAGCTCATTTGTCACATTTGCATTGAAAAGGTAGAAAGTTCAGAGCAATGAAGAGTCATTTTACTTCCTCATTTTAGGCCCATGCCTCTTGAATGGGACCACCGACCCAATTCAAAGGACAAACTGCACATGCTTCATTGCTTTTTTGCTAATTAGCATATGAAGCGGGGAATGGGATGTACCAGGGTTATGAATATGCATTTGTATTTTGGATATTCAACAGTTTCGTAAATAAAATGACTTTGTGATTTTCTGTAAGGTGTGGTATGTTTTTGGGAGCTATCCTGCATGCTGCCTGGTGCTGCAATAAACATACACTTTCTAACTGCAAACTGTTAGAGAGTTTTTGCCCGTCTCAGTTGGATATCGGTGTTAGGTGGATATTCATATTTTTAATAAATCAACACCTCTGTGAGATTCACATTTTAAGATGAACAAGCCCCAGGAAAAGCTCTTCTTCTTCTGGCCTGGGAACAGGTAACAGGCTGGCCTGGCCTTCTCCATGTGGCAGGGCCAGGCTGGGCAGGCCCTCCTGAGGGGCCAGACCCATTCCAGGGGAGTCTGCTGGGCCTCATCCGGGCCCAGCCCCAGCAAATGCCAGGCAGGGCAGAGGAGGCTGAGACGCCCCATCCCAGCCAGGCCAGGCCCCAGCAGCTGTTAATATCTTGCAGCCAGGCTGGTTTCCCCTGCGGTCAAGCCAACCCGCCCCGCCACCTTTTCTTGCTGGGCCCCTGAGATCCTGGCACAGCCTCCAGTGCAGCCTGAAATCCATCATTGTGATGAATTCAGCCACCATTGACCATCTTGACCATCCACAGGCCCTGGGCAAGATATTAACTCTTTCACTGCCCAGATGAAACTTGCAGAACATTGATTCCCTATCTTGAGTGAGAGAAAAGGATAGAGTGAAGATACTTAGAGAAACAACATTAAGACACCAAGGTCAGTGAAGAAAGAGTCAGGTCCCAGATGGGAGGAGAATGAGGAGATGCTGAACTCTTAGGCTGAAATTCTTTTATAGGGCCATGGTGATAGACTTGATACACTAGAATACCCTTTTAATTCATGAAAAAATTATGCGGAAAGGGAGGGTTCAAACTGCAGACATGAGCAAAGGCATTCCTGCTGAAACAAGTAAATGTTGAAGCAGCTGTGATCTCACAAGAAACTTGAACAGAGAGAGAGATGAGAGTAATGAAGACCTTCTGCCCCCAGGGAGAGAAGAAGAAGACCTCTGTTCCTAGAGATGAAGATGATCTCAGAGACAGATGAAGAGAATCTTTGCTTTTGAATATCTTTTCCTTAAAATAGTACTCCGTAAGTTTGACATGGCCCATTAATGCATCTGTGGGAAGGCTACATGAGATGAGAGGAACTTCACAATTTCAGATCTCCAAGTGGCTGCTATTCATGAAAATTGAAGCCAAGAGAGAACTGTTTTCTTGTGAAGAAGTCTCCATGACAGAGTAAAAGAGACTCCTCTCCCTAAGAGAACCAATGAACAGCTATTTTAGAGGTGGTAAAGTCCCAGGTTTTGTCTCTGTATGTTGTCAGTGGGAAAGAAAAGTAGTTTGTGGGGGGAGGAGAAGTGTTCTGAAGGTTTTATTTTGATTCTTTTTTTTTTCTTGTAGTTTTGTTAATAGAGTTTTCTTTATAGCCTTTATAAGTTTGAGCCTGCTTTGCTCTTCTCCTAATCCTATCTCGCAGCAGAAAAAGTAGAAAGTAGTTCTAATAGGTGCATTGGCATTTAGCCAACTTTAGACTCACAGCATTATTTGGCACATTGACTGGGAAACTCAAATTGGCGAACCAGAACCACAGTACTAAACTGGTGTTTCTGCCTGGTTTTGACCTGCAACCGCCACACCCACAAAGACTCAGCTTTTAGTGTGTATAGATGCAGGTACTAAAAACATTTTCCCCAGAGATATTTCTAGTTGCTTTAAAGAAATTACTGTGATATTTGGGATGCAAATCAGAAGCCAATTTCTTACAAATTTTTTACTTTAGTGGAGTATTTGACAAGGCGGGTGAATCCAAAAAAAGCATTTATTTTTCTTCCTGACTTAGCATGAGAATCTTGCTGTGAAGGCCAGGCACAGGCAACTCACCACGATGGCTGCCTGGCTGAAACTTATCCTCAGAAGCACAATTTCTATTTCCTTCCCTTCACAACATGGAAAGTATTTTCTGAAATTCAATTTATAGTGCTTCAATATATGATAAATATTCTTTGTTCTGGAAAGCTTCATTTATTATCAGTAGGTTTTGTGACTTTACGGAAAACACTTTACATTCAGATCCACTTTCTTTATGTCTAATGAAGAAAACACAGAACTATGACTGAAACCATTTTTAAGCTGAATAAACTTCAACAGAATTGAAGGGAACCCCATTAGTTTTCACTCTCAGATGAACCAAGTTCTAGTCACTCACAACTCTAGAATATTAAGTTTGAATATAAAATATGGTTAACTTCCCTTAATTGCCTTTTATGGAAATTTAGTGGGAATAAACTAAGCTTTGCTATCATTCAAGCATAATAGCGAGAAAAAAAAAAACTTCATTATTGTTTGTTAACATAAAGGGTAGAGTAAAGGATATGCCTTATGGATTATTTTTGATATGCAAGTATTATGGCTATCAAGAACAAGTGATTTGTTAAAAAGGAGTTTACTACTGTGGCATACTTAGAACAGTATCTCCAAATGCATTTCTTTTATCTCTACCTTTGAACCAGTTCTTGTATTTATCTGTTTTTATTATAAATCCAGAGCCAAAAGAGCAGTTCAAGCATGTAGAATGGACTTCAGCATGCATGTGCTTAAATGCCCTTTCTTAAATTGAAATAATTTCCTGATCTGAAACCACAGTTAATGCTGAGTGTGAGAAATGATGCTCACTTTTAAAATTTTGAAGGTTAATAAAGCCTTAACAAAAAAATACAACAAAAGACTGAATAAAGAGAAAAAACACCACTGGGAGCACAGAACTAAGCCGCCATGTGCGTGTCTACAAAATGGATGCTCTGCCTTTTATACCCCTAGCCTCTCTTAAAGTCTTGTAAGTCAACTCCTTCTTTTTCATCCATTGGTGGAGATTATTTTCTTACATCTTGATTGGAGGTCATGTATCATTATGCCATGCCTCTTAGTAACAAGCTAGCCCTCCCTAAATGCCCCAACTACCAAGGCCATCCTGTGACAACAATACAAGGGGGAGGGGAAAGAGGACAATGGGAGGATATATTACAATAACATAACTATACATCTATAAGCCTCCTCTTAACATACACATAATATTAATCCCTTAATTGTGAGAGGCAACCATTGCATTACTCATCTATAACACTGAGAATTGTGATAAAACTCAGATAAATTCTCTATACACATTTGATGATTTTTTTAAGGGTCAGTGAGAGAACTATCCTTCAAAATAAGTAGAAAAATAGTAATTGGCAGAAAGTCTGAAGGCTACAAAAATATCAAGTAAATAGAGCTGCTGGTGAACAAAATGTTACCCCCAGCATTAATGTCCTTGCTTATGGTCATCAATAACTCAAGAAAATAAATAATATGTGCCCACACCCAACACATTCACTATGCTTTGTACGTTATGTGGCTGCTGATCTCTATGATGACATTTTTCTTCACTCCTGAGGAAAAGTAGAATAACTCATGAATGTGGTTGACACAAGAGAGCTATTTCTCTGTTCCTCTCCAGCAGAGGTAAATGTCATCACAGAGATCAGCTAATGTTTTATATTCACAGAGCAATGGGAACATACTTTTGGCTATTTGCACCTTGCGTTTTAAAGAGCTGCCACTTAAAATCTTCATATTAATGCAGCTCATAGTGATCTCTTTTCCTGTGGGTTGGTAGGTCTTCAAAAGCATGTCATACCATAACAGAGGAATGGTCACTTGTAACTCTAGAGTTACACTAAATCTCTGATCATTTATGCCATGTAGCATCCTGCCTTTCGTTGAGCCCTGCATTAGCACTTGATTATGCTGGTTTGAGAAATAACAGGCATCACCTCTGGAGAGTTTGAGATCACTTTGCTTTGTGTTCCTCCAGCTTCTTAACCAAACAGTAAGACAAGCATTGCAGTCCAAAAGCAAAGCCTACTGGACTAAACATGCTATCCAACATCGTTTTGTCTACTCAACAAGGAATACTTTCATGGTTTTTCTTTCAGAATAAATGCACCTTTGATGTTGTGATTTCAAACATCCAGACAATACTCTAAGAGGTCCAGGTGAACTGTACAACACACTTTTCTCAGGAGCCTGCAGAAGAGCCTATCCAGCCCCTTAAGGCTACGAGAAGAGATTCCCAGGCAATACCACAGGCAGGAGGCTGCCTCAGTCCACGTTGGCCATAAAAAATGACAAGATGAACGATTTTTCTATTGCCTTTTCACATTATCCAGCTTTCTGGTTGTCTGTCACTCACATACCATGTTATCAAATGGAACAGTTTCCTGCTGTTTGGTTACCAAGGAGGTAGTTCTTACAACTCAGGCTGCTGAATGGACATAGCAATGTTTTCAAGTGATGACTCAGTTTCAGATGTCTCAAGAGTCACTTGAATACATTTTTTAATTATGGTCCTGAATTAACAATTTTTGTTATGTCCTTCTGTATCAGCATTATTTCACACAGCTCTAATGCAACATTGCCAGCTCATTCTGCAGTTTAACAGTGAGAGCTTGTATCATCAGTCAACATTTTATAGGAAAAATTTATTGAAATATTGACAGATCTATCACACTGCTGTAATTAGTTCATCATCTTACCTGTGGAGAAATGTCAGAGCTACATCTCTGCATACTGTATCTTCTACACTGCTCGTTTCTGACAATTCATAAAAACCCCAACAAATCAAGCCAAACTGTGTTCTTGAACTCACTTCAGTTGATTTGCACTGTTCTGAAGATAAATAAAGTGCAAAATGCTGATGGTGGTGAGATGTGATTTTACTAAGAAATAAAGAATGTGAGAAAGAGACCAAGTGGTAGAGAAGCCCAAGGAAGGGAGAAATAGAGTGACACTGTAACCCTGAGGACTGCTATAGCAAGACACACACTAGAGAAAGTGTTTAGATTGTGTGAGGGAAAAATCTACAAAGAGAAAAAATAAATTGTGACAACTAAAGACAAATCTCTTGCTTTTCAATCTCATTACTTACTACAGCTTCAAGGTCAACTACCATGTTATCTGATTTTGAGGATCAGTAACATGCTTTTGAAATTGTTATTGCAAAGGGATTGAAGAGTGAGATCTTCCGTAAGCACTGCAATTTCACTGAAACCAGTGAAGTTACATGAGCGATGAGTTATAAAGATAACTTGTAATTCAATGTACCCCATAATTCACAATTTTTTCAGATGGATTTACTGAGTTCATGTAATCCTGCTAAAGATTCCACAGTATCTGAAATACCTCATCATTCTCTTCAATTCTAAAAGTAAGCCCAAATAGTGTACTGCTGTATCCAATTAGGTAACAGGCCATTCTTCTTCCATAAGTAGAAATCAATTGCCAATGTCAATTGCACAATAATTGTGCAATTATTAAAAATAATAAAAACTTTATTATCTCCTGGGGATTATTTTTTTAAATTTGAAGAATAACTTAAATGAATCTTTAAGGCTTTCAAAAGCATAGCGAATGTTTTAACTCTATGTTTTCCCTAGCAAATATAAGTTTCAGTCTATAAACAAATTTCAAAATATGGGTAAGTAGAAAGGCATGACACAATATTCTTAAACTTCATTTCTCTTCAATCCCCTTGCAGTCCTGTACAACACTTGCAAAAACCTCAACTGGGATTCAACTCTTTCTCCCCAACTGCTTTCAACAAATGAAATAGAATACACACCCCTGGCTCCACAAGCCAAGACAAGCATGTTTGCAACATCAGTCCCAATGAAATCAGGGATCATATGGGATGACTTAACCTACCAACCCGAAGCTTATGACATTTTTATAAGCTTTGGGTCAGAGCATTTCCCAAGTAGGAAAAGTCCTTGGCTGGTAAACAACATATTTCAACAAACCAACACTTCTCTTCAAAGCTTTAAACAACAGGTTTTTCATGATGCTCCGTCAAGAAATCAGAAAAGAAGATACATGAAAAGATGAAGACCACCATTTTATATTTTGAAAAACAATATAAAAATCAGTTGCTTTATGCTGGGAACAGATAATTTATTATTTATTTGTACATGTCTGGAAGATAAAATACATAAAGAAAGAAATGAAACTGTGCAAGACTAATTCTTAAATACAATTGTCCTAGGGTGACTTTATGATGCTTGTATCCCCAATCATCTGTTCTGTTTGTGCTGTATATTAAGTTCTGTACCTTTAGACTGGTTCTGGGAGCGAAGGAGGAGAAAGAAGCAGCCGCAGTTTGTTTTGAGAAAACTGCCTGACTCCCACACGGCCTGGCTCCGGCCTTCGTCTGAGGCACGGACAGCGGTGGGACAGAGATCTCCTGTGCTTTTAGTTAGTTTTAGCTAGCTAGGGCAGAGAAGTTCCCTGCACTGTTTTTTTTCTTTTTCTTGGGACGGTTTAAATTTGCTCTGGACTGAAAGACCCAGAGGAGCTGATCCTGAAAGGCTGAGAAAATTGGGATTGTTGAGCCTGGAAAAAAGAAAGCTTTGGGGCGACCTAGTTGCAATCTTCCAGTACCTGAAGGGAGCCAACACAATGGAGAGAGACTGTTTTCAGGACAAGGGCAAATGGATTCAAACTGACAGAGAGTAGGTTTGGATCAGATATTAGAAAACAAATTACTGTGAGGGTGGTGAGATACTAGAACAGGTTGTCCAGAAAAGCTGTGGATGCCCCAGCCCTGGCAGTGTTCAAGGCCAGTGGATGGGACCTGGGGCAACCTTTGTAGTAGGTGTCCCTGGGCATGGCAGTTGGCTGGAACTAGAAGATCTTTAAGATGATCTTTCAACCCAGGTCATTCTATGATTCTGTGATACCTGACTTTCTTTTCTTTCTTCTAGGTCTTCATTATAATCACTCCCGTCTCTTCCCACTCTTCTTCTTCACTGCTCCCTCTACTGATCACAGCATATGTCAGTGTCACCCTGAACACTCAGCCCATGCCAGGCTTAGGCACATGCAGGGTCTCTCAGCAGTCAGAACATATCAGCGTTCTCTATTACGTGGTGCACAATATTTTAAAAATAACCCCCCTACATACATTTCTTTCCTCCAGCAAAGGCCAGATGAGTGAATTCCCCCATGGGAAGAACTCTGTCTGCAAATGAGTGCTAGCCATCATTTCTTGTGCAGCCACAGCCTCCTTAAAATTCACATTTTACTCCTATTATTCTAACTTCAGTATTGTCATTTTGCGTATGCCTACACAGCATTTCAGAATAAACATCAGATATCATGTTAAAGCACACATAGATATAACAAAAACAGATGCATCATTGATATAACTAAAAGTTTAAAAATCTAGAAATCTGGATTTTGCCAGTGTTACTGTCATTTTCTGAAATAAAACACTAATACAAATCTTCAGCCAGGTAAACTGAACACCAGACCAAACCTTTGCACTGATTCACAGAAGCTGTCATGTGTTGCTGTGGGACACAATGAAGGAGACACGGACTCATTCAGAAGGCTGTGTGGACTCCTCAGGGAGGACCCCCCCAGGTTTATTTTCTAAGCTTATTTTATACCTTTTACAAATGTGCCCACCTCAGAGGTGGGACTCCTGGAACCATTGGTCACTCGTAGAGACCCTCACGCGAAGTCCCTCCCATGGGAAAGTGTGTGGAAAACATCTTTGTTTACAGATAGCAAGACCTTGTTTTCCCAGTTGTGTGCTGGGAACAGAATTTCTTAAAACCAAAACATGACAGGCACAAACCGTGGCTATAGTCATGAACTAATATTTTAAACTGCTTATACACACCTAAAAATTAGTTTAGAGGTAATTTCTTGCTTCCAGAAATAATGGTCTGGCAGATATCCATTACCAAAAAACAGATAAATCTGTAGCATAATAGTTTCCCCATACTCTCTTAAAGCCTCCTTTCAACACCATTTAGCTTGATCAAAACGAACACTACTAGAAACTCACTGCTGAAGAGGATATTGACTCTTAGATGAGGAAACAACAGCTTTCAGATAACCTTGTGACATTTGACTCAACAGAATTTCTATTAAAACGTGGCCACTTAATTCTTCTCAACTGGCAGTAAATAGTACTCAGCATCTCAGAGTAACAAAATTATTTCATAAGAATGATGAAAACATGTTTGTTATAATTGATACACTGATTTGTTTAAACATTAAAATTTAGAATCCATGTACAGTGGATTCCTTTCTCCCTTTTAGTCCAATGATAACAACAACAACAATTAGGTAAGACTAAGACTAAAACTAAAATATATATATGCATTGAAAAAAATACCCTAATTCTTTTTTTTAATTCAGATTTTCTATGGTAGCATAAGGCAGCCTTTAAAAACAATTTGCTCGGAGAAAAAAGGTTGAATATTTTCTTTCAACTTTATTTAATGTGATTTTCTAGTTTTATAAAAATCTTTCCTAAAATAACACATTTTCTGAACAGCACCAATTTTAATGGAAAAAATGTCTTCCAGTCACAAGAACGGAGGGGAAGTAATTAAGTGGGATAAAAGGTTTCTTAATGGTAAATCACCATGAAATCAAATGGAAAATTGTTTCCCTCACCTTGTTTTATTATATTTTCTCATTAACACAAGCACAAATACCTCTCTTATTACCATTGTTTGCATTACTCCAGTAAGAAAATGATTGTGTAAATGTCATTGATAGAGAAAAGTATCACCACCTGGTAGAACATACAACTATGGATGAGTATGCTGTCTTAAGCTCATTTTTGTTAAGGAGACTGACATTATATACTCATTAGAAATTCTCCAATCTACAATACAGCATTAAAACGTGTAAAAGAAATTACTATGTGCACCTTTCCCTTTTTAGTCTTTCCCACGTCTTTCTTTCTTACAGATGAAAATTTGTCCTTTATATGTTTTTTATTAAATTATTGGAGTTCAGTTAATGCAGTTTTCCATCATAGTCAACATATATTTAACATACTATAATAAAGTTACCCTTACAAATTTTGGCTATTTGTCATTATTCTGAGTTCTTCTACCTCTGGCAGAAAAAAGAACCTCATCTAACCAACCCACCCCATCTTTCGCACAAAATTTCTCATGAAATGTTGTCAGGTGCCATCCTACACTGTGGGGGAATCCCCACTGAAGACAGGATTGTGGGATTAAGTCTGATCTGCTTTCTAGATAACCCATATTTATGAAACTCTCAATGAACTTACCTACAGGTTTGCTAATGACAGTTTATCTATACACAACTGAAGCTTCAAAAGCAGTTGACATTTCAAAAGTTATAATTCTGCTCTTTTGCTAAGTTATCTGATGAAGAAAAATGTTCTGGCATGTGATATTTTTACATGAAATCATTATCAAAATTAGTTACTCCAAATTTTTCATTGAAAAATATTCAATTTCAATTGTATTTCCAAACAATGGTCATATGATTTAATAAAGTTATCCCATTATGAAGTTTTCAGATACAATACATAATTTTCTGAATTAAATGATTACATTTTGCCTCATATGTAACTTTCTAAGAGAGAAATTTAGACATTTATAGCCAGAGGAGCAAAAGCATGCAAAGCAGTACTTAGGCACTGACATGGGTGTAGATGCACTTTAAAATATGGCATTGTCTTACAGAATGTCCCATACGCTAGAAATTATCCCCTCTGTCCTGAAAAGCAGATGACTTTTATAATCTAAACTTCCAGTTTTCTTCTTCTGATTATTGAATGGGAAAAAAAAATACAAGGATTTCTTCTTTTGCTTAACAGCTATGAAAAAGCTGAAACTTTTCACCAGACTTACTAATATAGTTATGATGCATGAGACAGACATCAATAGCAAAGGAATTAGGCAGTAAAGCTCCTCTGGGGATATTTCTTTTTTTTTTTTCAAAACTGGTAAACTCCATCTCCTAAAGAAATGCCTATCCTAAATAAATGCCTGCTCCTTGTGTGTCTGTCCAGTCCCACTGCTGATCCTTGTCCAGGCTGTGTTACCTGTTGGACCAGAAGCTCACAAAGAGGGTGAAAGAGAGGAACTTTCCCTTTAGGTCCAGCTTTATTATAAACTGATGGCAGTAGTCGTTTACACTGTAATATAATTGAAGAATTTTTTTCTACTTCCGTTAAAATTGGATAATAATTATAGCTCATTTGTCTGTTTTCATTTGAAATGTCATTATCTGTGATAAACACCCTAAGTAAAATGTATTGTCTAACCTAACAATGAACTTTGGCAAAAAAGGAAGATCTGAATAGTGATAATGAATGTTGCAAATACACAAGCTCTGATTTTAAGTGTTGGGAATTATTGACTTCATATGTTGCTACTTGAAAGTATTTTGCCACGTCTAACTGTGCAAAAGTATTATATGTGAGTGTATTATGTGAATGAGATTTTGAAGCACTTTGTTTTTTTCTGCACAAAAAATTGGTAGTTTATTGCCATTATGTAAATGATATGTGGTAGAAATAGTCTCTTTTTTTTTCTCCAGAGAAATTTATAAAACTGAAAAACTCAGTGAACTTCTGAGTATGTATGCTTCCACAAATTGCAGCAAGAAAATATTTTTCTTCAAGACACAATTTTTCTACTTTCCATATTAGAAAAAAATATCATGGTTAAAAAAGATTCCTCACAACAATTTTTTTTGTCAAGACCAAAGGCTGAATCCAGTTACAGAGAGCAAGTGTGCTTATGAGGCAATTTCTTCTTAAGTGAATGGTAATAAAATTCTCTTAAGTGGATGCATGATTTTATAATCCAAAAGTAGGCTTATGAACTTGCAGTGCTCTGACTGAAGTCATAGCCATTTTAGCATCTCTGTAATTCCTACAAGATTAGGGAAAATGGGAAATGTTCACTTTAAAGATCTGTTGATACACTGAGTTATTGGTATGTATGAGTCCCTGTACATAAATATGATATTAACAACTGAAATAATTGCTTTCATAGTCCTCAGGAGTTCAGAGCATCTTAAAAAGCCACCTTTTGGAATTTTCTGTATTGTCCAATTACAATGAGAGACAGCCTGGACAAGTACACATTAAAATTTGGTTGGCTAAAAGCAGATAAAATAAATCCACATCTTGGAGATCAGTAGACATCTCTCAAATTCAAACAGAAGCTTTTTTAATCACCATCTTCAAGCTAGGATAAGCACAATAGATAAACTCACTAGTCAGATAAATGGTGAACAACAGAGAAAATGCTCAAGAGGTGTGTGTGGGGAAATTAAAAAATCAGTTTTTCAGTATCTTGTCTGATTTGCACCAGATTTTTCTGCCTTTGTCTAGTAATTTGTCAACTAGATCTGTTAGACTTCTATGTGTTTATAGTACAGCTTTATAGCACATCCAGTCATTAGAGGATTACCAATGTGTAACTTACATTTTGTTCCTTTTCAGAGACTATTCTTCAAAGAAGAAGAAAACTATTCACAAAAATAAACAAAGAAAATTTAAGATAGAATAATTCAACCCCCTTAACCAGGTATGGCTCTTTGTAGAATGTATATTTGTAAGAATAAATAGTTTAGAAAGTGAAGCAATCTTAATTCCCACAAGTTTTCCCACCAAAATCAAAACACACTCTCTTAAAACATACTTAATCTAACATGGATTTCTGGGATTAACAAAGTGATGGGTGGATGCAAGTCAAAGACCTGCAGTTTTATACATTCAAACTCAAGTGATCTAGTTTGAAGTTGAGTTGGTTTGTTCATTTGAAGTTATATTTTCAGAGAGTGCCCTTACAGAACCAGGTGCAGGATAGTTTTCTGAATGGAATTACCTTACTCCATGTCTTCACAGAAAACACATCAGCATGCCTTTCTACTAAATTTCAAAGAGAAGAGGTATGCAGAGATGTGCTATACAGTTTTGTCATTTTTAATACAAACTGGTAACTCAGCACTGCACAGTTGCTCACTCACCCTTTTCCCCCAGTGGGATGGGAAGGAAAATTAGAAAAACAAAGGTAAAATTCACTGAGATAAGAACAGTATAATAATGGAAATAAAATACATTCATTTTATTAATATAATAATTTTAATATAATTTTCATTGCTTTTATGTACCTTTGACAAATATCTACAGACATTCCAATTTATAACATTGGAGCTAACGGAAGAATTTCTGGATTAAATATTTCTCTCATTAAGCAGCTACTAGACAAATAGGTTCTACTTTCTATGTTTAATGTATGAAAATATTTGGACTCCCTCAAAGGCAGACGCCTCAAGGGCTGGGCAGTCCCTGAGCATATGAAGTTCAACAAGGAAAAGTGCTGGATTCTGCACCTGGGATGGGGCAACCCTGGATGTGTGCATAGACTGGAGAATGAGATCCTGGAGAGCAGTGCTGTGGAAGGGGACCTGGGAGTCCTGGTCCATGGCCAGTTGAACATGAGTCAGCAGTGCCCTGGCAGCCAGGAGGGCCAGCCATGCCCTGGGGTGCATCAGGCACAGCATCATCAGCCCAGCAAGTGAGGGGATTGTCCTGCCCTGCTCTGCTCTGCTCTGCTCTGCACTGGGGTTGCCTCACTTTGAGTGCTGGGGGCAGTCTTGAACAGCACGATAAAAGAAAGACATAATGTTATTGGAGAGCATCCAAAGGAGAGCAACAAAGATGTTGAAGAGACTTGAGGGACCATATGAGGAGGAGCTGAGGTCATTTGGTCTGTTCAGCCTGGAGCAGAGGAAACTGAGAGGAGACCTCATTGCAGTTACAATTTCCTCACAAGGGGAAGTGGAGGGGCAGGGACCAATCTCTGTGTTGACCAGTGACAATGGCCAAGGAAATGGTCTGAACCTGTGTCAAGGAGGACTAGGTTGGATATCAGGAAAAGGTTCTTCACCCAGAGGGTGGTTGGGCACTGGAACATGCTCCCCAGGGAAATGCTCACAGCTCCAAACCTGACAGACTTCAAGGAGCATTAAGACAATGCTCTCAGGCACATGGTGGGATTATGGAAGACTGTTCTGTGCAGGGCCAGGAGTTGCACTTGTGATTCATGTGCAATTCGTGTGTGGAATTCCCTTCCAATTCAGAATATTCTGTGAATCCAAGGAGCTCATGTTGTTAAGGGTATAACTCTACTGAGGGAAAACATCTCTCACAATGTTGCCAACTACAGTAAGATGGCATGTTGTTTTACTTCATGTATAGTGGGTTTTTTCATAAGTATTCTGTTGAGAAAAAAGAAGACCATTAAGATAGTTCATAAAATAGCATAATAGCAAATAAAATTTCCTTCCCTTAGAAATTCTTACATTTTGAAATTGGGTATGAGACCAAGCTGAGGAAAAGTTCAGAATTTCTGAACAGAAATGGAAGAGAACACTTAGGAATATAAATACAATTTTAATGAAATAAATCTTGTTCTATAAAGCAAAAATAATATATATATAAAATAATGCCTCCATTCAAAACTAAAGCACTATGGTTGAAATTTACAGCATAGGTTGAAGTGCTTTGAATTTTTGCTACTAAAAATTCGTCAGAATCAGCATTTTATCAGTGTTTAGATTTGAGGAAAGTGCACAATTCCACAGGGAAATCACTTTCATGTAAGCCCTCACAGCCTTTCCTGTATGCTATACCACCTGAGGTAGTGTTAAAGAAATCATTACATTTGGGAAATCAAATCTCTCAGCTCAGAATACATTCTAAGAACAATGAAAATAAAACAAAAAGGCTTTCAAAATAATCTCTTTCAGTGTCAGCTATTACTGCTGGTGGTAAAGGGTCAAGATGATCATTCACATTGCTTTTCTTAACCACAAAGTTTCATTTAGTATAAAACATCTGATATTGCTACTCTGGAATCCAGCTCTGTAAAAACCCATCTGCTCAATATTAAATTATCAAAGAGCCTATTATTTTATCTGAGTCTTAACTTATCTCAAAGGAATATTTTGTAAGTCTTCTGCCAGTTTTAAATTTACTTATTGAGAGTACAGTGTTGTTACAACCTTGTATTTAAAAACAAGGCAATAATTTACTAGGAAAAGCTTTAAGGACATTAATTCTTGGTGTGACTTGGGAACATAGCAATAGCTATCATACATGACACCAAAGATCTGCCCTCAGCCCTGTGTCCAGTTTCCAAAACAGACTGGTTTTGTGAAACACCACCAATGGCTGGAGAAGGTCCAGGACAAGAATAGCTGCAGATGACACCTCTCTTTTGCGCTCCTCCTGTCTCAAAGCTTTTTAGTTCTAGGGCTGCCTTAGTGAGATATGATTCCTGAGAAGAAGCTTCTTAGAAATTTATCTTCTGTAAGTCTTCCCACTGTGAACTTCAATCAGATTGGAAGGGGGCCAGAAAGAACTCCACAACTAATAATAGTTGTTAGAGTGGTATGTATGTATCTAGACTTGTGGGGAATAATTTCACCAAGGACACGCATGCCCACCCGACAGTCTTCCCCCTTTTTATTCCCTGAGGTCTTACATTTGCATGTCATTACACAATCCACCTCACACATTCATTCCTTGGCCCCGCCCATCCTCACCTCATATGGAATTAACTCCACGCCCTTCTGGGCGTGCTCAGTCTGTCATCGTGGTCTCTGGGGGTCTCCGAAGGATGAAGGAAACGGAGTCTTCTTCAATGAACTCTTCACCTTTATCTCTCTCATGTGTGCTTTAGCCCTTCTGGCACTTTTTCATGGAGATGCCCAGTTTATTGCTGGCTAGGAGTCTGTTCTTCTCCTTGTCTGCATTCTTAGCCTTGTTATCCGAGGGTGTTTAGGTTAGTTCTTCTCATTATCACTGAGGGGCCCCAGATGCTTGTACTGCTTTAAGATATGCAAAAGGTTAACAGACACAGCCTTCGGTTCACTAAATGCCTTCTAAAATGCGATTTAAAATATGTTCTAAAGCATTACTTGAAATACAGTCTAAAGTACAGTGCATGTTCTTAAGTCTACTATAAAGGATCAGCTAGAATTTCCAAATCTCTGTGTCAAGATAAAGAAATCTTTCTTTTTTAGAAAATATTTTCATGGATTTTGGATTTTTTTTAAAAAAACTTCCTGTGCATGTAAACCTGTACGCATCAAGTTTAGCAATATGAACTATTTAACTGGAGCTACGCCATGGGCTGAGGGATTACGGAACAGTGTGTAAACCCCAGAGTTCATCTGACAAAAACAACCCTAAAACCCCTGGTAGAAATGTTATTACAGTATGTTGTTTCAGGCAAGTTCTTTTGAGAAGATAAATTCACTCAATTCTCACAAACTTCATGATTCCAAGAAGCTGCCTATTAGTAGAAACAGGGCTTATTAAATCACACAAATAAGATGTATTTGGGACCTAACACAAAGACAATTGAAATCAATGGCATTTCTTTTATTGACTTCAGCTTGGTTTGGCTTAAATCCTTAGGCTCTGCTCCAGCTGCTTAAGTGAGCTTAAGCATGTGCTTTAGTGATTTAGCTTTCCTGAAGAGGGATGCATTTATGCTTAAAAGATGTGTTGAACTGGGATTTTAAAAGCTGAAGGGAAGCAAATTCCCTAATACGCTACCATAAATTCTGACAAAGTATATTTGGACATGTAAATTTAGACAAAAGTTAAAATAATGAGGGATGATAATGACTCTCTTAGATACATTGAATAATTCAACACATACTTTTCTCTTTTTAGAAGTTAATTTTTTGAGAACAACAATACAAATTTTAATAGTCAAGAAAAACACACTAACAATTACAACATGAAAAAACTCTCATATTATTTTTAAGCAATTCATTCAACGAGGCAAGTCATTTTAATGAAGTACTTTTAATTGCAAGAGTGGGTGATAATCCACAGCTAATCAGTTTTCACTACAGAAACCTGCCATCATTTTTAATTTTGGATGGAAAATGTATCTTTAAAGGACTCAAAGTCCTAAAATAGAAGCAACCATATGATTGTCCAGATGATCCACTTCCTTCCAACCACTTCTAGCTGAAAATTCAGGGATTGTAAAACAATTTCTGTATGTGTATAAGAAGGAAGACCAATAGCTGATATCACACGATTTAAAAGACATATGTACATACCTGTTAGCAAACCTCTGAATTTAAAAAGAAAATAAATTAAATGGTCTATGAGTTATTTTGTAGCTTATTTGCAACACAATTTTAATATTAAATAGCGGCAGATATTTTAATTTGTGGTTGAATCTAACATGGCTAAGCCTGAGCCAGTAAATCTGAGTGCTAAATGAATATTAATTCAATATTTTTGTGCTCTAAAAATATCCAGCTCCTCCAGGCCTGAATGAAAACTGTATTATGCCATAAACCAAGAACCAGTACCTATTCCAAATCACTAAATGTTGCAACTTCACTTCTCATTACTGTCTAAGAATGCAATCTTTCAGGTTTTAGGAGAATAAATAAAGGATATACTCAACCCTGGAGAGCACATTCTGTCCTTCGTTAATGACATGTTTTGACCTAGTCCTACCTTACCTGTGGGGAAAAGGTTTAAAGTATATAATTTGCGATTACATATATTGACTGATACTGAGGACAACAATCCAGAACATCCTTCCAGTTACCAATATATGACTTTTATTTCGACACTATTTCTAACTGCTCAGTATGACTGCACCTCTGATAGACAGTTTATTCATTCTGGATCAAATTCTGCTCTTGATTATCATGGTGTTCATGAGTTATTTTCATTGTTCTTCAGTGATTCCCCTGACAGGTGGGTGAAGGTCATAATTAGGCTTTATATGACCTGAAAAATACAATCCTGTAGACATGATCAAGAACATCTTCAAACTTGAGATATATTACTTTAAGGTAAAAATTATTTTGGAAGTTGGATCTTTAGCGATCTGTTACAGTCTCAAATAAAAACTTTTTTTTTTTCCTTCTGAACACAATGATTAGGGTATGCAAAAATTGATCATGCTATTTAGAAATGTGTTTATTCACTTCAAATGGTTCTATTAATTCTCTCTGCGAAGGTGTTTCAGCCTATGGAGGTCTGCTGGATACTGCCTAAATAACCTTTTATAATACACACAGTCCAGGCTGGACTTCCAGCTCCTGCTTACTAAGTTCTGCTCAGATCTTAACCAAAAGAGTTTTTCCATTTCAAAGAAATAAAGCTTCTATTTCCTTTTCCACATCCAGATCTTGCCTTCACAAAATGTTGTCTTTTTTAATGCTGTGTATTCTCCTGAGACTTACCCCTGAATACACATGGACACTTAATGCTTTCACATGCACCACTTTCCTATCCTGCAAGTGGTGAATGTCTGGGCTTTTGTTGCCAATAACACTGCAATAACACCTATGATGTCCCTTCCATTATCACACTGAACATATCTTTCTCTCATCACCATTGGTCCTTCAATTTTTACTAAAATGAACTCCAGCAGTAGTTCTCCTTGCTCTTCCCTTGTCACTCTGATATTCCCACACTTGTCTGAGTCAGTTCATGACTTGCTAAACTCTGAGCAAGTTCAAGTATGAGACTTTACACAAGCCCATTCAAGTCCTTTTTGAATGCAACATGGCAACGCCTGCCACGCTTATCAATCCTGTTAACCTGCACAAAACTCTGGTGTTGTCCTTCTGCCCTTAGAATGTTGACTCTGAGGTCAGGAAATACATTCCTGCCCCAAGGTTAATGCTGCTGAAAATAAACAGCTGCAAAAAGTACAGGTCTTGAAAAATTGCTCAAATAAACATCTACCCATAAAAGTAATTCTGCAGACATAAACAACCATAGATATTTGTCTGATTCACAGGTACCAACCTAAGAGACTGATATAGCATTAGGAGTACTGTATTTTCATGTAGAATCCCTACTAGTTTCACCAGAGAAACCAGTATCAGCTTTCCTTTTACAGCTATCAAAATCATTCAATTTAGAACAGCATAAGTGCCATCTAATTTACCAGTTTCAAAGCCCCTAAGTACCTTTATGAAACCAACAAAATTATTGCTTTTATTTTATGCTAAACACATTATTGTTCTGAACTGGTCACAATAAGAGTTCAGAAGTTTTTGTGCTATCACAAACTGAAATTAAACTATGTTATTTTTTATTGAGGGATGTATTTTGAGTATTTCAGATTATCCTTGAACCAACATATGAAATTAAAGGGTAGATCAGTGTTATAAATGCATATTTTGGAGTTGGCTTTTTGCAAATACTGAGATGAATGTTATACATATAATGTAAAAGGTTGTACTGTATTTCCTTTTATTTGTGTAATGAAGGTATATTTTCTAATTGTAGCATAGAGTAAAAACCAAGAACTAAAGTTTTTTCTTTGTAACATCTAAATTGACCAAACCAGAATGTGGAGGGATCTTCCTGCATTCCTGTGAAAGAAGATTGCTGATAAAGAACAATTGAACCTTTATGGCCATGATGCCTTAGGTTTTGAGACTTTTTCCTGTTTTGTTCTGGTGGGTGGTTTTGCTGGTGTATTGGGTGGTGTTGGGATCTGGTCGCAGAGTGATGGGGGAAAGGCACCTCTGGGTTTAGCGACTTCAAGGACACTCTCCGAGCTCCAAGGCCCCCAAGATAAACAACGTAGAAAGCAAGAAGTGAGCAGGAAGGACAGAACATCAGAAATGCGGAATTGTTCATTGGACAGTGGACGGGGCATATGCTAATGGACCAGAACTTGTAAAAGGGGGGGCAATCCCATGACTCTCTCTCTTTTGCTTCCATCTTGGAGCGATCCAGGCAAAAGCCACTGTTGTGGCTGCCGGGGTGGCCTTGAAGGCCTAAATAAAGCTCACTCTATTTTTTAACCCTGTCCGGCTTCTACCTCAGCCTTAAGACAACAGTTTTCTGGCAACTCTGGTGGGACAGGAAGGTTTGAGGCTGCTGGGAACCCTTTTGGACCAAAGCACCTTTCGTCTTACCACCAGAGGTCCTGAGGTGCCAGCACAAAGAACCCTTGAGACAGAGGTGCTTGAGTGATTGGGTAAAAGGGGGCATTTCATTTAGCATCTGGGTTGGTGCTGCGATCTTTGTAATGTGCAATTTTGTTTGGGGACCCTAGGCAGAGCTGTCAGGCTCTTTAGCCTGAGGGGAAAGGGTTACCTCCCTAACAGAAAAAGGGTGCTAAGTGTCCTGAAGCCAAAGTGTGGTGCAGGTGATAACTATCTCTGTTGTAGTTCTGAAGGTCCTGAGTTCTAGTCCCAACTTGGATTTGATTGCTTTTGTTTTTGGGATATCAGAATGGGCTGTATCTTCTAGCAAAGGTGATAACAATAAAGAAAGATCTATGGCATCTAAGTCAACTGCAAGGCACTAAGAGCAGATAAAGAAGCTACAATACTTGGGGACCCTTGAAACTGATAAACAAAACAGATGTTTAAATATGCATTATCCTCTTTTGAATATGTAACACCAAGATTCTTAAATACCAAGAAATCTGGAATAGGCAGTGTGTTGCTTTGCACCCTCAGCTGAGAAGCTATCTTCTTCTGTCTCCTAATTGTCTATTTTATTCTATTTTTATTCTAATTTTATTAAACTTATATATTAATATAAAAAAGTGAAACGTTGTTTTTCACAATCAGAAAAGTAACTGCAGAATAGTAATTTTTCATGGTATTTAAAATTCCATCATAGACATTAAGAGATGACAAACAGTCAAAGTGTTAAAAAGCACCTTTCCTATTTTGTAAACAACCAAAGTCACATACCTAAGTATTTAAGTTTTGTACACTATCCATAGGACCAGTGAAGATATAGTCAATGTATTTTGTTCAATCAGAAATATTTCTCTGTAAGAGCCTTTAGAACTACCAGGCCCAAACTACAAAAGAAATACTGGGTGTAATAGATCACTTGGCCCTTCACTACCATTCATCGGACGTAAATAAGCTCCTAAGGGGCTCTTAACTCTACCACACACAAAATTTTGCAGTGTGTGTGGTTTTCCAATAAAACTGAATGCCTTTTAGCAGCCCAGCAGCCTCCCATCTGCTGCCCAGAAGATAGTGTAGGGGGAGGGTGTTGCCTGAGAGAGAAACAGGAACAATTAGCAAACAAAAGATGTAGCTGCATTCCATTGAAATAGCCCTTGATGGGAGGGTTGCAGGTGATACCACAAGATAAAAGATGAAGGGGCTACCCCAGAGGCTTGGCTGGGTTTTGCTTGGTCCTCCTTCTGTGTTCGGGGGACGACGGAGCTGTTTCCTTGCCACCTGGCCCCTTGGAGCTCAGAACCAGCACGCGTGGTGTTGAAACATTGGAATCGCCTCCCGCCAGACCCTCTGCCCACAACGTGCTGCCGCGGCCACTCCTGTGTGTTGGACTCCAAGATCCCAGTCTGCTGCAGTTTTCCTGCACTGCAAGTCTGCTTAATTCTTTTTTTGTTTCCAGGCCGTTTGGGAGGGGTCCGGAACCAATGTGTGGGGTGTCCCCATACGGGCAACCTCTTGCAGAGTAACCCAGCAATCGCTATCAGCTGCTGGCTGTGACTTCCAGTCTCGGCTGAGCTGCCACACGGAGTGGAGAGGTCCCCTGCAGCCAAGGGAGCATCATCGCACCTGCCCTGCCCGCCAGGAGCCCACCAGTGCCCCTGTCAGCTGTTACTGTCACTGCACCAAAGAGGAAATGTTTAAAGAGCAGGAAGAGACTCTGTTTTGCTTTGTTTCCGTTTTGCTTTGTTGTTGCCTCCATTGTTGGTTTTTTGTTTGTCTTGATGACACTGTTAAAGATCACAACGACACAGACCCTGACTCAGAAGGCTGACAATGACTCCGTTTATTTCCGTTTATTTTTTCTTTTTTATACTGTTCTACAGAGAACAACCCAATTGGTGAAAGAAAGACAAACACCTTCAATCACATTGGTCAAGTCAGAGGGACATCAAGAAGAAGTCCCTCCTAGGGAAAGGAATGTAAACAAAGTTACAGCTACAAAAACATGTCTCTTGTTGACGGAAAACTCTCTGGGAAAGAGTTTCAGAAAACCAAAACATCACAGGCATGAACCAGAGCTACATATTGATAGAGATACATATGTTAGTAAGGAATTGTTATTCCTTTTCTCATATCTTTGCCTGAAAGCTCCTTAATTTCAAAATTATAATAATTTGGAGCAAAAAGAGTAATATTTTACATTCCAAGTGAGGTTCCCGCCTTCCTTGAATTGTTTGTTTGAAAGACCTGTCTTTCAAACTAAGACATAAGAGGCCTCTTCTTGAAATTGCTCATTCTGTAAGTTTTGTATTTTAGTGAAATCATGAAAACGTTCTAGTGGTTTCAGGAGGAATATGGTCTTCTCTCGGGTTGGCTGGTTTCCCGAGATTTGGATGGTTGAGAGTCCTTTGCCCTTTGAAAAGCTCCAAGCCAGGCGCAAGAACACAATGGAGTCTTCAGATTCTCAGTTTTCAAGGTTGTTTGTGTAGTTTATTATTTCTTATCTTTTCGTTCACTCTGACCCCGGCCAATGTCTTTGCAGCTCGGACATCAGGCGAAGACTCCTCCTCCGATGGAGGCTCATCATCTCTTATACCAATTATTACGTATTTAGTATTAACAATTATATACCAATATCTACAATCTATACTAAACAGGTCATTTCTACACTTACCCAATCCCTCTGAAGCTACTTTGTGCCACTGTCGCCACAGAAGATGGAGATGAAGAAGAAGAACCCAGGGCACTGCCCAGAATCCTCCATCTTGTCCCCATTCACCCCTATTCTAAAAACCCAAATGTGACAAACTACACTATTCTCTGTCACATTTTTGTGGCTTGTAATTCCTCTCTCAGTGTTGGAAGTTTTTCCCATGGACTAAAGTCAAAGTCAGTGTCTTCCTGGGCTCTGTGCCAGGGTCTGTAACCCCTCTGTACAGATCCCACACCCCCCTGTACAGATTTCAAACCCTGTTGTTCAGGTTTCTGACTGTCCAGGGCATCCAAAGGAATGCCCTGGACTCCCACAGGCTTCACTCTTTTATGTGCATTTTTCATAGAATCACAGAATATGCTGAGTTGAGGGGACCCATCAGAGTCATCAAGTCCAACTCTTTTCACACACTCAGCTTTGATCTTGTTGTTCTGTGGTAGGGTATGACTTAAGCACTGCTACTAACTTCCAGGAAAAGAGCAAAAAAAATACTCAAAAGTTAAACAAGATTTAACTTTAAAGATTTAGCCTTGAGGACAGTTGTAAAATATAATTTAATAGATTTTTGGTACCTCAAGACAACATCCGACTTCTCCCACTACTTGTAACATTGAGCTGAATACTGTCATCTGACGTTGTGAGGAACCAATTTAGTTTTGATTTAGCCAATTTAGTTTGCTTCAGCCCTGGTCCGGTGAGTGTTGTCAGAGGCATGTGGGGGGATGGAGTGTACATGTGCCACCTGCAGGAGCCAGCCAGGAGTGGGGGAAGCCTCATCCCTGGGAGGACTTCACCTGGCAACACCTCACATAAGGCTGTCAGTAGGAAAAAACTGTGGAGGAGGGATTTTTTCCAGTCAGATGACAAAAGATGTCCATGAATGGACAGCAAAGAAAGGTTGGACTGGACCAATGGTCTCCTGTCAGTGGACAGACTTGGGTGGGGCCACAGTGTATAAAAACCAACTGCATCACGGGCTCACTGCTGCTCACTGGGGCTCACTGCTGTTCGCTGGCTCAATTGCTTCCTCTTTTACCCTGGTCCCAGCCTGCCTTTTGGCTCTCCTGTCCTCGCTGGCTTCTGCTTGCCTTCGTGTCTGTCCTGCTTCCCTGTGCCCCTGACCAATGCCCTGCTTGCTTCACCCCAGCATCCTTGCCTGAGCTAACCATGTTCAACCCTGCCACTCAGATCCAGTCCACCCTGCCATCCTGAACCAGCAAGCCTCGCTGCAACCCTGTCCAGGGTCCTGGACCTCTTTTCCCAGTGCCCGCTCACTGTATGTCCAGTGCCATCGCTGTGGGACTCATGCCTGTAAAGCTGCACTTCTCTGAGAGCTGCACAGCTCATTAAGACCCACCCTGTCCACAGGCAGGCTGCACACACACTCCCCGTCACCTGGATGCTGAAGGTACTTCCCTGATCAGCTAGTGGTAAAGCCCTCTTGTTCTTTGTCTCCCCCTTCTCTCTCTCTCTCCACTCTTCCCCATTCCTTTTCCATTTTCATTCCTTCTTTTCTGTGTTATCTAGCTCTCTTTCATTTGGGCAATGCCTTTTTCTTTTTGTTCTCCATTATCAATAAACAGTTCTCAGATACAAGGTTTGTCTCATTTGGCTTAATTTCATTCCTGACCATCTAATTCTAAAAGAACTCTTTGCAGTTTCTCGCAGTGGAGACACGTTGACCTTCCTGGGCATTTCTCTTGCTGCAGACAGGTTGTTTAACTGCCTCTGCACAAATTGGCCAGTAAGTGTTAGAGGGAATTATGGCTTTTAACTCACATGCCCCACAGCTCACACTGAAGAAAATACACTTGGGATAAAATCCATCAAAACCCTATTTGATGCCAAGATCCTTTAATAGGTGTTTTTCCTGGCACATGAAAATCCTAGCCACATACGACTTCTCTAAAACTTAGAATTAGAGCTTTCCATTTATTTCTGTCTGTACAGAAACCTGTCCCAGATTTTCAGGTGTAAGTAAGGGATGTCCTTTTAAATGTCAAATGCCATGGAACATACTTGTTCATTAAAGATATACAGTCTGTAAAGGAACATGAAGCGCCAAGGATTTTCTTGCAAATTCCATAGCCATCAACTGAAGTTTGGACAAGGCAATAAATCAATCTTATGGCATCTATCAGTTTAATCAGGCATTGCCTTATAAAAGCTCAGAGGCTCTGAAGCCCATGAAGTCACATTTTTCCACAATACTTCAGTCTATTCCCAGTTGTGTGGATAGTGGTACCCTAAAATTTGCTTCAGTGAGAAAAGGAAGATAGTAAAAATTAAGAATTAAAAAGGGGGGGTCAATATTCTTACAGTCATATTGTGAGGAAAGAGGACACTGAATTAAACAGGAATTGTCATAGTCCACTGGATAATGTAAATGTCTAAAGCTACAAGTGCAATATATTTTGGGTGGCCTTGAAGTAGGATTTACTGTATTCTGATAGTTCCCCGGAGTATTCTTTTAACAAACAATGCAAAGCTTTTTTCATCAACAGGCATTCAGGGTAGCTTCATAAATGTCAAGAATGCTTAAACATACTGATACTTGACGATAAAAGGTAGAAACATAATCCTGGTGTGTGAAAGGAATGTAATAAAACCAAATTATTAAAAGTATGTAAAATTTCTATATAAAAAGTATAGGACAAATATAAAAAGTATAAATACAGTTATAGTTTATTATATTTATAAATACAATAGATATAAATATAAAAATATCTAAAATATAGGACAGAAGCTATGTTGTCATTGTCTGTTAATTGTGAAATAACAAAGGCTACTTTGTTTGAAGAATTTGTTTAAAAATATAGATCTCAGAAAAATCTGCTCTAATCAAAATCCACAATTTCATAGGATTGCACCGATCTGAAGGAAATTTTCAGCAGAAACAATTTAAAGTATTTATTACTATTTTTCCTGATGAATGATTTCATCTTTTAGTGTCTTCCTTCTTTTTCTCTATTTTCTATTTAATTAAATTATAATTTGAATACCACGTAAACATTCTGTTGTTACCAAATGAATATTACAGATATTCTTTTTTGGAAAATGCATATAACCTACTAAAATATAAGAAGAGAATAAAATTTTGCCAATCTATAATATTCCAAACAAACAGAACCCTGACCTCCATTTCCTATTGGCATCTGTGTACATTCATAAGAAGATTAATTTGTGAAATGAGCATTCTTATCCACCATTTTATTTGAAGGTTTTGAAGCAATCTTACTGACCACTTGTCCTGTTTTGAGACAAGTTTGGGAGGAAACATCTGAAAGGTGTCTCCTCTGAAAAAGGCAGATTCTGGCCAGCCCTTTCCCCACCTGGTTCAGGAAAGATTTCTTTGGAGAAAGTGGAAAAAATAAGTGTTTATTTTACAAGAGAAAAAGAAATGAACAATGTTAAACAATAAAACCTCTTGTTGTTCTGAAGACATGGTAGAATCAGAGTCCGCAGTCCTTTCTGTGGGTGTACTCAGCCCTCTCTCTCTCTCTCTCTCTCTTTCTCTCTCTCTGGAGCTGGGATTCAGCATCCCAGGCTCCTCCAGGCTCTCTGTGGGAGGGGGCCCCTGACAGTTGGTGTTCCAGACCAGAGAAAAGCTGAATAGTTCCAGAAAAATCCACTGTCCCAGGAGCAACTTTCTTGACTCAGCTCACAAATGAGAAGGTAGCATAAAAAACAAAGGAAAGTTGTCCTCCCTCTATCCGTGCTGCAGACAACATGCCCAGAGAAAGGAATCCGGGGGAGGAAGTGATGCTTCTGCACACACAAACTGCACACCGAGAAAGTGCTCCACTGCTTCTCCCCCCAATTTCACTCTTAAAGGCACAAGACATATCTGGACAAAAAGACAATCAACGGGGATACCAGACCTTACAGTCACCCTAGGACACCACTTTAATCTGCAAGGAATACACAATAAGAGGGATGGAGACAGTACTGTGGTGCCTAGGAGCATTTTCCAAATCTCTTGTTCAGAGACTACGCAAAAAAGAGAACAAAAAGACATTCTGTCTTTTAAAAGTGTGTTTAATCTGAAGTAGGAGAAAGGCTTATAAAGAGGGAAGACAGCAAGCAATGCAAGTGAACAATGTTACAGCATTCATCAGGCAGGTAGAAAAGATTTGTGTGTAATGAATCACAGAAATACGAAACTGAAAGGCTAAGCTCAAAGACATGATTTTGACATACAGTTCAAGAAAGCTCTTTTTTAACATTAAGGACAGGCAAGAGGATAATGCAGAAATATTTGACTGAAAATTAAGAAATTGATAGTTGAGTCTCCACGTGGTCAGTTGGTCCAGAGATCATAAAAAGTAAATAAATTAAGCCTTGAAAACAAAGCTAAGTGACTGAGATATGGCATGAGAGAGCTGAAAGACAGAGCAACGCTTACAGGGTCAAATTCAGCAATGGGAGACAGTCTGGCTTGTGTTCTTTAACCCTCAGATACAGCTGGTAAACCACTAATTGAAGTAAAGTTATTTACTCAGCTCCTGTTATTATTAGCTACTTATTCTTTAGCTCGTGTTGGCATAGAACCAGTATTAGCAGAATTAATAATTACCTATTTACTAGAGAAAAAAAAAATTCCTTATTTTTCTCTGATACTGTAGCCATACAAACTTCAAATGTACCTAAAAATAACAAATATAGCAGCTAAGCAAATTTAATTAGGGAAAGTAAGGTTCATTTTCATAATGGAAAATAAGTTTGAGTAAATTTTGTTAGCTTCTCAAATCTGAACCATAATTTAGAAAAAACTTTATTGTAAAATCATAGAATATCCTAATTTGGTAGGGTCCCGTAAGGGTCATCAAATTCCAAGGACCTTAAGAACTGTAATGTGGAGTCATCCTGTTTTGAAATCTGATCTTACTCTCCTTGTGTAATCTCCTCCCTTGACCCAAACCCTAAGACTCCTCCTCTGAATACCCGATAAAACCCACGACCCTGCCCCTGCTCTCTCTCTCGGTCCTCACCCCCTCTCCAGCCCAGGGTGGAGGGGAATAAAAATGGATTCTTAAGCTTAACAAAGAGACTTGTCCCATCTGTTTCCCTGCCAGTGGCTGTAACCTCCCTGGACACGATGATCACTGCTGCCACATGCTACTACACTGTAAAATTGAAGAGATAGCACCTATCTGTATTAAACAACAGGAAATATAGTTTCTGCAACAGCTACAGGCATAAACCTCAGCTACAGGAGAAAACCTCAGGATGCTGCTAACAACATTCTGATTTGAAGTAGCTGGTAAACTGATGTGATGCCTTATGTCAAGAATAAAAACTGCTTATGAGTAAAAGGATGACATGGTAAGCCATGACAAGTGGAAGATTATACATTTAGTGATTGTTTCATTGTCCTCTCATAAAACAGCTACAATAACATCACTACATTGTCTATATTTACACTACTGGAAGATTTCCATCATGTCATGGACATTCTGTGTTTGACGGGGGACAGCAGAACAGAAGAGATTGGGAACTACTGAATTGACAATGAAAATTGCTAATTGCACCTGTATTCAGGGAATGTAGACATCAAAAATGTAGACATTTAGACATTTCAGACATTATAACTGATTTCTGCTCAGCTCAGAAAAGCCTATCACACACTCAATTTCTTTCTGCCATTCAGTTCCTTCTTCATGCTACTCAGTATCCATCCTAACACTGATTATGAACTTGGCAATGGCAGTTCATCCAGTATCACAGAGAAAATGACATGTCCCTCAAAATAAAAGTACAGCATTCATGAATGATCAGTCAAGCATCTCTCTTGCTTGACTGAATGCACTCTACCTGTATAGCTCTCTTACGGCAGAACCACTTAGTTTTGAAATGATGTGTTTATAGCACATACGGGAGGGCAGAGATTGCCAAGCTAGTGCTTGGTTAAGTGGAGGCAGAACAGGGCTTTTTAGACTGGCACAGTGCAAATGCAGCTGTTTTACTTCTAGGGTCATACTGTCTTTGCTGGAGTTGCTTGCGCAAAAACATAGTAAAGGACATCAGACTGAAATGCAAAAATATTGCAGGATAATACCTTGTAATGCTGCAAGATATTTTTCATTATATATCAATATGTCCTTACAGCCTCATCAACTTCTACCTACCTCATAGTAGGTAGGTAGCCTTAGTCACAGCTGAAATACTCTGTGAATTTTGTAAAGTTTTAGAGGTCTATCAGCAGAAGGTTCATTCTTTCAACAAGAAACGGGTAAGTTAATAATTTTGAAAATCTCCCAAAGGTTTTTCACACAGAAAGACTGGAAAAGACGGAAATAAGATGAAGAGGAATGATAAGAAAAACATGTAAAAAAATAAGAGGAAGGTAGGATAATTTTATATAGCCTATGAACTGATAAAACATACTTCTATTTTGAAGAACTACCAAGCCAAAAAATTATTGTAATCTAATTTGTTTTAAGGGTTGGAAGAATTGAAAAAAAATATATCTTGATCATGCTACAGCAGGATTCCTTCTGCATGTTGGTCATAATTAACACAAAGGCATTTTGCCAGTGCTTCGATTTACACAAAACCTTGCAGGATTAGTTTTTTACGTATGAAAATTACAAGAAATTTGAGGGGAGTTGATGAAAACTTTGATTAGAAAAAAACTGTAATTCTCATTGAGAGTGTTGCAAGTCCTCACAATGATTCAAGCAAAGGAATATTTTGAACTGTGATACTTTCAGGTGAGTAAAATTTCTTCAATGTTTTGAGATATGCTCTCCAACTGCTCACCATCCCAGAGGTGTTCAAGGTGTGACTAGACATGTCATTTAGTGCTATGGTGTAGTTTACAAGGTAGTATCAGTCAAAGGTTAAACTCAGTCATCTTGGAGGTCTTTTCCAATCTTAATGATTCTATGATTCTAACTCTGTATGGAAAGGTTTGGGTTTTACCCGAGAGGAGATAAGAAATACAGGAAAGTCAAACTCTTACAAGATGAAGAGTATTTTCCATCCAGTTCATTCGTAGCACACTGGAGGATATGTATCTCATATCTGTGACATTTGAAAGTGACAAATCTGTCACTGTCTTTATAAAACCAGTTGGTTTGTCTCCTGTGAACCTCTATTTCATAAATGTGGAGAATCTGCAACAGATTTTAGTGGCAAGTTTTACCTCAAGAAAATAAATGCAATATTTCCTGATGGTTTATAATATTAATCCTTCTCTTTTAAGTACAAAAAACCCCCAAACAACCAAAACCAAAACCAAACCAACCAAAAAAAAGCCCCCAAAATCAAATGCCAAACAGGACAAAGATCTGACAACAGAGATGTAAATAAACTTTCACCCCCCCAAAAAATCACAGAAGACAGAATATTCTATTTCACAAAAGAAAGTTAAATTACCTCTGTGGTTAGTCAGGGAAGACCATACCTTTAAAACTTCAGTGACTTCAATGAGCCTCAGTGACTTCAACAATTAAAACATGTGTAATTATTCAGAATTAATCAGAAACTGTCTGATTAAAGAAAAAGAATTTTTTTCTTTGAAGAGCAAGAAAAGACAAAAGTATGTTGAGCAAGTTGTGGATCATGTATCTATTCATTCTTGAACTAATCTACCAGAGTTTATTTTGATGGAAAGGAGGCAAATACAGGAAGCTCCTAATCATCACATTACAGAACTATGGACAACACACCAGAGAATTACAGTCTTAGAAGGTAAAAGACTCCTGTGGAAGACTCCCAGTGGAAGACTCCTGCTCCTCTTAGCATGAATGCAGTGTCTACATCAGTGACAAAGACCCACTTGAATAAGAATTATGATTAGTATCATTCAAAAATTTAGAGGACAGAATGAAAGTGTACAGAAAATAATTTATGTTTGATGAGTGCCCATCATTACCTCCAAGAAAAGAAAGAGTGGAAAAGAATCCAGGGGACACTCCTTCAAGCTGCTGAATCAGCTTTTAGGAATGAGTTAGGTCTGCCACCTATAGATGTATTTGAAGTATACTGAATAAACACCTATTTGAAATAATTTACCTTTAGTTTAAGAAGGATATCGCCTATTATACCATCAGAAGTTTTCAGTACATCTAAACTGGAAGAAGAACCAGTTATTCATCTTTATTGGACTGTAAACTTGTACTCTCTAAACATCTTTCTGTTAACAAAAAAAGTTGTACAAAACACAAGACATCTTAGTTTGATGATGGTCAACGAAGCATTAGTGCAGCATAATTTGATTAGTTTGATGCTTTAATAATACACACCATACTTTCTGCTTTATTACATAGCTGTTAATGCAGCAATGACATACTTTAAAAAGATTTACTAAACTACAATTTGCATATAGGTTTGCTTAATAGATGAGAGTGTTTACTGCTCCCTTGAAATCAAAATATTTAGTCTAGGCATTCTAGACAGAATAAAGACTGCCATCTTCTGCTGCAACTGCAGCAGAAAGAGGTACCCAGATTATCTTCATAACATGAATTGTATGTTATACTAGCCTTTATCCAGGACGGAGTATCTCCTTCCCCAGTAATGTAATAGAGATGTGACTAGAGATACTTATTGGGGGTTTTACAACATACTTTTTAGAGCTACATATCTTTATGCTTTTATTCCCTTTTTGAAGAACAGAGAGGGAGCAACCTGACAAAGAACTTAATTGCATCGTAGATTATCCTGAGTTGGAAGGAACCCATAAGGATCTTTGAGGCCAACTTGGGGCTCTGCACAAGCAGAGAGTGTTGTCCAAACACTTCTTGAGCTCTGTAAGGCTTGGTGCTGTGACGACTTACTCAGGGAGCTTGTTCCAGTGCCTCACCACCCTCTGACTGAAAATTTTTTCCTGATACCCAACTGATACCTCCCCTGACAAAACTTCATGCCGTTCCCTCTAGTCCTTTTACCGGCCATAAGACTTAATGGATTAAAAACTACATTTACACATCCAATTATGAAGAACTAAAACTGATTACAGTCACTGCCACTACCAGTCACTTCACTGCCAGTCTTCCCTCTCTACCGTGGCAGCATTACTGCCATTACTGATGCCCATTCAAAATTAAAATTGTTTAGCTTAACAACAGTTAACTTGTGTCTGGTTCAAAATCTTGTGTTGACTTTACTCAACTTCCACATACTCCAGGCACGACAGAACTCTAAATTGTCCCTTTGGGTTCTGGCCAGAACCCAAAGGGACAATTTAGAGTTCTGAGAAAATTGTTTCTGTTTCAGCCCATAATTTATCAGGTATCTTATAAACTCCAGGTAATAAGTATATACATATATATATGTGTGTGTGTATATATGTGTATATGTATATATATGTGTATATGTGTATATGTATACATGTATACATGTATACATGTATACATGTATACATGTATATATGTATATATGTATATATGTATATATGTATATATGTATATATAAAGAGGCCAAAGAAATAAGATCTCGAACTAAAAGAAGTTTCAATATTAATTTGTCATCTAATACAAGAGATTAACCAAAATAGTCCATGTGTCAGGGATACAGCTGATAAATTTATCTGATGAAATTTTTTGTTAGAAAATATTTTGTTCACACAGAAGTACTTGTAATGAATGTATGACCTAGTTTCAGAAGGATAGGTTGATCTTAAAATCAGATACTGGGGTGCATATGAGTCCTGGTTCAAATAGCCAAGGGGAGAAAACAGGCAAACATCTCTTCCCATGGTGGAAAAATTCACAACTCAGAGCTGCTGGTGATGTTTCCTCCATGCTAATCATGTCTGTAGCCAAATATGTGTGAGACACATTCTAAGATGTCCAGAAAGAACATTCATTATGGAGAGTAAGAACATGACATGTCTAAATCCAGACTCTGACCTACATATTTTTTCCTTTATTTCATTCAGTGAATGATTACCTTTTACAAAACAGTACAGCTCCAGTGAGAGGCAAAAACATATTCATTACAGAACAAACATTTATTTAGGCTGTAAATCCAGAGCCCAGGGAGACTGTCTTGGTTTAGAAACTGGGGTTTCCCTAGAATGGAGAATGCAAACCCCTCACACCCTGCCAAATTATAATTTTGCAATCAAGGACTCTCAGTCAAAGATTTTTGGGGATAGGAATAACAGTTCTTTACTAGGAATATTAACAATACAAATGTAATAGGAAACAAAACCACCCAACCAAACAAGCAAATAAACAAATAAACAACAATTTTGGAAAACCCCGACAGAGTCAGAGCCACAACCTGACCCTGTGATTCAGGGTGTTGAAAGCTCTCCAAAAGTAAGTCTTTCTCAAGTGGCAGACATGATTCTGTTGGAGCAGAGATGATTCTGTGGAAAAGCAGATCCAGGGGTGGTGAGGAGGGGGTCTGGTGATGATGAGGAGGGGGTCCAGGAATGGTGAGATGGATTCTGGTGAGATGAGGTCCGGTCTTCCTCCCAGGAAAAATTGGTGAAAAACTGGCAGCTCTCCTGTCTGTGAGTCTCCGTTTATCCAGACAAACTGCCTGCCCCGGCCCGCCCCCCCCCCCACCCCCGCCACTGCCAGGGCATGAGATGTATCTCACAATAGGGTGATAGAAATGCAGATGCACCTCTCTGGGGAGGAAGGTACAGGCTGGGAAGGTACTAATGGCCTATTAAGATGAGGCGTCAGGCCTTCAAACAAATGGAAATAGAATACACAAAACCCGGCTCCACAACCCAGGACAGATGTGAGTCTGCAAAAAATAATTTAGAGGCCTTAGCTATGAATACAGTATGAAGGGTTTTATTGTTAAGTTTAGCATAGTTTGTACAATTTTAGAAAAGCCTTTTGTTTTAGAATGTATCTTTCTCGTAGTTTGATAGGAGTTTCTAGGACAGCTATAGCCTCTGCCTAGAGACTTTCTTTTATTGGTTCTTCCTTGTCTCATCTCCTCTGTCATGCATAATTTCCCTCTTGTCCATCATAGAATCCTTATCTTTAAGGTCCAAGAGTTTTAGCCACTAGCTTAGCTGGACTCCCTTCAGGCCACCCCCAAACCTGTGTTGGATTTGTTAGAATTTAAGTGACTTAGTTTGGCATGATGTATTTGGATTGTTTTATTGGATTGTGTGATTTTGTACCCACCCCAAAATATGTAGTACAAAACTGCCCTCCACCCCAGTCTCGTGGTCTCTCTCTGGAGGCGCCAGCCTGGAGGCTGGGGGGTTCCCCTGTCCCCCTCCCCCCCCAAATAAAGCCGCTGTTCCCTGGAAGCCTCAAGAGAGTCCCCTCTTTTTCGCATCCCAGCCATAGCAGCGTGAGCCAACTGCTTGAGCCGAGACCCCATGAAAGTGTATTGCTGGAACGTGCCCGAGCAGCCGGGAGGCGCAGGCTGACCACCGAGCCGGGCCAGAGCCAGGCACGAGCTCCAGCAGACAGAGACGAAATAGTGCAAACTCCCATTATGGATTAGGTAGAACAGCAGTTTGAAATAACTTAGAGGTTTATAGCTGGAACATGGGTCCCTGATGTCAAAAGCAAGTGCCCTGATAAAAAAGCTACTGGCTATTCTGGGGATGGAGAAAGGTGATGAACATTGTTCTTCACCTTCTCTTTTCTTTTTTTATTCACTTTAACTGAAAGGGAAAGGATCTTGAAAAACCTCAAAGCTTCCACAGAACAAACTTCTGTATATAGAGATCTAATATTACTGACCTCTGTGATCTTTGGATACAAATGATACAAGGAGGTCTGGCAATGATATCAAAATCAGGGAGAAAGGAAACAAAAGAATAACACTTGAAGGAAGGAAGCAGAAGGGCACAAAGAAAGAAAATTTCCTTGACATTAAGGACATAGAACTGAAACAAGACACAGGAGGGACAGAAAAGAGGCAAAGACAATGTCTTCATTTGGAAAGACAGGTATCTGACAGGGAAATCTGGAGTTTCCCTTAGAATGGAGAATGTAAACCCCTCACCCCCGCCAAATTATAATTTTGCAATTTACAACGACACGGACTCCTGAGGTCAGAAGGCTGAAATGACTCCAATCAATCTTTATTACCTGGGAATTTCTTCCCTTTATACTATTTTACAAAGAACCCATCCAAGGGGTGGAAGAAAGACGAACTTCTTTGACTACATTTGTCAAGTGAGAGGGACATCAAGAAAAGGTCCCTCCTAGGGAAAGGAATGCAAAGCATAGGATACCGTTAGGAAAACATGTCTCTTGTTGACAGAACAGTGCCTGGGAAAGAGTTTCAGAGAAATCAAAACATCACAGCATGAACCATGACTACAAGGGGGGTTGGGTAAACCAATAAGGCAATCAAGGGTGATGTGATGGACAGGGATTACAGTGAATGACAGCTTAGGGCAGGGTTACAACTTAGTAATGAGCTATACATTTTGAGGATGAACAGAACAATCATTTAAGAAAAACAGATCACCACATTAATTATGTTTTCCTGATTTTTTCCCACTTATAACTTCTGTTAAAGTTGGCATTGATCAGTAGTGTTTAAAAAATTACAAAGGAGAATCAACTTCTAAAATTAGTTCCTTTAGTGGAACAAAATTGCATAGTATTCTTTTATTTTTAAAAGGAGCCTGCCTGTGTAACTATAAATCTGATTTAACATTCTTTATTTGTAGAAACTACATTTTAAAGATGATGTTGAAGAAGAAGAAAGAAAAAAAAGAGGATAAAATTTCACATAAATGGCAGTGTTTCTGAAAAAGAAAATTGTAAGGTGAGGCAGAGTGAGCAGAGCACATTGTTTAGATCAAATGACATGGAAAAATTTATATACTCTCTTTGGGGACACATCATAAAAAAACCCTGACATGTCTTTTGACACTTTAAAGTTTGTAGAAATCTGATATTTTTTCCTTGCTATTTACACTAGTGACAATAAATAGATCTTTACAAAGACTTTTTGATTTCTTCATTCCTAAGGAATAATTCTGCAAAGTCATCATGCAAGACAAATCAGAACTCCCGGTCCAAACACTATAGCTCCATGTAGAAATGTAAAATCTGCAGAGCTGCCCCAGGGTGGGTGTTGTATCCCTCTGGGGAGGGTTTACCCCAAAAGGAGCCCCAAAGCTGTAACTGTGTGATGTGACCCTACCTTCCCCTGCTATCTCTGACCAATTGGCTTAGTGCCAGATATCTATCCTCGGACAGAGGTCTACATAAACCCCTGTTCTTCCTTGTTCTTTACCTCTTTACCTCTTGGCCTCTCTACCTCCTTGGCTCTTGCCCCTGGAATCCCTTCAAGAATAAAGCCTTGGAACAATCCTAGGTAAGGAGCCTCTTTTGGGTCTCTTCCCCTTTCCTGATATAACCCTAGCCCAAAGCCCTCCAGAATCTGAGCTAGCAGTCGGGGCATAGGCAGAGGGCGGAGGGACAGGGATTAAATATCAGTTGGCGTCCAATCGTGGTCTATCAAAAACACGTGCAGGAGCTGGAGTCTCATTTCTGAGATCTCAAAAGCTTTTTGGACTGTTCAACTACCTGAACACTTTTCAGTCGCTTTTTGCGCAGCTGGGAGGTGTTGAGGATAAACCGGGAGCCTATATTTGCTAATATGGGTCGGTTTGGATAAGGGGACTTCTGTAGCAAGAAGCAGGGCACCTCGCTAGCGCTAGAACCCCCCTGTACCTTGGTTGAGGGGGGAGGGTGTCTTTCCCTGCGGCGGTAGGAATACCTTGGGCTGCGGGTGGACACTAGGACCCAGCACGGTGTGTGGAAAGATTGTGTACCGCGGGCTTTTTGAAACTTTTTCGGGTATCGCCAGGCACCAGCGTCCCGGAAACTCCACGTTTTTGGGGGTTGCAAGCTTTGGTAAGGGTTCCCCCAGGCAGTGGTGGGATCCCCATAGCCCTTGGAGCCAGGGAGTCTGGCACGGTTCCCCTGGATCACCCCCACCCCTTTCCCCGGGACTCTCGGATAGCGGGGGAGGGGAGAAAAGTCCTGCTTGTCTGTTATATTTCGCTCAGAAGTTTATAGAGATTAGACAAGACTGCACCCTAATAACATCAGAAACATGGGATTAATATCTTCTTCAGCTTGTCCCCCAAAGAATTTAATAGAACATCTTACACCAGATCTAAAAATTTCTAAGAAGCTGCAAAGAAACTTTATCGCATGGTTAGCGGCTGAATTCCCAGATATTAACTTGCTAAATGTTACATCAGTGCCTTTTTGGGATGATATCGGGCATAGACTAACTTTAAAAGCAGAGGACAATGATAAAACCGCTCCAAAATTTATACCGATATTTTTGAAAGCACGCAAGCATTTCCGGGAAGCCGAACGCAAGAGCCAGCTAGAAAAATCAATCCAGCCGCCAGTCTACACACCAGAGAATATAATTCCATGCCACACTAATGGCGGCCACCACGCGGTCTTCTTACCCTCTTCCCACAACCCCTCTCTCTCCCCAAACCCCGCCCCTCACTCCTACTCCTTCCCCTGCCTTCCCTCCGCCCCTGGTTACCCTGGTGACCACGATCGCGGCACGCCCCTCTCCGGCCCCAGCCCGGGCGGGGGAGAAGCAGCGGCACAGCGCAGCGCGGGCGGGGGAGGGGCGGCGCAGCGCGAGTGCGGCGGGGAAGCGGCAGCGCGCCCACGCGGCAGCGGCGCGGGCGGGGGCCACCCCAACCCCATCCAGGGCGCGCGCGGCCCCAGTCCCAACCCGCGCGGCAGCGGAGGTGCCTCTCCCGGCTGCGGCAGGGGGGGAGGGGTGGGGCCCCCACCTCCCCCCAGCCGCGGGTGGGAGGGCGGTTCGCTCACAGCTGCGGACCTGAGACAATTTACATCGGGGTCCCCAAGATCGGACGGGCACCTGCATGCTACTGAACCCTGCAGGGGAGGGGAGAATGTACCTTTTCTTTCACAAACCCAAACTGAATCTGATGAAAATATCCCTTTTGTTGCCCCTGTAGAATACCTTGGTAAGAGAAATGGAAGGAAACAATACAAGCCTTTCTCTTAACAAGATAAAAAAGAGCTATGCAAAATTCAGAGAGAATTTGGAAGATCTAGTGAAATTTTTAAAAGCATGATAACTGCTACCTTCAGCTCAAATGAATTGGTACCAACCGATATTAAAGATTTATTCAGATGTTTATTAACACCCTCAGAATATGATTTATGGGAATGCATGTGGAAAAAAGCTTTAAACACAGTATTACAGGAGATTCAACAAACTCCTGAAACAGTACAGGATGATGATGGTAATGATATAACATTAGACCATCTTTGCGGTGCAGGTGAATTACACTGCCCTGAAAAACAAACCCGATTATTATCAAAGCAAATTTTGGATAAAATCTGTAGTGCAGCAGAAAAATCTTTTTACCAATTACCAACATCTGAAACTAAGGGCAGTTATACAAGTATTAAACAATTTCCTTCAGAGAATTTTTTGCAGTTTTTGGACCGTTTGCGAACACAGGTGGAAAGACAAGTGCAACAACCATCTATACACAACGAGCTGATTAAAGAGATAGCTCAGAGGAATGCTAATGAAACCTGTCGTAGAATTATCCTTAGTCTTCCCTCAGAACCAACCCTAGCTCAGATGATTGACGCCTGTACCAGGAAAGCAGAGCTGTTCAGCGCGCCTGAAACAAATCCTGGACTGCCTCATCCCAGGACTGCAGCACCTGTGCTACCCGAACTAAGGCGGCAACCAATATCACAGGATCGCCTACAGCACATCATCTGCCACATCTGCAACCAGCCAGGACATTTTGCTCGGGTCTGCAATAAGAATCAGAACCAGAACCAGCAAAGGAAGCCCAACAAACAAAAAAACTAGCTTGTCAGCGCGTCCCCATGGTCAATACTGTCACGCGCGCGAAAACAAATATGAGGGGTCCCCCACCAGTTGATATCTCTCTCTTAACAACAAAGGGGGAGGGGGTGGGGGGGGAGAAAAATGAAAATATTAAATGTTTAATTAACAAGGTTTGGGAGCCGCGAGGCCGGTATTGTCTCGTGACTACCAAAGGTTTTCATTTCAGATCCACTGAGTGGACATTAATTACAATGCATCTATCAGACATCTCACAGGATCTGACGGCTAACCACACGGAAATGTCCAGTGAGTGTTTTGTTATTGGGGATACTGCACACACACCAGAGGAGACTGAGGTATTTCCAGTGTCCATTAAGGGAAAGATGACAGGCCTCATGCTCTTGGCACGCTGCAAACACCCACCATTCTACCTGGCAGAGGGACAAATTGTTGCCCAGGCCATTCCCGATCCGGCAGAGGTAATAGCAGATGGAAAATCACCGGAAGTCTACTGGGCAGAGGTGGTGGGAGAGGACAAACCTTCCATGGCATGCAATATAGCAAATGGGTCAGAGCGCCTTCATGTGGAGGGGGTCCTAGATACCCTAGGGGGCCAGCGTGACCATTCTGCCAGAGAGCAAGTGGCCATCACACTGGGATTGCAACCTGTCGCAGGTAAATTTCAGGGCATAGGAGGAATCACATTGGCAAAAATCTCAAAAAATATAGTACAAATCGAGGGACCTGATGGAAAAGTGGCAAGTGTCCATCCATTTGTTGCAAAATACAAAGCCCCCTTGTGGGGGAGGGACACCTTGTCCCAGTGGGGAGTCCAATTGGTCATTCCTAAGACACCCCAGGATTTTTAGAAATAGCCACTGTGACGCGCCCTGCCCACAAATTAACATGGTTGGATAACACCCCAAAATGGGTAGCACAGTGGCCATTGAGCAAAGAAAAGCTCAAGGCGCTTGAGGAGCTTGTGGAGGAACAGGTGGCTCAAGGCCACCTAGATGAAACAACAAGCCCTTGGAATTTCACAGTCTTTGTAATAAAAAAACCAGGAAAGGACAAGTGGAGGTTGCTCCATGACCTCAGGGAGATAAACAAAATGATAGAGGACATGGGACCACTTCAACCAGGAATGCCTTCTCCAACAATGCTCCCGAGAGATTGGCAATTGGCTGTGTTAGATATCAAAGATTGCTTCTTCCAAATTCCTCTACACCCAGAAGATGCCCCAAGGTTTGCATTCTCAGTTCCTACCCTGAACCGTCAAGCCCCTATGAAAAGATATCACTGGAAATCCCTACCCCAAGGTCTAAAATCGTCGCCTTTCATATGCCAAAAGTATGTAGCATCTTTACTGTCACCTGTTCATGCTGAGAGACAGGATGCCATCATCCTTCACTACATGGATGATGTGCTGGTGTGTGCCCCCAATGACTCTATACTCCAACACACGCTTGACCTAGTGGTTAAGGTTTTAACCTCTGCTGGATTTCCGTTACAGGAAGACAAAGTTCAAAGGATGCCACCTTGGAAGTACCTGGGCTTACAGATTACAGCGAGGACTGTTGTTCCTCAAAAATTGGAAATCGACTGTAATCCTAAAACCTTAGCAGATCTCCACTCCCTGTGTGGGTCATTGAATTGGGTGAGACCCTGGCTAGGCCTCACAAATGAGGATCTAGACCCTCTTCTCAATTTATTGAAAGGGGAGAGGGAGCTGGCCTCCCCCAGGGAGCTGACCCCAGAGGCAAAGACAGCAATCGAAAAGGTACAGAAAGCCTTGTCAGAGAGACAAGCTCACAGATACGAACCAAGCTTACCTTTTCATTTCATTGTGCTAGGAAAGCTGCCACACTTGCATGGTTTGATTTACCAATGGATCGAGGGGCAGAGAGATTCACTCTTAATCATAGAGTGGGTCTTTCTCTCGCACCAAAGATCCAAGACCATCACTGAGCCACAAGAGTTGATAGCTCAATTGATTCAGAAGGCCAGGTTAAGACTATGTGAACTGGCTGGTTGTGATTTTGCATGTATTCACCTCCCAATAAAACTCTCAGAGGAGGGAAAGAACTCTCCAAAGAGGCTGACCGAAGAGATGTTTGAGTGTTTGCTCCAGAGCAATGCCAGTCTCCAATTATCTCTGGACAGCTACAGGGGACAAATATCAGTCCATGCCCCATCCCACAAGCTGTTCAATGAGGAATTCCACCTCATTCCTTGTGAGAAAAGGAGTCAGAGACCACTCAAGGCTCTCACAGTGTTCACAGATGCTTCTGGGGCATCCCACAAGTCAGTGATGACTTGGAGAAATCCTCAGACTCAGCATTGGGAAGCTGATGTGGAGTTTGTGGAGGGATCGCCTCAGGTAGCTGAACTGGCTGCAGTGGTAAGAGCTTTTGAGAAGTTCTCAGAGCCAATTAACTTGGTGACTGACTCTGCATATGTGGCTGGGGTAGTGTCCAGAGCGGAGCAGGCTGTGCTCAAAGAGATCGAGAATGAGCACCTATTTAGGTTGCTTTCAAGGCTGATTTATTTGGTTTCTAATTGGGAACATCAGTTTTTCGTGATGCATGTGAGGTCACACACCGATTTGCCAGGTGAAATTGCAGAGGGGAATCGTCAGGCAGACTCCCTTGCTACACCAGTAGAAAAAGCACGCCTCCCTGACATCTTCCAACAGGCAAAACTGAGTCACCAACAGTATCATCAAAACGTGCCAGGTCTGATCCGTCAGTTCCAGCTAACACGGAGTCAGGCTCGAGCTATCGTGGCCACCTGTCCCAATTGCCAGCTCCAGGCCATGCCATCCATGGGTATGGGGGTTAATCCCCAAGGCCTTGGCAGTTGTGAGGTATGGCAAACAGACATCACACACATTCCTAGCTTTGGTCACCTCAAATATATTCATGTAAGTATTGACACACATTCAGGTGCAGTGTATGCCTCTGCCCATGCAGGAGAAAAAGCTGTGCCAAAACAGCATCTAGTGCAAGCTTTCTCGGTTTTGGGGATCCCAAAAGAAATTAAAACGGACAATGGCCCAGCGTACGTGTCCAAGGAGTTCCTGGAATTTGTCCAGCAGTGGGGAGTGGAACATAAAACTGGCATCCCTCACTCCCCCACAGGCCAAGCTGTGGTTGAGCGTGCACATCAGACACTCAAACAGGTGTGCTAAACAGAGCAGCACAACTGTGTGGATGACTCCACAGCAGAAGCTCTGCAAAGCCATGTTTACCATCAGTTTTCTGAACTGTTCATTTGAAAACATGAGTCCACCTGTGGTTCGTCATTTTAACAGTGGCAATCAATTCAAACTGTCCCATCGTCCACCGGTCCTGATTAGGGATCCGGAAACTTGGGAAACCAAGGGTCCCTATGAGCTCGTAACCTGGGGTCGTGGCTATGCGTGCGTAGCAATGCCCTCAGGCCCTCGGTGGATCCCCCAGAAGTGGGTAAAACCTTTTGTCCCCAAAAATCCAGCTCCAGCAGAAGGGGATGGAAAGCAAGTAACCACTGCCTCCAAGAGAAGACGCCGTCGGAGGGAGGAAAGAGAATCTTCCTAGGTGTGGACTTCTTCCGGCAGTAACAGAAACTTTTAACATATTTTGAAATGTTTGTTTTTCCCTTTTAGAGAAAACCTTACTCCCATGCATCCCTGTGATGAACCTCAGCCAAATTGTCATCTTGTTAATGCTGAACAGTCTGGCAGCTGCATGAACCTGACGTCAAAAACACCAAATGTCCACACTGCCCTTCAGAGCATGAACAGCCTGATCGGACAAGTGAAGCAAGAATCTGAGGACTGGTTCAAAGAACTGTTCAAGGGCTGGGGAGTCACAGGGTGGTGGATTTCTATAGTTAAAACAATTTTGTTATTCCTTGTTATCCTTTTCCTTGTAACCCTAGCATTCGGGATCCTACGTCGTTTAGTTTTCAAAGCTATCAATGGTCTCATACCTCCTACCTCAGAAGTCAACCACATAGAGTTGGCAAACCTAAAGCAAACTGATTTCCCCACCAATTGTAACTGGTGGGAGAGAGAAGCTCCACATTATGTGTAACCTAATACTTTTCCTCTGACTTTCTTAAACAAAAAAGGGTGAGATGTTGTATCCCTCTGGGGAGGGTTTACCCCAAAAGGAGCCCCAAAGCTGTAACTGTGTGATGTGACCCTACCTTCCCCTGCTATCTCTGACCAATTGGCTTAGTGCCAGATGTCACACACATTCCTAGCTCTGTCCTATCCTCGGACAGAGGTCTACATAAACCCCTGTTCTTCCTTGTTCGCTCTCTTTACCTCTTGGCCTCTCTACCTCCTTGGCTCTTGCCCCTGGAATCCCTTCAAGAATAAAGCCTTGGAACAATCCTAGGTAAGGAGCCTCTTTTGGGTCTCTTCCCCTTTCCTGATATAACCCTAGCCCAAAGCCCTCCAGAATCTGAGCTAGCAGTGGGGGCATAGGAGGAGGGCGGTGGGACAGGGGTAAAATATCAGGTGGGGAGAAGCAGCTAGGATTTCAACAGCTGCATGCCCACGGCTTGGGTTCCTCCCACCTCCACCACCCCTTCCTCTGCCCTGTAGCCGCTGGCTCTCAGGGGGAGGGCTTAGTGGTGGGATGTTAACAGCCACTGGGGCCGATCCAGCTGGGACAGGGCCTTCTCTCCTCCCCTCACCCTGCCCGGCAGCCGCCGGAAGGGGGAAGGGGGAAGGCGGGAAGGGGCCTGGCCCCTCAACAGGTGCCACCCAGCCCAGCCTCAGCGGCAAGTAGGGCTCCAGGCCTGCTTGTTACCTCTTCCCAGTCCAGAAGAAAAGAGAACTTTTCCCTGATTCCTCTGATTTTAACTTATGTGTTCACAGATGCATGTCACCCTTCTAGTGGCTTCACCAGATATTAATATTCAAACTTAATCACTGATTGGTTTTGCCATAGCTTTTCTTTGAAAAATCACTTTCATAGATGTCTTCCTTTCCTCACCAAATATACCTCCATAAATGCAAAACCAGCACATATCTTCCAGGATATCGATAAAGACATCCAAGCAGCTGTTAATTTTAGTCCAAATTCATTCCCTACTTGGGAATTTTCTCCATGGACTTAATCAGCTTCTGACACAAGTTTTACTACACATGCAGAACTTATTGCAGAGCAAGTCTCAAAAAAAATGCACCAATAAGAGAAAGTACTACACTCACCAGTCAAGAAAGTCTGTACTAGAAGTTAATATCCAGTGTTAGTTATACAGCCTCATTGCATAAATATCCCAACAGCTCAGTTCCTCAAGATTGCCTGGTATTGCCATTTCATTACTGTATATGGGTTTCACTGTCACACTGTGTTATGAATATAAAAAAACTTCCATTAGGAGTAAATTTTCATGAAAGAGCTCAGACTGTATATTTAATGCACAATTTGTTGGGGTCATTTAGAATCCTGCTTTCAGTGACCCAATCATCGCCATGTATATGTGTAGTGCGTAACTTAATTTCTTTTGATTGCTTAATGAAAAATCCACTGGATATTTTGAGAAGCAGAGCTATATAACAAAAATTATTGTTTCACGTGGGTAATGGATTTGTAGAGAATTCTCAAAGTCTGACAGAAGGCTCACATAATATGCATCTGTATGTGAACTTTGAGATAAGAAATGCTGACTTAGAAATGCCGTGGAATAGGACGGACATTGTTGAGAGAGAAATGAAACTAGAAGCAAGTTTCAAATGATGGCCTTACAGGTAAGACTAGATACTTTGGAGAAATAAAACTATGAAAGATGCACTGTAGTAGGACCCACGAGGGGTAATTTTAGATGATTGTCTTTAAGGCATTAGTGGCATTGTGTGGCAAAAGCTGATAGGCCAAGAAATGTTTATAATGTATTGTAATTAGGAAATAGTTGGCTTCTGATCGTGATGGGGTGAATTGTAACGTTTGAATTGTCTCACCCTTCACATGAGACTGAAAATAAAATAAAAGCTTTTAAAACACTTCTCAGTTGCCCCATCTCTGGGTCAGAAATGGGTATAATCCAACAGTTACAGTTTTTATTAACTTTCATAGTTAAAGACAATCAAAATTTGTATTATACAGGAAAAGAACTCTAGATTTTATTCCTGCTTCAGGAGGAATAGGTACTTCTCTACACCTAACAGCCAAAAATCGTTAATGTAATAGTAAATGCCCTTTTTATAGATACTTTTAAATAAAGAGCAACTCTTCCATTTCTTCTTTTTTACTATATATTCATAGAGTTTTAAGGTTGAAACAGACAAATCATGGTTGCCTGAAAATGACAGTTTATACCTTCATCTAAAATTTGTGAACTGTAACAAATATCTTGTGATTGCCAAGATTACCAGGAAATACTCAAAATTAATATTAATATTACTATCTGAAGAGCATCCTTTATATCCATGAAGATATAAAGTATTTCTTTCAGAACCTTCACCAGTGCTCACACTTGCACTAAATAAGAGATAAATAAAAAATTGCCATGCCTATATTCCAACTCAGAGTTATATGGTTTCAACTGCCAAATTTCAGTTACAGATTTTTTTTACTTCGCCTTTGTATTTGAAAGTAATTACAATCCTCTAAAATAATTTTTTCATTTCATAAACAATAAGCTTAGTAATTTAAGGTGCTGTGTATATACAATAAAAATATCTTACAAATAAGTTTGTACAAGCAGGATAAATATGTTTATTTTTTTAAAAAACTCTGGAATTAAAAAATTACTTCTTTTTCAAGTGAACTTTGCTAGCATTACATTAAGAAATCATCTTGTTACCCACTAACATTGAAGATATTTGGATAATGCAACAGCTTTGGGTTTCAGACAAAGTATTTCAAAAGAAAATATGTGATGAAATAGCTGGAATTTGCTTATTAACAGCTGCATTATTTTTTAGTAATGACATTTTTTGTGTCTCTTACTGTCTTGGTTTGGAGAGACGGTATCTGCCTGGGAAAGCTGGAGTTTCCCTTAGAATGGAGAATGTAAACCCCTCACCCCCACCAAATTATAATTTTGTAATTAAGGGTTTTCAGGCAAAGATTTGAGAATAGGAATAACAGGTCTTTACTAGGAATATTAACAATACAAATATAGTAGAAGACAAAACCACCCAACCAACCAACCAAACAAACACCAATTTTGGAAAACCCTGAGTCAGAGAAAAGCAGAGTCAGAGCTACAAACTGACACCCTGTTGGTCAGGGTGTTGGAAGCAGTCCAAAAGTGAGTCCTCCTGGAGTGGCAGATCCAGTTCTGTTGAAGTAGAGATGATCCTGTAGAACAAGGGTCCAGTGATGGTGAGAAGGGGTCCAGTCTTCCTCTGGGAATCGCGTGAAGCTGAATACTTTCTGTTCCTACGTCTCAGTTTTATCCAGATAGGAATGGTTGGCTAACCCCACTGGGAGGAGCATCTCACAATGGAATAGGATGATGGAATGTGGGTGTTCTACTTTGGGAATGTGTGCTTTTAGGAGTGTCTTAATGGTCCATTAGCAGAAAATATTCCCCTGGAGGGAGGACAGGTGGTGAAAGAGATAAGAAACACTGCCCCACCTGGTTTTAACAGTTGGTCCATTATCAGAAGGCACCCGCCCCCCCTCCTCCCAGCGTTACAAGAGATAAAGAGGAACATTTCCCTACCTGCTTTCAGCAGATGAAATAGAATATACATTTTTGGTTCCATAACCCGAAACTTACAAGAACTGAAATGGTCATGAGAACCACTGCACACTACAATATACTAAGTTTTCTGCATAGGATTTATCTACAAATTTGATTTTAAATATATATATATAAACTGTCTCTGTACTTCATTTATACCAGATGTAGAAAATCTTGAAGGTTCTCTCTAAGAGTATTCCAGAAAAGAAATATAGTTGCCACCAAAACTTAGAGTACACTGGAAGGATTAACCAATTGCATAGAAACACACACACAGTTCCATGATAACAAACACTAACCCTCAGAAAAGCACACTCATCATAAACCTCATAAAGATGTTCACTTCATAAATTAAATCAACCTCAAGAAGACACTCTCCTCCAAAATCCCATAAACATCATCAAGGTCACCTCATAAACCTCTTAAAATTATCAAGGCACTGCCCCCATAAAGGTGATCTCAAAACAGCACAAACTTCATCAAGGTGTTCTCCTCTTAAATGCTCCCTCATCAAAAACCAAATAGGCCTCATAGAAATGTTCATCTCATAAACAGAAACTTCACAAATGTGCTCTCCTCCTAAACAGCATAAATCTCATTTAGGTGGTCTTCTAAAAAAAGCCATATACTTCATAAAGGTGCTGTCCTCATAAACCCCTAAAACCTCAGAAAGGTGCTATCCTTATAAAGGCATTCTCTACATAAACCCCCCAAAATCTCACACACGTGCACTCCTCATAAACACTGTAAACATCGTAAAGGAGTGCTCCTTGTGAACCTCATAGACTTCATAGAGGAGGTTCCTTATAAACACCATTGCAACAATGTTGCACATTTAATGATGAGGCCGTAAATCCAAAGATGTTAAAAAGGAAAGGCCAATCGTTTATTGTTATAAAATCGGCTACAGGAACAGGAGGCTGGGCTAGTCCCAGCCCCTCACGGCAAGTCAGAGAAACTAGAAACGTGCACACGGGCCACCCCTCAGGACAGTCCAGTTCCTGAGAGGGAAGCTTCCACTGAGGGTGGTCAGTCCCTTTTAAAGCCTCAGTCCCCTCAGGGATTGGTCCATTTTGGATCCTTTCCCTGATTGGTGTATTCTTCGGGCTCTCATTGGCTGTTAGCGGGGTGCTCTCTACACCAATCATTTCTTCCCGCCACGTTTTGATTGGGTGGTCGTGTTCCAATGAAGGCTCTGGGTGGTGGTCTCAGTTTTTGAGTTGTTTGGGGGAAGGGTAGAAGATCCCCCTGCGCTTTGGTGTTGTCCCTTTAACTGTATTCGGGGAGGCAGCCGCACAAAACTCTTACAAACATTCATAACTAAACACTGCAACAATATCTAACAACTACTCCAACAACATTACAACAGTAAGTATTTGTAACAATTCAGAACTAGTTGGAAAATAAACACAGTTACAAACAGAAATCGAAACACACACAGCTAGTATACAGACACAAGTATTAAAAAGTTTCAACTTCGTTTTTGTATCTATAACACCATTAACCTCAAAAAGGGACTCTTTTAATAAAACCTTACACCCCTTTATGACACAGTCCTCAGAAATCCCATAATCCTCATAAATCCATTCACCTAATAAAGGTGCTCATCTCATAAACCCCATAAAGGTGTTTTCCTAATAAAGATGTTTTCCTCATAGATCTCATAAACTTCATAAATGCAGTCTCTTCATAAAGGTGCTCACCTCAAAAAACTCATAAAGCTCTCACAGGCACTTTCCTCATAAAACCCATAAACCTCATAAAGGTGTTCTCCTCACAATCCCTATAAACCTCACAAAACACACTCCTCAAAAAGTCACTCTCTAATAACCCCATAAAATTCTAAACCCCATCAACCTCATAAATGTGTGTTTCCATGAAAATGTATCCTCACGAACCCCATAAAACTCATACGGGCACTCTCCTCAGAAACCCTATAAAAATCATGAAGGTGTTTTTTTTAAGGAAGGCCATAAACCTCTTAGAGCTGCTAACCTCATAAACCCCAAAATCCTCAGACAGGTTCTCTCCACATAAGGGCACTCTTGTTGTAAATCCATTTCACATCATAAAGGCGCTCCATACGTCAACCCCCATGTCATAATGAAGCAGAACAAAGACTCTACAACCAAAGGTTATGAAGTAGGCATGCTTTACTCAGCGCCCAGATGCACAGGGTATAGCTCTGCTAACGATGTGTGCCCTGAACAGAGCAGGCGCTCTTGTTCAAATACACTTAAACTCATACATATTTAGAAAAGTTTTTAACATCATTTATACATATTCAGAACCTACCCCGCCTACTCTCGCTCCATATGTTAATCAGCTTTTTGTTGGTCTGTGCTTGCGCATTGTCTCCTGGTGGTCTTGGGCAGAGGTCACGGGATGAAGTAAAATAGTCTTCTTCAGGTGTCCTCTGGATGAACCCGGTCTTTGCGCAGGCTCTCTTGGTCTCTCCCTGTCCTCCAAGGCTTCTGGGCATAGTCTAAAGTACCAATGCAGTTTTTTCCAGTTTTTTTTAAAAACTGGTTTCTACTTATCAGTCTTAAACAAATGGGCAAGGTTCTGTTTTTGTATGGCAAAAGTCTACCTGTTTTTAACACATTTGATTACACAGCAAATTATAATCTGTTTAAATTTAGCTATAAGTTCCTTATATCAGTCTCCCCCTTTTTTTATACCATAGGCAAATTCTTTTGCCTTCTGGGCAATACTGGGATACTTTTTATTGCATTTTTATATGCTTCAAGTATTGCAATTATTTAATTTATATACTTCATTATTTTAACAATACAAATAAGCATAAATAAGAATAAAGCAAAACTTACACAAACTAGAATCAAAAGTACTATTACAGGACAACACAACATATCTAAGATCCTAGTAGCAGTAGGGGACTATATAAAGTACATCCCACCAATGGTGAGTTGTGTCATCTTTTACTTGTTTTAAAACTTTCCCTATCTCCTCAGCATCATGGTGGATTGTGATTAAAGTTTTCTTTTTAATCTCCTTTATCTCTCTGAGAATCTTCCTTAGGTCTTCATGTCTTAATGATTGTTCCACTAGAGTAAGGTTTATCCTGATGGGTGTGGGTAATATCTCCTGAACTGTATTAAAATTAGTTTCACATATTGGTATGACAAAACTGCAGCTTGGTGATAAAAATCGCACCCAATTTTAACAAAATTGCAGATACAAAGATTAGAATGGTTATTGTTCATAGTCAAATTATTTATGACTGTGGTGTGGCACACTGTTCTTAGATATATACAGCCTTGGCCTATATACACAGCTTTGTCATGGTTCAATCTTGAGGCAATGATGGGGTGAATAATGTGTATTGAGGCATTATGTATGGTCAACAGGAAAGCAGTCACTGTGCTAGTGACAGGCTCATAGGTAAAATTTACTGAAATTCATCAGGATTGAAGCTTTCTCTCTAACTGAGTAGCATTGTCTCAAGCAACACTTTGGATCTCTGCGGGGAGAGGCTCTCCTCTCCCTCTGGTGTAATTGAGGCAGCCACTGATTGCATCCATAGTTGTGCCTGTACACAGCTAAGAGCTAAAGAAACGTTGTCTTGAACTGTATCTAGTTCAATGATTGTTAATTCATGATCCTGTTCCTCTGTATCTTCCTAATCTGGTAGTGCTTCAGATAATTTCTGTTGTCCAGTGGCTAGTGCTAGTAAGGAAGACCGAAGAGGTTTTTGAAATTAAACTAGATTGCCGCCTGTCACACCTAATCTGTTCATTACTACTTTTGAATCTATTGCATTTAAAACCCCCCATTCTGATTTTCAGTGCCCCTGTAAAGGGCACTCTCTTCTTTGGAGTTGTGTGGGGCATAAGTTTCTGTAGCCAATTGGTCCATTCTATGAAAGAAGTCCTAAGCAACAGAGCACATTCTGTCCGAATGTTAGAAGCATTTACCTGCATTGCCATTTGACGTTGTTTAAGATTAACAACGACATGGACTCCTGAGGTCAGAAGGCTGAAATGACTCCAATCAATCTTTATTACCTGGGAATTTCTTCCCTTTATACTATTTTACAAAGAACCCGTCCAAGGGGTGGAAGAAAGACGAACTTCTTCGACTACATTGGTCAAGTCAAAGGGACATCAAGAAAGGGTCCCTCCTAGGGAAAGGAATGCAAAACATAGGATACCGTTAGGAAAACATGTCTCTTGTTGACAGAACAGTGCCTGGGAAAGAGTTTCAGAGAAATCAAAACATCACAGCACGAACCATGACTACAGCCATTTTAACTTGCTTCAGGGAGCATTCTAGGTTAATCAACAGCTATTGAATGAATTGATGAGTTCCTGGTTTTTTAATGGCATATGGCCCTTTTTCGGGAATTGCAGGTTGGAACTTCTCCTCATATTGGAGCTTTTCTTTATCTGTTATATTTTTATCAGGATCCTTGCTTTCATTTAAATAAATTTGTGTTATTGTGTAGAAACTGTGTTGCCCTTGCTCTCTGTTTTCAATGAGATTTCAGAAACCGTATGGTTAATTAAGCATTTGTTGTTAATTTCTGTTGCATGTATGGGCTCATATTTTGTCATATTGTACAACACTCCCCCTGACCAGTCATTCCCAGTAACAAACATATGTATAGACCCACACAAGTTATCCCACAACTTACTAACAGTGGTGGTGCCATTGCAGGTGCTTGCGGGTATTACATTTTTTGTCTCTTCTGTATTCTCATATCCTTTGATTAAAATAAGGATCATGAAAAGAGTAACTCTCTAGGATGTACTTTCATGGATTTTCCAGGAAGACTGTGGAGCCTTTTTGATTTGGTGTGGTGTATCTATGATGCTTATTCCTTGATCTTGACTGCTGTGAATGAAGTTAGGAGTACTTGGAATGGTCCCCCTCACTGTGGTTCTAGTTTTTTCTGTAAGAGACTTTACATACATATAATCTCCAGGTTGTATGTCACACACACCATTCAAACCCCTACTTCGACTCCTACCCACATGGTTCTGAATTTTGCTGAGTTGTTTGCTTAATGCCACCATGTAGGAGGTCATAATTGTTGGAGCCTAGGGCAGGTGGAAAACCCCTCGTGCTGCGCTGGGGGGTCCGAGACCCTGGCTGGGACTGCAGGAAAGCACTGCTTTTGACCTTAGTCCATGAGAAAAACTTCCAACACTTAGAGATGAGTTGAAAGCAATGAAGGTGGGGAAGAAATAGTTTCGTTTGTGACAGGGTGAAAATTTATAGTTTGGGGTTTTTAGTATGGAGACAGATGAGAGAAAGATGGAGAATTTTGGGCGGTGTCTCTTCTTCTTCTTCTTCTTCTTCTTCTTCTTCTTCTTCTTCTTCTTCTTCTTCTTCTTCTTCTTCTTCTCCATTTTCTGCTGTGACGGTGGCACAGAGACATTGGTAGAATGGGTTTTGACACAGAAGTTGCATGTTTAGAATAGGTAGTAATTATTGGTACAGAACTATAAACATAGCACATTTTAGGAGTTAATTGGACTAGAAATCTTTAAGAACCTTGGAATCTTCTGTCCGGGGGGAGGGGGTTTCCACCGTGTTTCTGGCGTGTTAAGCCAGGTTTTGGCAGCATGCAGAACTTGAGATAACAAATAGAATAAACAGCTCTGAAGACAGAAGCTGCGAGTTTCATTTATCTTTTTAACCCTGGCACTGGACTTTTGGAGGAAAAAGATCACCTCCCAATCAGGGAGTCCCAAAACGGAGTTTCCTGCATTCTAGCACCCAATTAACCAACCATCCGAACTCTGAACTCCAAAGTCCGAATGCAAAAGACTTTGAAAAGCAAAGTACCAGAGGTCTTTCTCCAAAAATCAAGCAGGAACACAGAAAAACCTTTGGAGCTGCTGAACTGAGGAATCCCAAACAGACTGAGACAATGACCTAGGGCCTGGGAAATCGTCTGCCATGACCTGCTGGCCAGTGAATGGAACAGACCTCAACAGACATGAAAGCAGCACAGACCTATATAGGTCAGAATAAGCTGTCAGACAACAGAATATGGGGGATCCCTTTCACAATCACTGTCAGACATTTTTCCTGCTCTGGAAATTCTAATATCAGCCTATCCAGTGACTGTTTCCAGACAGGAGTTGGAGTCCTTATTGCTCTGGGTTCATAATTCATTCCCAGATGTCCAGACTCAGGATTTATTTCAGCCAGATTTATGGTGGGATGTAAATAGAAAATTGTATCACTGTGCTACCTTCAAGGATAAGGTGGCATTCAAAGTATTATCTACAGATAGAGTTTTACTCGAGATAATGTCCCAGAGGACAGCAGGAAACTCTCAGATCTGCAAGATGCTGTTGTGGGGGGTGCAACAGCCCTTCCACCTTCTGGTGCTGATCCAGGTCACAGGACCATTCCTACTGCACTGCTAAGGGAAGGTTTTATCCTGGCAGAAGCAGAGAGGTGGCCATGACCACTCACCAAGGAGCTCAAACACAATTAGAACAATCCCCATTTCCAAATCCTGGGAAATTGAAATTACTAATACACTCTTCCCATCAAGAGGAATGGGACATGGCATTTTTCAAGGCTTGTCCTACTGTGCCTGCTCGAGCACGCAGGGAGGAGGGATCTTGGGAAACAGACGGAGCTCAGCAGAACGGGTCTTCCCATACCACCTTCATCCCCTCTCCGATCTCCACCTCAAGGGCAGCCACAGACGTCTCAATCTACCCCAAGATGCACAATCTCTAAATTTGCATCACTGGTGCCCCTGTATCCCCTTCATCCAGCAGGGGTGGGTCCGGAGCTGCCGCACAGGAACTCTGTGCCACCCTCTTCCCCCTACGTCACAGAGAAGGCAGCGGAGGGGAGAGCGGGGGTGGGGAGAGCGGCTGCACCGGCAGGCGATGCGCCTGACGGGGCAGAACCGACGCGCGAGGGGGCAGTGGCAGCAGACGTGGGGCTGCAAGAGCTGGCACATGGGGAGGCAGCAAAGATGGGGCAGGCAGAGCAAGCGTAGGGGGCGGCAACAAAGGCGGGGTAGTTCCAAGCTGAACTCAGTGGGGTGGGGGTTGGCTCAGTGAGGTGGAGCGGGATTGTGCCTCACAGAGACCTGCGGGGTTCGTGGAGGACGCTGCTTTAGGGGCAATGGATGCTGGCAAGGAGCCAGGAGGGGCAGGAACAGGGCAGGAATGGGATGGAGGCTTTCCTCTGGGCACCTTCCTCTCACAGCAAGCAGCGCCTCACCTGTCCTCTCCCATCAGCACCAAAGCAGTGGCACAAATTCCCAGTGTTCACCCAAAACAATGAACAGACCCAAAGCCATTTTCAGAGACAACAGCAGCCAAAGCAGAGGATTTTTTCCAAAAACACCAAGCAGTTTCAACCACGACTGTGGAAATTTCAACTCAATCTCGCTCGGAGCGAGGCTTTGATCAACCGCAAAAGATCGGTCTAGTGCCAGTGCCACCTAGTGGCAGAACAGCATGACTGCAGCAGTTTTACCCTACGATTTACAAAAGGCATTTCAACCCAGGATAATCTTCAAAGCAGTTTAACACCACAGATCAAGGATTTCTGCCTATTTCTGAGGAACACAGAATGCAAAATATTCTTGCTCCAGAACAGCAACAGACATATATTGCTGATGAAAACATCATCAAAATTACAGCTTCACAAGGCATTCCTACGTCATCTCAAGCATCTAACTTCTCAACCACAGCAACTGGTGCTTCAGCTCCTCGCATGCCTGGTCCAAGGCTCTTATTTCCAGAACAAACAGAGCAGAAACCTGGTTCCTCAAGTCATTCACAGTCCTTTCCATTTTCAAAAGACTTTATGAGGCAATTTTTCCTTCAGTTAAAAGACTGTGCTTTGGAATTTTATCCTCATTTGGCAGCACACTTTCCTCAATTATTCCTTCCAGCACAAGGTGGTCACTTCCTTCCAACATTCTCTGTACATACTCCCTACACATCTATGCCTAGACTACCTGCTGGGTCCGTGGCAGCTTCAGCCGTGGTTCCCTCAGGTGTGCTCCAAATGAACTGTACCTCCCCATGTCTCAAACAGGAAGGGGAGGGGTGCCTGGGATCCAAGTAACCTTGGGTCAGAAGGGGCTCCATCCTGGCAACATGCACAGCAATTGACTCCACTTCATAGATATATTCCTATAGGTTCATCCAGTGCAACAGACTGGGCAGATATCAGGAAGAAAGCATTAAAGGAGAAACACTTTGAAATAGCAGGTACAGAAAGCATCATTGCCAGTATCTTATGGACCACAAAATGCAAACCCAAGATGGGAATGTTTAGACCATGAAGTGATCAAAGACCTCATGAAAGCAATGAAAGACAAAGGCTTAGGATCTCCATATTTTAAACAGCTTTTGAAAGGCACATTCAATACGTATGATCTCACATGACTGCAGATCCATCGCTTCAACAATTCTTACAGATTCCCAACTCCTCATATGGGATGCAAAATGGAGAAGAGCTCTTGGAGAACAGAGGAACAGATACCAAGGAGGGCTACATGCAGCTCTCACCATGCCTCAAGTGGCTGGAGACCCGCCCAATGACAGACCTGAAGATCAAGTCATGACTCTACCTCAAAATGTGCGTGCAGATATCAAATAAGCAGCACAAAGAGCAATTTTGCAGATTCCACCATCTGGAACTCCTGAAAGCATTTATACAGAGATCAAGTAAGGTCTTTCTGAGTCCTTTACTTCATTCCTTGACTGTCTCTCACAAGCAGTGGACAGGCAAGTGAGTGATGAAGCAGCAAAGCCACATCTGCTTCGGAGCCTTGCATCTGCAAACATCAATGTGGAATGCAGACACATCATCAGTTCCATGCCTGGTCAACTCACTGTGACCAAGACAGTAGAGGCATGCAGAAAAGTGGGCACACCTCAGCATGTCACAGCAATTCAAGCAAGCATTTGGGGAGAAAAAATTGAAAAAATCCTCAAAGCCCAGGATGAAAAAATTTCAAAAGCTCTAGTAGCGCTTCAACCAGCACTCCAACAAAGCAATTCCACAGAAGTGATGGCAGCAAAATTTGTAGGAGGACCATGCTACAAATGTGGCAAACATGGGCATTTCAAGAAAAATTGCCCAGAGCTTGCTAAAACCGTGAAATCGCCAGATCTTTGTCCAAGAGGTCAAAGAGGGAAACAACATGCAAATCAATGTCACTCCAAAATGGATGTAGACGGAAGACTTCTACCTTTTCCAGGAAACTCAAACAAGAGCACAAATCATCAAGGTGCAATGACACAAATAATGGTAATGACTCAAATCCAAACTCCACAGCGGGCGCAACCATCGGGGAACATCAATCAAACTCCCTCAGCAGGATCATCTGCAGGATCCCGAATTATTGCCCCCAGGAACGCAATGTGATTTGGCAACTTCCAAAATGATATGTTTCATGGATGAGAGTCATGAAGTGATACCCACAGGAGTCACTGAAACATCATGGAAAAGGCAGGATTTCTTAATTATAGGTAAATAGAGAAGTATCTTGGAGCTCATTATCCATCAATCATTTCAGCAGATCACAATGAAGAATTAACAGTTATAGCTCAACCTCTACATCCATCATTGATCATTCCTGAAAATACTTCAATAGCCAAAGCCATTGCTTTGCCATCTCATGCAATGGAACAAGTTATGCCAGTGCTAGATGAGCAGATTTTTTTTTTTTTTTTTTTTGTGGTGAACACGTTGAAATTCATACCACGTGGGTGAAACAAATAAGTCAGGATCAAGCCATCATTGTCTGTGACTTGATTTGTGGTGGAAAGATGATCTCAATCAAAGGTATCTTAGATCCAGACGCAGACGTCACAGTTGTTTCTTACCACTTTTGGCCCAAGGAGTGGAACTTGAATTCCCTCTCAGGCACTGGGGAAAATTCCCTGGGTCTGCAGAGTGAGGATGCAATTATTGCCTCAAGGCCAGGAGGAAAGACAGCTTTCATTCATCCATTCACTGTGCAAAAGCCCATCACAGTATGGGGAAGAGACATTTTCTCACAATGGAGGACAAAATTGGAAATGAATTTTTAATAAGGGTCACTGTGGCACTCACCACTTTGAAACTGACCTGGAAAACAGACAGTCCTGTCTGGGTGGATCGGTGGTCCCTGGAGCGAAAGAAACTGAGTGCCCTCAAAAATTTGGTCAAAGAGCAACTACAGAAAGGACACATCAAACCAACAAATAGTTCCTGGAATTCTCCAGTGTTTGTGATTCACAAGAGAGCCTCCAGTTCATGGAGATTGTTTCATGACCTCAGGAAAGTTAATGAGGTCATTGGGGAAATGGGACCTCTTCAGCTTGGGCTTTCATCTCTCTCAATGATTCCAAGAGATTGGTCACTTGTGATCATCGATCTCAAGGACTGTTTCTTCAATATTCATCTTCATCCAGAAGATGCTCCTCGATTTGCATTTTCTGTCCCAAGCATCAATAGGCAAGAACCACTGGGTGGTTCTTCCACAAGGTCTCAAGAATTCTCCAACTATCTGCCAGTGGTTCGTGGCATGAGCCTTGTCTCCATCATGGAAAAAACATCCAGAGGCAAGGATCATTCATTATATGGATGATTTGCTCATCGCAGATGCAACAAGAGTTGCAAGAAGCTTGTGACAGCAGGATTGCAGGAGTTCAAAATGCAGGACTGGAAATCTCCACCTCGAAAATTCAGGAGATTGCACCATGGAGATATTTGGGATGGAAGATCACAGAACAAACAATAAGACCACAGAAAATTCAGGTCAGGAGCAAGATCAGCAATTTTCAAGACCTCCAACAGCTTTTGGGAGAGATCAACTGGATGAGACCAATTCTAGAATCACAAACTATGAACTTGCATTGCTGTTCAACCTCTTGAGAGGGGACTGCAACATCAGATCTCCCAGAACTCTTACACCTGAAGCTCAAGAAGCCCTTGGGAAAATTGTTGAAGTTCTTCAACAAAGACAAGCACATCACTTTGTGATGACATTGCCATTCTTTCTTGTGGTGCTAGGAGAGAAGATACAATTGTATGGCCTCATTTTTCAATGGGACTCATCACAGAGACCCTTTGTTGATCATATAATGTATCTTTTTACATTATAGATCCTCAAAAACAATTTCCACAGACTTGGAAATGTCAGCTCAGATTATAATCAGCACTAGGACAAGACTGTTGACAATGGCAGGCAAAGATTTTGCAACAATTTATCTGCCTTTCAAAAAAGAATATTTCAATTGGGCATTGTAAAAATCAGATGATTTGAGAATTGCTTTGTTAGATTATCCAGGTGTTTGTACAGTTCATTTTCCAGGTCACAGATTGCTGCAAGCAAAGTTAAGCTTTAGAGGAAAGCCAAAAATAAATTGACTAAGAACCATTGGATGCAAAACCAGTATTTACTGACAGTTTGGGAAAAATGCATAAATCAGTAATCACTTGGCAAAATGCAATTACAAAAGAATGGGACTCAGACATAAAAATAGTACAAGGTTCACTTGAAATTGGGGAATTAGCAGCAGTGGTCAGAGCACTTGAATTGTTTCAACAACCTTTTAATCTAATCACAGATTCAGCTTATGTGGCAAATGTAGTTAAAAGAATAGAAGGGTCACTTTTGAGAGAAGTTGATAATGAGGATTTATATTCATATCATGTTTGCATGCGAACATTATTGCAGCGAAGACAACATGAATACTTCATCTCTCACATTAGAGCACACTCATCTCTTCCAGGATTTTTAGCAGACGGTAATGCACATGCAAATGAACTGACCATGCCAATCTCAAACACGCTGCCAAACGTATTTGAACAGGCAAGGTTGAGTCATGCATTCTTTCATCAGAATGCACAAGCACTGATGGAAATCTTTCACATCTCTAAAAGTCAAGCAAGGGAAATCGTAAGTGCTTGTCCAGACTGTCAGCTCATGCAACCTCCTGTTTCCACAGGGGCAGTGAATCCACGAGGATTGCAGAGTCTGCAATTATGGCAAGCTGATGTCACCAAGTACCCATCTTTGGGAAAACTCAAAAATGTCCATGTATCTGTGAACACCTTTTCAGGTGCAGTTTTTGCCTCTCTGCACACAGGTGAAACAGCACGACACGTTTGTTGACGTTTTTTGAAAGCATTTCCACCATTGGGCGTTCCTCCAGAAATAAAAACAGACAATGGTCCAACTTATAAGGAAAAAATACTTGACAAATTTTTGAAAAAGTGGGGTGCTAATCACACCTATGGTAATCCCTATTCTCCCATCGGTCAAGCAATCATAGAGAGGACGCACCAAACTCTGAAATCCCTTTTGAATAGACAGAAAAGGGGGGAGGCAGAGGCAATGCCTCAAATGCAGTTGAACAAAGCTTTATATTTTATATATTTTTATATATATATTTATTAATATAAATTTTAATATTATTTTAAAATTTATACATTAAAATATATAAAATATTATTATATATAAAATTGATAATATTATATGAAAAATATTAATAATATATTCGTAATATATTAATAGTATATTAATATATATATTAAAATATATGTATTAATATATGTTTTTTTATTTTAAATTTTTTGAATGGCTCTTTTGCAGAACCTACTCCACCAATCATCAGGCATTTTTCAAACTGCACACAGGCAAAGTTAAAGGAAAATCCTTTAGTTTTGACCAGAAACCAAGAGACAGGGCAGATTGAAGGACCATTCTAATTTATAACTTGGGGCAAGTGTTATGCTTGTGTCTCCACCAGAGCAGGACCACAGTGGGTTTCAGCAAGACATGTGAAGCCATATCTAGCAAGCAAGCAGATGCTCACCCTGGAAACAGAGAAGTGAGCATGCAGACATGAATCAGTGTCAAGACTGCAGTCATCTCTTCATTCTACATGAAAAGACTTTGGGGCTTGGGTTTCTTTTTTTCTTTCTGCAAGAAAAGTGATGTAGTGTTGCATTTCAGAGATTCCCACAGGAAATAAGGCCATTGAACAAGAAGTTCAAGCAAGTGTTATACTTGTGCCTTGTTATCTCACTGATTGCCTTGAGCAATGCGGCGGTTTTGCCCATGAGTCAACCAAGGGAAAATGTTTGGGAAACTCTAGCCAATGCATCAGGCTTGAACACCATTTGTTTGATGCACTCAAGGCCAGGGAAGCCATTCTGAACATCTTTAGTAGGTTTGCCAGTGGACAAATGGCCAATTCCAGACAACATCTGTCCAAAACTTTCATGGTTCATCTTGAACCCAGTGGATGGATGGGGTGTCCGGATCAAATTTCTCTCTGAGGCTTCTTACGAACATCAAGAACTGAAAATCCTTGGCTCAGTGGAGATGGATTTTTGTATAATATTTGGTTTGTCTGGGTCAAAACAGAGTAAGAACATAATTATAGATGTCACTCCAAATCATATAATTTATAAAGATGCAATATCATGGTGTAATTACACAGTGGTGATGGTCATACCATCCAACCAGGTTCCATTGCAATTGCCATGAGGGATCTTTTTCATTTGTGAGGACAGACTTTGGCCTGCCATCCCTGCAAATGTCAAAGGTGGTCTATGCAGCATTGGGAGACTTTCTTTGCTGATACCCAACATGACACTGATAAAAGACCAAAAATATGAAGAAAAAAGATCTGTCACTCAATATGATCCCAGTTGTGATGATAATGTTAGTACATGGAAAAAAGGCCAGAGAATTATAACAGATCTGCTTTTGCTACAGGCAGCAGCAGGAGCGGCTTGAAACAATTGGATCAAAAGGGCTGTTGGTTGAGTAAGCACACCCATGCTACCTCTCACTGACTTGAGATAAGAAATAGAATAAATAGCTCTGAAGACGGAAGCTGGGAGTCTCATTTATTGTTTTTAACCCTGGTACTACACTTTTGGAGGAAAAAGATCACCTCCAATTGGGGATTCCTGAAAGGAAGTTTCCTGCACAAGTCTAACAAGTATCAAAAATAGTTGTGTAATTTATCTGTTGTTAGTGAGTACTGAATCTCATAGAAGGAAAGTGCTGCCTGGAGGCATTCTTGGAAGAATACACCAGAAATCATGGACCCATCTGCTGGACTTTTTGGGTGTTGAAAGACTGCTACATGAACTGTCCCTCTTGGAACCTGATTGTCCTGCAATTTTTGGACTCACAGGGTGGTGGGGGAGGGTGAACTGCATAGAAGGATATTAACTAGATTTATGAATTGCAGTTGCTCATTATATGAGGTCCAGTGTGCATTCCTCTTCTTTCCTTTCTTCTCTGTCTACTATACAGGACTAGGAGAGGAAAGGTACCCTGATTAGACACAAGAGGAGAAGTTCCAGGATGGTGGTACCAGTCAATGTTTTGAAGACATGGGGTGGTTTCCAGAGACTGGATAACTGTGATGTCTTGAAACATTTCAAAATGTTTTGGAATGCCCGTGTGTGTTTGGTGGCAGGGGCAGATCAGGTTCTGTGAAAGTAATAGAGTGAAATGCCCCAACGCCCAACCCAGAGCCGTGGTGACAGCCCTTGCCAAGTTGTCAGTCAATCACACACCAGGGGCAGTGCTGACCCAGCCCCTGATTGGCCAAATGACCAGAAACCCCACCTGGGAGTGGGCTCCATGAAGGGCCAAGGGCTTAAAAGCCTTCAGTAGGGGAGCCATGAGTGTCTGGACTATGCCAGCTTCCTTGGAGTTCACACTGGAATCCAAGGAGTTGGTAGCTACACAACTAACTGTGTAAAACTGTGTTTTTTGGTCTCACAACTAAAAAACTGTGGTTTTTGGTATCTCTTCTGTCTTTCTTTGGGTCTCTCTCTGTCTTCTTCTCCTAATCCTCTTAACATAGAATTTTTTTGGGTAACTTAGCATATTGTGGATTTAAACATTTCTAGGTTGAATGGGCTATGTCTATGCTAAACAAACGCTAAGTTTCTGCTAAGTTAATACTAAAAAATACTAAATAATGCTATAATAAGTGTTGTATATTGGATTTGGAGTTGTATTTACTCCTTTGCCAAAGTTTCCTAGTTTTCTATATTTTTGCCCATAAACTTTTGTGTGATTTTCACTTTTTGAAAATGTCTGATGGGTGAAATGGGGGCTGAAAGAACTCCACAACTAATAATAGTTGTTAGAGCAGTATGTATTTTTTGTCGAGATGCATGGGAAGTAATTTCACCAAAGAAACACATATCCACCCAACAGTCTTCCCCCTTATTATTCCCTGTTCTTACATTTGCATGTCATTGCACAATCCACCTCACACATATTCATTCCTTGGCCCCGCCCATCCTCACCTCATATAGTAATTAAAACCTCCACGCCCTTCTGGGCATGCTCAGTCCATTGTGGTGGTCTCTGGAGGTCTTCGAGGGATGAAGGAAATGGGAGTCTTCTTCATGAACTCTTCACTTTTATCTTTCTTGTGTGTGCTTTGGCCTTCTTTGGCACTTTTCCAATGGGATACTCAGTTCATACTGGCTAAGAGTTTGTGTTCTTCTCTTTATCTGCATTCTTAGCCTTGTTATCCCAGGGTGTTTATGTTAGTCTTTTTTATTATCACTGAGGGACGCCAGATGCTTGTAGTGCTTTCAAAATATGCTAAAGGTTAACAGACACAACATTCGGTATTCACTAAATGCCTTATAAAATGCAATTTAATATATGTAGGATCAGCTAGAATTTTTAGTTCTCTGTCTCATGGGGATTTCTCCTTCACATCAGCTAGAGTAAAGGAACCTTGAGTTTAACGCCTGGATTTCAGTATCTAGGGTGTAACAGGTGCTTTCCTCATAAACCCTGTAAAAATCATAAAGGCACTTTTTCTCATGAAGGCCATAAACCTCTTAAAGCTTCTTGCCTCCTAAACCCTCAAAGCCTCATGAAGGTGTATTCCACATAAAGGCACTCTCTTCACAAACCCATTTTATATCATAAAGGTGCTCTCCTCATCAACCCCATTAAATTCATTAGAGACCATAAACCTCATAAAGCTCATATAGGTGCTCTCCTGGGCCCCTTATTAACCTCTTACTGGTGTTTTACCCATAAATCCCATAAAATAATATCTCTTCATGAAAATCAGAAACCTTATAAAGGCACTTTCTTAAGCACCTAAAACCTCATAAGGGCACTCACCTCATAAACCCCCAAATCCTCATAAAGGCTCTCACCAAATAAACCCCATAAAAACCTTAAAATGCACTCTCCAATTTAAGGCACTTTCTACAAAAACCCAATTAACCTCAAAAAGGTACAGTCCTCATAAAGCTCATAAGGGCTCTCACCTTAAAAGCCCCATGAACTTCATAAAAGTGCTCCCTGCCTAAACCACAAATTTCATAAATGCACTCTCCTCATCAAGACCATAAACCTTAGAAAAGTGCTTTCCTCATAATCCTCATCAAATTCATAAAAGAGATCTCCTCATAAGCCCCATAAACATAAAGGTGCTCATCACATAAAGGTGCTCTTCTAATAAACCCCAAAGACTTCATAAAGGCACTCTTCTAATACACCCCATAATACCTATAAGGGTGCCTTTATGAGCATTATGGGGATAATGAGGAAAGCATCTTTCTGAGATTCATGGTCTTCATAAGGAGTACTTTTGTGAGGTTTATGGGGTGTATTAGGAGAGTGCTTTCGTAAGGTTTATTTGGAGACTACTTTTTTGATGAAGGTGCTTTATGAGGTTTGTAGGGTTTATGAGGACAGCATCATTATAAGAATTATGGAGGTTATGAGGATAGAGCCATTTTCAGGTGATTGCATTTATGACTTTTATGGCCTTTATGACATTTATAGGCTTTATGAGGACAGGGTCTCTATGAATTTTATGGTATTGAGGAGGAGAGCACCAATATGAGGTTTAAGGAGTTTAGGAGTAGAGTGTCTTTATGAACTTTATGACCTTCATGGTGTTAAAGGCCTTTTTGAATTTTATGGAATTGATAAGGAGAATATCTTTATGACAATAAGGGGGTTTATGAGGAGAGCATCTTTAAGAGGTTTATGGCCTTCATGAGGAGATAGTCTCTACAAGAAAAGTGCTTTTATGATATTTATGGGGCTTGTGAGGAGAGCACTTCTGAGGAGAGCACATTTATGAGGTTTGTTTGGATTATGAGGTTTGTGAGGAGAGTGCCTCTTCATATAAGCCCCATAAACCTCATAAAACCTTCTCCTCATAGAAGTCCTCTCCTCAGAAACCACATAAACCTCATAAGGGCACTGTTCTCAGAAACTCCATAATCCTCACAAAGGCCCTCTCCTCCTAAAGACACCATAAACCTAATAATGGTGCTGTCCTAATACAGGTATTCTCCTCATAAGCCCTATAAACTTAATAAAGGAGATCTCCTCATAAACATCAGGAATCTTGTGAGGGCACTCTCTTAGTAAACTCCTATACCTCATAAAGCACTCAACTCATAAACTCCATAAACCTCACAGAGGTGCTTAACTCATAAAGTCCATAAACACCAAAAAGGTCAGAAAAGTCATAAGGGCCATCTCCTCATAAAGATGCTCTCATCATAAAAAACATAAACACAACCTCCTTATAAAACCCAAAAATCTCATAAAGTCATCTTCAAGAAAATAATGCAAGCACAAAAACTCTCCAACTAGTTAAAGTTAGAAAGTGGTATGTTTAATTTCAGCGCCAGACACACGGAGAGTAACCTCTCAAAGACGTGTGTAAAAATCACAAAGCCCCGGTTCTCTGTTTATCTACAAAAGTCTTACGTATTCATTCGATTACCTCATATTTTTATATGAGGTAATGTAGTTTTGCCTACCCCCGCTTCATATTAAAATGAGCTCAGAATTCTTTTTATACCTGCACAGTCCTTGCTTAAAATGATTTGATGGGCTTTTAAATGGGTCAGTGGTCTTAAAAGATGAAGTCAAAGCGTCTTCCTTGGAGTAAACTTCCCACCTTTTGTCTTGTTGGCAAGCTCTCTGGTCTCTTGGCCATAGTACAGGCCTCCCATCCTGGTTCAGGCTGATGTCTGGGCCCAGGTGTGGCCACAGTTTCTTCATCTTCTCAATGGTTCATCTTTCTTGTCTCTCTATAATCACAACTAAAACAAGCAAGTCTTGCTCTAACCAGCTACATCTTGTAATTTTTAAATATCCTACATTGCTTCTACTCTAAGTTCTTTATCAATATAAATTGCTTCTATCCTGCTGGCTACATTCTTAGCTTTTAAGTTCTTTAAGTTCTTTTAACCCTTTAATTCAGTCTCCTCATGAGGGTGTCTTCTCCTGAAGATGCTCTCTTCATGAACACTATAAAATTCATAAAGGCACTCTCTTCATAGAGGTGCTCTCTTCAAAAACCACATAAACTTCATAAAAGTACTCCTCTCATCTAGAGAAAAGCCTCAAAATGGGTTTTTCTCATAATTCCCATAAACTTTCAAGGATGTTGTGTTTATAAACCCCCTAAGTTTCTTAAAGAAAATCTCCTCATGAACCCTGTAAATATCATAGCAGTGCTTTCCTCATGAGGGCCTTCTCATCAAGAAGGCCTTCAACTTTCTAATGGCACCTTCCTTATAAACACCAAAAACCTCATAAAGGCATTCCCCACCTGAAGGCACTCTCCTTAAAAACCCCTTACAAAATTCATGAAGGTCATAAAGCTCACAGAAACACACTCCTCTTAAATCTTACGAATCTCTTAAAGGTCCTCTCCTGATAAGCCCCATAAATGTCAGAAAAGCAGCTTCTCAAGAACTCCATAAACCTCATAAAGGAGCTTTCTCCTCATTAATGCCAAGGAACACATAAAGGCTCTCTCCTCCAAAAAGCACCCTCATGTTTCCTTACCATTCCTACATGTACATTCCTATATTCTCTGCTTTGCTATAGATGTATTCCATGATGCGCTGCCTCTGCCTCAAGCACTGGAGCCTACAGTTCCCTTGCAACACCTTTAACTAAGCCCATTATGCATGTGAGCTTATGCAGGAAAATGATCCACTGAATTGGAATTATAGCAAATACAGGACAAGAAAGAGTCATCTGAGGTTAACTGTCAATACCTATTACATTAGGGGTTGTTGCCTGGAGACAGAAATGATACGAACTCACTGAGGTTCATCAACAAACAGCAATGAGTTTAGTATGACTGCTCTTTTTATAGGGAGTTTGAACCTCCTGGGTTTAGTTACCTGGTTGGTTGAGATCTTTCTCCATCCAAATCTCTGTCCAGTGGTATGTCTGCATCTAAGCTTGAACAGGGTTGGCTGAGGTCCCTGCCTAAGTCTTATCATCATTCACCCAGGGACCCGCCCATCAAACCAGGAGACCCCAGTTGGGTTTCCCATCATAGCCAGATTTATCTGTCCAGCTACAGGCTAGTTGTGCTGCAACAAATACTGGCTGCCACTATGATCGTAATTACCTCTGCTCTCTCCAGTGTGACAGAGGGGACCACAAATGTACAGCAGCAATTGTAACTAAAGAAAGCCTAAAGTAACAAAGCCTTAACAGAAAAGAAAGGAAATATTTCCCCTTTAAGTAGCACACCTGTTTCAGTATCCCAAGCACATTAGTCATGTAACTAAGGCAGATTTGAGAAAAGTAAAATCTCATCCAAAAGAGGGCTCACACGCTTATATACAAAATACGCACCTGAAGCTATCTGGGAGAAATAACTTTCGTAGTACAAAGCTCCTTACACAGCCTAATATGTGATACATATAACTATTCCTAAAATGCACAGCCTGGTTTGCTATCGTAATCTTGAATGTACTAATTGCTTTCCATGTTTTCTCCTATAACTGCATTTACAGTATTTTTCTTGTTATGCAAGATAAACCCCTACCCAGGAAATGCAGGCATGGAGAAGGAAAACAGGGAACAATAAATTAAACCACTATAGATACTTATTAATAAAAAAGCAATGCTGAGATTTACAAGATACTAAATACCTGCTCTATTATAAATTACCCTTATTTTAAAAATATTACTTATCTCGTGCAGAGATAGATGGACAACTGAAGTTTATGAAGACTAGTTAACTATGTTATACCTGAGGTTTTCTTTTCTTCACATTACCCTGATTAAATAGTAATGGAAAATGAAGTCTTTTTCTCTGATCAACGCAAACCCTGTGACATGAGTGGCAATATCATGTGCTATTTTGTCAACATACTCCTGTTCAGCACACCAAAATCTACGTTATTAATAAATAAAAAAAATTAACAATCTAAATTGACCACCTATGTACATGACTACTCCCTGACTATTCCACTAGACTACGAACATGCCAACATGCTTGTGGCCATGCTCATTTTGCAAAACCAACATCTGCCTGCTAGCAAATTCCCTGAGACTGTGGGTTGGTCACACAGCAGCCACCATCTGCTACTTCTTCTGTTCACAGGAAAGTTACTCTCTGTATTCACAAACCTAATTTCCTTCCTTGAGCTGGTGTTTTGCCAATTGACACAGATGAGAGAATGGACAAGACACCAATAGAAAGAATGGTCTTAGTTTACTATTAATATTGAGGCAAACCAGAAGTAAAAGGATATATTTGATAAAACAATATGCTTATTACTCACTTGGCTTTAGCAACAAGCAAACATAAGCAAGGCAATGCATCCAATCATTATTATACAAGAGAGAGAGAATAGTGATTGAGAAAGGTACATCACCAATTGCCTAAATACTCTATCGTCATCCAGAGTCTGCAATCACTGGGGAACCCCGTTTCGCAGCAAAGACCTGGAAGACCCTTTCCAGCAACTGGGAAAATGCCACCCAGTGTAACCACTCATAGATGAGGTCTCCGGTTCACCCAAAAAAGGGATCCAGCTTTTATAAGCCCAAATCAACAGGAAACATCTGGTTCTGATGGCACACTTCCCAACCAGCGAGGGCCAAGGCTTGGCCAGAGCCCATGCCACAGCAAGAGGACTTTTGCCTAAAATATTGTACTAACAAGCCTCTAGGGGTATCAGCTGGGAGGGTTTCTCCTATTAACAAGCCTTTAGAGATATTGGTTGGAAGAGACTCTTAATATATTTTAAACAAGGTTATACAAATATCTCTACAACAGCCGGTTTGGCATTAAAGACAACCAATCTAAATGTTTTGATCATCTATTTTTAACTAAAGAACCTTGATGGTTTTATAGCATCATGCTCAAGATTGTAAGTCAGCTCAGGCTTAGGCCTGCTGTTCAGGCCTTAGCATATTCAGTTGGAAATTCCAAATTCCTCAGACTTTTTACCTTACTTTGTTTTATTTCATATCAATTCAACATAAGTGGAGTTATGACAAAACCATTCTATAATGCAGCATGTATTAATACATGTAAAATACATGTAATACATGTAAATAGCATAATATGATATCAACATAAAAATTACTGATATATGATGCCTGAATATGAATAATGGCAATGAATGCACAAATAGCAACCTACTCAGGTTCCCTACTGCGGCAGGGAATCCCTGTCTACTCTGAGCAGGATTTTGAATGATCCTCACCCTTCTATCAGCTAGTGCATGGATTGTCCCTCAGCCCAACCAGAACATCTGGGTCACACTAGCCAAGACCTTACCGCAAGACAATCTATGCCTGTCCATGGGCAGTGTGGACAACCCACTGTCGACATGCCTAGTAGGGGTCCCATTAACAGCAAATGAGTACCCATACACAGATAAGAAACACAATCTGGTAGACACTTGGGACAAGTGGGCACGGACCTTATCGCATGCACCAGAGGAACTCCAAGAATTAGAGCTCTTAGGGTGCTCTAAAGCTCACTTCTGCATTCAATTTTAATACCAAACTCCCAATGAACCCCTGACTCACCTTGAACTTATTAGGTCTGCCCACAGAAAAGATGTAACCCCATTTGATAAAAACTGTACCCTCCTAAATTGGTGCAAATACACCAATCCTAAACTTTACATGCCAAAGTGCTGCCTCGGGGAGTGTTTCCTATCTGTGGAGACCCAGTATGGGCTGGGATCCCCTCACGCCTTCAAGGGGGTCCCTGTAGTCTTGGGCAGCTTACTACCCTCACCCCAAACACACCTTTACTTCAGAATTGGAAACAGAAAGGGAAATTGGCACAGTAAAAGAGATCATATACTGAATTTGATGAAAATTGTGATAGCTGAGATTATAATTGGAATAAAGGAAAGAGAGTTGTGGTCTCACTATTTTTACCTTGGGTGGCCGCAGCTAAGGCTCTCAGTGAACTTTCTCACGTGGAATGTTGGCTTAGTAAGCAGGCTAATGCTACCTCCTCTGCACTCAGTGACCTGCTTAGTGACATTGAGATTACCAGGCATGCAATGATGCAAAATCAGGCAGTGATTGACTTTTTGCTGCTTGCTCATGGACATGGCTGCTAAGACTTTGAAGGAATGTGCTGCTTCAACCTCTCCTCACACTCAGAATCCATCCATGCTAACATCCAAAAGCTGAGGGAGCAAGAGAAGGAATTAAAGGTAGAGAACTTGGACTGGATCAATGAACTTCTTGGACAATGGGGATTGACAGGATGGGTTTCATCCTGTGTTAAAGGGATTTTTTGGTTTATAATCATGGTTTTTATCATTTTGCTCATGTTTCCCTGCTTAGTTAAGTGCCTGCAGAGATCCATTGGGAGTGTCTTCTTAGTAAGAAAAAACAGGGGAGTTGTGGAATCCCTGCAGCTCCTTGACATAACACCTAGGGTCTGGCCTTGGCAGGACAGATTATAGAGTCACCTTCCCAGCCTGATAGAGAGAACCCCTCAGTGGCACTCTGTACACAATGGTTTGCCCTGGTTCCCCCCTCCCTAATGCCCTGGCCCCTTTGTGTCTCCTTTCCTCTGTGTCTCCATTGGTTTCGGGTCCCCAGTGACCAGCCCTGACTCACCTGTAGGTCACTGACCTTACCTGCCCCTTGTTCCGCCCCTGTGCCTCAAGATCATCGGCTGCTGTAGCCCATACTTAACTTTGGAACTGGCAGACCCCTGGCTCTTTTGCTTCTGGATTTACCTTCAGCTCCTGGAAATAAACCTTGCTGAAACTGATCCAGTGCAAGGGCCTTCCTGCCTCTCCTTGCTGAGCTAGTCACGTGGCGTGTGTGGATGTGTGAGCTTCACTGCTCTGCCTGAGTTTCCCCAAGTGGCCTTTCCACTGGAGAGGCTTATTGGGTCTAGGCTTCAGCCCCACTCCTAAAACACACATTGTTACAATCCCCTGCTTCTTCTCAAACAAACTGGGTGCAATTACTAATAAACCAAAACATGTTACTGGAACTAGGACACAGGGTAGGATGAAGAAACTATATGTCAAACATACCTGGCACAAACTCCAGTACCTTTATGATCTTGCTATAAATCATTATCACTGAGTCCAGCACAATAGCTATTCTAATCCATGCCCCTCTACTGTAAAAACTACTATGTTAGGAACAATATTGGAGCTATTATCTGGATAAGAAAATAAACCTAGCAACCACAAAGGTATTAAAACCTCAAAAAAGCCTAGGGAAAAAAAACACAGGAGGGACTCAACCCCAAAAGACATTATGAATTCAAGCAGCAACATGGCTACCGACTGCTTTATCCCAACACAGAGTAAGTACAATCAAAATGCAATCAATACAAGTTTTTTCCACTTTCTCAAGCCACGTGTTGGGCACCAATAAATGTATGTGTCCTAATATAGGGCAAATTTGGGAGGAAAGCTCCAGATGAGGTCCCTCTAGAAAGAAAACCCAAGCAGCCCCTCCCCCAACTGGTCTGGGGAAAAGTTTCCTTAGAGAAAATTGGAAAAAACTGTTTACTCAACAAGCAAAGTATTCATAAGCACAAAAAAAAATTAATAATGTTAAACAATAAAACCTCCCGCCATTCTGAAGTGAGATGGCAAAATTGAGGAAGTCCTTGCCATGGGCTGCAGCTCAGCTCACCCAGTCTTCTCTTTTCAGTCCCTCAGGTGCTGGAAAATGCTGTCCTGGGCCCCAATGGGCCATAGGCATAAGCTCCCAGTGCTCTTGTGTTTTCAGGCCAGAGCAGGTTCAAACAGTTCCAAGAAAAAAAAAGAAAAACCAGTCCGGGGAACTTCTCTGCCTCAGCTAGCTAAGACCAACGAAAAGTAAAGAGATCTCTGTCCTGCTGTCTGTTCATGCTGCAGACAACACAGTCCAGGAGCAGAATGTGGAGGAATGAGAGCACTTTCTCAAAACAAACTCAGTGCTTCTCTTTATCTTCACTTTGCTTTTGGAACCAGTCTTAAAAGTACAGAACATAATATCCAACATAAACAAAACAGATGACTGGGGATACAACCATCATAAAGTCACCCTAGGACACCTGTTGAATGAAGTTTGTAACTTACAGCAAACCATTTGTCCTGGGTTACAGAAGTAGAAGTGCTAATATGGGATGTAACTGTGTATTCTATGCCCCTCTACACCATTTCTGACAAACTGTTAATGATGGGTGGTTTGCACTAGTTAACCAGTGCACACCTGACCCCTCAGGCTACAAGCTGGGTGTTAAATGAGATAAAGAAGAAGATGCAAACCCTGCAGACTCAGCTGTGATAACTCCTTCCAGGGAAGCAGCAGCACAGTCCATCCATCCTGGCAGCATCATCTCTGCTGCTGGGTCATGGTGAACTGAATGGCAGCAGTAGAATAGGCAGAGGCAACGACCATCAAGGACTCCAAAAAATATCCTATGACTCACAGAATTACATCACTCTGCTGTGAAACTCCCTGCCCTTGGGGAGGTACTGAACATTCCCGCCTGAGCCTGACCATATATAACTGGGGATTTGGGACACTACCACCACCACCACTGGACTGATCCAGAGGAGGACCAGAACTTCCACAGGACCACTGCTTTCAATTGCAACCATCACTTCACCAGACCTGCAACCACTGCTTGATAGGACTGTGACCACCACCCTGAACAACAGGGTGCCAGGTTGAACTCTGACTTTGTGGGTTTAAGTAAGTTTTTTTCTATCATTGTATTTATTGTAATCTATTAAATTTTTAACTCTGACCTGAAATCTCTCAGAACATAATTGTGTGGGGTTAATTTCTCCTGCTTTGATATGCATCTGCCTTCCAAACACACTTCTGATTTACACAAAACATTATGCTATAGCTATGAAAATATATTAATCATATAATAAAAAAGAGGCATCTTTCTTCCAAGATCCAGGTGCTGTTTAGTGCCATGGATGTTAAAGTTAAGAGAGCCCTAATTTAAGTAAGGAATTTACAGTCTAAAATGTGTTACAAAGGAGCTGTTCATGTTGGAATATCCATGAGTTGAATTCAGGATCAGCTGTATCCAGTCTAGACACTGTCTAACTCAAGGTGATTACTGAAATACTGTTCAAATTTTTGAAGACCATTTCTATTTTCTAAGTCATAACAGGAGAGCATAAATATCCTATTAAGAGCATAAGTATCATATTAAAAAATTCACATGGTAAAACTGTTTGGCAAAGCAAGAGATAATAGTCCTGAGTCATCGAGAGGACAATGGAAGACCCGTCATGCTTCCCTGGACTCTGGGGAACAGAGTCCTTCTAAAGTCAATGCACTGTACCTGTATATATAATGGAAACATCATGATTCTTCCTCAGCTGAAACTATTAGGAATGGCTGAGTTGCTGCAGCTATTTCCTGGTATAAATTATACGTACCATTTCAAAATGATAGAATCTATTGGCAAACCCTATGAAGCCATTAAATTATCATGAGTCAAACTGAATTTGTTACTATCAGATATTTATTTGGTTGGTTTGAGCATTTACTCTATTCTAAAGGTACTGTTCAGCTTTTGAAAGCCACTTGGGTTTCTTTGAAGCACAAATCTAAATGTCTTTTAATCCAATTAACATCCAGCCAGAATTACCTTAAGGAGAGCAAGGTAATAGTCTCAGTCCTTTTCATTGTTTTTCTTCTGCATCTTAGTCCATAAACATGTGTTAATTTGTGTATACAGCAACCTACAAAAGTAGTCTTGTGAAATAAATGGAGAGCAAGTTAGAATGAAAATTATGGTTTGCACTAGACTGTATAAATCTTTCAAGGGTACCACATACATCATACATCATTGGTACCACACTTCAAAACTTTTTCTTGGTACTTATTAAAAAAAAAAAAAAGAACAAACAACAAAATGCAAAAACTTATTTTCACCAAAATTCAAGGGCTACACTTTTGCTTCAAGTCACTTTCTGGAAAAAAGCAGGACATAAGCCAGATTCTTCTAGCAATAGACAGATTAGAAACATCACCTCAGAGACCCTCTTCACCATTTGGAAAAAGATACAAAAAATCTGGGGATACTATACAACAGAGGGGTAAATCACTTTCTCATCTAGCTTCTTGCACTTGCAGAAGTGGTCTGAGATTGTTTCCTCTCCTTTATGTGGGTGGCCCCTTTTTTTTTTAGCTATTGTTCTTCATCAGTGGACCTTAAGATTCTACTCTGTATTGCAGGATTCTCTCCCAGGCAGCATCACACTATTTTTTTAACCTCATTAAGGTGCAAAAGCACTCTTCACATATCTACAAAAAGGTGATGGATCATGTACAATGACTCAGTTCTCAGGATCTGGAAAGAAGTGTTTTTCTTGAGCAAGGTATGAAAACTTGAGACAGTGTTTTCATGGTGGAAATTGCCAGACCATGTGCAATGACAGCCGAAATAGCTCCAACAGATTTAGAAATGCACCTTCAGATCTTCTGCCTTATTCCTTTCCCCTTCTTAAAACACAGTTTTGAGTAGTTACAGAAATTTTATATGAAGATCCTGGCTCCTACAAAAGTCTCATGAACTAACAATGTAGGACATGGGCAGTAGCTGTCAGAAAGGTACAGCCACCTTGCTTATAAATTAAGACAGTATTTTCTGCACAGTATATGCATAAATAATTACACAGAAATCAAGATTCCACATTATGTTTACACTTCTGAAGTGATCTTAAATAACTTCTGTCACAGCTCCGAAAGAGTGTGCTTCACAGCACCACAGTGAGTGGTTCTAGATCCTTGTCTAAGCAAAAATTATGTAAGTACAAAAAAACATATTCACTTGCACAAGCCTGTAATTTTTAGTGAACAATATAATCATAATTCTATCACCCTGACTAGAACTGATATACAATTAGATTTATTTCTTTTTAAAATCCACAACGTCATTTATAGAATCAAGTGTGCCACTTCTCCCTGCACCCTAGAAAACCTCCATACTAAATTAAAGCACTTGGCAGTCTAGAATCTCTTTTATCTCTTCCACTTTCTTTATCTGGCATGTTCATTACAGTATTACAGAGATATATCGTTTCGTTTTTCTGTTTCATTACTGAATGTTCCCATTCATTCACCCAGCACGCACTATTAATCAGATGGGGTAAATGTGAATAAAGACTGAGTTCATTCAAGCTTTCCTCTCCCCGCCAAGCACTCAGCAGCTCATTCCTTAATGAAGCATAGCAGAACATCTGTGGTGGCCTTCGCTTGGATTTACTTCGCCAAATTTCCATCAAAACAGTGACTCATTAAAAATACTGTTTATTCTAATAATGCTCTTTGGAGATTTGCAAATTTGCAGCTAATACTCTTTAATGTCATTACAGCAGTAATAATCTGTGCTTAAAGAGCAATAACACTTCAGATTTTTCTGGTTTAGAAAAGAATCTTCATAAACCTATGATTTTTTTGTGACTCAGCTTTAATGCACCATTAATAGAGAGACAAGCAGGGAAGCCGTATGACACGATGGATTTGTATAAATTTATGATGAATCTTCTTTAAAATATCTTCTTTCAGAGATTACTTATAAAACTAATAAAAATTGAGTTGTGAATAATAATTATACCAGAAATAAATGGGACTGATCTTCAGAAAATGAGTAACATCCTTACTACGTGAAGGATTTCTGCTCCCTTGGCAGACTAAAATTTTTCCCCTTGGGGAAAAAGAAGACATTACAATGCCTGTAAGCAAACCAAGATAAATCCTTAGCTGAATTCTCCACTGATATATGCACTGCATTTTCTTCAAATACTGTCTTAGAAAACATTTGTCATTTTAGGCTACATATGAGTTTTGAGAATATTACCTGTAAAAGACATTCCCAGAAACACCATTCTGAAACAAACTAATATTTATTAGAATCTCAGTAATGCCAGTTTAAAGTCAGCCCATGGGGAAGCCAAGATTCCATTTAGTCTTTCAGAGTAATCAATGCAGAAAGATCCATGTTCAACCTTTGCTTGTGACCCAATAGTCTAAGCAACAGTCAGCTGGCTGGAATATCTAGACAAGGAACCTGAAAAAATCAGACCAATACTTTGAAATTATGAAAAAGCAGAAAATGCAATAGAAGCACACTTCCTGTCAGAAATCATGAGTGACTTTATTACAACTTCAGAGAATCATTCTCTCATGAATTTATGTAAATGTATGAACATACTGGTGAATTGCTGGACTATTAATAATTTTAGCAACTCTTTATTTCCCAAAGCTGTTAAGAAAATAATTTTTCACTGTTCTAGAAATAATTCTGAAGATGCATAGCATATGAACTCTCTTGTCTGACTCCAGAAACAAACTAAAGATCTTTTTATTTTGTCTCATCCATCACAAAAGGAAAATAAAAACCAGTGATTGGTGCCACTGTGGTACACATATACAGTACAACCCTAATCCTTTGGTGAACGTGGAGTAGAAGAGAGAAGAATAAAACACCAAAAGCACCGCTGACAGCATTTTCCACTTAGTGTTAACTGATGTTATAGACCCTCATCTGTTCTGCTAAAGCACATGCAAAACTTCACAGCTGCTTCAGTATAGCTAGCATTACTCAAACCAGTGCTTCTAAAAATGCTATTGCTTGACCACTCACATTGAGACTTCTTATAAAGGTCCTGAGAACATACTAAACACCTTTCTTCTATAAAGAACATATCATCAAAATGCCTAAAAACATTTCAAAATCTACTTCAAAGAGAAATAGCATTTTTAATAGCACTGAACTAACACTTCATTATGCATGTTTTTTCAGGCATTCAAATGAAAATAACAGGCCTATGTACAATTAATTTTTAATATAAATATATGATCAGAATCAATAAATTAAAAAATCAAAATTGTAGGAATAGGGTAAAAAGCTAGCCTGTCATTTCTTCTAAGTGCAGCTAACAAATAATCTGTAAGTTCCCATGTGAAGCTGTTTTAAGAATGAGAAGTTCCTTTAACACAACAATCTATTCTGAGGGTGAAAAATAAGTGCACCTGTAATAACAAGGGATTTGTGCCATGACAATCAGTAAAGAAAGTATGTAAACAATCTAAGAATATACAGATTGGATAGACAAGCAAAATGTCTTTTACCAACCTACAGAATAATTAACAAGTAAGCTATTATCCAATTAGAAGTTGCCCTCGAGATTTGTAAAAACTGTGTAAAAGACAGCATGCAGTCATAATAAAGGGCCTTCTGAGCCTTCTGAAAACTTGATATTGTGTCATTCTGTATGTCATGACTGTGTCTACATCAACACAAAGTTGTCTGTGATCATTTAGTTGCATAGTACAATCTACCTGATATCCACAAGATATCTTTAGCTTTTTAATGGGTCTGGTTTTTATCTCTATAGTAAGTTCTACTCAGTTTATGATTTTTCTGTATTTTGTACACTGTTACATTTTTAAAACATTCACTTGTATAAGTTTGTTAAATATAACAAAATTTAAAAGGATCTCAAGATGAGTGGAGAAGGTTTATGCAATTTTCACTGAGAGGATGGTGACAATGATCCATAAACAATCTTTCCTCTCTATATTCCATGTTTCCAGCCTAAGTCAAATCAAGATTTTATGGAGGTAAGTGAAGGTGACCACCACTTTAGAACAGAAGTACCAAGTTTTCAGAATAAAGACACTAAGAGAGGCCTTATGGAAATTAACTTTGTGATGTTGATTGCACAATCATTTTAACACTCATACTAAAAGGTCAAGAGACAATACGTTAAGAAAAATTCTGCAGTCTGGGCAACAAGGCTTCTTTTTTGTTCTGTTAGACTGAAATAAGAAGCTCAGCTAAATTACAGCCTGGATTTACATTTGGTGCATGGCAACACTTGTCCTCCCAGATGCTATAATTTGGCATACATTTTTGAACATGGAAGCACACAGTATTTGAAAACCATCAATTCCCACAAGACCAAATGAATTTCATTTTCTGACCTGAACACTCATCTCTTACAGTTAGTACTTATCAGTGTGCTGCTTTATGTTACAATATGGTCACACGTGAAATATCAAAGTCAGCATGGTCAGAGAGAAAGTGTCTGCAAGAAAACCTTCACATTATTGGTAATATAGCCATGAATTCTGCTCATTTAGGATCAGAACATGAAAAAAATTAGTTTGAAACACAAGCATCTTGTAGATGTATGCATTACTTGAGTAAATGCCTGTTTTTCTTGAGATCACACTTGTCTATACTATCTTGTATATAAGAGAGAGTAGTCTCTTAAAAATCACTACTGAAATTGTTGGGAAGTGTCTCAATCTCTTAAAAATTAACATTTTTGAGGATACTAAAGTGTTACAGTCAGTCTCCATGGTAAATGCAATTGAACCAGAGACCCTGTTATATTAGGCTTGCTTCACCCCCTGAAAATATTATTCTGTGGTGAACTCAATAGGCTCTTACTTCAGTGTTGTAGCATGAAGGACCAAAATTTGGTACTAAGGAGGCATTCAAGGCTTTGGTATTCACATTTTACAGTGAAAGAACTACACCGAATGTGTTTGTAAAAAAGCAAAAAAATTTTTGATGCATTTTCCATATTTTGACTGAAAAATTAGTCTCAGAACATTGGGTTTGCCAGAAGAGACCACCAACACTGAGCTGGCAGACATTGCTCTGGAGAAGAGAAAGCATTGGCAAAGACAGAGTTAATTCCAGCCAGAAATACAATAAACTAACAAAACAGATACCTTAAATTATTGCAGTTTATAAGCTACCCTTACAGAAAAAAAAATTCAAATGCTTAGGAGTGCTTAGTAAATTCATTACCACAATAAAAGTTCATTTATTTATTAATCATTAAGTCAGCCACATCAAGGACCAAATTAGTACAAAAATTACTAACTCAATAAGAAAGTTTTACAGTTAATCATAAGGACCTATTTCATAAAAACTATGTACAAGTGGCCTACATTTTATAAAACAGGGAAAACAAATGTAGTGAAAGATCAGCAGAATATACAGTTCTGTGACAACAGAGGTAATGAAGACTTGGATCCTGAGGTTTTGCCTTACATTTGGGTAATTCCATGCAAAACAAACAGTTCGCCTAACTAGAGATTTTCTCTTGATTGAGCAATGCTTACTGGCATGTTCCTCATATGCACCCATCTCATACTTTGTAGGGCACTGTTTTAGTTCTCTCTCCTTTACTCAATACATTATTGTCAGAATAACCTGATTGCTTTTAAACTTTCACCATTGCATTTCCCTGGAATTAAGAAACCAGTTCAAAAATTATTTATAATAAAAGAGAATGACAGTGTCATCATGCACATAAAATTCCATAGGAAACCCGGATTAAAAAAAGACACAGGGTTAATAGAGCATCTAATCTGTTTTCAGTAAAGAAACAGAAAAGAAGTACCAATCTACAATGATGATTGTTAATTTGTAATGTAGAAAAGGCAGCACTCTGGTACCTCAACCACCATCTGCATTTCCATTATTAAATACATCTTTCCAGTTCACAATCAAAACAAAGAAAACTCAAATTCGATCTTAAAATAATCTTCTCAAAATCCAGATATAACACTCTGGGAAGGTGAGAGAAGGACTGCCAGAGGTATAATGGACACCTTAAGCCATTCATCAGAGCGAGGAGAGTTAGACAAACAGGTGTTAGATCTTAAGAACAAGCTGACTGTGCAGACATTCCAAAACATATTTACCATAGGTAGACACCATGTTTTCAAATTATGATGAGACCTCCCTGCTCCACAGCCGGAGAGAATGTGTAGGGTTGGGATTTGTGGGGTTTTTTGTTGGTTTGGGTTTTTTTAACACTGCTATAATACTGTCTCTCTCCAGTTTATTTCAAATTTAGCAGAATTAGAGTTTGCAGTGCATCATGTTCCTAACCATAAAAAACAAACAAACAAACAAAGGTAGGTTGACAAGTAAAGAAAGAAGTCTCTTCAATAAGCAACTTTCCTGATGTAAATTTAAACTCCTCCAAAAAACCACATTTATATATCTTAAATAGGGTCATTGAATGAAGTCCCATAACTATAATCCCATGGTATTTATTGCATGTAGACCTGTGGGCTGGGAAGAGCCATGGCCACAAATACAATCATATTTATGGGGCTGCAAGATGTGGGCCCTTTGTCAGAAATTACTGTAAGTGACCATTTCTGTTCTTTTTGAAACAAACAAAAATCCTGTATAAAACACAGTCTAATCTGTTGAAAGTAGGATCTCAGGAGGATGCATTGGCAAATGAACTCATTTTAGTTGATTGAATGTAGCTTAACAGATAATATACTTTTACTAGCAGCAATAAACAAATATGTAAGTCTGAAACATATATCATACAAGAGAATGTAATTTTTCTAGACATGAAGCCCTTGATCATAAAGGCACCTCCTTATGAACCATGATAGTAAAAGTATAAATAATGGAAGTGTTTTTGCCTTGTGATGTTTGCAGCTTTTGTTTGGAAGAGATAACAACAGTAAAAAATAAATACACTTCATGTTCAAGTGAAGCAATGAAAGCAACTAGGGATAGAGTGGCAGTCTTCATTTAAATAATGCATAGGCTTTGTTGGTAAAATTGGTAGCTCATCTCAATTTAATACCCAGGTACCTGTTCACAAAGACCCAGATAATCAGATACGTATTTGGATTTTTAGAATAAGCAGCCTTTGGTTTTGCCATTTTAGTCTCACTAGAGAAAAACACAATATTGTAAGATATTTTCCAGCAAGATTCTTTAGAGCTTTCATTATCTTCTCTTGGAGTGCACTGTTGCCATGCTTCATGCCTGCCTGTTTTGGTTTCAGGGAATTCTTTTCCCAGAGAACGAAACTTGTACACAAGGTCATGTAATGTAAACTACCGAGTGTTCCCACATCTGTTCCCAGAGGGACTTCGGTGATGGTCTCTGGAACGGACCATTGGTTCCCAAAGGTCCCACCTCTAAGGTGGGCACATCTGAAAATGTACAAAAGGAGTCAGAAAAATAAACGGTGGTCTCTTGCTTGCAAGGGCACCACGCAGCCTTTCCTGAATCACTCCCTGCCTCCATTATTGTGTCCCACAGCAACAGTGCACAGCCCTCTTTTCACTGCAAACAGCAACTGTGTCAGACCTTGCTGAGCAATGATGGGCATTAGTGTTCTGTCTTCAGCATAAATGCATTGAATAGTCATTTTTGGCTAACATAAGTAAAGACATTTTCTTACTGTAAATGCAAAAGAATCCAGAGTAAAGTTTCCTGGAAACAGGCAAACTTGTCTCCCTCATTTGCATACAATGCCCAAACTCTGTAAGTTTTTTACTCTTGCTAGTTTTTTCTTACTAGTCTTGCAAACACCCAGCGGTAAACAAATGTCTACTTTTTCAAACAATTGTTAGTGTCTTGGTAACATTTTCACAAAAAAAATGCACATCAAATCTGCCAGAAAAGTGAGCCAAAACCAGACAACACACTATGTTCTTACTGCTGTCTTAAGCTGAAGAAACTCGATTGAATTTAATACCACAATACAGTTGCAAAATCCATGAAACATACAAGTGAATTAGATGCAGTAATTTTCATTTAAAAGCACAAACAGAAGTAAGACTCCACATTTACTTTTAATATTCATCTAAGGATGAAAAGCTTTACCTTGCAATAACATCACAGAAATTGGGGTTTAGGTCTATCTTTATCATGTATACAAGAGCATTTTCTAAGCTCTGCAGCAATGATGATAATTCAGTTCTGCACACTTTCTGGATGGGGTATTTTCTGAAAGAAAGACTTACAACTAACTAAGCCTAGCATGCAGGGAATGAGTTCAGTGCCTCAAGAAACCACTGCTATAGGTGAGGGAGAGGTTTGAAATATTTATGAGAAAATTTAAGCCACAGATGTTTCTCTTACATATTACTAGTTTAAGCTGGAAACCCTTTCAAAATTTATTGCAGAAACAGCAGCACCCCATTTTCTATTCCTCAAACACACTCTTCTTAAATGCAGAAGTGGAAGCTGATAAGCTCCAAAGGTCATTTTATCCACTGGATAATTGGGGTGTTCAGACCATCACTCTGAACAACTGGCCTTCTCCTGAAAGCCAACTGTTTTCTCATGTCCAAAACCAGCATGCTACCAAAATGTAGGTTCATTTATGGTTATTCACATACCACAAAAATTAAAGACTTGGACAGAACTAGCATTACTCCACCATAGTTCAAAGACCATTACAGTTATACTGTAGTCATATATTAATTATTATTTATATAATATATATAATATACAATATATATTAATTAGTTCTCACCATTATAAGCTCTCTTCATTTAATCTCTTTATTTTAAAAGCATTAGCAGCATCCCATCTAGCTACCTTTAACTTTGCTAATCAAAAGCTTTGAGCTGCTAATCAAAAAGGGATAATGCAGAATTCCACCACCAGTTTCCGTTCATACAATGCCTATGAAACAAATCCTAGTTTATTTGGACTGTCATGTCATAACACTACTTTTTCTGAAATAAATTTAACAGAATTGACTCTTTCATTCCATAAACTCAATCCTGCAGTTCAGTATTAGCAACTGACTCATGAGCCAACACACCCATTTAAAGTCAGCAGAGTGGCTTTCTTAGCCACACAAATGCCCTCATTGCAGGATCAGGTCTGATGGCTGCAAGCTATTGTCCACACATATCATTCCATTTCTGTATTTCACTGCCTTTGAACTTTCACTGCTGGGCCAATTGTTTTTGTTTCCAAGAATGAGCAAAATATCAGTGCAAATGGTTTCTATGTCAGCACACACACAAACCTACAAGGAAGTTTGAAAGATTTTTGCCTCCACTTCAAGGACTAAATTAATCTGAATGAATGTATATTCATTTGTGGAAGTGAATATAAAATAATGGTGAATATCACTGAACACAACTCAGCACTTGATTGAATATTTGTGGATATTTTAAAAAGGCATTTTTTTACTCCTTTTTTTGCTGCTCCTTCTGCATGAAGATGTCGTACTCTCAGAGACTTTCATAATAGTGAATTAAATTCTCTCTAGAGTTCACATTAGAAAGAAATACAGATGGTACGTACCTCATCTTTTCTCTGGTCCATCTCCAATATGCTAATTTTTTATTTTAATGAAATAGCCTATAATAAACAAAAACATGTTTAACACTAAATTGTCAAAAATTCTATTTCAGAATTAATATCTGCTTAATTAAAGGTAGCATTTCAAACCTCTTGGAGCTACAGTTTCAGCCTGTCTGAACAAATGTTGACAGCAGCTCACTGTGAAGCAAGCTTTTGTCTGTAGATACATTATTGCTCCTCTCCTTTTCTATCCCTGTCTCCTTTCTTCACACAAGCTTGTGCTCAGCAAAACTTGAAAGGTGGTTATAACTGTACAACACATTTCCCTCACAGTAATGTGGGCAACACTGCAAAAACCTGAGATAATGGTAGTCACCTCATTTCAGGGGAAAAAAATATATTGGAATAAAGCAGTTACTGACCAGTAAAATCTCTTAATGCAGTCTACCCAGTATCAAAAATCTCAGAAAAGCATATCAACTTAGCTCATCACCTGTTCTGGGGAAAACCATCAGTGAATATAAAGATCCATAGCAGAATAGGTGTGGAGTTTCCAAAGAAAAGTATTTCCTGGTAGTAAAAGCACGCATGCAAAAGTCAACACACTTACCCTGATATTGCTCCAGTCAACACAATAGCAATAAAATAGGCATTTTCTTCTACCTAATATAAATCCAACAGGAGGACTCCACCTGTGGCATATTGGAATATTGTAATTTGATTGAAAAACCAGGGACATTTCCATTTAAAATACAGCACTATTGAAGTCATAATGCTATTCTGAAGTATATTGTACTTGAAATACAGAATGTTTGCTTTCGATGTCAACACTGATACTGCTGCTACTAATGTAGTGGAGGGAAGTTCATTTCACAGAATCACGGACTGGTTGAGGTTGGAAGGGATCACAATGGATCATCTGGTCCAACTTTTCTCTCAAGCAAGCATCATCCCAGAGCACACGGCAAAGGACTGTGTACAGATAGTTACGGAATAGTTCCAGAGAGAGATACCCCACATCCTCTCTGGGCAAATTGTCCCCTCACAGTAAAGATCTTCCTTATGTTCAGGTGGAATTTCCTATGCACCAGTTTCTGCCAATTGCCCCTCGTCTTCCAGCTTCAAATAGTCAACTAGAAGATTTTAAAATTAGTTGGTTTTTTTTCATTCCTTTTCCCTAGAGGAATTTCCTGAAGTGTTATTCTGTGATGATGGTATATTTTACAAAGTAAAAGTACAAAGACTACTATCTCAAAAATCTCAGAGCATTACAGCTTCTGAGTTCAGATTTAACCAAGGACAACTGCCATTCTATTGCTTCCTCTGGTGACAGATGTAATACTGCTAAGAACACATGATGCTACTAACCAATAGTTTTACTCAGAAAAATCAAAAGTACATGGGTTTTGTTCTACTTCCAATCATAGTTCTTGGCTGAAAGAGGTCTCTCCACAACAAGAATAGGAATTTTGGTAAATCTTTTGGAGATATCCTGTACCAGAATACTACACATCATATATAAACCTATATAATCTCGTTTCCAAGAGAAAAACCACAGTTCTTCAGAAACTACCTGAAATTTGTGAAATACGCAATTACAATTTTTTCTTGTATCTCAGCACTAATTTAATTTCTTCTTTCCTAAAGGCACACTTCTGTTGATTTTTCTAAGTTAAGCATTCAGATGTCTGGATTTTATTTGATCATTTCTACCAGAAACATAATAATTTTTTTTAAAAAATGTATTAGATATTGTACACATACTTTATCATAAGTATAGGTGATATAATTTCTATGATCCTTTATTCTTAAAAGCTACCCTGGTTAAGTAAAATTTATTTTTTATTTCATGATATCCTATAGATTTTATAGATGATCATATATGTGTCACATATACATATGATGATTATACTATATGTAGTCTAGATAGTTCTGGGCCAAGCAAAATTGAAAAATATGTTTATTTCAACATGTTGCACAGCATGGAAGTGGCACTTGTTTGTTATATTTAGAAACAGCCATTCTTGTCCAGAAAAAAAAAAAAATAAACCAGATAAAAATGCAAATTCATACCTAGGGATTTCTAATTTCTCTAGCTTTATTCATCTTCTCTGTAAAGGCACTAATTACACCCATATTAATCAAAAAGAAGAGGAAAAACTTCCTTTTCTTGGAGGAACTGCAATGGAAAACCATATCTGGTAAACTATCTCTCAATAAACCTTCAAGGACTTACTGTGCCTGAGCAGAATCCTACTTTGGGAAGTATCTAGCCACAAGGCATTTTCCTGGAGCACAAAAAAATTCAGATGTTAAATTCCTCAATAAATATCTGTAGTTTTTTCCTTGTTTTGCCCCTATTATTGATTTTGATGCAAGCCACCCATATTGAGGGTGCACCAATTGAGTTCTTGTGTGATGCCTGGCACTGAAGAAAAGGCTGTGAAGGCAACAGTTTGTACTACTGGGAAATACTACAGCATATCAATCAGCTGAAACCCAATAATTTTCACAATAAAAAATGTACCTGTCAGTAATATTCTAGTCATAAACATTCAATATTTGTGACCATCTATGGTTAGGTCACAGCAACATGCACTCTCTTGTTGTCTGGAAGCAAGACATTCTCAAAGAAAAACGTCCCAATAATGCAAAGGGCTAAAATTACAAATAATTTCAGGATTGAAGTCACTTGGTCTGTTCAGCCTGGAGTAGAAGAGAGGGAAGACCTCACTGCAGTTACAACTTCCTTGTGAGGGGAAGAGGAAGAGGAGCAGAGGGTGACCTCTGCTTTATGGCAACCAGTGACAGGACCTGAGGGAATGTCAGGCCTGAAGGTTGTCAGGGGAGGTTTAGGTTAAATATTAGAAAAGAAACACCCAAAGGTTGGTCAGGTACTGGAACAGTCTTCCCAGAGAAGGGGTCACAGCACTGAGTCTGACAGATCAAGAAATGGACAATTGGACAATGCTTTCAGGGCCGGAGGTGATTCTTGAGGTGTCCTGTGCAGGGCCAGGAGTTGGGCTTGGTAATCCTTGAGAGTCCCCTCCAATTCAGCTTATTCTGTGAATTTAAAGTGTGATTTATCAACAAGTCTTCGATGTTCAAATCCTATTGGCTTTCAAGCCTTACTACTTTGATTTTTTCAAATAACTTACTGCTGTCAACATATTAACAATGAAATAGTCTCATACACGAATCAAACAATTCCATTAATTGCTAGCTTTATGCCCATAGCATTTCCCCTGCCACATAGCACCTCTTCCCCCCAAGGTCAGACAGAGACAAGCTTCTCTGTGCTGCCATGGCATTCTGCAGGCATGGCCCACAGTCTGCTCAATTCCATCCTGTCTCTCCCCACAGTTGTCCAGCATAAGATAAGGGGCATTAGAGAAAAATCATTGGAGTAAATTCTTTAACCTATTTTCCAGGAACTGTCACATAAGTGGCAGAAATATTAATATTCTGAAAGCATGTGAGTGCTTTGCCCCTCCCCACAGGGGCCAGGTGTGATTGTTGAGACCCCAGAAGTAGCATCCTAGACTGGGACAAGCAAACAAAATTGAGTATATATTCCGAATTATGTTCATTGCCTCAGAGGTCATTGTGCAATAGACATAATAGACCAATAAAGCAATTTTAATACCATACCCTGGTCTACACAGGAGCATTAGGACTGGCAGATACTGCCCCGTGTGAGGAAAAATATAGAGAGCTAGGTATAAGACACATGTAAGCATGTTGAGCATCATAGCAAACAGGTGTCTTTTTTTCCAATACAAAATTGCATTTCTGACTTTTCTCAGTACCTCCTGCCCCACACTGGGCGCCAAAAATACATACTGGTTTGAAAGCAAAACCAGTGAGAGACTCCAAGTCAGAAAAACAATTTAATAGGAGGGAAAAAAGTGAAATAAAACAAAAGCCATACTACAAAAAATCACTGACAGTCAGAATATAACCTGACACCCTGATAGTTAGGGTGGTGGTAACAGTCGAGAGGAAGTGGTCTTGTTCAAGCAGTGATCCTGTAAAAAGGTCTGGTAGTTGTTGTCCTCTGGGAATCTGTAGAGGAAGTTTTAGAAGAGCGAGGTCACAACCTATTGATAGGAGATTTGAACAATCCTTGCTATCAGGGAACAGTATGAGGTCTTGTACTGTGTCTGCTGTGCACTGTGCTGTTCCTATACTGCCTTGAATTAGCAAAAAAAGTAGCAAATGGAATAACTCATTGGTCCTTCTCACAGATGCTTCCTCTTGGAAGCTGAAGACATGTAACAACTTGTTGTACCTTCTCAAAATGCTGAAGACAGAAATGCTGATCATAAGACAGAACAAAGAAGAAGTTACTGCCAAAAGAAGTGAACCAATGAGCAATTATTTAGAGTCTCTAAACATGAGGTTTGAACCAATCAGAAATTGTTTAGCTGTGCCTGCTTTTACTCTGTAACCACATAAATATAGGAAATAAAGAATACACAAGGAGATCGAACCTAAAAATATTGATGTCCATTTGATACTCAGCTCCTTCCTCACAACAGGAATCCAGTGGGTAAAGGCTGCTGTGCTGTGCCAAATCCCAGATTATATCCAGGTGGGAATGCTTGGCTCCTCCCCCTGGGGAGAGGATCTCACAATGGGCTGATATCATTCCACCAGTCATACTGTGGGTCCTTGATTGCCCATTAAACAGAGAGAGTTTCCAGAGGGAGTTACCTGTGAGTCATGCAGCAAGGCATTGATGGCCCATTAACAGAAAATAGCCTTTCTAAAGACTGTGATGTAAAAACTGTATTTAGGTAGGTATTTGTATTTTTTTTTTTTACTTTTCACTTCAGCTGTTTTTCTCACATTCTCACATCTATCTCACAGCAAACAGGAGAGAATTTTCCATCAAATAAATTGTAGTAGAAATGATTGCTTCTTTCTCTCTTTTTTAAAAATCTTGTAATGTAAAATGTAGCTGAAAACTGTTATTTCCAAAGAGCAAACTCAACCATACATTTTCCTCCACTGTATCTTCTCAGATGCCTCTTCAATATGTTACAAACAAGCTGATTGAAGTGGGAGCTCAGTGTAGTCTTATGCATTACACACTTTGCTATTTTTTTATTCTGACTTTTTTTCACATATACCATCATTAGGAAATTAAGCTATACCTCTTTGCTTTTTTTGTATCACTCCCAAAAGCTACCTGAATAGAAGTATACAGGCTAGAATACCTTGTCAGCATTCACAATGCAATCTTTTGGGACACACACAGCCCAGCTTTAGAAAGATTCCAACTTTGAGGCTTGATGCCTCTCTGGTCTGGCTTCTTGTCCATCAGCCCCATTCATATCCCACTGCACTATAATTTTGTTATAGATGAGTAAGTTTGCTCTCACAATTAAGGGATGAATGTTATGTGCATGTTAAGAGAAATTTTATAGATGTATAGTTATGTTATTTTTCTATGTTCTCCCCATTGTCCTCTTTCCCTTCCCCCTCATATTGTTATCACAGTTTGTGGCATTTGGGGGAGGACAGGCTCATTACTAGGAGGCACAGCATGGCAACACCCGACCTCCAATCAAGTTGTAAGAAAGTGATCTCCGCCAATAGATGGCAGAGAAGAAGTTAACTGACCAGACTTTGGAAGGGGCCAAGGGTATAAAAAGCAGAATAAGAAGTATCCATTTTGTAGACAAGCCTGTGGCTGCTGGTCAGGGAGAGTCCCAGCGCTGCTCTTTCTCCTTATTCAGTCTTTTGTTGTATTTTGTTAAGGTTTAGTAAGCCTTTGAAATTTTAAAGGGTGACATTATCATAGAATTACAGAATCACAGAATCATTAAGGTTGGAAAAGACCCCCGAGATCATCAAGTCCAACCTGTGGCTAATCACCACATTGTCAACTAGACCAGAACCCTGAGTGCCACATCCAGTCATTCCTTGAACACCTTCAAGGATGGTGGCTCAACCACCATCCTGGGTAGCCCATTCCAAAGCTTGAGAACCCTTCTCCATGAAGAAATTCCTGATGTCCAACCTGAATATATTTCTTCACTACTTTCTTCCCTCACGAGGAATGACTCAGTCCTTCCCTTCTCCTGTAGCACACTTGGGACTGTGGCAGCAGGTGTCCTGGACCCTAGGCCTACCCACATGGTGTCTTTCTGCAAAGGCCATCTCTTGCGTAGATCCGCCCTAAATATATGTTCAGGGTTTGGGTTCTTCAGGGAATTTTTTTCCGTCTGAAAATAAGACCCTGTAAGGAAAGGGGGTTGTCCAGGAAACAATTAGGGGTAATTAAGAAACAAAAGACATGGTTAAGCTCTGACATACCACACTAATGACTGGGGGAGGGGGACAAGTAGATGGGTTTTGGCAGTTTCTGAGCTGGAGGTGGATCAATCTTTGCCTGAGAGTGGACAGCTGTGGGGTTTTTTTTGCTGGACTTTTCTTGCCCAGGAGGACTTGCTGCTGCAGCTGAGACTTCCTTGATGTTTCTCCTTGCTGTTGTTGGACCACTGCTGGCAGGAGTGGCCACTGGATTTTTGACAGCTGCTCTTGCTGGGAGAAACACTCTCAACCATCTGTCCAGGTATGTCAGGGGAAAACCAGGCCTCCACCTCCTCTCTCTCTCTCCAGAGAGAGCACCCCCCAGCTGCTTACTGGAGCCTTGGCTACTGCTGCCATTGCCAGGACATCCTCAGTACACATGAGAGCCAGGAGAAAACAGAAACACCGCCCACCCTCCACCTTCTCTCCCCTCCCCAGGCCACCATTACCCCCTGGGGAGGCTCAGCCTTGCTTGGCTGCCCTCTGCCTGACACTGAGCCAACAGCGCCCCCTGCAGCCCTGGGGGAGTCACTGCAGCCCCTCTGCCTCAACGGGAGCCAGCAGCGCCCCTGCCGGTTGTGATCATAACTGCACCAAAGGGGAAAGTGCCTGACGGGCAGGAAAAGGCTTTTAGTGGGTTTTTCCTTTTTGTTTGGGTTGTTGCTGCTGTTGTTGTTTGTCTGTCTTCTTTTATATCTATATATATATATAGATAAACTAAATAACTGTTATTACTTTTCCCATATCTTTGCCTGAAAGCCCCATAATTTCAATGTTATAATAATTTGGAGGAAGGGGATCATCTTTGCTGTTCCAGGAAGGTTCCCACTTCTCTTGGCAGATACCTATCTATTAAACTAGCACAACAGAATAACAAAAAAATATGTTTCATTTGTTTGTTCAGAATAGTTCACACTGTCTGAGTTCCAGCAATTCCACATAGAAACAATGTTGCTTAGGAACTGCTTCAGTGGACTTCTTCTCTCCTGACTACATTACATCCAATCTCTTGGAGTCATTCTCTTGGAAGAATGAAATAGATTTTGTGAATTATGTCACTCAAAAATCAGTTTATTTATGCACTGCCACACAAAGGGAAGGCATCCAGGGCAGGGGCAGGAAAGGCAGTCTTTTTCAGTCTGGTCTTCATTAGACATCATTTTGTCACTAAATAAAAATCATTTATTTTTCTCTCTTCACGTTAACCTGTCTTGGCTGTGGTCAGCACTAGAGCTAGCTTGGAAAGACGTGATTTGTGTTGGCAAGAGAGTGGCCAAGCTGGCAGAAACTACCATTAATGTACAGAGCACCTGCTGAAGGAAAAATGGCATCTGCTGTGTACATTAGGTCTGCACCACATCACCTCTGTGCTTGGTGATGGTCTCCTGGGCTCCAAACAGGTGGTTGCTATGCAGATTCAGGGCATCTATCAGCCGTGGTCTTGGATCACAGCCAGGAAGATCAGAGCAGGAATCCTAGGTGGGCAACCAGATTTTCTGTATGAGCTATTAAGCCAAAGGCTTGCAGATGTTGTAGCAGATTTATTCTTTTCACTGGGGGGGCAAAACAGTTTCTCACTTTGGTTCTCATCTTCCACCAGGGAGAGCTTGATACAGAGTTATTTCTGCATAGAGAGGCCACCCCCTCTAGCAGGAACCTATTTCTGGTGTGGTACCACTAAACAAGTGAGCTTTCCCACAGAGTTCTTTTAGGAGTTGTGCTGTGCATGCAGCCCTTAGAATGTGTCGAGAAAGTAGTTGCATATCCTTGGAAAATGCTTGTTGCCAGACAGAGAATATGCTGGAGGATGTAATAAGAGTTGGTGCCCTTGGAATGTAGTTAACTTATGCAGTCTTCCCTGGAGTATCCAAGAACAAACTACTTCAGCATATATGTACTCAAGGAATTTGGCCCACAGGACTCAGATAGGCACATTCCTATTGGACAGGTACACACACAGTGGAATTACAATGTCATCTGTAACAAGGGAGAAGTAAATTAAACTTTGGGCAAAAATATTGCTTTTACCAGCAGCAATTTAGTTCAAAAGCATGAGAAACTCTGAACTGATAGGTTTCTCTCTTGAAAAAGTTCAGCACCTCATTTCTACCCCACGGAAAACTCATTAGGCTCCCCAGTGAATCCTCCAGGAAACGAGAACCATTGCGAAGTTCATATTACTACTGCTTTTAAGGTTAAAAAGAAAATCAAGACATCAGGATCTTTCCTGTGAAGGAAAAGGGGAAGACATTTCCTATTTATTTTCAGCAAGATGCAAGAGAGCTATGTTAACTTATATTAACTGACTTACTCAAGTTTTGGGGTTGATGTTTAGTCTCAGTCAGATAAAGACAGAATGTTCAAGGGGAAGACTCCAGTATTTTCCTTGGAGGAAAATCTGTTTTACTGCAAGGGAAAGGAAAGCCAGAAATGGCTGGACAAGGCTTTGTCCCTTAAGCACATACACTTTTTCTGCACTGCTAGGCTGTAAGCCCCTTCACAATAGTTTTTCTCCTTCACCCTCAAACCAGATGAAATCATGCTGCTAAAGCAATAAAGTGGCAAGACTAGAGAGACCAGCTCTTTGAACAGTAGACCCTCTGTTTAACAGAGATATACTACTCCAAAGCTTTGCCAGAAAAACTGAAGGCAAAATGGAAATACATCATGAAAAATGTGCCCATCCTGCTAAAAGATGGGCTAAGTGGCTTGAACAAAAGTAAAGGAAGTATTTTAACACAGCATCATCTTAATTTGGATCCCTAGTAATGTTTCAAGAGAATACAAACAAAATTAGTAAGAATTTATTCTGGCAACAGTCAATTTGCCCTGTAATTTAAAATATGTAGTAGACATATATGTCTTCCCTTGCCAATACAACCTCCTTTATCCCTCACTGGAGTCTCTAAGTCTCATTCTCCCACTAAGTCAGAAGAAACTTCAGTTCTTCCAAAGAAGCACAGAACCCTGTAAATGGGAAAAAGAGGTCTCAGGCAACATCATTGCATTGTTGCACCCTGATCTTATAATTGAGAAACTATTTCATTCATTTAGAGGCAGTAACCTACATTTTTGGAGTAATATAAAATAATTACAAATTAAGGGGGGTTAAAATGCTCCGGATTATTGCACTTACCAGTTTAACTCAGGAATTTCCATCCATGATCATTCAGCCAATGAGAAAATACATATGTGCTATTTTTTGTCACACCATGCCCACTACATTGCATGCACAGGCCAATTTACAATATTCTTCATCTTTTAATTAACAGCTATTTTCATCTGTTAGCTTCCAGAGAAATGTACCATATTTTTATAAGAGAAAAAGTACTAGAGATACATAATGGCAGTTAGAGATACTCACTCTAGAAAAAAATGAGATTTTAGTACAAATCAGTTTTACCAAAAGAATTTTTGCATCTTCTTTTCCTCGCATTAGTTTAATGCCATTCAGAGTGGTTGGAGGATTTGGCCAACAAGAACTTAATGAAATTAAATTAGGACAAATGGAAGTTTATCCATCTGCACAGGAGGAGCTCCTGGCAATGATACAGGCTGGGAGCTGATTGAATGGGAAGCAGCTCTTCCCATTCAATCAAGCAGCTCAGAGGAAAAGGGCCTGGAAAGCTGGGCTGACAGCACATGGATCATGAGCCAGCCCTGACAGCAAAGCCAGCCAGTTGCCATCAACCTGGTGAGGGGCTGGAGCTCTTGCCCTGCAAGGTGAGGCTGGGGGACTAGGACTTATTCAGTCTACATAAAAAGTGCTTTGGGGGAGCCTTAATAGCCATTTTCCTGAGCTTACAGGCAGGTTATTTAAGGTGGGGAGCTGAGAGCTTCACAGTAGTGTATGTCAGGGAACAAGAGGCAAAGCACCTAAAGCAGGAAATAGTCTGACTGGGTAGAAACAACAACAACAACAACAACAACAACAACAACAACAACAACAACAACAACAACAATCCTAGGAATAGGCTGTGTAATCTCTTGAGGTTTTCTAGTCCCAAGTGAAAATGGTCCTGACTCAATCCTGCTTTGACAGTAGGCTGGATAAGTGACCTCTATACAGCCCTTCCCACCTGAGTCTGCAGCTCTGTGGGTCACAGAGAACAGGCCCTTTGCAATATGTTACAGTGTCATAATTTAATTTTAAAAAGTTGTAACGATTGTTTTGAACAAACTAGAATGCTCTGAAAAGTATTGGAAATTATGATGAATTACTAGATTTTTTTGAAGGGAAGTAAATATGATTCTTAAAAATGAAAACTTCCAGAGCTTTATAAAGTTCCTGTGGACATATCTACAAGGCAAATAAAGTAGAAGCAGTATCTATTGCATAGGGAGGCATCCTGAAGATTCCTTAATGTATAGCAATAGGAAAATTAGTTGGTACATTGCTTTGTGGAATCCCAGTTCCTTGGCTATTGGGATGTTTTGAAAATCAGGCGATGTACTTGCTTTTATGACAGCTATTTCAACATAATCAGAATAAAGATGACATATAGAGGAATATAGACTTAATAAGCCTCAGAGATCTTATTCTCAGGAGGAGAGAAAATTCTCAAGAGCCTTGTTGGTGGCAGGAGAAGAGATTAATATAACTTTGGCTTTAACATACAGGTTTCACTGACTATTTCGCTTCTTGCTTATGTATAGGCTGCATGTTCACGGGGGAAAAAAAGTTTCATATTTGAATGTATCTCCTTAAAAGAATATTTGGTATAAAAATAGAATAAATCAACCTGTATACACTACACACACAGAGTAATACCCAAATATATACATACACTAAGACACATTATGAGAGATTTCTGTAAAAACTGTGACAAACTCCATAAAAAGGAGTCAAATTATTAGAGCATAGTTTAGTTCAGGTTCTGTCATTAGGATTTGATGCCACAAATTACAGGATCCAGCTGAAATCAGTGAATTTTAATGCATTATCAGAGGTTTCAATAAAACATCTTGGAATCAGTGTAAAATTATACATGCTTGCTCTAGTAATCTCCCTGTTGTAATTATTTCATGGAAATAAGAATGTTCCTATTTGTGTTTACTCTGCAGCCCTCTACAGCTGGCCAGAAAACAGTAATTTAATTTTTGAGATTTTTTTTTTTGTATTTCAAAGCTTGCAAAACTACATAAAATTAAAATGATCTATAAAGTCTCTACATAAAGCCCAGACCTGTAAGCTGTCTCAGAGCAGAAATGGAAACCAAGGCACCCACAGTTGCCTAGATGCTATGAATTTGGGAGTACTTCCAAGTCGCATGCAGTTTGTGATAAAAATCAAAACCAAAACCAAAAATATGGATTCACAAGGCTATTCTTGAAACTTCCCTGTGCTACTATAGTTTGATGGAGGGGGAACTGAAGCAATCCATGTCAAGTAGGATATGATGATAAATCAACAAATAAGTAACCACCTACACCAGCACTGAACAAGACTTAACACAAATAAGGTTTGTTGTTTGAAGGTCATGATCTAACTGTACAAACTCAGTTGTCACCATGATTTAAAGTAGTTCTTTACACAGTGCCTCTACTTTCCCAATTCATCTCTTTCTCTTTTTCCACCTGCATATGTAACATTACTTCAGGTTCTTTCTCCAAATCACTCCCCATCTCTCTTGGAACCCTTTCAAATTACCTGCATCTTCTATTAGGGAAAAACATAAAAGTATATAAATCAAAATGAATTTTTTTTATACTTCAAGTTAAATCACATCTCACTATATCCAATAATACTAAAATGTGTGTATAGTGTTTCAGAGCACATACTGAAACTATTATTTGTATTATTATTATTTGTAGACTAAAAGAGAAATAATTACGTTGTTGTTTCTTGATATTTACAACTGAACCTTCAGCTTTTTTCAGAAAAATAGTTTAACATTTGGTTTTAGTAACATTAATTCTGTTAACTACTTAGCATTCTGGAGGAACTTGTGGAAATTCAGCAGATCAATCTCTCCCACTAAGTATCAAAAAGCTTCCCATTCATCTATGATTTCTAAAGGTCTTTGTTAATCAAGGAAAATAAAAACAACACATATTTCCATCAGTTACATACTCGAAAAAAATTGAAAGAAGGAACTTAATAAAAATCCTTCATACTTCATTATAAACTGCTCTCACTGTAACTACTAAGCCTTCCAATTTACATAAACATTTTTAATAGTGACTGCATACAGTAAGCAGGTCTGGATCCTCATGAAAGCCACTGACAAGAACATAGTTGATTGTGTGATTAAGTGTACAAGCAGGACTGGGAATATCATCCTGAGAGACAGAAATTCTGTTCCAGTAATATTTTTCATTCAGAAATGTCAGTAACTTGTCCATTTATATCTCTACTTGTTTTTAAGATTTTTTTTTTTTTTTTGATCTCTCATTCTAAACCACTTCCATGGTTCTTTCTGGCTGATGGCATGGGTTCCGCACATACTATTTTATTATTCTACACCTCCTCCTCTATTTTGTAAATTCATTCTACCTACTTGTTCATTTATTTTTACCTTGTGGAGTAGTGTCAGACAACTTTCTCTATATATAAAAGTTTATGCTCACTGTGTTTAAACAGCTAATTTCTCTTTCACCTTTTTCCTAAAAGGCATTTCTTTTTGTTCTAAACTAAAGGTTAAAATGACATCATTTTTGTTTCTTCCACACTTGCACACTTTAGTTTATCTGCCAAACATGTCAGAATATGTTGGACAGCTGAATACAGCACTTCAATTGGTGCCAAAGTAATGTTATAGATGGGTAATGTGATTGTTGGCTCACATGATTAAAGGATTAATATTATGTGTATGGTAAGGGAAGTTTTATTGATGTACAGTTACGTTATTGTGATTTGTTGTTTGGATATCCTCGCTTCTCCCTGTTATAAATGCATATTTTGGAGTTGGCTTTTCGCAAATATTGAAATGATTGTTATACATATAATGTAAGAGGGTTGTACTGTGTTTTATTTGTGGTATTTAAAAATGTAGTAATTTCTGAATTATTATCTGAAAAGGTATATTTTCAGATTGTAACAAAGTAAAGATGGGGTGGAGTTTTTTTTTAACTCCTTAACTGGATAGAAGACAGAAGGGATGTCTGAACTAAAGAATTCTGATAAGGAACAATTAAGCCTTAGAGTTTTGAATCTTTGGAAGACAGATTTACAACATAGTTCTAGACTTCGTGGAATCTCACAGATAAACTGTATGCTTAGGGGATCTTGAAACCAAAATGAATATTTGAATCATGCATTAGCTTATTTAAATATGTAACACCAAGACTTTTAAATACCAAGAAATTTAGGGTGGGCTCTGTGTTGCTTTGCACCCGCAGCTGAGAAGCTATCTTCTTTTGTCTCCTTATGGTCTATTTTTGTTCTATTTTATTTTATTTTTATTAAACTTATCAATTAATATAAAAAGGTGAAACTTTGTTTTTCACATCCCCATAGTCCCCTTCCCCCTCTCCCCATGTATGGTTGCCAAGAGATGGCTTCCATAGCTGGGACACGTGGAGGGAGGGCGTGTACATGGGCCCCTTGCATGAGGCATTTGGGAGGAAGGAAGGCTTGTTACTAGGAGGCACAGCATAACACCTGACCTTCAGTCAAGTTACAAGAAAGCAGTCTCCACCAAAAAACAGCAAAGAAGAATTGACTGGCAGACTTTGGGAGGGGCCAGGGTTGTCTGATGCAACCTCCCAGGGGTATAAAAGGTGGAGCAGCCGTTTTGTAGAGAAGCTCATGGCTGCTGGGTCATCAACTCCTTTTGTGCTGTCCTTTTTCCTTATTCAGTCCTTTGTTGAATTTGTTAAAATTTAATAACCCTCCTAAAATTTTTAAGTGAATGGTTGTTTCTCACAGTAATTTTTTATAATGTTTTCTAAACAAAAACAACAAAAGTAAGAACAGCAACTCAAAGACTAGAAGAATTAATTGCCTTATTTTAAATTTCTTATTTAACTGCTTTGGGCCAAATAATTCCTGTTTTGATGATTGACCTGCATCATGGCATCATAAAAGTGCCAGATTTTACTTCATTTTCAGAAGTCTCTGAAAGGCAGTATTTCATCTCAAAGTATCAGTTTTAAGGGCTTTTTTTTTTTTGCTTCTGTCTTCCCATTAGATGTAACATTTGTAAAAAACATAAATATGATTATCCCAAAAGGCAGAATGGCAGATATGCTAAAACTGCTTTTTCTATCACTTCTGTAATCATGTGAAATCCACAGGGAAAACAAAATGAAAACATAAAACCATATACATAGTAAAATCTACATAAAAATTGTTGTTCAACCAATGTTAATGTTCTGTACTCTGTTTAGTGAAAAACAGCTCTTACGCAACGCATGAATAACTGTAAGCCCATTGGTACAGCATCTAGAAAGAATTCTTACCCTTGCAGAGTGTATATAGGAATCATTATTACAAAATGTTTAGAAGATTAGCACAGATTTAAGACGCTAAACATATCTGCAGCAGGATTTTATGTACCTGTGAGCTGTGTGATGAGAAGGACTGCAATGGGTATTATGGCAGCCACAAGGTCCTTTTAAATTATTCTAGAAGTTTCTAGCAACTATCAAAGCAGTCTGTAATTAGGAGACCATCTAAACATCAATGAAAATACTCAAGTTACAAAGCAGATTTCATTAAAAAAACCTCCCACTACCACAACCTCCATGAGCTAACGTGACAAGACAGCTGTACCAGCTGCTCAGGGCTGAACAACCAGACAAATAAATTGCACAGGTGCCAGTTGTACTTGTCACTGATCATCCTCAGAATGTAAATATGAAGCTCTGCTGAGTTCAAGATGACAACTGACAGATGTGTCTCCTGATGCCCTTCCCAAGACACCACAATGCTGAAACTAAACCACTCTTAAGAACTGAGAATTACAAACTCTGATCAGTTCTTCTTTTTTTGTTTCAGACCAAACTAAATAGTAATCAAGTGAAAGAAGGTGATTAACAAAAGAGATTCACCACCTGGCTTTAAACCCTGGCTCAGAGTGTGATTAGCTGTTAGGTAATAAAATAGCCCTGTACCAGCTCACACAGCTGAAGTCCCTGCTACTGTACAGGGGAGAAGAAGAGGAAGATCTGTGTTTCTGCAACCCTCCCTTCATTCTGTGGAGAGCAGGACAGACTCTTCATAGTTGTTATAATCACAATTTAGGAACTTCAGAGTTTGTCAACTATAGATTTAAAGGGTCTTCCCCAGAAGGAGAATTTCTGTACACACATACAAAATTATGAGCTGCTCTATACTAAATTAGGAACTGCTACATAAAACCTCAAAACAGAGGTTTAGTTAAACTCTTGGCAAACTTACATTTGGGTACCCTACAATTCTCTGATGATCTCATGTATTGACAAAACTTATGCCTCACAAATGTGTAAGTTTAGTCTTCAAACTTGGGTGATTTTGGAATAAAAGAAGAGCTACTCTAATTTATTCCCATGCACATACACACACATATATCTATAATATGTATGCCTAAATACATACATGTATGTGTATATATACAGCTTTTCCATATTTGAAATGCAGAAGCTTCTCAGTTTAAGAAAACCGGGAGACTTTAGCAGATGTCATATTACAAATTCCTACCATGCCCACAGCTTTTAAAGATGAATTTGCATAGTATTCACACAAAATTCCAGACAGAATATTTGTAATTTGAATTTGGTTTACAATGTATTCATTTACATTTTATAACAACTTCAGCAGTCAAAATAAAAAGCCAAGAATGAAACAGGTTTTTTCCCCAGATACCATAAAGTAAAATGAACATACTCAGTACACCAGTAGTACGACCACAACTTCAGTTTTGAATATCACCACCAAGAAAATAAATCACAGTAGCCAGATTAAGCACTTACTTTGCCCTGGGCACTATATGAAACACAGGCCAACAGAGCCTCCTCTTAAAAACTGGCATCTAAAATTCTAATGAAATATCAGCTGAATAAGGAACTTGTCCTCTTTCTTCCAAACATTCTAACTCCATATTCATTCCTGCAAGCACGCACCTAAAGCCCCTTTAAAGTTAATGGGGGTTACATGGGCACCCAAGCAGGAATAACCCCATAAATATTCTTAAAGGGCACATAGAGTGAAAAAGCAAAGCCTTCCCAGGTAGATTTTTTTTTTAATGATGTAAAATCATTGCAATTTGGAATAACTTTCAAACAGGAAGAAAGAGCAATGGGACGAATTTCCAACCTGGCTTTTAATTACAATTGCAGGAAATCAAGCTGCTTCTTTCAAAACTGGAGATAATGCAAAGTCCTCAGATAATTTATCTCTCTGCTACTGAGAATAACTCAAGCAAATTTCTTCAAAGACTGTGATGCATGCTCCAGGATTGATGAGTTTAACCAACCCTCAAAATCCTTGCCTTCAAAAGGTTTTCTTTTCTTTTCAGAAAACAGGACAGCACATTTAAAATAAAGCCTGAAAGTGTTCTGAGCACATTTTCTCTTTTAACTAGTTTAGGTAAAGGTCATTCTATCTGTTCCATCAAAAGCCAAAAAAAGCAAGGCTTTTAGCTGGCTTCCTAGATTTGCTCGTATTTGTCCCATGAAAATAGGTAAGGAAAACATAAATCCAACACTGGGGAATTGTGGAATTTTCAGAGAATTGTGAAAACAACTTCATGAATTTGCATTCACTTGCACACCTAAAAATACCTCACTAAATCAGTGGCTGCATTACTTCTATTTCCACATTGGGGAAATAGAATATAAGATCTTAATAGTGCACAGAATTAAGAAATGACCATGACTTATCATAGTCACCAGGCTGGTCCAGGATATTTTTCAGCATGACGAAACACTGACACCACTCCTTTACATATTTTGCCTATACAAGCACCTCAAAAATCCAAGATATCTGCTGCAAGGGTGGGGAGAAATTATATGGCAGCAGGGAGGGAATATCTCCCCCTCAGTTAACATATAATAGTACCACTTTTCCCAGTTCCATAAATGAGATGAGCAAATATATCTGGATGGTTCACACACACACACAACTTCTTGTCCTCCCTAACTTCTTTTCCTCCCTTCACCTTCCCAGCCTAGGGATCACCCATATTGCCATGGACAAATTACCTACTGCACTTGCTCCTCAACCCCAAATTGTCTGTACTTGAATTCACCTGTTTCCTCTCTGTATCCATCCAGTCCCTTATTTTGTTCTCAATCTCATCAATATTCCATTTTGGGATCTGAATCTGAGTCTTTCTTAAAAAATGGACTCCAATTTTCAGCTTCTCCCCAAAGGCTTTAAACTCATTTCCTTACAATGCTCTCTCTACTGCCCTCAAATTTACATTCAAATTCAGTTTCCCTGTACCATCAGTGTCCTCCAACACTCCGTTCATGCAGCAGAGCAAATTTATCATCAGCTTCTTTACCCAATTCCCACATTTTTTCAAATGAAGCCTGCACAAACTGGTTCCTGCTCTTCCTTACAATATATTAGTCTCTTGATCTAACCTATTCTGATAGTTCTCCCTATGTCTATATATCTTGCACTCCTATGAAAAAGAAGGAAAAAGAAAAAAATAAAAATAATAATTCTCCTTGCTTTTTATTTCTGTTCAGTCACACTACAGCTCTGGAAATAAGGAAAAGTAACTCTAGGAAATTTTCTGACCCACCATGCATGTGAATTCTAATGCATTTACCTACCATGTGTACACTAATTCCCACAGAACACAGGCAAAGCAATATTTTTCCAAAGCCATATCCAAAGAGGAAAAACATTTCTTTAAAAAGTTGTAAAAGGCAAAGTTTATGGCATTTTGTCATAAAACCAACCTACATCTCAAATGTTGCATCTTTGCTTTACCCCATAAGTTCATTAGAACTGGGCAACTTGTAAATATCTTCATGTTTTTTCCTTTATCTTATTCCATTGAAATGGCTGATCCATTTTTAGCTGAAATTATCCCAAAATAATCAGCCTAAGTGTACACCCAGTGTGGGAAAATGTCCACATTGGCAGGAAAGGTTAGGTTGCAGAAATTAAGGTGTCATGACAAAAACATTCTTGCTCCTTCAGCAGCACTAGCAACCAAGGCCTCAATGTGTGATAATTGTCAGGTAATCTTTCTTCACTGCACCTTCTATTTTGCACTCAATTGAGTTCTTATGTTCCCTCTCAATTTTGTTTCTGGTTTTTTTACTGCCAAATTTGTTGCTGTCTTTGGACAAATCCAGGCAAACCTGATGGGGCCCTGGGGCAGGAGAACACTTAAAAAGTTAACTAGCAGTTAAAAAGTGCCACAGGGTCAGGCAGGGTGAGATGTCTTGCTCAGATGTTTGGTGGTGGTGGTAAATGTGGAATAACTGACCTTGGTGCTTTCCCTTCATTGCAAGGTGCATTGTCACCAGAACAGAGCATCTGCCATTCTTGGAAAGTGTCAAGGCTGCGTTTCTGTCAAAAACATTTTGTCCAAAGCCATAGCGCAAATTCTTATTACAAGCCAGACTTTCTAAGTCAGGGATCCATCATTTTTTTCACAAACTTTGGCACAGTCTCCCATCAAAAACCACAGTAGCTTACCATAGATGGAACCAATATTAATATGAAAAGGATGAGGATGCAAAGCAGATCTGGGAAAGGAAAAAAATAATTTCTCAGTCCCCACTTTCCCTCCCCAGACAAATTTCTTCCTAATGCCTTTTGGAAGTAACTAGTTTAAATGAGCAATTGAGTCCGAGTAATGATCTGACCTTTCCCAAGTATTATCTTATATTAAACACAACTGCTTTAACACAAAGCACATGCAATTATTCAAATTGGGAAGGCATTTTTCTGCTAATGGAAAGTAAGCTGCCATTTTCCACACTGAGCAGCACAATTTCAGAGCTGTTGAACCCTGGAGCTTTCACTAAGCATTCTTAGAAGGTCTTTTACATCACTTTTCCAAATCTCTGAGTTCAGATAACCTAGAAGTATTTTACTGATACCTAAATCTATTAAATACAAATTGCAGTTAAGTAACACTAAAGATTTGAATAAAACCTGGAATACTAGGCATAGTGGAGAGAGAAGAAAGAGATTAAAAAGAGGAGTAAAGTCAGAATCTAAAAGCTCCCAAAATGCAGACAAAGGAATCTGTAGTCATGTGTAACTTCTTGTTTTTGTTTTGTTTTGGTCTTTCTGTAACAAATAAAATTAAAAATAGAGTATGCTGATTGTTTCAACTAAAGGAACACACCTACAGACCATAAACTTGTGCCATTTCTTTAAAACTGATTAACTCTGAAACATCAGATAACAAACAGGAAAATAAATTACTTAAATCTTTGTAGCATCTTGCTTGCAGCATCTGCTGTTTTCATTTACACTACAATCTTGTGAAGACTCTGCATGTCTTTCCTTCATCAGCTACTTCCTAATTTTATTTTTCATAAAGGAATGCAAGGACACAAAGAAAGAGAAATCACAATGCAGTGCAAACAGGCTCAAAAATTATATTTGAAAAAAAAATCTGAGGCAGTAGTTGCATTTTTAATAATTTCTCTGTGAGATATTTTAGAAAAGAAAGGTGAAAATTGATAATCTAAGGGTTGAAATGCATAAATATCCAAGATAACTCAAATCAACCCCTGACTTTAGAAGAATGCAAGCTGAGCATTTGTGAGTTCTGAAGGGAGGTGGTTGGGAGTGTTGTTTACTTTCTTTTTAACTAGCACCCACTTAATTCTATAACCATCTTTGTATCTGAAAGAAAACTTAGTAATTGCCTCTTAATTTCACTTGTATTAAAGACACTGGAAAATTCAGAACCCTGACTAAAAAGGCGAAAACGGTAAATCTGACTTCCCAATTCTAAGTTGATAAAACTCTTTAGGAAAATGTTACAATGGAAATAATCAAAATCTTCAGAGCCAAATAAGTGGCTGTTGCATCAAAACAAAAGATCTCTGTTGTATATCACTTAGTGCTCCAGAAGGGTAGAACAACTCACCTATCCAACAACCATAGCCTTGTTTGCTCAGATGTAGAAAAATGGTTTGCTTCTCTCACCCAATAAAGGAAAAGTGATACAGTTTGCTCATGTGGAATTCTACACAGAACACTGAATTCACCTAGCTTGCAGTAAAGTTCAGTTAGGCGTAAGCAGGACAGCACTGGTCCAGTCAGTTATTTGTAAGAAAAATATGTTATAAGATAGTGTCTTGGGTTACGGAACCAAAAATGTGTATTCTATTTCATTTGCTGAAAGCAGTTGGGGGAGATGTTCTTCTTTATCTCTTGTAACTCGGGGAGGAGGGGGGCGGGTGCCTTTTGATAATGGGCCAACTGTTAAAACCAGGTGGGGCAGTGTTTCTTAGCTCTTTTCACAATGGGCCATTAAGACTCCCCAAGCTGTTCTCCTCCCCAAAGCAGTACATCCACAATACCCTCCCCAAACTATACCCTCCCTAAAGCAGTACATCCACATTCCATTGTGAGATGCTCCACCCAGTGGGGGGAGCCAACCATTTCTACCTGGATAAAACTGAGATGCAGGAACACAAGGTATCTAGCTTCACCGGATTCCCGGAGGAAGACCGGACCCTTCTCACCACCCCTGGACCCTTGTTCTACAGGATCATCTCTACTCCACCAGAACCAGATCTGCCACTCCAGGAGGACTCACTTTTGGACTGCTTCCAACACCCTGACCAACAGGGTGTCAGGCTGTAGCTCTGACTCTGTCAGGGTTTTCCAAAATTGTTGTTTGTTTGTTTGCTTGTTTGGTTGGGTGGTTTTGTTTTTCTACTACATTTGTATTGTTAATATTCCTAGTAAAGAACTGTAATTCATGTTTCCAAATCTTTGCCTGAAAGCCCTTAATTGCAAAATTATAATTTGGCGGGGGTGAGGGGTTTACATTCTCCATTCTAAGGGAAACTCCAGCTTTGCCTGGCTGATACTTGTCTTGCCAAGCCAAGACAGATTGGTAGTTTCCCAAGATTTTTTCAACAATAATTTCATTCAAAGTTAAAAAAAAAAAATTAAAACTTATTTTCCTGATATTTTTTTCCCCAAACCAAGTGTTTTCTTTGTTTGAAAACTGTTTTTCTTTTTTCTAAATCATCCTGTCTCCAACTGAGGAAATAAAAGACCCACAACAATGTGCAGAATAATCAACAGTAGGGGACTGAAAGGGGACAGAAAGAACAGAATGAAACTGCAGTTTCGTTTTGTCCACTGATACCACATACAACTTTTTTAATAAAGCCAGATGAGGGACTTTTTCTCCATTATCACATCCATTAAAATTTTCAATACTGCAAAAGCTGTTTTTCAGTAAAAACATTTGCAATTTGTCAGGGTGACAAAAAGCAGAACTAACAAATGTGAATATATAATTTTACCAGGATTTTCAGAAGTACAGATATTATGCAGAAAGCTTAGTTGTTCTTTTTCTTAAAATGTTTTCTTATTCAACCCAACTCAAAACCAGTATGTTTTTCACTAAGCTTTCACCTAATTTCTGCTTAGAACAACCTGGGTTAAACCATCGCATCAACAAAACTGTGAATAAGCATCCCACTAAGATTAAGATCTTGTAAGAGTAGGTGAACATACCAGAAGACCCAGAAATTAACATATTTTTGTACATCTGTCTTGGGTTATGGAACCAAAATAGCATGTTCTATTTCTTCTGTTGAAAGCAGTTGGGGAGATGTTTTTCTTTCTCTCTTATAACTCTGGGGGGAGAGGGGTGGATGCCTTCTGATAGTGGGCCAACTGTTAAAACCAGGTGGGGCAGTGTTTTCTTATCTCTTTCACCACCTGTCCTCCCTCCAGGGGGATATTTTCTGCTAATGGGCCATTAAGGCTCACCAATGACATGACACATTCCATCATCCCATTGTGAGATGCTCCACCCAGTGGGGGGAGGCAACCATTCCTACTTGGATAAAAACTGAGACATAGGAACACATGGTACCTGGTTCCACCAGATTCCCAGAGGAAGACTGGACCCTTCTCACCATCACTGGACCCTTTTTCCTCTCAGGATCATCTCTGCTCCAACAGAACCACATCTGCCACTCCAGGAGGACTTAGTTTTGGACTGCTACCATCACCTTAACCAACAGGGTGTTAGGTTGTGTTATTCCATTTATTTTATTTTACCTCTTTTTCCTCCTCTCCTATTAAATTGTATCTCTGACTTGGAGTCTCACTGGTTTTGCTTTCAAGCCAGCACAACATCTCATCCTGTTCTACTCACAAAATATCAGAATGTTTACAAATCTGATAATTTTTAATAGTTTTATTTATGTTTACTGAGCATCTTAAAAACTCCATAGAATGTGGGGAATGCTTCATTCTTCAGCTTCATGTGTATGATCATACAGTTTGCTGAAGTAGGTTAAGCCTCACAGAATTCTAAGATTAACCACGTATTTCAAGCCAAAAGAATTTTTTCTGGACAAAGTCAACATTGATCAGCTCTGTGCAAAGAGAGAGCTGCACAATTCAGCGAAGCAAAGACAATCCCCTTTACACTTGTAAAGGAAATGTGGATTTTATGTTCAAACAGGGAAAATATTCATGCACTTAAAAGAAATACCTTTCCTCCACCTTTTCCCAGCTTCTATTCCATCACTCCAAAGTCCACTCCTTCCCTCTTATTACCCCCATAGGTTAATCAGTCCCTTCAGCAAGGTGAGGAGAGACAGGAGATGTGCTATGATCCAATTAGTGACGGATGGCTCTTCCCAAATTAAGGTGCAAATGAGTCCATATGCCAAAATGAATAATAGGGATTTTATTTAACAGTAAATATGAGGTAGAAAGATTGAAAAAAATAGAAAAGAGGGGAGAGGGAGGAAGGGAGAGAAAGAGTGAGAGATCAAGCAGAAGATCCTCACCATCCATGGACCCAGACGCTTCACGTTGGTCCTTCTTCACCCTGGGCTTCTCAGTTACGGGGGCCCAGGGTCAATCTTCTGGGGGCACCAGCTTTATAGAGTCTGAATTCTGGGTATCCATGGGGTGGTCACAACTGCCATTGTGCAACTTCAGGTGATACATGTGTGAGCAGTTGCTTCTTTTCCCAGTTTGCCACAGTGGAAATTTTTGTCCTGATGCATTAACCAAGATATACTAAACCACAGCTTGCGTCACCAGGCCTGGGATTAGCTCCATCCTGTCACAGATTCCTCCTTTCTGTGCTTATGTCAAGTTCATGTTTCAAGGGCTGATCTTATGGCAAGTTCCTTCTGTGGCCTTGGCAGTGTTTCAGGCAGGCAACCATGCTCTTTATTCCTTAGAAGGTGGAGAACATTGGCTACCATTAGTACAAAGCTGTTTCTGCTCCTTTCTTCTCCCACTTTTCCCCTGCTCCAGTGTGGGGTCCCCATGGGATCTGCAGCTCCTTCAGGAACATCCATCTGCCCTAGTGCTGGTTTTCCACAGGCTACAGTAAATCTCTTCTCCCTCACCATGCAGCACCCCATTGTCTGTCTCTCTCCTTGGGGCTCTCAGGGCTGTCTCACCATTCTCTTCACCATTCTGCCATCCCTTATCCCTGCTGTTCCAAGGCACTCCCATGGGCTATGAAGCTCAGCCAGGCCCTGAAGTAGATCAGCTGGAAATGGCTGGAAGCAGCTGCGTCCAGCACAGAGCAGCCCTGGATGATCCTCACAGTGGGACCCCAACAGCCCGCCCCCCCCCCCCCCCAACTACAAAAATCTGATCACCCACAGCCAATACACTGGTTTATGTACTCCCCAAATCCTTCTTCCTGCACAGGGCGCAGTGTTGTATCCCCACAGGTTCTGTGTCAGCCCAGAGAACTGTCAGGCCTCACCAGTGAGCAGAACAAGCCCCATGTACCTCAGTCTACTCCATGCCCTCAGTTTTCACAGCAATCCCTCTTGTTGCCCTTCACACCAGTCTGTAGCCCTGAGATGTTTTGGTTTTCTGAAACTCTTTCCCCAGAGAGTTTTCTGTAAACAAAAGACATGTTTTTCAAACTATAACCTTTGTTTACATTCTTTCCCTAAGAAAGACGTCTTCTTGATGTCCCTCTAGTTTGATCAATGTAATTTTAAAAGTTTGTCTTTGTTTCACCAATTGAGTTGTTCTCTGTAGAATAGTATAAAAAAGAAGAAATTCCCAAAAATAAACAGTCATTTTCAGCCTTCTGAAGTCTAAGTCTGTGTCATTGTAGTGTACAACAGCATTACCAGTCACTGATTTCAGTGTTAGCTGAGCTTTGACTGTCCATTCCAATACATTGGAGCAATGTCTTTATATTCCTCCTAGAAAGCCCATCCCTGCTCCCACCTTCTGTGTAGCTCCTTTTTAAAATTTTATCTCAGTCAGGATTTTCCTTTTTATCCATGCTTTCATCTACTTCAAGGTTCTCCAAAAGGCAGAAGTTCCATAACACTGCAAGGTTGCACTTGTCTTCCATGTGTGACCTTACATGCATCACAAAGAATGGATGTTCCCAATTAGAAACCAAATAAATCAGCCTTGAAAGCAACCTAAATAGGTGCTCATTCTCGATCTCTTTGAGCACTGCCTGCTCCACTCTGGACACTACCCCAGCTACGTATGCACAGTCAGTCACCAAGTTAATTGGCTCTGAGAACTTCTCAAAAGCTCTTACCACTGCAGCCAGTTCAGCTATCTGGGGAGATCCCTCCACAAACTCAACATCAGCTTCCCAATGCTGAGTCTGAGGATTTCTCCAAGTCATCACTGACTTGTGGGAAGCCCCAGATGCATCCGTGAAGCCTTGAGTGGTCTCCGACTCCTTTTCTCATGAGGAATGAGGTGGAATTCCTCATTGAACAGCTTGTGGGATGGGGCATGGACTGATATTTGTCCCCTGTAGCTGTCCAGAGATAATTGGAGACTGGCATTGCTCTGGAGCAAACACTCAAACATCTCTTCGGTCAGCCTCTTTGGAGAGTTCCTTCCCTCCTCTGAGAGTTTGATTGGGAGGTGAATACATGCAAAGTCAAAACCAGCCAGTTCACATAACCTCAACCTGGCCTTCTGAATCAATTGAGCTATCAACTCTTGTGGCTCAGTGATGGTCTTGGATCTCTGGTGCGAGAGAAAGACCCACTCTATGATTAAGAGTGAATCTCTCTGCCCCTCGATCCATTGGTAAATCAAACCATGCAAGTGTGGCAGCTTTCCTAGCACAATGAAATGAAAAGGTAAGCTTGGTTCATACCTGTGAGCTTGTCTGTCTGACAAGGCTTTCTGTACCTTTTCAATTGCTGTCTTTGCCTCTGGGGTCAGCTCCCTGGGGGAGGCCAGCTCCCTCTCCCCTTTCAATAAATTGAAAAGAGGGTCTAGATCCTCATTTGTGAGGCCTAGCCAGGGTCTCACCCAATTCAGTGACCCACACAGGGAGTGGAGATCTGCTAAGGTTTTAGGATTGCACTCGATTTCCAATTTCTGAGGAACAACGGTCCTTGCTGAAATTTGCAAGCCCAGGTATTTCCAAGGTGGCATCCTTTGAACTTTGTCTGCCTGCAATTGAAATCCAGCAGAGGTTAAGACTTTAACCACTAGGTCAAGCGTGTGTTGGAGTATAGAGTCATTGGGGGCACACACCAGCACATCATCCATGTAATGAAGGATGATGGCATCCTGTCTCTCAGCACGAACAGGTGACAGTAGCGATGCTACATACTGTTGGCATATGAAAGGAGCTGATTTTAGACCTTGGGGAAGGACTTTCCAGTGATATCTCTTCATGGGGGCTTGACGATTTAGGGTGGGAACTGAGAATGCAAACCTTGGGGCATCTCCTGGGTGTAGAGGAATTTGAAAGAAACAATCTTTGATATCTAAAACAGCCAATTGCCAATTTCAAGGGAGCATTGTTGGAGAAGGCATCCCTGGTTGAAGTGGTCCCATGTCTTGTATCATTTTGTTTATTTCCCTGAGATCATGGAGCAGTCTCCACTTGTCTTTTCCCGGTTTTTTATTACAAAGACTGGGAAATTCCAAGGGCTTGTTGTTTCCTCCAGGTGACCCTGAGCCACCTGTTCCTCCACAAGCTCCTCAAGCGCCTTGAGCTTTTCTTTGCTCAATGGCCACTGTGCTACCCATTTTGGGGTGTTATCTAACTATGTTAACTTGTGGTTAGGGTGTGTCACAGTGGCTATTTCTAAAAATCCTGGGGTGTGAAATTGGGGTGAAATTGGACTCCCCATTGGGACATGGTGTCTCTCCCCCACAAAGGGGGTTTTGTAGTTTGCAACGAATGGACGGACACTTGCCAATTTTCTGTCAGGTCCTTCAATCTGTACAATGTTTTTTGAAATTTTTGCCAATGTGATTTCTCCTATGCCCTGAAATTTCCCTGTGACAGGTTGCAATTCCCAGTGTGATGGCCACTTGCTCTCTGGTAGAACGGTCACGCTCGCCCCTGTATCTAGGACCCCCTCCACATGGAGGCGCTCTAGCCCATTTGCTATATTGCATGCCATGGAAGGTTTGTCCTCTCCCACCACCTCTGCCTAGTAGACTTCCGGTGATTTTCCATCTGCTCTTACCTTTGCCAGAACGGGAATGGCCTGGGCAAGGATTTGCCCCTCTGCCAGGTAGAGTGGTGGGTGTTTGCAGCGTGCCAACAGCATGAGGCATGTTATGTTTCCCTTAATGGTCATGGGAACTACCTCAATTTCCTCTGGTGTGTGTGCAATATCCCCAATAACAAAATACTCACTCTCCTGTTCCATGTGGTTACCCGTCAGTTCTTGTGAGATGTCTGGCAGATGCACTGTAATTACTGTTCAATCAGCAGATCTGAAATGAAAACCTTTGGTAGTCACGAGCCTATACCTCGCCGCTGCCAAACCTTGTTAATTGAGCATTTGACATTTTCACCTTCTTTCACCCCCACCCCCTCCCCCTTTTTAGTTAAGAGAGAGGTATCAACTGGTGGAGGACCCCACATATTTGTGTTCTCACGCGTGATAGCATTGACACGGGGGCGCGCTGAGAAATTAGTTTTTTTGTTTGTTGGGCTTCCTTTTCTGGTTCTGGTTTTGGTTCCGGTTCCGGTTTCGAGGGCAGAAAACTGCAAAATGTCTGGGCTGTTTGCAGAGATGGCAGATGATATGCTGTAGGCGGTCTGATGGTAGTGGTTGCCTTCTTGGTTTTGGTAGCACAGGTGCTGCAGTCTTGGGATGTTCCGGTCCTGGATTTCTTTCAGGCTCGCTGAACATCTCTGCTTTCATGGTACAAGCTTCGATCATGTGAGTTAAGGTTGGCAGTGGGTCTAAGGGAAGGCTAAGGATAATTCTGAGACAGGTTTCATTAGCATTTTTCTGAGCTATCTCTTTGATCATTGTGGTCTGTATGGAAGGTTCAGGCACTTGTCTTTCTACCTGTGTTCTCAAATGGTCGACAAACTGCAAAAAACTTTCTGAAGGAAACTGTTTAACATCTATAAAACTGCCCTGACTTTCAGTAGTTGGTAATTGATAAAATGTCTTTTCTGCAGCAATATAGATTTTATCTAAAATTTGCTTTGATAGTAATCTAGTCTGTTTTTCAGGACAACGCAGTTCACCCTCCCCACACAGGTGGTCTAATGTTAACTCATTATCATCATCATCTTGTGCTGTGTCAGGAGTTTGTTGAATGTCATGCAATACTGTTTTTAAAGTTTTTTTCCACATGCATTTCCATAATTCATATTCTGAAGGTGTTAATAAACATCTGAACAAATCTTTAATATCAGTTGGTGCTAATTCATTTGAACTGAATGTAGTTGTTATCATGCTTTTAAAAATTTCACTTGATCTGCCAAATTCTCTTTGTATTTTACAAAGTTCCTTTTTGTCTTGGTAAGAAAATGGGTTATAATCTCTTCTACCATTTTTCCTGCCAAGATGCACTACAGGTGCAACATGAGGAATGCTTTCATTAGAATTCGTTTGGATTTGTGAAAGTTATATTGTTGTTGTATGAAGCTGAGAGGTAGAAGGCATTGTGCCTTCTCCCCTTTGGGCTAGCATGGCAGGAAGCTCCCTCCCCCGCTGTGTGCTGGACTGGTCCTGGGTTGGAGCTGTGAGGGAGCTGCCGTCCTTATTGGGGCTGTGGGGAGGTGGGGGCCCCGCCCCCCCCTCCACTCTCAGGAGGGGGGGCGGGATCGCCGCTGTCGCTGCGCGGACTCGCGCTGCCGTCGCTGCTCACCGCTCTGCCGCTTCCGCCGCGGCGGGCAGTTGTGGGGCTGCCACGCGCTGCCGCACGGCAGCTACACATGCTGCTGGTATCCGCGCCGCCAGGCTTGCTCGCCACCGCGCCACCACCTGCTGCGCTGCTGCTGCCTGCAGCGCCCGCACCGAGTGCGTCCGCGGTGCCGCGCACGCCGCGGCCCGCAGCCGCCGCGCCGTCGGCGTTGGCACCGAAGGCGGCTGCTGCCGCTGGCGCCGCGCCGCCCGTGCCACGTGGGGTTTGCACCCTCCTCCCTTCCCCGTGTCCCGTGCCGGGCTGGGGGCTGGGGAAAAGGGCGCTGCACTCGTTGCCAGGGTAATGGGGCAGAGGGAAGGCAGGGCGCAGGGTGGCAAGGTACAGGGTATGGGAGAGAGTCGGGGCTGTGGGGGAGGAATGGGTTCTGGGAAGGAGACGCGACCGTGTGGTCTCTGCCATTGTCACCCCCCCACACTACAGTATACTAAGGTGGCTGGGGTGTGTTTGTGTTAGAAATAGGGGACTGAGAGGGGAAAGAGGAGGATGAGGAGGTTTTTTGTGGCTGCTTGCTGTGTTCTAATTCTAATAGATGCTTGCATGCTTTTAAGAAAATTGGGATAAATCTCGAAGCTTTTGTGTCTCTATTTTCAATTTTCAAGGTGAGTAATTGCCAAATATCATCTCAAAATGCCACGGAATAAACATTATGCAGGTTAAAATCTGGAAACTCAGCAAACAACCAACAGATAAAATTCTTTAGTAACTTATTAGGGATTTTAAGATCTTTCAAAACAGAGTTAAGCTGTTTTAAAAGACTCTTTTGGTTAGTGGAAAAGTTAGAACTCATATTTGTGATGTTAAAGCGTTAAAAAAGAAGAAAAAACACACACACACGGCTCTGTCCCAGTCCCACTCTCACTTCTGAGAACTCTGGGACCGGGGGGTGTACTCCAGTGCAGGGAATTGGCACCATGCTGAGCTTCCCTGGCTCTGGGGGCTGTGGGGGGGTGTCTGGGGTTCTCTTCAAAGCTCGCAACACCTTGAGACACCGTGGATCTCCAGGACAGCTGGAGCCTGGCTTCCCAGAGATGAATCACAAGCACAACCTCTGAGAGGCTGCACTGGGTCCTAAAGGGACTTTACCATGTGGCTATGGACGCAATGCCCACCTGCAGCAAAAGATTTTTATTTTTCCCAGTCGCACCGAGACTGCCCTCCCCAACTTTTTTGTTGGAGGGGGAGGATCTTGTGTTTTTGGGGTGCCCTGCTCTTTTCCTAGACTAAAAAGTCTCTACCGAATCGACCTGTGTGGGTACTTCAACACCTTCTTCAACACCCCAACTGCACAAAAAGCAGCTGGATCAATGGAGAAGCAGTTGAACAGTCGAAAAGATTTTGAGATCTCTGGATAATGAGACTCCAGCCTTTGCGTGGTTTTCAGGCCACGTTGGACGCCAACTGAAGTGTTCCCCTTCCCTCTGTCCCCCGAGGCCAGCTGCTAGCTCAAATTTAGGGAGGTTAGGGTGAGGGGATCTTCAGGATAAGGAAGAAAAACTAAAAGAGGCTCTTACTCTGAGATGTGTTCTAAGGTTTATTCCAAGAAGGGAATATATTCCCAAGGTGAAAGAGAGCGAACCTGGAGGGAAAGGGGGTTTTATCCATTTCAGGGTAGGGGGCGGGGTTACCTATGGCCAAAGGCCATAGGTCAGAGTCAAGCAGCAGGTAAGGTTTCACAGGGAGGGAAATGCCAGAGGGATACATCAAGGATATTTGTTAAAGAATTCAAAACAAGCAGGCGAACAAACTATCGGGGGTTTGACACTGGCTAGGAGTCAGGCATTCACGACAAACCATTTATTCATTTTCTTCTGCTATAGTTGAGCAGAGGGGGAAAGACCAAAGGGGCTCATGAGTTGAAGTAAGGACCAGGAAGAAACATTTCAAGGGCAAAATAGGCTCAAAATTTAAAAAATATAAAGAAAATTTTATTAACAAAATTGAAGGAGCATAATGAGAACTAAAATAAACCTTTAGCCCTTTTGTCCTTTCCACTGACAGTGCAGGAAGACAAAACACGGGGTTTTTAGTCAGTTTGTCACTTCTAAAAATCCTTCTTCAGTTTGCGTAGGGAGAAGAATCTCTTTTGCTGTGCTGTGGGGTCCTTCCCATGGAAGGCAGTTCTCTGTGAACTTTTCCAATGTGGTTTTAATTTTCATGACTAGCAGTCCTACCCAACCTTCTGCAATATGAGTGCTTCCCATGGTCAAAATAGTTTTCCCAAAAGACAAGGTGTGGGTCATTTTAGTTCATGGGGTGTAGTCTTTCAAGGATGATCTGTTCTAGTTTGAAAGTAAGGGTCTTCTTCTATCCTTGGAAGCAAGGAAACTCCAGCATGAGTAGCTTTATTCATGGGCTGTAGGTAGACTTTTACATCCCCACCTGCACTTCATGAATTACAGGGAAAAACATTTTGTTGTATTGTAGTCCTCACCACAGTTTGCAAAACAATCTCAGCTCCGATGCTTGGAGCACTTCCTCTTACCCCTCTGCCTTTTGTACCAACCTTAGTGCTGCTGTGTTGTTCTCCTCACCTTTTTCCTTTCTCTGACTCAGGAGAGAATGATGTCTGTATGTTCATTCATTCTCAAGTTCTATCAGTTGAGAAGTTTTTACAGAGTTCCGCACTGCTGAAGAGTTGATCCCGTCGGAGCTCCGCACTGGGGAATTGTTCGGCATGCCGCTCGCTGCTGGTCACACATGGTCTCTGTTGGCACTGTGCGAGCTGTGCTGCCAGCTTTACTCAGTGCCTCTCTTCATGCAGGGTGCCGAAAAAGAAAGGCTGCTGTCAGTGCTTTTGCCCTTTTGTCTGCAGCATTGTTACAATGTTGCAAAATAATGATGAGGCAGTAAATCTAAAGATGGTAAAGAGAAAAAGGCCAAATATTTATTGATCCAAAACGGCTACAGGAACAAGAGGCTGAGCTAGTCTCAGCCCCTCACAGCAAGCCAGAGCAATCAAGTGCATGTACACGGGCCACCCCTCAGAGCAGTCTGTTCATGAGAGCGAACACTGAGGGCAGTCAGTCCCTTCTTATAGCTTCAGTCCCCTCAGTGATTGGTTCATTTTGGATCCCCCATATGATTGGTGCATTTTCTCAGCTCTCATTGGTCTTTATCGGGGTGCTTTCTACACCAATCATTCCTTCCCGCCATGACTTGATTGGTTGGTTGTATCCACCAATAAAGGCTCTGGGTTGTTGTCTCTGGGTTGTCTGGAAGAGATCAGAAGATTCCCCTCCTGCGGTACTACCCCTTTAACAACCCCATCACCCTAGTAACCACATTGGGAATGCAACCATACAAAGTCTCTAAAACATTCGTAACTATACCTTGCAACACTATCCAATGATCATTTGAACAACATTACAACTGCAAGTATTTGCAACCACTCAGAACCACTCGACAAATAGACACAGTTGCGAACAGAAATTGAAACACACAGTCAGTATGCTGATACAACTATTAAAAAGTTTCAACTCCTTTTTGTGTCTGTAACAGCACCGCTGGCTAAAAGCGGCTAAGCAAATAAAGTTCTTTGCAAGCCATACTGAGATAGCAGCAGCCGTGTGGTGCCGCGCTGGGTGCACGGCCCTGCCCATGCTGGTCTTGGCCACATGGCCACTCCAGGCTGCATGGGTGCTCCTGATGCAGCCCTGGCAGCATGGTCTCAGCCGTGTGGCTGCTTGGTGGTACCTGGATGACCTCCCCAGTGGCCACGCTGGGAAAGGGCCCCGGCAGCCGCAGCCGGAAGAAGCCCAGCGGCCCCCTCCCCACCCCTCAGAGTGGAGGAAGAAAGAAGAATTGAGTGTCTTTTTTTACTTCTCAGATATGTCATCACAGACGTGTTGATAATTTCTCTAATTGGGCCAGTCAATATGTCCATTGTCAGAGCTTTTAGGGATTGGCTTTGCTGGACATAGAAGTTTCGAGGAGCTTCTGTCTCAGAAGCAGCCTCTGTGGTTTCCTCCACCCCCCCTAAAAATCAGATTGTGTTAAACTAACACAAAATCATATTCTGATGTCTGACAACATATGTCAGGACTGTCAGGAGAATCTAAGCTAAGAATTAACTGGCACAGCTTGTACGTGCACAATTTAGAACTGGAACAATTTCCAAAGCCACTGGGTCTCATTCTCTGATGCTACAGAGATCACCTTGTTGCCGTTCTCTCCATAGATGGAGAGAACCATAGGTACTAAGCTACTAAGCATAATTCAGTCACCATCTCCCAATACACAAAAGTTACTTCAGAATAGAATTCCTCTGAGATGTATAAGCTTTCATTGAATTCCAAATGTCGGTTTGAATCAAGGCCAGTTTTTCATCCACTTCTTGGACTAACAAGGAGCTTTAGTTTAAATAGACTTTCTACTTCAGTAATCTTTACCTGCCTTCATGCATCTTTAAAAGATAAAGATCTGCGCTCAGATTTAATTTTGCCAAACTCTCATAGCACCCTCAGGGTCTCTTTCCCAAATATTCATACCCATTATTTGTGTTTGTAGTTTGAGTACACTGTTCTTGAACATGGATGGACAGCATTGTCCATAGCACTCTATTTGAATCTAGCAGCATCTTTTACAAAATATTGCTATTTTTCATATTTCATCCATGCAGATTTTGCATTTGTCCTTCATTTTCGCACTTGGCTCTTTTGCAATTGTCTTCTTCCCCATGTCATATACCACTGATGATGTAGAGTTGCAACATTAAACAAGCTATCATTTTCTGCCAAACATTTCTTCACTAACCACCCCAGTTCATACAGAAATTCCTGTAATTAATCCTTATTTTAACAACCATAGCTATGTCATCATCGGTGTCTTCCAATTCATTTCATTATCCATCCTATGGCATTAGAAAAATTATTTGCTGTGTTCTAAGCTGCATCATAAAATAAACATATTTATCATATTGTTTGCTTAGCAGAGTTTAGAATTATCTGTTTGAGAAAAAATCCCCAGCCACCTGCATTTCAATACTAAATGCTGAGCAGCAGGTAACCTACATGAGTTGAGTTTCTGCTGTGAATTTAATTTTTATTACAACTCTGAGCACAGGAATTACTGTGCTAAATGCTAAAGATATAGGTTCAGCTTGAGTTTGGCAGAAAAACAGAGAAAAAAATCAAAATAACGCAAATCATGCAGTGTTCTGGACAAATAATCTTGAGAAATTAAATACTTCATTATTTATTAAGTATTTTAAGTAACTTTTAATTTCAAGACAATATTTTTAGAGAGCTTTAGAGGATGATAATTTCTCATATTTTGTCTAGCGCTTTAGTACGTGCACATATAGCCCATCCTTACAATGTGCTGGGCTGCCCTTGCAACTAGTAAATGTTATGGCTCAGAACTATGTGGGAAATCTTTGGACCGTTTCCATGCTCAACAACTAGAGATTTTACACTAGCAGTAGAGAATTGTCAAATTTACATTCAGTCCAAAGTTTTGCTGAATTCTGGATAAAGTCAGAAGACCTTGCCTTAGCTCCCTTGCTCCCTTGGAAAATTACAGGGAAAATTTTGTCCAAGATTCTTACTGCTTGGTTTGGGGGAAAAAAAAAAAAAAAAAAAAAAAAAAAAAAAAAAAAAAAAAAAAAAAAGGCAACAACAAAAACCCACCAAAACAAACCAAAAAAACCCAAAACAACAAAACACCACCAAAAAGCCTTTAAACTTCTATCCTAGACCTCAGTTTCATATCCAGCGGTTATATTTTTAATAGAGGAATAGAAATGTTTCAAGTACTTCACAGCAGAAATGTAATACAAAATATTGATATAGGGAAGATGCAAATTTGATCATGCAGAAATAAAGGATAATAAGTATTAGCCAATATACTTAAGTACAAGTAAAAACAGCTAAATGGGAATCTATCAATGAAACATCCTGTGTCTTCATGTCATCTTACTAGAATGCAAATTAAATTTATCTGTGTAAAACCTGCTTTTGCTCAAACATGCAAGGTTGGTTAAAAATGTGTATATTCATAAAAATGGAAACAGCAGATACTAAGATAAATATTCTGCCAGTCTTTTACAGCAAAGTGATTTGTGTCTACACAATCACTTGTTAGTGATTGATATTTCCTAGGCTAGATCTTATATTAAATTAATATGCATGTTTTAAATTTCTGACAATGTGTGTGTAACCAGTTACTCTTTCCCTCTTGCACTAACCCTGTTGCTGTTGCAAAACATAGGGAATCAGGATAGGGAGTCATAGTAAATACTACTGTTCTTTCCACTGTGAATTCATTCACACTGTGGAAGGAGTTTTGGACTCATCTAGACAGCTATATGGACTCATCACATCAGTTCATGTAGCTCTTTTCCAGAGTCCTGTTTGATTATCATATAGAGACTATTTTAACAAATATCCCAAAAACAGTATAGCCATACCTGATAATGAATGCTAGTGTTAGGAAGTCTAAAATGGAAAATAGAAATGAGTTCTTGCATGAAAATAACAGATATATGAGGGGATGGTTCTTTAGTGAACAGGGATGTGTTACAGATATATCTACAGTGAGGCATAAAATTAGCCTTATTTCTGTTGTACTAATTTTTTTTTTAGTTATTATATTTAATATCTATTAAATATATGTGTGTATACAAAATCTCTTTCAGATAGAGGTGGAAGGATTAATTTTTTGGTATCCCTTCAAATTACATAGCTATAACAGAGTTATTTGGTAATTACAAGTACAGTCATAGAGTAGTAACATTTTTTGTTATTACCAGTTACCACTAATTTCCTGATTGCATTGTGTGCCTAAATATGATGTAATTACAACAGAGTTAATTTGTAGCATTAATGCACTCAGTAGAAGTATTTCAATGAGAAAAGACAATTAAAAATACACTTATGTAGTGAATTACTCAGTAATGTTAATTAGTTCTAGTTAGTTATTGAAAGAAAGCTTGCAGAGCAATTCTGCTGTAATTGCACTGCAATGAAGGTACCTCTGTTGTAAACCACAGGAATGTTTTGTCAAGGCTTGAATGGATTCCATTAAAAACAAATAATGCTCTTAAACTCTGAAAAAATCATTTGAAGCCACGTATACAAAATTCTTCAAGATGTCGATGCAACTCCACACAAGTAAAATGAAGGAACAAACAACAACCATAACCACAGATAAAAGTTCCAGATATTCTTGTTCGACAGGTGGGTGATCTTGACCAGAGATGCCCAAATTAAATTATTTTAGGAAATGAAATCACGGCATTCTCCTAGGACTGAAGCCTCACAAATGTCAGCAGTGCTGATGATCCTGGCAAACTTCTTCATCTTCCCCATCTCTGTCAGGTACCCTGTGCTAATCCAGGTTGTATCAAGTGGAAAGTATAAGGAGGTATCCAGGGCCTTGGACACATCACCTCTTCCTCCAGGCATCACAGCAGGACACCATGACCCCCAAAGTTACATCTGACCTGGCTTCAGTACTGAGCAGGTGAAAAACAGATCGAGGCTTCCTTTCCTGCTCTCCTTCCTTCCCTTCCATGCTGGAGATAACCTCTAAAGGGACATAGACAGATGCCCATCCCAGCCCAACCCCATATCTCTATGCCTTGTTCTAGCCCCTACCAAGCCTGGATGGAGCCTTTCCCACCCAGAGGCACGTTGTATTGCACTAAGCAGTTAGTTCACTTCGTTACATTGCACTGGGTGTTTCTGTTATATGAATTCACACAAAGCAGCTGCTGTACCTCGTATGAGCCTCTACACTGAATCCCCTCTATCTGACCTCTATCTGTGCCTCACCTCCCCAGGACAGCCCCCATTAGCTGGTAGGCCCCCTCCCCTCCTGCTCCTTGGCAGAGGGCATAAAACTACCCACTGGCAGGAAATTGTCTCTTAACTCTTCTCTTCACTCCCCCAAGCCACGTGGAGTAGGTTCTGCATTAAACTGTGGGACTGTGTTCCTGAAGGATTAAGAGTGCCTTTTGTCTTTTATCTTTGTCCTTGACTCAGTTTTCCCCCTGAGCATGTTGCTAGCCAGTGCTAAAGCTCAGGGGTAAAAGGGAATTGAGTCAGAGGCACATGTTCTCTCACTGCTGGGGCCCTTGGCTAAGCCTGCCTTGCTCTGGCACCAGGGCAGATTTCCCCAGCACCTCTCCACCCAATGAAGATGGACTGTCTGGGGAAGCTGAGGACTGAAGGCAGGAGAGACTGAAGAGCAGCCTTTTGGGCTGGATGTGCCACTGGGCTGCTGCTGTTGTTGCTACCCAGATTACCATATTCCCTGCTGCAAGTATTTACAAATTGGAGCATTCCTCTTCATACGAGTCAAAACCTTTTGAAGAGAGGTCAGATCAGTACAGAGCTTTTTCTATGTTCTTAGCCTATTAGAATGAAAGTGCAAAAATACAGATAAATTGCACTTTTGAAAAGTGTGAAGTCATCTAAGAACATCTATTCAAAGTTTGAAAATAAAACGTTCAGATTCATAAATATGTTTTCTATGATCTACTAAGCTGCATTGCATGGTCTTAGGGAACTCCCATCGTGCTGCAAGATTTTCCTAGTTAGCCTTGGTTTTCCTAGTTAGCTTTGTACTCCATGAAAGAAACTCAGCTGCTCACACAGTCAGTTAATGTGTTCACCAACTTGTTATTCAAATTAACCTACTCATTTCTCCACATCTATGACTCCCTCAAGTGCTTCCTTTCCAGTTTCAGGAAGAGCTGGAAGCAATCCAGAGTTTAGGCAAGCAATTATTCCCCAAAAACTCCCATAAAAGCAGTCAAAGGCTTTCAAATTCCTCTTGGTGACTCATGTGTACAAAGTTTCAGTAGTGAGACATTCAGTGTTGCAAAAACCAAGGTCTTGCCGTGTTTCTCTTTGTATGAAATTTCTCATTGCTGAAAGAGGGATATGGAACATAGTTATTAATGCAGTTGGGATTCTGAAAAACATATCAAAGAAGGAGGAGGTCTGGGGGGGTGGAATGAGAAAGGAAGTATTTTTATTTTCTGCCTCATGAGAAAATTACTGTTGTAGGAGAACAGATTATGGGACATTAGAAATGGGGCTGTGGCTGAGCCTCATCTCTAATGGGGTGCAGCTGTGTAAGACAGGTGAACATCATTGAAGGAAAAGAAGCATGGAATGCTGATGTGTCTTGACCAATCACAAAGAGTAAAAGGGCACGCAGGTGTTATGCATGTGAGAAACAGGGTATAAAAGGTTGTACTGGGGAGCAATAAAGTGATGGTGCTTGAAACTATTCTCAGTGTTAGTTGTGTGCCCTCCATCAGACTATTTATGTTCTTGACCAGACCAGATTTGGATGTACTAATTGTTTCTTATCTAGGACAATCTCTTTTATCTTTCTCACAGAAAGATTCCAAGTATCCCCACTGAACTGCATCATCTATGTTTGTTTCTTAATTTCAGTCAGAGTCCTAAACTGAAAAGCTTTGGGATATCATGTGGCCATAAAAAATGAGGAGACAAACGTTTTTTATTGCTAAATCTATCCTTTTGACTAAAAGCTTTGAGACTCTGAGTGTAAATGTTAGATATTCTTCTTCATTATGCTGTGTCTAAAAGAAATGTGTACTGAAATCCAAAATTATTTAAACAAAAGCAACTGATTTGTTAAACTCCTAGCCAGAAAAAAATCTGATTAAACTCTCTTGAATTCCTTAGTAGCTTGTGCTCCAGATGTTACTTTTTTTCAGTACTTTTGCTTGCATGTTTTAATAGCTAGATAGCACATCACATTTTCTTTTCACTTTAATCTTTAAATTGGTATAAATTTGAGGTAGGTTTCATTTTTTAAGAAACTAGTTTCTTCTGCAGTCCAGAGCATCAGTTTAAAATTTTTAGTTGAAATCTGTCCACTAGATTGTAGGCTACAAACAAGTTGCTTTTAGTTTTCATCGACTCATTAAAGATTTAGAAAGGTGTAAGAGAAAAGGAGTTGAATCAGACTGCAGAACTTCTGTGCAGTTCTTATTTTTGTCAGTTGTTTACCAAAAAAAACCCCAACAATAAAATGCAAATGACAAAGAAATATTTTAAAATGCTTTCATATTAATTAAAGAAAAAATAAAAATATATTTTCAGACATATTTATAATTGGGATTATTTATGTCATTTTCACACAGAGGAACTGAATATTAGCCTTGTGTATTTCAGAGAAAGCTATGTTCAAAAACCAGGGTATTATAAATCATTGTGTTTTTTAATAAATGTCAAGGACCAATCATCAAAATCACAATTACAATAAAAATAAATTTTGAGAAATTACTTTGACTACTTTTCTTTATTATTGTTTCCCAGTCTTCATCTTAATTTTTGATTGTAAATGGCCTTGTTTCTGGACCATTATTATGCAACTGCAGCCCAGGAGCCACAAGCCAGAGCTCGTCATCTAGCTCTGGTCAGCTGAACCTTTCTGGTGAGATCAGCAGCTCTCCCTGAGGTGGTGCAGAACATCTTGCCATTATTTTCTCAGTATTATTTATTATTATTATTAATATTATGTTGTTGTTGTAGAATTGCAATACTATGTCAACTATGCCCTGCCATCAAGTGCTCTATTTTCATCTTTGAAAGAGTTGAATGTGGGAGTTCATATTGTAATTTCTAGCAATTTTACCATGACGTTTTTGTCAGGAGGATGTTTTCTCAAAATTCCTGGTGCTGTAAGCAGGAAAATTAAAAAGGGGAAACACAGATTATAATGATTATTGGAAGCTTTGAGAGAAAGCATGTGAGTAAAGTATATCTGAAAATGCTTAAAATTAAAACATCATTTAAAAAATATTTTAATATATAGTTTTTTCTATGCATGTGTGTGACTTGAGCTTTTTTATTTTTTCCTTTTTATTCTCCTTTTAAGATTTTGGATTCATCATAGCAAAATTCATCTAAACTTCATTGTGCTCAACTATATATGTAGATAAACTGTAATTTCTCCTTTAAGGGTCTTCAGAGTTTTCTCTTCCACTTATCAAGTGTATTTAAATGCTTCAAAAACATTTAATATATTCAAAAGTTTAAAAAAAAAAAAAAAAACAACAAAAACCAAACAGAACAAAACCCAAAAAACCCTACCCTAGTATAATTCTATTCATGTTGAGCCATCAACTAAAAATCATAGACCAGATTTGCTTCACTATCAAGATTTATCCAAGAAGTTGTCTTAGCATCAGTGCTAAATGCCTGTGCCCACCACACAGAATTTTCAGACCTGTAAATTTAAACCATCATCAAGTTAATAGATTCTGAATCATTAATTTGAGCATTACCAAATAAGTACATTGAATTTATACTACTGTAGATTAATTTATTTTAAAAAATAGCAGCAGTTGATGTTAGGAATTTGATGAAAACACAGAGTGAATCACTATTTTTAAGATCCTTTCTCTAGAGAATGTAGTAGTAAAAACAAACAAACAGAGAAGGCATAAACCACCACCAAAAAAAAACAAGGGAGTGACTGAGACCAGTTTAGAGTACAAGCTATGCAAAGATGCAAAAATAAGGCTGCCATACTAATCTTGTTGCCATAGTAACACCCCATTTCAACCAAAGAATCAGAGCACCTCACATTTATAAGAGGTTGGCAACTGAAAGTTAAGCAAATATGGTACCAAAACCTAACATTAGCAGAAGCTGTAATACCCCAACTCAAGAAGGGTGAAGACCTGAAGGATCAGAAGATAAGCAAGAAAATATTCTACAGAAGTATAGCAACATTTTAAAGTGTGCTTTCATATCAATAATGAACTCAGAGCAGTCAAAGTACAAATAGAATAACCTACTAAAATATCAGATTTTTCTTGATCCAGGATTGTACAGTTTGGCTCTTCCTCCTATGGATATCAAGAAAGTAAATTTAAAGAAAACAGCACAGAAAAGCAAGTTGAGTTATGAAGGCAGTGTATAGTGCAGATATACAAAATGAACAAGCAGCAACTCCAAGAACTTGACAACATTAAAAGCTATTACTTTTTTTCATTGATTTAAGGAAGCTCATCTGATTAACCCCAGATAAAAATGTGACCTTTATTCTTTGAAGTATTTGGTTTAATTTCTCTTGCTGGAAATATTTTCGCAAATTACAAGGTGGGAGTAAGGTCAAATAAGGAAGAACAAGAGTTTTTTACACCTCACTCCATAATACACAATTAATTTTAAGGATCTTTGAGGCCTGAACTCAAATATCTGATTGTATCTGATTAAAAAAAAAGTTCACCCCAAGTCTTCTCACATTTTACTTAAAAATGGAAATATTGGTACACACTGCCCACACCCCATACAAGTCACATGTTTCCCACTAGCTGACATTGATTAAAAGGAGTTTTCTGGTAAGGTCATTAAACAGCTTGATGATTATTAGTAACTCCAGTGTCTATATATAAACCTCATGCACAGACCACCTTTAAGCTAACAAGAGATGACCTGATTTCTGTGAAAAGAATGTGTCTCATATAAAGTACATATTTAACTGCTTTTGCTATATGAGGGACTAATTAAGGTACAGTGAAGAGAAATAAAGGCACTCAAATTGTAGAAGTCAACATTGTAGTGTCAACAAAGGATGTTGGGACAACAGGCAGCTCTTTAAATTGCTGTTTATTGCATAGGTGATGTTACAGCAGTCCTGGGTCGTGGGTGACAGAGCCAAGCCTAAAGCTGTCAGCATCAGCTTATAGGCAAAACCTAAAGCCCCTTTAATTTTGGTTATAATGCATGATATAGTTTTCTTTACTCAGCATTTTAATACAAAATAACCAATCAATACCTTTACATTTACCTATAGCCTATCACAACTATTATTGTTATCATATTATGGTTAGTATTATCCAATCACATCGAGTTAGTATGTTACATTTTAAGCTTAACGTTGTTTTGCAGTACAAAATTCTTAGACTTTTTTTCTACTTGGTAAAAACATGTTTTAGTTTGCTTGTAGTTTTTCTCTTTACTTGGTAAAAGTATGTTTTTGTTTGTAGATGACTTCTCCTTTGTTCTTAACCATGAAAGTTTCCTTCCAACTCATCTTAACCTTTGTTCAGTAACAGCTACCTCAACAATCCCTAACTTAAACATTTTTTATTCTTCTATATGGAAACTTGCTTCCGTCTCTGTTCTGCTCTCAGGTTCCACATTCAGAGAGCCTTCTGCCAAGCATACATATCTGTGACACTTTCTTGTCAAACTTTCGTCTTTCCCAACAAAAATATGTTAGGCAAATTTTCACTCATTCTGAATTCTCTACTTCTACAACATTCATCTATAACAAAATCTAAATTACTTATATACTTAATGTTATGAAAATAACCTGTAATTGTGGAAAGGATATATACACATACATGTGATATGTATATTCAGTGCTCAGTAAAAATTAAGCTGGGGATTCTGTGAAACAAAACTAAAAAGCTGTAGTTACAATTTTAACACAAATATCCTGTTTCTGACATTTAGCATATATGCATTACTATGCATAAGATTTTTATTATATAATTGCAGATCGGTGAGTAATAATGCTAGATTATTTGACCTTTCTTCTAGCACATCCCAGATTCTAAAAAATATTTCACTTAGTGGAAAGATGTGCAATTAAAAGAATAGACGAATTCGGGGTTGTTACTGTCAAACAGTAAGATCTGATTTCTCTACCACACATTTTTATGAAATCATAATGGGAAAATCTATCTAAAATTTAGATAAAGAAAATCTATTGCAATACAAACACAGAAAGCAAATGGTGCAAACACAAAAAGTTGCAGAAGTTTGGGGTTTTTTATTATGACTTGCCATGAAAAAAATCCCTTTTGCATTGTTCTTAGGCTTATTAGATGTGTCCAACAACAGAAAAAACCAGAACACTAGAGATGCTGAGATTTCCATCCTGGCTGATGTTTTTGCCTATATACAACTGCAACAGACACTTATGCCTTCTAAAAACTATTACAAAAGTTTGCAATTACTGTATTCAGAGGTCTTCTTTCAGTTAGGATTTACTGTCCCTTACAACCCTCAAAACGTACAGGCAATACAAACAACTTAATTATGACTGAATGGAATGAAAGTTGGGTTTAGTTTTAGTTGAAGTGTGGTTGCTTCTTCAGTATTAATGGCATGTAACTCTCAATGGAAAATATATATTCTGAAATAATTTCTTTTCTTTACACCTGTTTTTCTTAGTGCTGAGAAAATGAATTATCATTAACATGATGAGATAAAACCCAAGTTATCAGGATGTGGAACTTCAAGAACCCACACAAATGCAATTTGAATTACACAATTTAAATGGAATATTTCCAATTACAGTTGTTATATGAGATACTTATGGTGCACTAAAAAAATACTGCTTTCCATCTCAGTGTGTTTTATATTCTGCACCAGTTTCTGTTAAATTAAGACTACAAGCGCATTATCCATAGTCTACTCATCCACCCCTAGCAAAGTTAAAATATTGGAGTGCTTTTAAGAAGCCCCACATTGTGTGAAGATAGGCTGCATCAGAGTTGAGAAGATGTATAGCTGCTTTTTATTATGATTGCATATAGTTACAGTAGCAACCTACTGCCAAACTTCATGAAACAGCATAAAAACAATGTAAAATTTAATCTGTGACCTTCATAGATGTGTAGCGAAGATTCTCTTGTGTGGGGTTGGTGTGACTTTGTGATCCAGACCACTACATTGCAGAGACCTTGCCTTACAACTCTGTTTTGCTCTCGGTTCTCTCTTAAATGCTCTGAATTTTCTGTGGGGTGATGCTATGTGGCAGGTGATGCAAACCAGTAACAATCAACAGCCAGAAGTACAGGTGAAAGAGTAAAATATCACAGACTGGACTAAGCACTACATTTCAGAGCTGGATGTGCTTGCATCTCTGGTCAGAATTGAATATCCACACTTTGTCAGCCTCAGTCTACATCTTGGTGCTGGTGAAGGTTTCATGCAGCAGAGAATGATGTTATGTATTCTGGGGCTCAACAGTTATAAAGTATTGCCCCCCCACCCTCGTCACAAACAAGAAGTCATTAGTTCCCAAAAACTGTGAACAGTCTCAAATAGGGAAGAGCCAGGTACAAGAAGACACAATATTATTTTCGAATCATAAAATCATTGAAGTTGGAAAAGATCCCCAACTTCGTAGAGTCCAGCCTGTGACCAATCACCACCACACCAACATAATGAACTAAAGCAGAGCACTAAGTGCCATGTCCAGTAATTTCTGAACCTGATCCCTCCCTAGCTAAACCCTCCTTTCAGGGAGCTGTAAAGAGTGAGAAGGTCCCTGCTGAGCCTCCTTTGCTCCAGGATGAGTCCCCCCTCCAACTCTCTCAGCTGCTCCTCATCAGACTTCTGCTCCAGATCCTTCCCCAGTTCCACTGCCCTGCTCTGTACATGTTCCAGCACCTCAATGTCCTTCCTGAACTGAGAGGCCCAGAACTGAACACAGGAGGTGTGGCCACACCAGCACCCAGAACAAGGAACAATCACTGCCATGGTCCTGCTGCCACGCTATTCCTGATACAGGCCAGGTGCCATCGGGTACCTTGGCCACCTGAGCACACAGGTTTCTTCCTTCTTGCAGAATCGCTCTTAAGATCTCAGTTTTTGTCTCAGTTTGAGACAAGTTCAGGAGGAAACATCCTAAAGGAAAGCAAACATCTCCTCTAAAGGAGGCAGGTTTCGGCACTCCCTCCCCCACAGATACAAAAGGAATTTCTTGAAGGAAAGTGAACAAAACTGTTTATTTAACAAGCAGAGTGCCCGCAGGCATGGTAAAAATGAATAAATGTTAATATTGGACCCTCTTGCTGTGGAGAAAGCTGGTGGATTAAGAGTTCTTTCTTTATCTGCGGCTTGGCTCCTCCTGAGGTCTGGAGCTGGGATGAGGTGTCCCGGGGCACCCTGCCAGTGGACAGCACCTGATTCCCAGTGATGTTCTGGTTCTTGGGCCGGAGCTAAACTGAACAGTTCCAGAAGAAGGCAGCACAGCCCTTGGAAAAACTTCTTGCCTCAGCTAAGAAAAATAAGCTAGCTAAAAGCAAAGAATGTAACTCCCCCTCTCCACTGTGGAGCTGAGAACGGGGAGTGCGTGCTAAAACACAACACCCCACCAAAGAATTTCCCTGGCTCCCCCCTACCTCTTGGACCTAGCTTAAAGTTAGAGAACCTATTTTGGGACATAAAGCAGACAATAGGGGAATACAGTATTTTTATAAAATCACCCCAAGACAGTTCTGAATAGAAAGATTAGGCTATGACACTGCATTTTCAGTATTCCTGGTTGTTGTAGCATCTGTTAGTCACCATTGTATTTTTTTTTTAATTACAGTTTTGTTATTTGGATTGAAAAGTTTTAAGATGCAATAAAGAAAATTAATGTAAAACATTTTGTGTATTATCACTGGCAAATCTGACGCACAAAAAAAAATCCTTCCTAAAAATGCAAGTTTAGTATGAAATACACCCATAGGAAATCTTCAAGATACTCAGCTTGCTATCTGGAGAGTCAGTATTTATGTAACCTATGAAAAGCCATAGTCTTTACTGTGAGTTAAATATTTTTAGATGCCAATGAATTTGTACACACCTCTTACATAATTATGTGCTCCATTAGATCCCAAGTGTGCAGAATTCTGAAATCTAATTGGATAGCACTAACTATCTTTAGCCAGGAATGCACAATATTCTAAAGGGTTTATCCAATCATTTAGTGTACTCAAAAACCTAATTCTCAGGCTAGCAATCCAGTAATTGCTATTACCAAGTCATCCAGTATTTTAATTTTTTAAGACTTACTCTGGAGTTATTTATATATTGATAAAAGTGAGCAAATACTGCACTCCACATTTGCACCTCAGATGAGGGAATGCAGACCAGACAAACACAGAAGAAAGAATGGGACTATCACAGTCTGGTAATGGTGAATAAAATGTGTCAAGACCAAGGACTAAAATTAATCTAGGAGCAAAAATTTAATGAAATGTAAAAGAGGGCATGAGACTGAAAGTTGGAGGCTTCTAAGAATTATAAATTAAGTGAATAAGAGCTGCAAAGCATAGCAGGGAAATGGAGGGAGGTGCTGATCTCTAAGCATGGATAATAAGATCAAAAAATCAATCCCATAAATTGGGTGCAGTAAAACACCCTTCTTATTGCAAACACTACAGCAAAAATTTGTGGAAAGTATTTCATTTGAATTAGCACTAAGACAGTGATTCGAGAAGTGCTAACAATCCAATACTTAGCATTTGTATTAAAATAACATCCAAACCTTCAGGGCTAGAATCTAGTACAGCTATTACTTTACTCAGACACCCTTGCCCATTAGAAAGTTTGTCACACTGTCTAATTTGAGTTCAGTATTTGTCACATTGTTATTGGCAAAACAGTTTCAGCTATAGAGATTTTATTCAATTATTTTATTAGCATTTAATATAAACTTTATCACTGATGTGTGTATTAGGAGGAAAAGAAAAAAAAAAGAAAAAGAAAAAAGGAAGACAAATTTTAGTCTCCTTAGGGAAATACCTGACCTCTTCTCCAGCTCAGTCCAAATCTTCTCATTTCTAGGCTCTACTTGCCCTGCTTTTGCCATATGTTACACTCAGATACACTCCCTGTCCCCTTTGTGAGGTGTCTCTCTCATGGTTTCTCATGGGTTTTGTATATTTAGAAACTTAGAGTGATATTGTTTTGGGGTTTTTTTATGAAGCCGTTCACTGTAATCTCAAACCCTTGTTCCACAGAACTGTTGTCAATTGATCCCTGTCTTGATTCTGCAAACTATTTTGTTAAAGAGTGTAATGTCAGGTTACATTTCATCTATCCCATTTCTCCAAGCTGTCAACATAATTCAAAAATGTCGTTTTATAGTACTGGCAACCAATCCTGTTGTATTTCCAGGCAGTCTCCCCTGTCACTCAGATCATTCCTAGAAATGGTGACTAGTGTTGATGGCTTAAATTCTCAACTACCTTGATCCTGGAAATCTCCACTTCCAATATTTCTTCTTGTTTCTCTTCCCATAAAAAGCTGAGCATGCCTTTTTTTTTTTTTTTTTTTAATTCATTTCTCTCCATTATGTGCAGTGAAACATCCTTCTTATTGCATACACTACAGCAAAAATTTGTGGAAAGCATTTGAAAGTATTTAGTTTGAATTAGCACTAAGGCATTGATTAGAGAAGTGCTAACAATCCAAAATGAGGACATAAGAGTTAGAGTCCCCCCTTATCCCCACTGTCCCAGAGACACTGGGCTCAGCCATACATGCTGTACATCCTCTCAGAGCCTGCGCTCTATCAGAGGCCACTGCGTATGTGTCATGCTTTGAAGACTTGGAACAAATCCAGATGTTCTGCTGGATATTTTTCAAGACAAAAGAGCTTTCAATCTTCCATAATCATAGGACTATGCAGAAAAGAGTAATCAATATGAAATTTTCCATAAACCCCTTACTGTATAACATCATAGTTCATCAGAAAACCACTCCAAGTGGCTAAACTCCAAGTTAGGAAGAGCAAGGCAATCAGTAACAACACCACTGCATCACTGAAGCTACACTCAGATTCCCAGGAGGTATTCTGACAGGGAATGTTGTCTTTTGTCTCGCATTCACACACACACACACACACACACACACACAGAGTCCTTTCAAATCCTCAACCAAAGCCACCTTTCTAATCATTGTTCTCCAATTTAAATATCTTTGCAGAAATGCTTTCAGTCTGGCCTGATTTAATGACTTAAAAAAAATTAAAAAGTTGTTAAAGAAAAAAAAATGTGGATGTATTTCGGTCTTGTGAAGTTTTTCTCTCACTTGTTGATTTTTGCAGTTACTTACATGTTTTAATTTCGTTTTCTACAGGTCATATAAAATGCATATCATCTTGTTTTCAAAGATAGGTTCCATTATTAAGGCATTCATCCCATCTTCTTAAGTTAGAGCTTATTGGACATTAAATGCATGGACTTCTAGGTGGAGGGAAGATAAAAATAATTTATTCTCGGGTTGGCTGGTTTCCCGAGATTCGGGTGGTTTAGAGTCCTTTGCCCTCTGAAAAGCCCCGAGCCAGACACAAGAACACAATGGGTTTTTGGTTTTCAAGGTTGCTTGTGTTGTTTATTATTTCTTATCTTTCAATATGGTCTGTGCCCAACCAAGGTCTTCGCAGCAGCCTGGGTGACAGGCAACTCCCCCTCCGATGGAGGCTCATCATCTCTTATACCAATTGTTACGTATTTATTATTTACAATTACACTCCAATATCTACAATCTATACTAAACAGGTCATTTCTACTCTGACCCAATCTCTTTGAAGCTGCTTTGTGCCACTGTCACAGCAGAAGACGAAGACGAAGACAAAGAAGAAGAAGAAGAAGAAGAAGAAGAACAACAACAACAACAACAACAACTCAGGGCACCGCCCAGAATCCTCCATCTTGTCCCCATTCACCCCTATTCTAAAAACCCAAATGTGACAAACTACACTATTCTCTATCACACTTCTGTGGTTTGTAATTCCTCTCTCAGTATTGGATGTTTTTCCCATAGACTAAAGTCAAAGCCAGTGTCTTCCTGGGCTCTGTGCCAGGGTCTCCAATCCCCCTGTACAGATCCCAGGCCCCCCTGTATTGGTTTCAAACCCTGTTGTTCAGGTCTCTGACTGCCCAGGGCATCTAAAGGAATGCCCTGGACTCCCACAGTTTATTATCATATTGTTAGCAGCATTTAATCTCCAACTGTTAGACTTCCATTTGTGTCTGCTAATGTAATAAAATTATTGCTGTAATTTTAGTTGCTTAGTTTTTTATTAATGAGATTATGATTTCTTAGCTATGCTGTTGTCCATTTAATGGAAAAAAAGTATTTTCTCCCCCAGTGAAAGTTAGGAAGTGAGAGAGGCAGATTAGATTTTTCCTACACTAAAAAGTCTGTCTTTTCTATTTCCTTTCAGCCCACTGAGAGCTGAAACAAAAAGAGCTGACTACCAGGGTATGCACACCCCTAATTACAGCTGCTCTACAGGGTTGTGCACATGCTTACCCACCTGCCTGCAATGTCTCAGATCATAATGTTTCTTATATACATAAATCAATATAATAATATAATCAATATAATAATATAATCTTTTTCAAGTTGAATCTTTAGAGCAGACAATGTAAACCTTGACACTGCCAAAAAGGAAAGCTCTCTGGCTTCTACTAACAACAAAGCATTCAAAAGCAATTGAATAATATTTGGGAAAATATTTGCCCTTTCTTCTGTATGTCCCATTCATTTTTCTGATTATCTATTCTTTTGTCTCTTACCTTGTATCTTATTACTTCAGACAATCCACACACCAAGGCTACTTCTAGCACAGGTGTGCCAATTTGCAAATTTTTTCTTTAAGCTGAGTTACAAACCACCAGGAAATGGTATCAACCACTTTAAAAAAAAAAAAAAAATGTTTCTCACTCCTACTCCTGCTGGGTCAGGGAAAAAGACAGTCGTTTTTCACTCTCAATTCACTTATTCTGTTGACGGAGAGGAAGAAGGAAATGCTGTCTTGTCTGTTCCACAAAACACAACATGTGAAACTCCATGGGGATGGAGGAAACATGGGATGGCAATATTAAAATGGAAGGAAAAAATAATAAGTAACATCAAACAAGATAGTCTGAGGAACACACTGTGAGGAAGAAGTCTCACTGTAGGTGGAAATTATGCTCTACCAGGTATGCTACTCGCCTTATGTCAAGTAAAATAGATCACCAGAAACCTCAGAAGATTCAGACAGTTAATTGAAGCTGAACTGTAGCAAATACTTTGTCCAAATAAGATACTTGGGCTTTTGGGGAACTGTAGAAGTTTTGCCCAGTTTAAGCTGCAATTCTCTGAAAACTTAGCTTCAAAGCAATATACAAACACAGTGCAGCAAACTCTGTAAAATATTATCATGTCTACTAACAATACCAAAAAGTTTGTTGGGAAGAATCACATTGTCTTTGTTTGCTAACATTCATTTGCTTCCTCTTTTAATTCATCCCTAATCTCAAAGGTATTCCTCACTTTGATCCAAGTGAGGTCAGGCTCACTTGGAGAAACAAAGGCAAGGCTTAGTGAGGTTTACAAGTTTACATTTTATCATTAGAATGATTGTATTTAGAGGTAATCTGCTATGAAGTGAGTGTACAATAAACAGTTTCATATGGAAGACATCAAATTATTTCTAATAATTAGTCCTTCACCTCACTTTTTACTTGAAATTATAGTTTCAGAAGTATTCCTATTCCTCCTCTCTTATGTAAAAAGGCAAATTCACACAAGATCTTTTCAAAAATAATACTTTTTCCTTATTTTGTCCACCCCAAACTCAAATTGTATACTGATCACAAGTTTTATCTAGGAAATTATTGTTGTCTTTTATTTCTTAACAATCTGTATAAATGTTATCCTCTATTAGCAAGCATCCAGTCATGAACTAAATAGGTTTTTTAATGAAAGTTTCTCAAGGTAAATATTCTCTAGGCAAGTATTATTTTATGGACTATCCCCCTGCTGGAAAGGATTTGTAATGTGCAAGACTGCAATGTGCTATAAAATTATCCTAATAATACAGGTTCTTAATTTCTCTTGATGCCTTTTTTTTCCTCCTGAACAAACCTTTGATTCTTTTAAATTTATTTTTAAAGAGCCACAAAGATTTCAAAGTATTCCATGATTTGTTCAAATATGTAAACATTTATTCCAGAAAATATTTGCTAATTGCAAATAGAAACTTGAAATAATTTCTAGTAATAACAGACAGTTCTATTTTGGAGAATAGAGAAAAAAAAAAAAAGAAAAAAATTAAATTCATGATGACAAAAGGTATCAACACATGAATGAGTTTCCTGAGAAAAATCCATCTTGTTTGCTACTCTCTTCAAAGGCTTGTATCTCTCAATGGAGGCAAAACAGATTTAAGGTGATAGACACATCACCAGATGCCATCTCATTTCTACCACCATCTGCAAAAAAAAAAAAAAGATTTTCCCTAATAAACGTAAACCCAGTTTGCTATCAGGAAACAAAAATTCCTCCCTCTTAGTTGTAGTATATATTTGCTACTCCAAATCTTTATATCCCCTCTAAAATTTGTCAGAAAAAATGATTTAGTCTTTTATGATCCTCTCATAAGCAAGCTAAAAAAAGTACTACTTGGCACTACTTTTGGTAGGACCTTAAGGTAGGTTGTATGAGGACCTGTTGAGATCATCTTTCCAGCATCCATTTGTGTACAGGTTGCTACACTAAACACCACCCTGGGCGTATGAACAGCAGCATGGCCTGTCAATCTCATATGATTAGATAGAATAATGTAATAGACAACCAGATAAATTATGCCCGTCTTAGGAGTGTGGTGAGAACACGGCAACCAGTTTGGGGCAGCATGCATCGAAGAACACCATGGGCCAAATGAGGAAAATCTGGATGAAAACAGCTGATGGAGTCAGAGACCTCAAAAACAGGAATCGTATTTTAAGAATGACTCAAAAAGACAGCTTTGATTTAAAGATGAAAAGATTCAGAAGACACAAGAATGACATGCACCAAAAACTGCTGATGAAGGGAAAGAACATTGTGTTCATGTCTGTGTCAAACAAACAAACTAGTGAACTTAGATTACATCAAAAGATTTGGCTTGTACTACAAACTTCTTATCAACATAAATAGTGGTACACTGAACTAAAGATCCTTGAAGACTAGACAGATTTACCCTCACCAGAGGATTTTAAGAAAAGGCTGGATAAATATCTGCCAGGAAAAAACATAGTTATAGTTGATACTGGTCTCAGCAGGGAAATGGACAAGACATCTGTCCTTCCAGCCTGACAGGTCCTCAAAGCAGGAGTCAGCATGAAATAAAAGGAGGTTTCCAATTAACTCTGGGAAATCACACTGCCCTTATTTTCTGAACCTGGAACCTCATGTGATTGAAAGGAAGAGCCACTTGATTTGACAGGATCTTGTGTTGCTTCAGTACCTTTCATGGCACTTTCTAGCTCATAAGCCTGACTTGCCTTTTCTGGGTTTGACAGCAGTAAGTCTCAAGTGAGAGAGACAGGAAGTACTAGAAAAGTTTTTATCCTATTTACAAAGACTGCCAGTCCAATGCAAGACAAAATCTCACTAACCATTCCTTGTCATTTATATCTAATAAATAGATATGGTGAAATCATTAGTAGCCATGACTTACTTTTCTCTAAACTGGAGAGAAAAATGCGTAATTTTTATAGCATGAGAACTGCACAAAACATCAATAAAGACTCAAAATGGTTAAGAGTGCAGAATTAGGCCAATCATGTAGAGTCTATTACACAGTCCAGCAGGCATCCTAGCTTCAAGATATTTATTGGCAAACAGTTTGCAGTTTTAAGTCTTTACATTAGAAAAATTGTTATGACTTTCCTAGATTGAAAAATATTTAAATCTACAGAAACACCAACAGATTACATTGAAACAGCAGAGAGCTTCCAGCACTGAGGATGCACAACAGAAATGCTCATGGAAAGGATGAGAATATGTTTATCTCAATGGAAGAGGTAATTTATTTAATCCAACAGCAGAGCACAAAGAAATCAAATATAGCCACCTTTTCAGAGTGCAGGTGAAGGCTATGAGCTCACTTCTGAGCACAAGATAAAGGCAGGGACAAACACAATGCCAATTTTTCTCCTATGACAGATCCATGAGTTCCCTCATGTTCCCAATAATTGTAATCCCAATATGTGCAAGTTACTTCTACGGGAATGGAATCAAGACCAATTAGGGTAATCTATACATATATATATATATATATAAAAAATGTGTATATATATATGTATATATATATATATATATACTCAGTAATAAATGCTGTGGGAGATGTGGTTCTTCTCAGATTCTTTTGCAGAGACTTCCACTGCTTCAGTTTACATCCCTACTGTAACAGGCAGCTAATTATCTGCTCAGCTGCCTGGCTGCCATTGGCAACAAAAGATCATGCTGGTTTATGTTACCATAACTCCTCCAAAAACTTTGCCTTTCATAACTCCAAATGCATTAAAAGGAAATAACAAGGAAACAGACAGTTCTACTTATGGATGCTGAGCAAAAAAAAACAAAATAAAAAAAAACCAAAAACAAACAAACACACACAAATAAACAAAAACAAAACCAAAACCAACCCCAGAAGCTGGTAAAATTAATCTTTTTTTGAGAGATGATGAGCCATTGGAGCTTGGAAGCATTCCACAGCTGCAAATATGGAAAAATTTGATGAACTCTAATTTTGCAATCACTCTTCTCTCTTTTCATAGATGTTTACCAAAAATATTGCAGTCAGAGATAAAATATGGTGTAAGAAGTATAACAATGAAAAAAATAGTATGTAATAGTAACAGTATGTATTTAATAATAGAGTTTTGCATATCCTAAGGCAGTGCACATAAATACCTTTAAAAATGGGATTATTGTCAGTCTACATAAGGACATAATAAAAATATTTTAGCTACTTGATTTATTAATTTTTATATGTTTGATATATTTTAAGTGTACTTGAACTCTCAGAATTTTTTAAATTTTTCCTCAGGATAGTTGCAACATTCTTTAAGTTGTTTGCTTTTTCTAAAAGCACAGTATTATTAAAAAGCACTGTAAAACATAAATCTACCTTGACATAGGTCGTTCTTGGAATTATACAGTTCAGCAGACCCTCATGTCTGACTAAGTTGTGGTTACCCTGTTAATGTGAGATAGTCAAAGCATAAAAATGCATTTGAATGATAGAAGTCAATAAAGAAATTTAAATTAATTTTATCACTCTAAGATAAATCTCAGCTATTATCTCACTAGCACAGCATTTTAACTGATGGCAGGACTCCAAAGGCAGAAACTGTAGCAATGGGGAACAAAGACATAGACTTCCTTGCTTATTCCAAAGAAGATCATTTACTGTAACAAACCAAACCCTTTTATGTTCTAAACTTAACCCAAACAAGCACTCATTGGCTGCCTGCCACTGCAGTGTTACTGCTTATGCATCCCTTTACCCAATCAACACTCTGACCATGTGGTGTCCATGAATCTCCTCAACCAATCACTGCCTCACCCACGAGGCAGGCACATGCCAGCTGTACAACCTGATCTCTGGTTACATCACCTGGTTTTTACCTGCTGTTAGCTGAACCTTTCTCAGAGTGCTTTCTGGTGAGCAAGAGTGAATGGGATTTCTTGTCTCCCACAAGAAACCTAGATATTCTTGAGGTACATATGCTAGGAATATTAGGTGAGTCAAGAAGACTGATTATTTCAGCATCTCACATGGAAGATACTGTCAGAGGGCATTTGAGGATCCTGTAATAAGAATTATGACTACTTATAGGGTATTCTGTTGGTGTTATTTAGAACTCTAAAGTTTAATAACTTTCAGCACAAAATTTTCTATAGCTTCCTGCTTATATGTATAATTATTACTATATTGATTTAACAGCAGCTGTTCTAGTTTCAAAACCATGTCTGAAACAAGACAGAAAACAAGCAAAAAATTTAAGACAAATTACTAACAACCAGAACAAGAAAAATCCATACCTTAGATCCCATTTCAAGATTTTATCATTTCAGATTAAATAGGTCCACCAGTGCCCTTCAGTTCATCCTGAATATCTCATGACTGAGCTTTTTGACCCTCTTTACTGCCTTTTGATTAATAAAATAAGATATATCTCTTGCATTAAGTGCAATGAGCTTAAAATATAATAGTATAACAGAGAACTCAGGAACATTGGATATCTACAGTAGCTTTATAACAGTACTTTATTATATAATATATTCCAGGTACAGAAGCTATAAGGAGCTTGTAACCATTTCTACCAACTCCCATTAATTACCACATACCATTTTGCAAGTCAAAGATAATTTGCTTTAAAGTGATCTTGAATGAACTGCAAGGAGACAAACTGCCCTCCTGAAGAGGGATCAAAGTGCTTAGGATGTTGAGCTGGACACTGATTACTTCCCCAGCTGGAAAAGAAGAGGAAGCCTGTAGCATCCTCAGTTCCTGGGAGGAGCCAGACTACTAGGACGAGTAGAAAGGACAGGAAGGCAGCTAAACGTTTTTATTAGATGTGAATGCAAACACTGTCACCTCTGTGGCAGCTTTTCCTTACAAAGTTACCAAGGCTTTCTTTTTTTAAGGATCACTTTCAAGTAAAAAAGTTATACCAACATTTATATTTTGCCACTACTAGAATTCATGCCAATAAATATCTAACAACAGGAGTCTGGTCTGGTATTATTTACTGCTATGTTGTCTTCCAGATGATAGAAAAGCTCTGATTCCTTGAATGAAGTGCTTTAGATGTCACTTGAGTTCTGATAGTTTTGCTCTTCACAGGAACTACTTGTTGCCATGCTCTTCAAGGTGGAGTAGTATATGGAATGAATTTGGATTTCCTTGCCATATCTTTCTCATTGCATCTCAAAGGATCTGTTTCCAAATCACCAAAGTGCAAAGTTTCCAGCATGTCCTCATTGAAGACTATAGAAGCTGGGTAGTTGTAAAAGCAAAGTTCTTTATTGCATCATTAAAATTAGTCCCAGGAAGGCATTGGTATTACAGTTCATGCCAGTATGTAGAAAGCCTTCTAGCATAAAGTCCCCTTGTACCAACCAGAAGCACCAGCATCTTTTGGTAGTAGCAGCAACAGTAGCAGTGACAGCACCTGTTGTGGTGGTCCCTGGACCATCCACAGAAGACATTTCACTCCCTTGGAAGTGTGCACCCTCTATGCTGCCTCATGTAGCTGTGACTCCCCTTTAGGAAGCCCCCTTGGGAGATTTCCTGGTAGCTCAGGGTAGGCAAAATGCTTTAACACATGAACCTTTGCAGTTCTATGTTAATATTTTGTACCCTATTGGTTATTCCAGTTCTGGTTTTTACCCATCCTGATTGGTTCTTTTTGGAGCCTTTCCCTGATTGGTCCCTTTCCCAATTCCTTTCCCCATTGGCCAAGTTGTGAAATCCCACCCCCTAGCTACCTTATATAGTCCCTCTCTCCTTGGGCTATTTGGCTCTTTCCCCTTTGGACCTTGTGGAATAAAGCAGCTCTTCTGGAGACTGGAGAGACCCTGTCTTGCTGTTTTTACCTGCATCATCCAAGGTGGCATGCGGCGCTCTGCTGCTCAGGCACCCTCACAAAAGAGCCAATCACTTTACGCCTGAGAGTGCCTGTGCCCCGTCAATCTGGACATCTTTTTAAAGACACTTCTGACAAGGAAGGTTGCAGCACCTTCACCACTGGACCAGACCACAACAACCCCTGCCGTCTTGAGCCTCCCGATACGGCACTTAACAGAAGCATGACATAACCCCCAGGGTCCTGGAGTCCTAAGCAGTCACCACTGGTCAGTGTAAAAAAGGAACGAAGTGGGCTTCACATGCAGTCTGAGGTTTCTTTATTCACATCACATAACTCAAACACCGTGCAGAGGTGAAGAGGGGGAACAAAGGCTGTACCGTGGGTTTTAAGGGACAGAATCAGGGTGGAGTTTGGGGTCAAGGGGTCAATAGGGAGAAGACCAGGGAGAGATACAAAGTGAAGTTTACAAAACATAAAACCAATAGGGAGGCTAATATGAAGAGATTTATATAAACAGACCAATTGAGCCTCGAAGAATAGGAGATTCCCCAAGGGGCAGTCCAGGCAGGGGCTGGTCCTAGGAAGGATTGACAGGGAACATTCAGGAATGCGGGTAGGTATCAGGGAAGACAGACAACCCAGGCTAAACTACCACCCCGGGGGGGGAAAGCAATAAATCACAGGGTATTAAAACACAAAATTACACATTGCAACAAACCTGTAATCTGTGTTCCATGAGCACGCTAGCATCCTCCAACTAGTGCATTTTATTCTATTTTTAGCCAATCAGGTAAAAACACGGTATTTCTACAGTCTGCCTGGACCTATTCTAAGCTAAGATTGATGTGCAAAAGCAATTACAATTTCTTACACAAATTCTACGTATATAGCTCTATCTGTTCCATCTAGGAATGTTTAGCAAGGCTACTCTCGGGGTCTCTGCTTCCCGAATGAGGGTGGTTTTGGCCCTTTGGCCATCGGAGAGCCCCAAGCCGTTTGCAGAAATGACAAGGAGCCTTAGATGTTCTTTTTCAAGGTTTCTCTTCTTGTTTATTTTATCTTATCTCTATACTTTTCTCTGAGCTCTGCCAATGTCTGGACAGCACGGGCAACAGGTGACGACTGACCGCCTGCCCCCAGCTCGTCATCTTATATACAGAAAATTACGTGCACTTTATTTACAATTGTGAACCAATACATATACTTGACACTAGACAGGTGTCTTCTACTTTGACCCAATCCCTCTAAATCTACTTCATGTCATCATCACTGCACAAAATGGAGATGAAGAAGAAGGAGAAGACTCTAGCGTAACGCCCAGAATCCTCCATCTTGTCTCTGGTCATCCCTATTCTAAAATCCCAAGTGTACAAATATTATTACTTTCCACTACCTTTGAGGGTTTGCAATTCCTCCCATAATGTTGGCAATCTTTGCCATGGACTATAGTCAAATCCCTTGTCTGTTTGGGGCCCATGCCAGGGTCTGCAACCCCCCTGTACAAATCCCAGACCCCCCTGTATAGGTTTTAAACCCCCCTGTACAGGTTTTTGTTCAGGCTTCTTTTGGCCAGGATGTCCAGAGGGAATACCCTGGACTCCCACAGGCTCATTTTTGTTATGTCTAGAGCTTAACTAACTTTGCAAAAGGTGATGCCACTGAACTTCAAACTAGGTTTTAGGTCCTTTTCTTACTAACTAATTTAATCTCTTATTTGCTTAAGGCACTTTAAAAATTCTCTACTTATTTAGAACTAAACTTGCATTTCTACCTCATGTCTGTGTGGATTTATGTATTTTAGTTTCTCTGAAGGTTCTAACTCAGCCCTCACATTTCTGGACATCCTTGTGTCTGTGTGGATGGGGCCCAGAGAGATTTTGCATTCCTGAGCAAGAATGAAAAGTATGGAAGCTCCCTGTGGTAGCTTGCCAGATAACTAAGTGTAGGCTGGGTACTGGAGGTAAATTTCATCTCCTCTATTCTGCAAAAGACAAAGTAAAATATGTGACTGTTTTTTTCCTTCATGTAGAGCCTCTACAAAAAGACTGGCCAGTTTGTTTCCAAGTTGGAAATCATAGCTTTGAATCATCAGGCAGCAACAAATAAGGAGACAACCTAAAGTGCCATATGATTAATTTTCACAGAACTGGTATTTAAACATTTAGTGATAGCCCCTTTGAGCACAAGCAAGAGCTCTCACATGGAATACATCATATAGACAAAGAAAGAAGCCCAGTCTGCTGGAATGCAGTCTGTGTAATGTGACATTAATACACACCCTAGTGAGATGCCCAGTTCCTTAACTTGCAAGAGATTCTTAGATTAACCTCAGTGAATATATTCACAAGCTCCTCTTTTATTCTCAAGACAAACTTCACAATAAAAACAAAACACCAAAACAACAACAAAATTCTGCAAAACAGTGTTAGATTTGAGTGTCTTCATTCTTCTTACAAATATTCAAAGGATACAGCTTCACTGATTTCTAACATTTACTTTGGTTTGACTTAGATTGTTCTCACAGATCAATTCTTTCAACAGACAAATTACAATTAAATGTACTGCTTAGTCCACAGCCAGCATATTCTATAATATGCCTGAACTGGGCCCCCTGGTGCCCACAGTATTACCTGGTGGCCTGACAGAAGGAAGAGAACGAGAGTCACCTGGGACCCTCTGATTTTAAGCCTTGGTGCTTTCCAGAGGCGTATCTAACTCTCTAATTGGTCAATCAAGCTATCAACATCTGCTATAACTTCCTTAGGAAAAAAACCTCACATCCATGCTAAATCACCACACAAACATAAAAGTAGTAAAATTATTTAATACCGTGCCTGGCATCTTACCCCAAGGTGTTTATTTACTTTATAAATAGAGGCATTTACACCAAGTATTTTCTTTGTATTTACAAGAAAATGCTATAAGCAATCTGCCTTTTTTTAAAAGGTCCATTATTTTTCCCATGGGTGCTCACTGACACGTGTGATCACTGAAGTATAGTTAATTGTTTTGTTTTCAGTTGCTGACTGAAATTATCCACCTAGGTGGGAACTAACTTAAAGGTCACTTGCCTCTCTCCATGTAGTTGCAGTTGGAAATAAGGGCAATCCAATCAAGGTATTTTGTTCTTTAAATTGTTTTCTGCTGCCTTTTATGAGAGGAGACTGGCCTGATGCATAGTTCAACTCTAGAGATCTCTTCCTCTTGGTCTGCCTGATTGGCTCCTGGAAACCTAGCCCTGAATCCCTCCATTGCCTGACCTAAATTCCAACAGTGCCTGAGTCAAGTATTCCATACTATCTTAGCTCCTCTAAGGACCAGAGCAAAATTATGAGGATGTGGCTTGACACTGGCCCAATGCCAGGCACCCATGAGAGTTGCTTGCTCACCCTCCCCTTCCACAGTTGTACAGAGGAGGGAGGGAAAAGGGGGAAAAAGAATTAATGAATGCTTCATGAGTGAGATAAGGACCAGGAGAAACATTTCAAGGGCAAAAAAGGCTCAACTTAAGTTTCAAAGTGAATTTATTACTAACTGAATCAGAGGAGGATAATGAGAAGTAAAATAAGCCCTTAAAACACTTTTTCCTCCCAGCTCCTCCCTCCTTCCCACAGACAACACAGAGAGATGGGTCATGCGGGTTTTGGTCAGTTCATCACTGTCATGGCCACAGCTGGTCTGAGGCTTTACAGATAAATTTGGCCATAATAAGAAACCCAATTCAGCTAGCCTAGTTCATTATAGAAAAGAAGTAAACAAGTCCCTGGATGAGCAATGATAGGTTGGATTTTAACTCAAACAGGGGACCTCTGCCAATCCCATTCAGTCCCAAATGCAGACATCTAACTGGCGAGTAAGCTGGGCAGTGCTGAGACCCTCAACCATCCAGTTGTTCAGGTGCGGGAATTTTGAACCCCCTATAAAAGGAGGCATCCATAATAAATCTTGGCTGTTTGTCGCATTACCTTCGGTAAGTCCTGTCGAGTGCCTGTCTCTGAACTGTGACCGAAATGTAACACATCACCAAGATTTTCTTCCGCTGCTCTGGAAAAGGAGTCCATCCCCTGTGAGACCGTGGGGTCCTACCCGTGGGAGACTGTGATGGACATAGTTGGACTATATCTGCACAAAAGATTTGGCTCAAAACATACCAGCACCACCAGCTCGAAGTAAAAAGTCCCTAGACACGAAAATGATAGGTCAGATTCAAACTCAGACAGAGGACCTCAGCCAACCCCTTTGAAGCCCAAATACACTCATATCATTGGCCAGTGAGCTAGGTGGAGTTCAGACCCTTGACCAATCATGTCTGTAAGTGCAGGAAATTTGGAAGCTCTATAAAAGGAGCTGCGGAACAATGAAGAGTGACGGTTGCTACATGATTTCATTGTGTTAATACCACGTCCCTGTCTCCATCAGCGGTAACAGGAGACAGTTCTCTGTGAACTTCTCTGGCATGGGTCCACTTTCATGAGCAGCAGCCCTACTGCACCTGCTGCAACATGAATTCCCCCCATCGACAAACAGTCCTCCCAAAACTGCTGTGATGTGGGTCTCTCTTTCCACGGGGTGCAGTCCTTAAGGACAGGCTGCTCCAGCCTGGAAGCAAGGGCCCCCTCTCTCCTCTGGGTCTTCCACTGGATCACAACCTCCTCCAGGCATCCTCCCGCTCCTGCATGAGCACCTCCCCCATGGGCTGTGAGTGGATCTCTGCATCCCACATGGATCCCCAGGGGCTGCAAGGGCACAGCTGCTTCACCATGGTCTTCACCATGGCCTGAAGAGGAATCTTGGCTCTGGCACCTTGAGTACCTCCTCCCCCTGCTTACTAACCTTGGTGTCTCCATGTTGTTTCCCTCACATGTTCTCACCTCCTCCTCATCTCTGACTAGAAGCAAAAACTTTGTGGCTTTGTTTTGATTTTCTTCTTAAATATGTCATCACAAAGGTGTTACCAGCCTCTTTCATTGGCCCAGTTTTGGCCAGCAGCATGTCCGTCTTCAGAGCCATCAGCCTTTGGCTTTGCCAGACATGGTGGGAAGCTTCCAGCAGCTTCTCATAGGAACCATCTTTGTGGCTACAAAACACCAGGCTGTGCCAAACCAATATGTATGGCCACTGAGATTTTTTCTAAGCTGAAAACTTTTGAGCATGCATCTAAAAAATCCAACATCATTATTGCAATCACCCTTTCATGGTTTCATACTTCAGATGTATTGCACAACCATTCAATTCACCCAAAATCTGGCATGGCATCACAAGGATCACTACTAAAAAGTAACTTATTTGATTTTATTTGTACCAAAAGCATCTGAAGAACTGGATAAGTGCCTCACTTTCCTGAAATTCAGTTAGCGTAATCCAAGAACACAAAAAAGTCAAAGTTAACTACATGAAAATAGGGCTAATTAATAGTCCTCACATATAATTAGACCTGCTTAGATCTGGCCTAGCAGAGTTCCCATTGATAAATTTCAAGAAGTGATCTTTGCAAGATTTACTCAATCTATAACTCTGGCTGTTCCTAGTACTAAGATAATGGAATATTTGATGCAGCCGGATAGTACCATAGGGTGGTGGTGAGAAGAACTATTTCAGATCTTATTTATAACAAGAAAATGTTGTTTGCCAGTAATGTTGTTTTCCAGTGCCATTTCAAACAATAATCTCGACTCTAGCTCTCTCTTTTAAAGAGTTATTATGTTGTGTGGAAATATGCTCCAGAGTCTGCAAAGGGTGAACTTGCATTTTGCTGTATTTTCCCAGAACAGGGAAGGAAGTGAGCATGGAAAGATCCCAGAAAAGAAAACAGTCATGCACTGATGATACAATCTTCCATTTTATTCAGTATCTGCACAGACAACTCTAGTCTCTCCCTCTGAATAGAGCAGGTGTAACTTATACATTACCAGGAGTTTCAGAGCAGTGTCTTCTGACACATATCCTTTTCAAGACCTGCAAAAGCAGTCATTATTTCCCAAACTTCTGCATTTTGTAAAGGGAACATGGGATGATAATTGACAAAAATTTAGCTCATTTTAAAGTGGAAGGAGAAGGAATGATTGTGGGAGAAGTAAGCTGTCTAGATGTTACCTCAGATGCCTCAGACATTCACAGAATCACAGAATCACAGAATTTCTAGGTTGGAAGAGAACTTCAAGATCATCAAGTCCAACCCATGCTGTAACACCTCAACTAGACCACAGCACCAAGTGCCACATCCAGTCTTTTCTTAAACACATCCAGGGATGGTGCCTCCACCACTTCCCCCGGCAGGCCATTCCAATACTTTATCACTCTTTCTGTGAAAAACGTTTTCCTAATATCCAACCTATATTTCCCTTGACACAGCTTAAGACTGTGTCCTCTCATTCTGTCTGTTGTTGCCTGGAGAAAGAGACCAACCCCCAGCTGACTACAACCACCCTTCAGGAAGTTGTAGAGAGTGATAAGATCACCTCTAAGTCTCCTTTTCTCCAGGCTAAACAACCCCAGCTCCCTCAGTCGTTCCTCACAGGGTTTGTGTTCCAAGCCCCTCACCAGCCTCGTTGCCTCCTCTGGATGTGCTCAAGCATCTCAATGTCCTTCCTGAACTGAGGGGCCCAAAACTGGATACAGCACTCAAGGTGTGGCCTCACCAGTGCTGAGTACAGGGGAAGAATGACCTCCCTGCTCCTGCTGGCCACACCATTCCTGATACAGGCCAGGATGCCATTGGCCATCTTGGCCATTGGGCACACTGCTGGCTCATGTTCAGCTGCTGTCACCAGAACCCCCAGGTCCCTTTCTGCCTGGGCATTGTCCAGCCACACCATCTCCAGCCTATAATGTTGCAGGGGGTTATTGTGGCCAAAGTGCAGGACTCGGCATTTGGATTTATTAAACTGCATCTTATTGGTCTCTGCCCATCCATTCAATCGATCCAGGTCTCTCTGCAGAGCCCTTCTCCCTTCCAACAGATCAACACAAGCTCCCAGCTTAGTGTCTTCTGCAAATTTACTAATGAAAGACTCAATACCCTCATCCATGTCATCAATAAAAATATTGAACAGAGCTGGCCCCAGCACAGACCCCTGAAGGACACCACTGGTGACTTTCCCCAGCTGGATGCAGCACTGTTCACCACCACTCTCTGGGCTCAGCCATCCAGCCAGTTCCTAACCCAGCAAAGAGTGCTCCTGTCCAAGCCACGGGCTGCCAGCTTATTTAGGAGTATGCTGTGAGAGACAGTGTCAAAGGCCTTGCTGAAGTCCAAATAGACAACATCCACAGCCTTCCCTGCATCCACCAGTCTAGTCACCTGGTCAATGAGGAGCTTGATTGTGCTCGTGTCTGTCCATCTTTCCTAAATACTACTTCTTGGTTGTAACTTCCCAGTTGCTGATAGCAAAAATGCAACAAAGCTTTAAAAAAATCAGTCTTCAGGCCTAGGGCCAGCTTTTCCCGGTGTTTTTACACTTGGAAGGCTTTTGCTAATCTTTAAAGTATTTTAGCAATAAAAGAATCTTACTGAGAAATGCAGAACCCCCTTATACTTTCTGTTTAAAACACAGTCAGACTTTTGGATTAGCTGAACTCTGTCAAAAAATGTAATAAATTCTGGCTCCTGTGGTCAACAATAAGTTTGCAGTATGGCTTGGAAGAAATGCAGGTATCAAAGGGAAAAATGCACTTCTTTATTATTTGGCAAATTCATCAAATATCATTGTCATTGTAGAGACGGTCACAACACACAGAATGACACACTATCAAGTTTTCAGAAGACTCAGAAGGCCCTTTATTATGACCGCATGTTGTTTTTTATACAGTTTTTACAAACCTTGAGGGCAACTTCTAATTGGTTAATATCTTCCTTGTTAATTGTTCTATTGGTGAGTAAAAAACATTTTACTTGTCTATCAAATCTATCCTCGGATTGTTTATATATTTTCTTTACTGATTCTCATGGGACAAATCCCTTGTTATTACAGGTGCGCTTATTTTTCAGCCTCAGAATAGATTGTTGTGTTAAAGGAACTTCTCATTCTCAAAACAGCTTCACATGGGGACTTGCAGATTACTTAGCTGCACTTAAAAGAAATGACAGGCTAGCTTTTTACTCTATTCCTACATCAGATGACCACCCTCTTTTATTTCCATGATATGTGGGGTTCAAGTTCTTGCATTAGAACCTACTGTCCCAGCTTTCTTCTCAGAATGGCAAGAGATCAAAAGTTGGTTCTAAAAATAAGCATTGGAAATATATGCTCTCTGAAAGTCTCCCAGTAACGTAGAATTAAAATCAAGGGGGGGGGGGAAATTTTTCAGTGTAGTCATATTATGTAGTTACCATGCTGGTGTCACACTTTTTACTCTCAGAAGAAACACCCATTTGGAAGACAGATAAATCTTCACAGATCTTATTCGTAACCCATCGCACCACAAAAATTTTATACAAAAGGTGCAATGCACTTGATCTCGTATCTATTTTCCCCCTAGCTGTTTACTATGTACTTAATGAGGAGGATCTTCCTGTTACTATTTATGGATGAATGAATGAATGGATTTGAATATCACTTTCACACAGCTTAGAATTCATTAAAGATCAAGCAGAAGTACAACTGTTCATAACAAAAAAAAAAAAAATTATTAAGCTAATTCCAGGAAGACTTTGTATTAGTGCCATATGAGAACTATCTGCAAATGATAGAGATTCCAAATTGCATCCTGAATGAATTATAACAGCAGGAAGAACCATTAAATAGAAGAATAATATAAAGGCAACAAGTCATGAACTTAAAGCCAAATGTAATTTTAATTGTTTTGCTGAATTGAGTTCTAAGGTCTGTTGCACAGTTTTCACCTGAAGCATAGACAGAACTTTCATTTCAAATACTCATCAGCCTTATTTAAATTAAATCTTTAGAATTCTGAAAGCTTTCAAGAATGACTCACATCTCCAGTAAAATATTCTGATGAAAATTGAAGATAATGGTCTCATGCCATTAATGACCTTAAAATGGCAGCATTCACATAAGAAAAATTAAATTAATGTCATTTTCAACTAAAAATTAATGCTTGGACATACAAAAAACTGATTTTCCTTATTTGTCAACTAGTATAGTAAAGGGTAATGTTACACAAGATGTTTGCATGTTACAGGAAGCCAAATACATATCCCTAAAAAGAAAAAAACTGTGTTTTAAGTTGGTTTCAGAAGAAAATTAGTATCTAGAATTTCAAAGTTGAACACTTTCTTTTTAACTGTCACAGGTTTTTCATTACTTTATTATTTCATAAATCAATTATTTATGTGACATTAACACAGTTATTCCTTATACAAAAAAAAAAAAATGAAACAACAAAATGTTACCAAGTAGTTTAGGGTATAATACAAACTTCTGCTAAATTTCATTAAAATCTTGCATTTCAATTATAGTATATCTTACCAACAATATTGCAATTATTATTGATACTAAATGCTTGTGAATATTTGCATCAAGACCTGTATGTCATGTGTCACTATAGCCTGTGCCCACTAAACACTGACTTCAGAGTCAATGCAGATTATACATGGAGAAACAACACAACTGCTAAGATGAAATATGGGCTTTTACAAGCTATATTTTGACTTTTTTTTAAATGCTATTTTCTAGTTTTCCCTTTATTGTTTAACAGAGCACTGTCAATATAAAGCAAAAAAAAATGCATTTCCCTACCTCACTTCCACTAACAACACTGTAATCTATTCAATCTAACAATGACAGACACATCATTTTACCTGTCCTTATGTCAGAGAGTCAGAAATAGTGAATCAGCAGAGCTGTACGCCAAGTAAAATTTCAACTCTTGAACCATACCCGTTTGTGACATGTCTGATAAAGGAGGAGTAGATGAGCCTAAGACATATTCTAGGGACTGCTGACATACTGAGAAAAATAGTCAGGTTTTGCCCCAGGAAATGCCCAGGGCCCAGAACACTCTCACAATTCTTTTTCTCGTTATATCTTGAAAAGTTCTAAATTAACTTTTGAAATATTTGCAGGATTCAATGGCTGAAATATTTTCTCACAACTGCAATTTTTTCAGTACTGAGAAAAAAAGATTTTGTTTTCTGAAGGTTTAACTTCTTCGCCAGATAAAATGAAATGTTTTCACCCTTTAAACACTAAGATTGATTCTGGAGGAACACTAAGTAGTATGTTTTATCTTGCTTTCAGAGGCAGATGACAAAATTGGTGAAAGGATAGATAATGAAAGGGTGTCAGAATACACACATGAAGGTTGCATATGGTACACTTTGAAACTTGCTTAATATGAGTAGACTGAGATCAGACATTGCATGACAATAGTTCAAAGACATTCTCTTTATAATTCTTTTGTTTGATATCCCTGCAAGTATATTGGTGTCATGGTTTGAAAGTGCTGGTGTCTGCTGAGGAAGGCAGGAGCCTCCCTTGGAATGGAAAATATGACCCCTTTTCCTCTGAATTATTATAATTTTGAAATTAGGGGCTTTCAGGCAAACATACGAGAAAAGGAAAAACACTTCTTTACTAGTGTGTGTATGCATAATAAGGCAAACAACAACAACGGTAACAACAACAAACCAGCACAGAAAACCCAAACAAAACCCAGTCTCTTTCCCGCTGTTCAAGCAACCCTTTGGTGCAGTTACAGTCACGGCCGGCAGGGGCGCTGGCGGCTCCCCAGCACGGCAGGGCGGGTGCGATGACTCCTCCACGGCTGCAGGGGGCGCTGTGGTGCGGGCCCGGCCATCGTTCTCCAGGTGATGATGGCGGACACAGCCGCCAGGAAGAGATGGAGGAGGGGTCTCCTTTACGAAGCCCCAAAGGCAGCTGATCCCCGTGCCCCCTTAGGACAGCAGAAGAAGCCGTAGCAGGAACCTCAGGAGAAACAAGCTGGAGCAGCAGGACCTCCCGGCAGGCAGAGGGTGAAAAGCTACAGTGTAGCACAAGCCCAGAGCAATGGTGGAGGTGCGGTGGGGGTTCGGCAGCAGCAGTCCGGCTCCAGAATGCAATAACAGACTCTTCTGGATCTTCTCACCGAGCTTGCTGGTCCTTCGGATCCTGGCTGTGTGGAGGGTGGGAGCAGCCCCGCGGCGGGAAACGAGGGCAGTCCCGAGTCCTGGTGGAGCAGGCACTGGCTCTGGGCTTCCCAGCAGCAGAACAGCAAAAGAAGCCCAGAGCCCAGCTGGCAAGCTCAGTCACAGCACCGAAGGAAAAACAGAAGCAGGCAAAACCCACAGAAAGTGCAGGATCCCTGATCAGAGATACCAATCGCGTGTGTCTAGATGAACCACCTGCCGGAAGAGAGACTGCCTCTCTCCCTGCCCCCAGCTCCCCATGGAAAGCGCAGCTCAGCTCCCCTTCATCACGACAGCCCCGGAGCCAGGGAGGATGGGGGGTGGGGCAGGGACAGCCACCATCCCTGGGCACAAAACAAAACAGATCAAAGACCCCCAGAATGGGATGGGATAATAAACCATCCCTAAGATCAGAGAAAAAAAGACAGTGCTGTTGCCATGCTTCGTGCCTGCCTGTTTTGGTTTCAGGGAAATTCCATTCCCAGGCACGGTCTTGGTACACAAAGGCCATGTAATGTAAACAACCAAGTGTTCCCACATTCTGTTCCCAGAGGAGGGACTTCTGTGATGGTCTCTGGGTCTGACCAATGGTTCCCAAAGGTCCCACCTTAGAGGTGGGCACATCTGAAAAAGTATAACAGGAATCAGAAAAATAAACCGTGGTCCCTTCCCTGCGAGGGGGCCACGCAGCCTCTTTGATGCACTCCCTGCCTCATTCCTGTGTGTCCCACAGCGACAATGTGCAACTCGGCCATTTCTTTCTATTGTCCACGTGCTGTTCACATTTTGTTTCAGAAACAACCACAGGTGGTAAGTGTCCTGTGAAAAGTGATCATGCTTCCTTTGAGCTGTAACTATGATTGCAAGGGAATTAGTGGCCAGTATGACAAGCTGCCTATCCTATTTTGTGTTTTAAGAATGTGCACACGGAGTCAGACTTATAATTACATCGTTAGCAAACATTTTCATTATTTCTAAAGCTTCTGAAGCAGATTGGTTTTGCAAAACTTCTCTTTTGTTCCTACACCCTGTTGCTTGGCCATTATTTGCGCTATATCTGCCTTTTAATTCATTTTGCCGCAGCCTTTTATAGAAGGTCATTTATTAGGTAATCATTTGTCTATTGAAAATCCTAATTACTCCATGTTTGTCAGAAAGAGGAAATAGTACTCATTTGAATACTGAATGGATTGCAAACTACTTTCCAGATGAGGGATATGAAAATTTTCAGAAGCTTTACTAATTGCCAGTTAGATGAAAATAGCTAAATGAACCTACACATTCAGGGTTAAAAACAGGCGAGTACTCTTGTTATAAATTAAATCAGCCAATTTATCAATAAAGAATTTATTGAAAAATTGAGATATAAAAGTTGAAGAAATCCACAAGCAAAAGTCAGCGCCGAGCCCAGGGTCGACACTGGGTGAACCTTAGATTCGGCCTCTATCGCACTGGGTCTCCCACAGTTCACGAAGTTGGCCTTGTGCTGCCAGTTTTTATACAGATTTTCGGCTGTACAGTAGGTTGCCTCAGTCTTTTATTTCTTTTGTATTTGCTACATATTCATGTATCCTCTTTTCCTTGCTGCCAGTCTGTTGAGTAGTTTTCCGAGAAGGAAGCCGCCCTTGATTGGATTTACGGGAACTCTGTATTGGGATGCACGGCCTTGACGATGTGGATTAGATTCATATCTGGTGTCAAGCACTGGGTTGTTGTCACACCTATCTTCGGCGAAGGCCCATCTCCTCTCAGTGCCACCCTTCTTTCTTTTGCAAATGGTGTTTTCCTGGGTAACCAGCAGAAGTTACACAATTCCTGGATGTCCCTTATTTTCTGAAGCCTGCATGACTTTATACCATATATATTTACAGTAAACCCCGAATTATTTTATTACATGTTATCTTGGTTTGGAAAAATATCTAATCTGCCCAAGAAAGCTGGAGTTTCCCTTAGAATGGGGAATGTAAACCCCTCACCCCCGCCAAATTATAATTTTGCAATTAAGGGCTTTCAGGCAAAGATTTGGAAACATGAATTACAGTTCTTTACTAGGAATATTAACAATACAAATGTAGTAGAAAAACAAAACCACCCAACCAAACAAGCAAACAAACACCAATTTTGGAAAACCCTGACAGAGTCAGAGCTACAACCTGACACCCTGTTGGTCAGGGTGTTGGAAGCAGTCCAAAAGTGAGTCCTCCTGGAGTGGCAGATCTGGTTCTGGTGGAGTAGAGATGATCCTGTAGAACAAGGGTCCAGTGGTAGTGAGAAGGGATCCAGTGATGGTGAGAAGGGGTCCAGTGATGGTGAGAAGGGATCCAGTCTTCCTCCAGGAATCTGGTGAATACCTCGTGTTCCTGTGTCTCAGTTTTATCCAGGTAGGAATGGTTGGCTCCCCCCACTGGGTAGAGCATCTCACAATAGAATGATGGAATGTGGGTGTTCTACTTTGGGGATGTGTGCTTTTAGGAGTGTCTTAATGGTCCATTAGCAGAAAATATTCCCCTGGAGGGAGGACGGGCAGTGAAAGAGATAAACACTGCCCCACCTGGTTTGAACAGTTGGCCCATTATCAGAAGGCACCCTCCCCCCTCCTCCCAGAGTTACAAGAGATAAAGAAGAACATCTCCCCAACTGCTTTCAACAAATGAAATAGAATACGCATTCTTGGTTCCATAACCCAAGACACATGTATTACACTCTGACACAAAAGGATGCAAAAGCATAGAGTTTACAGCTCTTACAACTTAAATTCTAAAGTAAATACATTTCATAATTTATTACTGCTGCAGTACTTTCTTCCTGGACTACCAATGACCTCTACTGGTGTTTCACACACATACTCTGACTTTTTGGATTGATAAAAGCTGCTCAGGACTCATCTTCTGTTCCTTTCCAGAGAATGGAAAATAATTCAGCCATAATTGAGTTTTTGGTTCACACCCACCAAACACATATCTACAGGAAAGGAGCTTTTGTCTGGGGTTTTATCACCAAGATACACTTAGCAAGTGCTGTTTGCTTTTCCAAATTCACAGCTGCCTTGGGAATTACTGACTGCAAAGAACTCATGCACTAATAACCTTATTTAAAACCCTTTTTTAAGCCCTTGTCAATATTTGAAAGGAAAAGCAGTAAGATTTTTGTGAAAAATTACATGGAAGCAGCAGGATAGTTAAAAATAAAGAGTTGTTTACAGCTAATGGTCTCATGAAGATTTTTAAGACATCTGGTCTTGAACGCTTTAGCCCAAGAGGCCGCTGCTATCAGTTTGTATAAAATTTGCCTTGATTTGTTCACATGTTCTGAAAATTTATGCTGTATATCATACAATTCTCTTGTTGCTGCATCTAATCTTTTGCTTGAGAGATAGTTTAATGAAAAAGTAATTTGAAAATGCTTGCTCTCCCAGCTTGCAAAGGAAATGAAGCACACACAGTCATGTAATTTTTGAGTCCTCAGACCCATATCTCCCAGAGGCCTTTGAAGCCAACTGATCAATTTTCAATTTGACACAGGGACAGAGGCTCAAGGACCTCAATTCTCTCCAAAGACTGTAAGTGGAGAGAGTGGGCTCCCAAAGAAAGACAGCAGTCTCCCACCAATTCACACATTTAGATGGAAAATCAGCAGCCACAGGCTGGCTGGCCAGGCAACATGCCAGTGCCACAGTGTGACTGTGTCTAATAATGGTAAAATGAGAATACTGTCAGCCAGGGAGCAGAGCAGTACACAAATCACAGAAAGATAGGAAGCCATACCCCTCTAGTTCTATGCCCCTGTGGTAGTTTGGCCAAGAAGTAATTGTTCAAGAAGTTATAATTTGACAAACTATTCCAGCTGGTTTTGGGGTCCGCAGTTTCAGACCCAGGAGGCTAGAGCCACCCCAAAAGGTATCTCATTAGACACAGCTTCCTGGGGGGTCAGAGCACTCCCTCAGCCGGCAGAGAGTGCCTCAGCAGGGGGGTAGAGCAGTGATTCTTCAGCTCTTGTGATTTCAGCTCAGTGATTTCTCAGCTCCTGCCCTGCGAGGTTGCTTCTCTTTTAGCCGGCCTGGGAAAGATAGAGAGGGTCTCGTATAGCAATTCCGCATGAAGTAGCTTTATTGCAAGGTACCAGCGAAGGGAGCCAGGGACGAAATACCCCGGGGACTAGGGGGACTCAGGGGGTTTTATGGGAAACTAGGGTGGGAGGGGAAAGGGTACAAAGCCAATAGTTTACAACAGATCTACATAAAATCTCCTGGAGGCTTGTGGGTCCATTAGTGGCTGCCCTGACTGTAAGCTTGCTTTCTTATCTTAGGGGTCTGCAGGGAGGTTGTGCAATTCTCCTCAGCAGGCCTCCCTCCAGGGCAGAGCCACCGGGGCTCCACCCATCCCCACAACAAACCAATTAGAAAGAAGTACGTCTATGTGAACATTCAAGAGTTGAATACCAGAAGTTCCCAGGAACTGCCCTCTCTCTTTTCTTCTGGGCAGAGCTGAACAGGTAACATCAGCTTGGGTCGTTCTGTTAGAATGGCCTGAGATGGCCAGAGCCTCTCCCCTCTCCTGCTGGGACTGGGAGGGAGGGGGGCAGCCAACCCAAGGCCTGCCCAGGCTCCACTGACTCCTGGTGGGGAAGAAAGAGGGAGGCTGCAGCTCGGGTACCCGCAGCAGGAGGTCCTGGCCAGGCTGTGCCCTGGGCCCTGGTTGCTGGTGCTGATGATGGCCTGGGGGAGGATGAGATTCCTTCTCTCCCTCCCTCCCTGAGCCCCAAGAAGCAACCTTGAGTCTGGGCCCATGAATGAGACGAGGGGGTAGAAAAAAGACAATTCATCACTATTCCTGAGCATGGCCCTGAAACTTGACACTGTTTTGAGCCAGCAGCTGAGGCAGAGAGGACCTGGGCCAAATTTAACCCTTTCTTAGCACAAGATGAAGCTTTCAGAACTCCAATCCTTTCCCTGAGTGAGAGAGGAAGGACAGAGTAATTTAAAACATAAAGAGACAGCATAGTACAGAGTCAGTGAAAGGACTGATAAGATTATTAGAAAAAAAGATTGAGAAGGTGGACATTCTTAACTGGACTTCTCTGGATGCAAACCGTAGAAATTGAACTAAATTATTCCTTTAAACCATGGAAAGATATGCATTTGAGGAGGTGATTGTTTAAATCTATGTGTGGATTTTTGAGCAAAAGTGTGTATGATGAACTAAGTGAAATTGATTTTATGAGATGCTTAAACAGAGATAGAAATAAAAAGCTTTCTGTGTGCAGCGGATAAGTGAGAAAATATCTCTGTTCCTTGAAATAAGAAATCCTTTGCCTTTGAAGTGGTTCACCTTTAAAAAGTGACACCCCAGTCTGCAGTGTGTTTGAGTACATGACCCATAGGCAGCTTGAAAAACTGCTAATGGGAGGAGTCACAGAAGCAGAGTTTAACAGGCGGCTGTTTTTGTGACAGTTAAAACCCACAAAAAACAGTTTTACGTTGTCAGTAAGACCCATGAGACACTAAGAGAGACTCCTCTCCCAAAATTATAAAAGATTATGTACTCACTGCTTGTCATGTTTGGGTTTTCTCAAGTTCTTTCCCAGGGACCAAAACTGGTAAACAAGGTCACACTTTTTAAACTATCTTGTTTTCACATTTCTCTCCTAAGGAGAGACTTTGCTTGTTGACCCTTGGTGTGACCAATGGTTCAAAGGATTCCACCTCTTAGGTGGGCACATTGTAAAAAGGTATAAAAATAGGTTCTGAGAATAAACCAGCCCCTTTTTGGAGCATCAGCCTTCTGAATCACGAGTCCGTGTCTTTCTTTTATGTCCAACAGCGACAGATTATGTTAAATGAAAGAACTGACTGAAAATCACAAGTCGTCTCTTTATGTTGATTGTAAAAAGTAAACATTAGTAGAGAGAGGGGAAGACTGTTTTGAAATTTCATTTTCATTTTTTCTTTTTTCTCCTTTTAATGTGTGCAAATAAACTATAAGTTTCAGGCCTGGTTTTGCTTTTTATTTCCTCCTAGTCATATCCCACAACAAAGTAAATATTAAAACCATCACAGCCCTATAAAACAATGCACTTTAAGATTACTGCCAGTTGCCTGGCAGTAATGGTAGAAGCTACCATTTGACCATCTAGACATGAACCTTCCTTACCTGCATTTGCTTATAGATGAAACTGCCTTCTCCACATGATTAGCATTTCTTCTCTCCCAGGAAGAGCCATTCTCTCTGATCTGGCAGCTGAGCTGCCTGTGTGAGTGCTTTCTAAGCTTTCTTATGTGAAATGGTCGAAGCTAGGTCAAATACTTTAACATAGTCGGTCTTTGCTGATTTTGCTGAGTTTGTTCAGATTAAACTCAGTCCAACCTATATGCTCCAGCTGGACATGTTCTGAAACACCGAAGTCTCATGAACAAGACAAGTCATCTTGTCTACTCATGAGGGCAGGACTGGGAGCTGGACCCAGGCTGAGGGAAACACTAAATGAGGCCAAACATACCAGTGTCTTGCTGAATGCTGACATTGATATGGGAAATGAGGCACTGCAGATGGTGTGCAGCACCACACACATCTGGGGAGAGCAATTAGAGATGGGAGCAGCCACTGGAATGTTTCACTGTGGGGTTCTGAGCTGTAGGATCCAGTCTAGGGACACCCAAACAACATCAAATATTCAGAGACCTTTTTGAACCATGTGTCTGCAATAACTAAGCTGAATAGCAATCTCTGTAATCCACTGCAGTGCAGAGACACATCCAGTGGTGGAATCCTTACTGTCCAATTGTTAGGTCCACAGTCTGAAAAGCACATCAAGGCATACAGTACTATACAGCAGCATCTTAGAACTTTGGACAAAGCTCATTCCAAATATCAGCCCACAAATTTGGCCTGAATAAGAGAATGGAAACAGTTACTAACACTCAGATCTACTTCCATCCAGGTACCATTTATAGTACAACGGGGTAGGGGGGGTGTGGGGAAGGGGGTGGGTGGAGGCAGCAGAACTAGACAAAGACCCATTGAGCTATACAGCTGCATTTTCTGTGAAGATATTATTATATGAATCTTTAAATGGGCCACTCCATTAGAAACAAATGTCTATTTTAGGAAGCAAGAATATTTTCCTGTAATATGAAAGAGATAAGGTACACAAATAATGGAAGTAAGTATTACAAATTACAGGGACCGGATATGTATAAATACATGTGTATCTTTAAAATTTCTTTCTGCAAGCTGCAGGTAATTTGGCAGAGGAGGCATATATCTACAGTGCTCAAAATGTCATTTTGTCATAGGAATACATTTATTTAGATAATTCTTTTTCTATGTAGATGCCTAGTTACTCAGTGGTTATTAGACAAGGAAAATAGCATTCCATTTAAATTTAGAATGGGAATCCAAGCTAAATTCCAGGGGAGGAAAAGAAGCATTTTACAGATGGAGTCTTGCAATCTAACTGCACAGTTAGATATTACAAATGTCCCAGAAGAGGAGAGAAAAGCACAATGTTATGATAAAAGTCATCCCAATAAGGATTAAGAAATCTGAACCTGTCTTCAGAAAAGACAGATTTGTCACAGTCATAGAGAGACATTACATAGCTACATTAAAAAGCTATGAGCTATATACACCTATTTAGGTGTGACAAACAACTAATACAAGGCAGTATTTTTTCACAAAAACTGGGCATTCAGAATGACATATTGTACAGATGAAGTTTTTAGCAATATAACTACCACTAATATTAGCATTACCAGACAGTTCTTGCAGTGAAGGTAACTTCCTCAAACCAACAGAACAATTGACCATCCCTGACTATGCTTTAGATGAGATTTCTGTGGCTACAAAAACGGCTTTGCAGTTAACATCTGACGACTATCTAACCACCCAAAATTTCACCAACATTAAGCAGGCACATGATGAGTCATTTATTAAGTTTGTAGATAGACTCAAGGCTGCCCTTGAAAAACAAGTCGAGAGCTCAGAGGCAAGGAAAGAAATGCTAGTTAAACTTGCAAGGTTAAATGCCAATAAACTTACAAAGAAGTTCTGTGTTCATTGCCTCTCAACCCAGAGCTGACCATTGATCAGATGGTCGAAGTAAATGTAAAGCATGCTGCTGATGGTGACTCAGTGATTCAAACAATTGTAAAAAGTGTGGCAGAAGGTGTCTCGCAAGCATTTGCCATGGTACCAAATAATGAAAAAGCAGCCTGTTTCAACTGTGGAAAGACAGGACATTTGATGAAGGATTGCCATTACTTTCCAACGGGGATTGATGACAAACAAAGAGACCGCTGATGGTTGTCACAGAATCCTACAGCCCTGTGGAGGCCGGGAAACTTCCATCAGAGTGTGGGATGGCCCCTCATGACGACAGCAAATTACCAGCCGGCTCACCGTTTCGCCGCACCTCACGGGCAGGACCTCGCACTGGACCAAACTGCTCCCAACATCCACCAACTCAAGAGGATTCCCCAAAGATCAGTGGCCCCCCTCGTACCTCTCCCAAGTCTCCATAACAGCCGGTGTGAGCTGGTAAGCTCATCTTCCATCAACTTCGAGGATGACCAGGTTCATAAGATCCCCACTGGAAAGACAGCCCCCATTTACAGACCTGTAGACATTCTGATCATCAGACACCCCCAATTTTTAGGGGATAAATTTTTGTTTACCCTGAGGTGATTGCACCTGAGCTAGGAGACAAGATTTACATCTCTGTCTCCTGTGAAGATCCTCCTGCACATCTACCCTACAGCGTCTCCTTGGAACAAGCATTTTTAATACCACCACAAGACATGTCGCCTGACCCACAGGTGATGTGGACCACCATCATGGAGAAGGACAAACCCATTAAGAACTGTGAACTCCTGAGCCAGAGCCAGACTACTCAACGGAAGGGCATGATAGACATTGGCTCTGATGTTATCATTGTGTCCATGTTCGATTGGCTTCTGCACTGGAAGCTCAAGCCAGCCTCAAGTGTTATCACAGGGATTAGAGGAACTGCCAGGTCATGGTGGTCAAAGCGGACAGTAGTTACTACAGGGCCAGAGGGGAGGGTTGCTACATGTTGACCCTTTGTGGTCAAAGCACCAATCATTCTTTGGGGAAGAGACATTTTAAAACAATGAGGCAACTTGTCTTGAGTTGTGGAGCCAGGGGTGTGTATTCTATTTCATTTGTTAAAAGCAGTTGGGGAGATGTTTTTCTTTATCTCTTGTAACTCTGGGAGGAGAGGGGCGGGTGCCTTTTGATAATGGGCCGGCTGTTGAAACCAGGTGGGGCAGTGTTTCTTATCTCTTTCACTGCCTGTCCTCCTTCCAGGGGAATATTTTCTGCTAATGGACCATTAAGACACTCCTAAAAGCACACATCACCAAAATAGACTATCCACATTACATCATCCTGTTGTGGGATGCTCCACCCAGTGGGGGGGAGCCAACCATTCCTAACTGGATAAAACAGAGACACAGGAACACCAGGTGTCTAGCTTCACCCAATTCCTGGAGGAAGACTGGACCCCTTCTCACCACCACTGGACCCTTGTTCTACAGGATCATCTCTACTCCACCAGAACCAGATCTGCCACTCCAGGAGGACTCACTTTTGGACTGCTTCTAACACCCTGACCAACAGGGTGTCAGGTTGTAGCTCTGACTCTGTCAGGGTTTTCCAAAATTGGTGTTTGTTTGCTTGTTTGGTTGGGTGGTTTTGTTTTTCTACTATATTTGTATTGTTAGTATTCCTAGTAAAGAACTGTTATTCCTATTCCCAAATCTTTGCCTGAAAGCCCTTAATTGCAAAATTATAATTTGGCCGGGGGTGAGGCATTCACTTTCCCCATTCTAAGGGAAACTCCAGCTTTCCTGGGCAGATTACCTGTCTTTCCAAACCAAGACATGCCTCTATTCAAATTCCCCCACAGGGTTTCTAGCAGGGGCCACTGAGTGGTGCCCTATGGATGATACCATACAACTCACATGAAAACAAGATCGACCTGTATGGGTTGACCAGTGGCCCCTTTCCAAAGAAAAGTTACGCACACTAGAAACCCTGGTTGAGGAACAACTGCAGAAGGGACATACAACACCAACCAACAGTCCCTGGAACACACCAGTGTTTGTCATAAAAAAGCTAGGAAAAAAAACAAATGGATGTTGCTGCAAGACTTGGGGAAAGTTAATGAGATAATTGAAGACTTTGGTGCCTTTCAGCCTGGCATGACTAATCCTCCTCTGCTCCCCAGAAAATGGCCTCTTGCAGTTCTAGATATAAAAGACTGCTTTTTTAACATCCCCCTCCATCCTCACGATGTCCCAAAGTTTGCCTTTTCTGTCCCATCCCTTAATTGTCAAAAGCCCTGGCAGCACTACCATTGGCTAGTGCTCACCCAGGGGATGACGTGCTTGCCCATGATACACCAGTGGTGTGTCGCACGAGTCCCTCTTTGAAAGTGGTATCCAGACTGTTACATCCCCCATTACATGGACAATGTATTGCTTTGTGCCAAAGATGACCCAACACTCCAGTTGCTACTAAGTGACACTCTTCGCACCATTAAAGACCATGGTTTTGAAATTGCCCCAAAAAAGTCCAACTGTCTCAGCCTTGGAAATATCTGAGACTGCTGCTGAAAGACAGGACTGTAACTCCACAACGACTTGCCATCAAAGACAATCTGAGGACCCTGAATGAGCTCCAACAGCTCTGCAGCTCCATCAGCTGGGTGCACATGATCCTTGGAATCACTACAGAAGACCTTGCGCTGTTGTTCAGCCTCCTAAAAGGTTGAACTAACCACATGAGTTGGCCCCGGACACACAAGAGGCCATTTCAAAACTACGCTTTCCACCAGACAGGCCCACTGATTTGACCCTGAATTGAAATTCTTCTACGCCATGCTGGGTAAGACTCCACATCTACACGCCCTCATCTTTCAATGGAATGACAAAGCAAAGGATCCTCTTATAATTGAATGGGTCTTTTTACCAAATCAGCCAACTAAGACTATCACCACAATCCCAGAATTGATAGCATCCCTCATCCGTAGGGGCAGAGTATGTTGCTGTGCTCTGGCTGGGTGTGATTTTGAGTGCATTTACGTGCTAATTCGGACAGTAAATGACTTAGAACATCTTATTCAATTTAATGAGAGCCTCTAGTTGTCTCTTGATAGCTTCCCAAGCAACTTGTCAATTCATTACCCAACCCACAAATTATTCAAGTCTGCACTTAAATTAGTCCCAAAATTTGTTACATCCAAAACACCCCTCGATGCTCTGACCATTTTTACTGACAGCTCAGGGTCCTCTTACAAGTCCATAGTGACTTGGAAAGACCCTTGGACTCAGAAGTGAGAATCTGATGTCCAAGTGGTTAAAAGATCACCCGAGATTGAAGAACTTGCAGCCATTGTCAAGGCATTCGAAAAGTTTTCTCAACCTTTCAATTTGGTCACAGATTCCGCCTATGTTGCTGGGATTGCTATGAAGGCAGAACATTCTGTTTTGAGGGAGGTCTCAAATCCAAAACTGTTTCTCTTGCTCTAGAGGTTTGTTGATCTCATTTCCCACCGAGAACAACCATTCTGTGTGGTGCACACAAGGTCACACACAGGCCTTCCTGGCCCCATTGAAGAAGGGAACGGCAGTTGATGCATTAACCATGGTAGTAGGGCCACCAACCCTACCAGAGGTTTACCAGCAAGGTAAACTTTCCCATTCCTTCTTCCATCAAAACGCACCAGCACTTCTGAGAATCTTCAAAATCTCGTGAACAGGCCAAAGCCATTGTAGCCTCGTGCCCAAGAAGCCAAAATTATCAAGTCCCCTTTTTATCCATGGGAGTCAACCCCAGGTGGGCTCAAAAGTTGTGAAATAGGGCAATCAGATGTCATGCACTTTCCATCCTTTGGCAGAGAGAAGTACATTCATGTGTCTGTTGATGCTTTTTCAGGCACAGTTTTTGCCTCCTGCCATGCAGGAGAAAGTGTTCATTTCATAAAGCAGCATTTCCTCCTAGCATTCTCCACCTTAACAGTACCCCAGCAAATAAAAACAGGCAATGGATCTGCTTTTAAGTCCAAGCAGGTGAAATAATTTTTCCAGAGCTAGGGAACTGAACATAAAACTGGCATACCCCATTCCCCCACAGGCCAATCAATTGTAGAAAAAATGCACCAAAGCATCAAACGTGTCCTTCACCAGCAGTGAAGAGGTACAGAAGTTTTGTCTCCTGTTGAGAAACTCTATAAGGCTCTGTATATTATTAACTTCCTAAATTGCTCAGATTCGGAGCCAGACCCCTGCATTGTATGGCACTTCTCAAATTAGACCAGAGCATTGCTCAAACAGAAGCCACTAGTGCTTCTAGTGACTTCCAGACCCAGAGACACATCAAATTCAAGGGCCCTTTCAATTAATCACTAGGGGGAGAAGATCTGTGTGTGTCTCAACTCCAACCAGACCTAAATGAGTTCTAGCTAAGTGTATTAAACCTTATCTTGGACCCCCATCTCCAAATAGTGACTCAAAAGATTCTTCAAGATCTTTTCCAGGCACTCCAAAAGACCAAACGACTGCAGCCTGGAGACAACATAAACGCAGGCACAAGACTGTCAGCCCACAACATCGACCTACAACCAGATCCATGACAAGAACACAATCTTAAGTTCCCTACATCCCTTCTCCTCCCCCCTCTTTCCCTATCCCCTTCAGCCCGCACTCTTTTTATTTACAAAAGGAAGGGGGAGGTTGGGAAATGTAAAAGGGGAAGTCAAAGGGGAGGCAGGGAAAAAGAGAAATTTAACACTAAAGTACTTTAATTGCTGTTTGATCCATTTTCTCACAGTTGCACACTGATCTCCTGTCTGAAAAAGCCACTCCAAGGCAAATATGCAGCTCTGGATATTGTTGACTGTGGTGTTTGCTGGAGGCTTAATGCACACGCCTGGCTGGTGGCCCAGACAAAAGAAAATGTTTGGGTCACTCTGGCCAAGACTTTCCAACAAAACATCTGCTTCTCCATGGGCAGCACGGACAATCCACTCATGACCTGCCTGGTAGGGATCCCGCTAAAGCCCAACGACTATCCCTTTGCAGGCAAGATGCCCAGTCCAGCAGACTCATGGGATGAATGGACAAGGATTCTGCCACGTGCACTAGAGGAACCTCAGGAATTGGAGCTACTGGGGTCCTCCAAAGCAACTTATTGTATTAGGTTTTCCTATAAAAGAACAGTCTATTCACTTGGCAAATCCATTTATACTAAAGATGTCTCTCCTACAAGGAGAATCTATGTCTCACAATTGGTGCGATTATACTGCCAACATACCATCTAAGTCCTTTCAAAATCCCAGAGTGGTGCTGTGAAGAGTATTCTTGCTCTGCAGGGACAGGGTCTGGGCAGGGATCCCTTCCAAGTTGCAAGGAGGTCCATGCACTCCTGGCACCCTGAGGCACGTCAGGTGCTGGAGAAGGTTCATCAAGCTGTTTCTGCTTGCCATGTTTATCGCATTGTTCCTTCTGGTAATGTCACTGTGCTCATTACCACTCCAGATTTGCATCCCACAGGTATCATCAGCCAATGGAGTGAAAAATGGTCCGATTCCTTGCACATCTTGGAATGGGTCTTCCTGCCCCATCAGCTGCAGAAGATGGCAACCGCATTGTTTGAGCTAATTGTTCACTTGATAGTCAAATCCCGGCAACGATGTTTGCAATTGATGGGTGCGGATCCCACAAAGATCATATTCCCGGTACAGTGGGAGGATTTTGACTGGAGCTTTGCAAACAGTGTGTCTCTGCAGAATGCTCTTTTCAGGGCAGATTGCTTATCATCTGCCCAGCCACAAGCTACTGAAGGTGGCAAAAGGCACACAGATTTCTTTGCGGCCCAAACATGGCCAGGAACCTGTGCAAGGACCCACTGTCTTCACTGACAGTTCAGGGAAAATGGGAAAGGCCGTTGTTACTTGGAGGGATGGATCTGAGTTGCAGGTCCTGGAAGGTCACGAAGATGGGTCAGCCCAATTGGTTGAATTGAGGGCTGCTGTCAAGGCATTTGAAAAATTTTCCCAGGAACCCTTCAATTTGGTCATGGATTCTGCCTACATGGCCGACACCGCACTGCAGTTGGGTTATTCAGTTTTGAAGAAAGTCAGTAATCCTGCCCTGTTTCATTTACTGAAGACTTTGTGGGGTGCCATTCAGGCCCGAGTTCATCCATACTATGTTCTGCATGTAAGAAGTCACACTGATTTGCCAGGCTTTGTAGCAGAAGGTAATGTGAGGGCTGACAAGTTGGCTAACCAAGCCTGGGTAGCACCTCAGCCTGACACGCTCATGCAGGCCAAGGCATCGCATGGGTTTTTCCACCAAAATGCACGTACCCTGCAGAAGCAGTTTCATTTGACACCAACTGCGACTCGTGGCATTGTCAAGTCATGTGCCGCTTGCTGTGCCTTTGCTGGCAGGGGTAAATCCCAGAGGCCTGAGGGCCTTGGAGCTTTGGCAGACTGATGTCACCTAGATTGCCGAGTTTGGCTGGCTCAAGTATGTGCATGTCATGGTGGACACGTTCTCCTCTGCAATATGGGCTTCTGCTCACACTGGAGAAAAGGCCTGCAATGTCATTGCCCACTGGAGGCCGGCCTTTGCCATTCTAGGTGCATCTGCTGCTGTGAAAACCGACAATGGTCCTGCTTACACATCGCGGAAGGTGCGGCAGTTCCTGCAGTGCAGTTGTGTCACGCAAGTTTGGTATCTCTCATTCTCCAACTGGTCAAGCTATTGTAAAACGCATTCACGGTACTCTGAAGCAGGTTCTTCAAAAACAAAAATGGGGATTGCAGGGTGAAACCCTGCACAGTCGGTTGGCAAAAGCTCTGTACACCATCAATTACCTTACGGTGCTGCAGAACTCAAATAATCCTGTCATTATGAATCATCACTTCTCGTTTCAGGGTTTGGGCGAGACACATCAGCCTCGAGCAAAGGTTCAGGTGTGGAATTTAGTCTCCAAACAGTGGGAAGGTCCCTATGACCTTATTGCTTCAGGGTGTGGATATGCGAGCGTATCCACAGATACTGGGGTATGCTGGGTACCTTGGAAGTGTGTTCGTCCTGACCTGCGAGTGCAGAGACAGAATCCGGCCAACAGGCAAAATGGAAACTGTGACCAAACTGAAAGGAATCAAGTGGATGGATCATCGGGTGATGACTCTGATGTGGACAATGCGAGTGATCACCCCGATGATTCCTCCACGACTGGACTCCGAGCATTGTTCATATTTTTTCCTTTTTAAACATAGTTCATTTTTCAATTTTTTTTTTTTTCTTTTTTAAACCAAAAAAAGGATGAGATGTTGTCTGGGTTTTTTCTGTTCTCCTCTGTCTCTTTAAGAAATTTTTTCTAAAGTTCTATTTCAGCCTTCTGTGCTTTTGCAATGGAGTCAGACACAATTTTACATGAACAACTTTCTTGTTATTATAACAGTGTAACCATGTTTACATTCTTCTCATAAGCAGGAGACCGTTGATGGACTGTTGGGTTGACCAGTGTGGTTGAAGAGGAAGATTTTCTTCCTCCAATCCATGGTCACTGTTGGAATTCTATAAATGTTGAAGTCTGTAAATAAACCATCCCTTTTTTGCCTTGGACATCTCAGTGTGTGAGTGTAGTTTCTTTTATGCCTTTAATCTCAACCAGACAAAACCAAAACATAATAGGAGAAAGGCTCCCATTGGCTGGCTCAGCTGCAGTGTGCTATGAGTCATAACTATCTCTCACCCTCCAACAGACCTCCAACTGTCCAGCCTGCAGCCGTGCCTTCCTACAGGGCTTTCTAGTGAACATAAGATTTAATAACTTTAAGAATTACAACCCCATATCCTACACTACTAGAAAATAGCTTTTTATCTCTTGTATGTTTTTCTCCTTTAGGAAAGTATTTCTACCTTTTTGTAGAAAATTCTGACAACTCTATTATTTGGAGGACTAACACTAAAGGAGTTTGGTGATTTTTGCAGAATGTCTTTATAAAGAGATCGTAATTCATTTTAAATAGGAATCTCAACATTACATTTAAATGTAGTTCCTCCAGTTTCATTTGAAGGTGACGTTCTCTGGAGAGAAAACTCCTATCTTTTTCTGAGACTGAATGCTCACAGCTGAAATTTTAGTTGCAGTATTTCCATCTTTCACCATTTTATCGTGCATCTTAGTATGCTTGTTTCTTAACTCTTGGCATCTGAAATCACAAGGAATTGGGAATCATATTTTAGTTTTGAAAATTGTCATTTTCACCTTGCTACCATGGTAGAATCTTGTACGTGGCCAGAATGGAATAAGCTATGTGAAGATTTATCAAGTCTCTGAGAGTGTCCACCACTTCTCAGAATGGCTTAATAATAGCAAGACAAAATAAAAGGTTTTAATAATGACAAAAATAATAAACATAATAGAACAAAGAAATATAAGTCAAACACAGCATAGAAAACACACTGGTATGGCAGTCCAAAAAAGCCCAGAGCACCTCTGTGCTCATCCTTAAGTACTGAATGACCCAGGAGGGTTCTATTACAGCTACAGGTTTTGAGAAACATTTCTAAAGCCCAACCAGTGCCCCTGTGCTGGCACTGAGCCAATTTACAATAAGAAGGCTATGGAAAACTCAAGTTTAACTTCCTTACTTTTTAACTTCCTTACATGTTCCAAGGTAAGCTGAAACTCTTTTTCTTATATAGAAGCATCTGCTTGGGTGTGGGGTGCATTACTACACTTCCACTCTTCCAGAAAGTTGGAAATATGAAATCAAAGTACTTAAATAAAATAAAAAAAAAAATAAAAAAAGAGATAGAACTTGAATTATTATTTTTTAAAATCTCATTTTTAAACCAGTTTCATTACAGAGCACACAAGTGATGGCCCGGGGCTTGCCAGGTGAAACCCTTATGCATTCATTTATTCTATGATATTGAATTTTTTGAATTTGCAAGAGAACACTTAAAGTGTTGACCTTGCAAAAGTCCTGAAGAAGACACCAGGACATCTAATAGTCAGTTAAGTAGGTATTTTTGTAGGCATTGCAGTCTTGACCTAGACACCTTCAAGCCAAGGTTTCCATGAGCAGCAGTCACAAAGAGACATCTGGAAAGGAGTGGACACAGGATAAGGATCTAACAGAGATTTAAAATATTTGCCATTCTGAAGTTGTTAATCCCATTAGATTATACAAGAAAAATTCACATCTGGAAAACTGTCCTAGGTTACAATGTAAAATTGTGCCCAAGGTATGTATTCTATCCCCATGAGCCGTTGGAGCCCAGGTGGGGCAGTGTTCTCCTTATCTTCTGTTAACGAGCCCAACAATGCCTTCCCGGAAGACGTTATCTCTGGTTAATGGGCCATCAAGGACCCACTGCATGACTGATAGGATGAAATCGTACCATTGTGAGATGCTCTGCCCAGGGGGAGGAGCCAAGCATTCCCACCTGGATATAATCCAGGGTTTGAGACCTCACTAGCAGCTTCTATCCACTGAACTCTCAGAGGAGACAAGCTACCAGACGTTTCTACAGGGATCACTGCTTTGGATCATCTCTGCTCCAGCGGAACCACATCTGCTGCTCCAGGAGGATTCCCGGACTGCTTCAAACACCCTGACCAACAGGGTGTTAGGTTGTATCATTCCATTTATTTCACCTTTTTTCCCTTCTTCTTCTATTAAATTGTATCTCTGACTGGGAGTCTCACTGGTTTTGCTTTCAAACCAGCACAAAAACAAACTCTGTTACAAAGACTCAAATCTCAGACTAGTACAACTAAACACAGCAACAACGTAAATAATAGCAATTTAATGATAAAAAGAGTGCATTGACATGAAACTGTCTGTTATGGGAAAGAAGGACCAATACCTGTGACAAGACCCAATACTGATAAAAATGAAAATGTCATAGGATTAGATACTTGCTTTCCCCAACTTCATACTTCACTTCATACTTCCAGAAACAGACTAATGCAACAGGTGCCCACTGCTAAAGCTGGACCATCACATTTTTTAAAATAATACCATACTTTTTACCATGTATATGTAGGCAAAAATATATAAATATGTTTTAAATCTCAGAAGTTATTTCAAGGACATTAAAAGTCTAATTTTTCTTAGATTGTTATTAAAAAAATGTAATTCTTCTGTCTCTTGCAGACAGAAGAAAGAGACAGCCTGGTTTGGAAAAGAATTTTTTTTTTTAACTGTATGTAGCCTTTCAATCACGATGTTTCTCACACAGGCTAAAGAGATACTCAGAAACTTGAGATACAGAGGCTTAAAAATATTTCTTTTTCTACAGAGTTAAATAACAATGTCTATTTCTTCATTTAAGATAGAAAGTGGATTTTTGAGCAGAAAACTTGTTTCAAGATCTAATGAGGTTTTGAAGAATAGAAGGATCCAAAGCAAATTACTTTCCTTTTAATGACAGTTAGTTAAAAGGAGCTAAAAAGGCTAGCACAGTTGGGGCCAGTGAAAGAAGGAAATTAAGGACATACATCTCCATAGTCAGCTTCCTGGAACAGCTCACCTAGTTATTTCAGAACAAAAGGTCATGAAGCAAAACAGCGTGTTTCAGCTCCCAAAAGCATGCTTTTGATTACACAACAGAAACCTTTCAATTAGCTGTTAGAATGGCACATCAGGAGAATTTGGCAGCTCCAGATCAATCAGCTGACTCCAGAATTTTTTTTATTTCCCTTCAGAAATATCCCTATCAGGAAAGGAAAAAATAGCATCCAAGGAGGAAAAAAAAGTACAGCAACACAAACCATCTGTGCAGTATAAACAGAACAATGGGGACACAGATTTTTCAATACTCTTCTCTAGCTGCTCTTCCTTGACCTTTCTCCACCCTATTGCACTGCTTTTAAACAAAGAAAAACACTCCTGTGGTAAACCAAAGTCAAAAGCAGGTTATTTTGTGTCTCTGCCCATGGCAGGGAGTTGGAACTAGATGATCTTTAAGACCTCTTCGCATGCTCTCTGTGAGTCTATGTTTTTCAGCTGTTTTTCTGTATCTTCTGTGGTGATCTTCTAACAATAAAGTCTTCTCTATATTATGTTTCAGCTTTTTTTTTCTCTTTTGTTTTTCTTCCTTAAACCAGAATGAGACTTGACTGAAATAAAGCTTAGCAATTGCCTAGGTCCTAAGGATCTTAGTGATTGTACTGTTCTCTCTCCACAGTTGTTCCTTTTCTGTCAGCACAGACTTCTGTAGTAATGCACCCCCCACTCCCGAGTGGGCACTTCTGTATAAGGAAAGGGTTTCGGTTTACCTTTGGACATTTTAGGAGGTTTAGCCAGAAAGTTCTGTTTTTCTCTTTGTAATTGGCTCAGTGCCAGGAGAGGAGCACCTGCTGGCCCTTGTCACTGTTGGTCAAAACCTGTATCTCTTGCTATTGGAAGTTTGCCAGTAGATCCATCCTCGACCATTAGGTAGAAAAGGTGACAGAGCAAAGGGTCTCGTGGCATTTTCAGGGTGTTGTAGCAGGTGTAGGGTCTGTCCTTACACTGTGCTCGGCTTTGATCTTTGTTTACTCTTTTTGTATTATTTTGCATTATTTTATTAAACCTTTTTGAGTTAGAAGGCATACCCAATCACGCAGTCCCACTAATTCTTATTAAGCCAGCACTCTTGAGCAGGGCTGGACCCTAAGAGATTTTGTGGGTACAATCTCACAGACTTCCAAACAAGCTGGAGGCTTTCCTGTGTGTCCCACAGTTTTAAAATGTAAAATTTATTCAACATTATGAAATTAAACAAAAATGCATCCAAAACAGAAAATGTGGTTTTTTCACTTTTATTCCATCACTTCAATTTCTCTTGACTGTAAGTAAACTAATCACATCCTGCAAAAGGTTTCTCTGTTCTCCTTCTAGTCCATCCAAGGCTAACAATTCATAACAGAGACAGCTAGAAAAGCAATTCAGGAATTAAAGTAAGGACCTGTGCTAGAGCCACTAGAAAGTGACAGACACAGGAACAAAAAAGCGTAAAATCTGGGTAAAATCTAAGCTGTGTATCAGAAGGTACCTCTTTTCCCCACACCACAAACAACACACCAAATAACAGGGGAAGGGACACTCATGCCAGTGGAGAGCACATGCCACAGAGTTTGGCTGGAGATGACCAGGCAGGACACCCTGCCCAGGAAAGAGGTTATGGCAACATCAGGCAGTGCGACTGTCCAAAATCCACACATCAAAGATTGTACCCAGCAGCTGCTGTGTGAGGGCAGGGATTGCTGACAGGCAAAGAGCAGTGGGACACCTCTCCTGAAAACCCTCTCTAAGGCATGAGACTTGTATGTGATCAGACAGAAGTGCAGACTACCTAATTTGGAGAAATGGACATCCAAGAGGATGTGAGAAAAAGCCAAGGCAAGCCTTGATCTTGAATGTTGGAGCAGCCTCCAGCAAAAAGCTGTTCAGCCTTTGTGTGTACAAATAAAGACTTTAACTACAACTTCCTCGTGAGAAGAAGAGGTGAAGCAGGTACTGATCTCCTCTCTGTGGTGCCCCTTGACATCGCCTGAGGGAATGGCCTGAAGTTGTGTCAGGGAAGGTTTAGGTTGGATATCAAGAAAAAGTCACTCAGAGGGTGGTTGGGTGCTGGAACAGGCTCCAGGGCAGTGGTCACAGCACTGAGACTGACAGAGTTCAGGAAGCATTTGGGCAATGGTCTCAGGCATATAGTGTGATTCTTGGGGATGGTCCTGTGCAGGGCCAAGAGTTGGACTCAATGGTTCTAGAGGTCCCTTCCAAATTAGCTTTTTCTGTATTTCTGTGAATCTGTGGTTCTCTGAATGCATAGTAGGTTTTAACATTTTTTTACTTACAACTCCAAGCTGTGTCCAATTGCGTGACACCCTCATTAAGTCCCAGCTTTGCCCTTTCATGATTCTCCAGTAAACTTCCCTGTTCAGGTAAGACAAGCATAGAATCCTGAGCCCTCCTTTCATAAGTATATGCTGAGAGGCATAAAAAAACTGACACAATGCACACCTGTACAGCACAGCCAGGACATGAACCAGCCTTCAAATGCCACGCTAGCAAACCAAGAAGTTCCTGGGCCTGTGCCCACACCAGCTCTGTGGATGCGCTGGCTGCAGCACACAGCCCACTCCAGAAAAACACCAACATCCATCAGCAGTCAAAGGGGAATCTGGCTCATACTGGTTCATCAGTGCCTTGCAACCTCCAGGTTAAATTATTAGCATTGCTCCCTGGGAGAAGAGAGAAAGATAAATACCATAGGTCATTCCTATCTTCGGCCAGGCATTTCAAATGGGCAATAGGGATTCTTTTCTTATTAATGTACATTTTCAAGTTTGAAGGTAGGCATGGGAGAATATCTATTAGGGCCACAGAAGATTTTCTTCTTGAGCTCATTTAGTGATAACAGTGCTATTCAGCTCTCACTGATATGTTCTACATACAAAAAATATTTAAAATCTCATTAGAGTGTGCCAACATAATGCTATGCCATATCCTAGGCATAGGATATGAATGCGAAATGCCTAAAATTACAAGCCTAAAATTACAAGCAGATTTGCCAAAAATAAATGGGAGCATGAGACAAAAGGCAGAGTAAGCCAGAAGAAAGACCACTGTCAGAAAAATCCCATAAAAGCAATGCATTATTCCATGGGACTAAAGCATCACAGTCCCATGAAACGAAAAAGTTCAATTGATTTCCTCTCAGCTCCATGTGTGGGCTCCTTTATCAAATGCCTTTGAAAGTAAGACCTCCTGCTGGGATTTATATATTAAGCAGAGGGAAAAAAACATTCCGTAGTCAGCCTTGTTGCAAGTAAGTAATCAAAGGTTCGACATCCCAGCTCACAGACACCAAGCAACTTGGAAAAAAATCACCATACTTAATAGCTGGCATTTTTCTTTTCTAATAGAAGATTGAATATTACTTTAAAGCTTAATGACATCAAGGGTACATAACATTAAAGCAAATTACCATTCCTCTAACTACTCATTTCCTCATCATTGTGATAAAATAATAATTGCCTGGTGATTGCTTATTGTAAAGATAAGCTCTTGTTACTTAAAAGTTTCCTCTTCAGGTCACCCTCCTAACAAGCAGATTCATTTACAATGTGAACCATGAACCTGAGGCAACTGTTTCTTTTCAGTTGTATTGAAAATTAATATGAGAGTAACAGAAGGAATAGTGCTGAAGGAGGAAGTTGCCATAGGCATCAGGTATTTTGGGAAACTACCACATTACCTAAATGAATGGCTGCCATCATCCATCTCTGCTCAAATTCAGAACACTATGTAATCAGTATGAGAAAGAAAATTATCTGCTTGATTAGCTGATTAAAATTCACCAGTCCAGACAGGGAAAACATTTACCAAAGATTTCCTGTTTCTGAAAATTATTGGATTTGTGTTTTCAGTAATAAGTCATTTTGGGAAGTAAATACAGAGTTAGCACATCACATTTATTTCCTTTACATTGGCTGATATGGTCTTACTGTACAGGCAGAATAGACAAGATAGAACAAGATCTTAATTTCTATGATGTATTGTTATATTGTATTCAGTTATTATTGTATAGTTTATTATTATATATTATATGTAATATATAATATTGTTCTACTTCTTGTATTACTGTACAATTATTATATAAATAGAAAATGTATGTATTGTATTTTTTATATTTTAACTATTATTATATAATATGATTATTATATCTTAGTTTAGATTAAATATTAGGAAAAAGTTCATATGTGTGAGCATGGTAATGCACTGGCACAGGTTTCCCAGAGAAGCTGTGGATGCCCCATCCCTGGAAGTGTTCAAGGCCAAGTTGTATGGGGCTTGGACTAACTTGATCTAGTGGCAGGCACCTCCCCATGGCAGGGTGTTGGAACGAGATGATCTTTAAGGTCCCTTCCAATCCAAGCCATTCCATGATTCTATGAAAAAATATGAACAGTATTTTTCATATGCAAAATGCCAATAAGGTATGTTTGTTTATAATTCTGGGGTTTTTTGCAGAAGGTAAAAGGAAAGGAAAGAAGAAAGTGAGAGAAAGCATACACACAAAAGCTTTTCCTTTAGGAGGGCATATGTGATGGAAACAAAAAATTGCAGCTGCATCCAGCAGGAATCTAAAAATACCTGCAGGTGCAGTAGTAAAATAATTGGAAAGGAAAAACAAATGTGTATATATACTGGTACATGCAATATATTCTTTGACTTAGCAGGAAATCTGCTCAACATGAACAAATTTTGCAACTACAAGCTGACATGAGATAGACATTACTTATTTACCCACCTGAATCAGAAGTATTTGCCTGCTGTGGAAGAGTCTCCCATAGGCACAGAGAGAGATGTGCCAGACAAAGGCATGTGTTTGGGCTCAGGTGCCAGCTCACCTGGACTGTCAGCAGCCTCAGGGCTGCTGTAACCACATCCAGCTGTCCCAGGCTTTCCAGGCCAGCAGCATTGCTGGCATGCCAGTGTTTGGTGGTGAAGCAGTGAAGGGTTTAGAATTAGGAGCTGTCCTGAATTGTCCTTCCTGGCCTAACATGTCCTCCTTCTGCAGGTGTGGACCATGCTGGGGAGGGACTCTAAACTGTGCTGATGGTTGCAGACCTCAGAGCTGCTCTCTGCTGCCTGGTTGCAGCCCGAGCAGCCTTGCCATAGAGGAGGCACCAAGCCACAGTGGAGTCACAAATGTCACAGCAAACACCTCTGTGGGTTCCCTGTGCCCTCTCTCTGGTACATTCTCTTCTGTGAGACAGAGAACTAAAAATTTTAGCTGGTCCTACATATTAAATTGCATTTAGTGAATACCCAACGCTGTGTCTGTTAACATTTAGCGTATTTTGAAAGCACTACAAGCATCTGGGGCCCCTTGGTGATAACGAAAAGAACTAACCTAAACACCCTGGGATAACAAGGCTAAGAATGCAGATAAAGAGAAGAACACAGACTCTTAGCCAGCATGAACTGAGTATCCCCTTGGAAAAGTGCCAAAGAGGGCCAAAGCACATGCAAGAAAGATAAAGGTGAAGAGTTCACTGAGGAGGACTCCATTTCCTTCATCCCTCAAAGACCCCCAGAGACCACCATGACAGACTGAGCATGCCCAGAAGGGCGTGGAGTTAATTACCATATGAGGTGAGGATGCGCGGGGCCAAGGAATGAATATGTGTGAGGTGGATTGTGCAATGACATGCAAATGCAAGACCTCAGGGAATAATAAGGGGGGCAAGTTCTCTGGAATTCATGCATGTCTTTGGTCAAATTATTCCCCACACATGTCAACATCAAATAAATACATATCGCTCTAACAACTATTATTAGTTGTGGAGTTCTTTCCGCCACTTGTTTCATTCTGCAGATTTTGGTTTTTACTTAACATAAATCCTATAGGATTTTATTTCTAGCTGTCCTTTTGACAGTAATGGACCATTAACTAACTGGGGATAATACTGAAAGCATAAATCCCACTCCTTTAGGGAATTAGAAAGCAGGTTTAGGATGCAGGCTGTGAAAGGTAAGAGTTCACTGTAATCTAACAAGACCTGATTGACTGTCCCTGCCAGGCATACCCATCTGTGCCAGGTGAGGAACAAGAAAGCACAAATTGAGGTTTGTGCTGCAGAAATGTTTGCCAAGGGAAACCTTTAGTCCTGATCTTTGAGCTTGTTTGCCATGATCTTCCCTGTAAGACTGGGAGTTTGGGCTGCTAAGGAGTTATCTCCAGAGACTGATGCTGTCTCTGGAAGTTGGGTGTTTTTATCTTTTTTGAGACAGGGTGAGATGAGAAGAGCTAGAGCTTTGCCCATGTGAGGTGAGGGAGGAAAAAGCATAAAGTGTCTCTGTGCCAGGGGAGTGCCCAGACTGCTCCTAGCCAGGCAGTGGGATGAGATGATGAGGCAGCCCTGCAGGTTGGTTTGTACCAAGTCCAATGTCCAGTCCTTTCCCTGGGATCTCCAGTAATGCAGAAGGGCTCTGCTATGTGTCTATGGGAGTGAATTTGCTGATGACTCCCTTCACTAGACCTTGAGGTCAGCACCTGCTGATTAAAAAAGTCAATTGCCTTCCTCTTGCAGGAATTACTCTATTTTCAAGGTCTCCCAGGCCATTCATCAAGCATCTTCTTTTGAAAGCAGTTTTAATTTAAAATAAATCATCATTGGAGCCAGGGTCACCAAGTCAGAGCAGGATGTCTTCAGAGACCTCACTGGGCTCTGCTGTGGTGAATGGAGTGGTTCATGTTTATGAAGCCCCACTCCACAGCCTTTCCCCCATTCCTGGTGGGTTATGTGTACTCTTTTTTAAGTGTCAAGTTGAGTATTTTAAACACTGTTTAAAATCTATAATTTATAGACTAATCTTTGGAAGAGTTTAGTTCATCTCTTTGTGCTGAGAGTGTTTCTGTCTGCAGCAGCCCCCACTGCTGTGCTTTGGGGTCAGACTCAAAGGGTTGAGTGAAAGACTTGAAATGTCGAAGTTTGTCATCAAAATTAGATATTTTGTCTTTGGTTTAGTATCTTTGCAAGTTCATTACTGCTTTTACTATCGCGTCTCTCAAGTCTCCCTGGTTGTGTCCAGGAGGTGGCAGTGGAACAGCATCCATCACTCCACAAACGAGGAGCCCTGAGAGCTCACAGTTCACCAAGGGCACAGCAAAGGACTGCTGTGCATCACAGCACAGCAAACAGCTGCAGTTTAGGGTGTTTTAAGAGGTACCTCCTATCTGTGATGCCCCTAGTGCCAGAATCTGACTCAATAGTTAATAACCTGGAAATGTGTAAGGAAACTTCTTCACTTGAAAGCCAGAAGGAGAAAAACTCTTCTGAGTGTATAATTGCAAAGAAATGGATTTCAAGACAGTTTTAATCATTTTAATTATTCAAATGAGTAAAACATCTGCCTATCAAATTCACTGTAACTAACTAAAAAACATACAGGATTCTCATAGTTAAGCAAACTAAACACAATTGTGCCAACATCATGTTATAAGTTCATATTTTTTAATGAGCCTGTAGCCTTAAATGCCCTCATGCTGGGATAACTGCCTCCATGGAAATGCACAAGGAGTTGTTAGAGAACTGGAAAGTTTCACACTGTCTGAGCTTGATGCATTTCATCCCAAGATGCTGTAGAAGAATATGACAGAATTAATGTCAGAACCACTGGGGGTTATTTTAGGGAAGTCATGGGATGTAAGTAAGCATCAGAAGACTTATGACCCTGGGAATCCCTACAATGAGCAGGGACTGCAGAAGGGCACTGAGCCACATCTGAAGGGACAAGCCTGAGTGACAGAGATTGACCTCACTGGGCAAGTCCTCCTTGAAAAGACTATTCAGGATGCCACTTTTGCCAACTCCACAAGTCTTCAGCCACGATCATGGGCTTCAAGCCACCATCCTGGGCAGCCTGAGGAATGACCTCACTAGGACATAGAACCATAGAATAAGCTAACTTGGAAAGGACCCATGAGGATCATCAAAGTCCAATTCCTGGTACTGCACATGACACCCCAACCCAAACAATCCCACCATGTGCCTGGGAGCATTGTCCAAACACTTCTTGAGCTCTGACAGCCTTAGAGCTGTGACCAGTTCCTGGAGAGCCTGTTGCAGTGCCTGATCACCCTCTAGTGGAAGAAACCTTTCCTAATATCAAACTTAATCCTTCTCTGACACTAGTTCAGGCCGTTGCCTTAGATCCTGTCACTGGTTACCACAGAGCTGAGAGTCTGCCCCTCCACTTCCCCTCAAGGAGAAGTTGTAACTGCAATGAGGTCTTCCTCAGTCTTCTCTTCTCCAGGCTGAACAGACCAAGTGACCTCTGCCACTCCTCTTACAGCTTCCCCTTGAGGCCCTTCACCAACTTCATAGCTGTCCTTTGGATACACTCTAATAGCTTTATATCTTTTTTATATTGTGGTGCCCAAAGTTGGGTAGGATGATAATCAATGTTATGGAAGGTATTTTCACATATGTGTCAAATGCTCAGGCAGCTGCTTCTCCTTTAGCAATACATAGCACTATACTTCATAAAAGGATGGATATTACTAACAATTTCAAAGGGTAAAATACATATTTTGGAATATTTGGAAGCAGGTAAGATCTGCACCAAAAAATCTGAATCATCCCATTATTTACCTTGAAGGAAAGAAAAACATACAAAACTATAAGTGGATTAGGTGTTGGCTTATTATGCCTTATGGAGAGAAGAACTTGAAAATTTTGACGTCTGGGTATTCTAATGTATGACAACCAATAGTCACTAACTTCATTTTTATCCTAGAACATATTGCATTCCAAAACAGTGGTCGAAATGTCAGTTGTATATGGAGAGTTTTCAGCCATAATTTGGTCCTTAAATGGATATAAGTTTCTTGATCTGTTCTTCTACAGTGTGTATATATACATATACCCACATCCTGCATTTTAACAGCATCTGAGAAACCAGGTGGATTACCATACTAGGTTGGTATTAGAAAACACGCTTGTAGTCCGACGAGAGAGATGACCTGAAGATCAGGATACTCTTTGGAACACGTGCTTTATTGGTCGTGGGAAGGCAGCCTAACTGGGGAAGGGTCCAGGGATCCAGTGCAAAGTCCAAGAGGGTCCAAGGGAAGGCAGGCAAAGAGAGGGAACTCCTTGTTACATTCCATTTTAACCCTTTCTATTGTGAATATGCTAATGAACATTAACCAATCACCTTAAGATACAAAACCTACAGAATCTACATACAGCCTATGGGAGCCACAACATTACAATACTACTCTACATACCAAAACCTGTGAAACCCACCTTATCCCTGATACCTGAGAAGGTGCAGCCTTTCATTCATCCTTTTGTCTTGGCAGGGGTGTCACTGACCCACCCAGCCAAGGCCTTTCAGCTGCTTAATCACCTTCTTCCTGTCCATGCTTACAGTTCAAACTTTGCTTTTAATTCTATTCCTCTTGTGGGTTTCATAGTTTTAGAATCTTTTACTATTAAATTATCTCTGCAGGGCCTAGCTACTTCATCCTCCCCAACAGGTTGGATTAGCAGCATGCATTACAACTGGAATAAAATTTAGACTAGTAAACCCCTATTCAAAGCATCATCCTTTTCATAAATTCATAAACAATAAGTAGATTAAAAAGTCAATGGACATTTGCTCACAAGTCAGGTTCAAACAAGATCAAACAGGATCTAAATACACAAAAACAATTCAAATGGTTAAAACAAATTACAGGAGTTCTCCAAGACCTGCTGTGCTCTTTTTCTTTATATTTCCACACAGATGGAGAAATGTTGCACCGTATCTGGAATGTGAAGGTGGCAGCACCCACAGCCCCATTTCCAAACACATGGACTACAAAAGAGAGGAAAGAAAAAAGTCAGAAGTATCAACTAAGGGGACCCAGTCTCAGATTATAAAGGGGCTATGATAGTGACATTGGTGGCAATAGCAATTAGTTTACAAGAGAAAATTCTCTGACGGAAATTCTCTCACACTGGATATTGGGGATACAGTCCAAATTCAAGATACCATAGCAGTGTCTTAACTTTTAACTCTGTTAACACTCTTGACATTCTAGATATGTATCAGAACTCAAATATTGAGACTAACTGAAGAGAAAGGGAAATTATTTTAAGTAATCTAGTAATTTTTTGAAAGAACACTGAACAGAAACAATAACAGCTAGAAACTATCACGTTCCTTTCTTTGAGAAAGGTGGAGAAAAGAGGTATTTCACACAGGAAGGTCAGCAGTGGCTCCAGAAAATGTCATGCTACAGGTGATAAAAATGTAAATGAGCAGTCTGGAACAGGAGCTCAGTGTTTGGGGTTTTTTCCTTTTCTTTTTTTTTTTTTTTTTTTGTTGTTTTGTTTTGGTTTTTGTGGGGTTTTTTTGTGTTTTTGTTTTGTTTTGTGGGGGTTTGTGTGGGGTTTTTTTGTTTGTTTTGGGCTTTTTGTTTTGTTGGTTTTTTGTTTTGTGGTTTTGGTGGGTTTTTTGGGTTTTTTTGTTTGTTTGTTTTTTGGGGTATTTGTTTGTTTATGTTTGTTTTTTAAACTGTGCAGATTTATTTAGCATACTGAGACTGCTATCTTTAATTACAAAGTTAAGGGTGCCTGGAGGGACACTCCACAGCTATAAGTTTCACCCAGATGGTTCAATATCTCTGGTGGTTTCAGCAAGTTTAGAAGACTCCCTGCTAATTCCCACAGTTTCTTTTGCTGTCACCTCTCATGCTGTATGTTCCCTGTTCTCTTCATCAGTCCCTAAGTCTTCAACAGAGCCACATATTCTCAACTCCATACATGTTGCCTTTTTATCCCTGCCTGTGTCCATCCTGAAACTGGTTCAAACTGTGATTCTCTGTTCAGAAAGAAAACCACACCCTCCTCTTCTTCCCTCAGATGGTCCCCTCTTCTTCCAGTGTGTTCTTAATTTACACTCCAAATGAAAGAGGAGCCATCAGTATGAGAATCATCAGATGAGAATCAGCTAGACTGATCACTCTTTGCTACAGTCTTTCTGAATGCTGATTTTTGTAGTAATTTTTACGGTGTCAATCTACATTTCAATTTTTTACAGAGACATCCAAGGTATCTCAAAACATGCTGCTTCAGGTCTCAAGACTGTAGCCCTCTTCCACTGCTAGGAAGTTGATTCAGTTCTGGAAAAGTGCATATGCAGCTGTGATACTTTTACACTAACTTTTTTAGAGCTTTACATTTCCTGTAAAAATTTCTGACTTCCAAAGAAAAGCAATTATCTACTGCACATTACAATTCTGTGGCTGTTTCCCAGATATCTCTAAATGGAGATATGAATCAATCAACTGCACTTTGATCTTCCACTGTTGAAAGTGTAAACTATTCTCATCAGGTAATTTCTAAATGCATAATCAAGGTAGCATGCATTCATGTCATATCACTTACAGCAGCCTATAAATGTCTTCATTAACTTTTAAATTTGTTTAGCATTATCAAAATATAAAAGGCCATGCATGAATTTTAGACAACTTTAAATGCTTCAATTTCACAATATTTGTTCAATTTTCATAATTACCATAATTTCTTGGTTTAGAAAGACAGGTGTCTGCCAGGAAAAGCTGGAGCTTCCCTTGGAATGGAGAATATAATCCCCTCCCTCCAAATTATTATAATTTTGCAATTAAGGGGAATTTCAGACAAAGATATGGGAATAGGAATTACAGTTCTTTACTAGAAGTATTAAAATACATATGTAGTAGTACAGAAAAAAAACAAACAAGCAAACAAAAAATCCTAGAAACACTGACAGAGTCAGAAGAAGACCTATTGGTCAGGGTGTTGGGAGCAGTCCAAGTAAGTCCTCCTGAAGTGACAGATGCGGTTCTGTTGGAGCAGAGATGATCCTGTAGAAGGGTCCAGTGGTGGTGAGATGGGTCCAGTCTTCCTCTGGGGATCCAGTGGAAAACAGGTTGCTCTGCTGTTCTGAATCTCAGCTGTTATCCAGGTAGGAATGCTTGGCTCCTCCCACTGGATGGAGCATCTCACAATGGCATGATGTAATTTTATCAGTCATGTGGTGAGCCTTAATGGCCCATTAATAACAGATATCCCCCGGAGGGAGGATGGGTTGTGTAAGAGATAAATAAACACTTCTCCAACTGGTTTAATAGCTGGCCCATTAACAGAAAGACCTGCCCCCTCCCCTCCGGAGTTATGAGATAAAGAAAAACACCTCTCCAATTAGTTTCAACAGATTGGGAATGGAATACATCTTGCCTTGCAACCCAAGACATTACCACAAGCCCATAAAGCTATGCATTAGTATGCTGAGGTTGCTTCCATGTCTCATGAGCAAAAGCTTTACGATAAATGAGATTAAATTATTTACTTCAGCAGCTCTTTCACACATCTCTACATTGCTTGCTGAAACTGTAGATCCTCTAGCATGACTTTTCTTTCCATAAAATTCCCTCAGCACACACTGAAATCATGTTTACTAGCCATTGTTGGAATTGCCAATTCATAAAGGTTTAATTCAAGATTAAAAAAAAAAAAGAAATGTGCAAGCATACACACACAAGGTGGTAAAACAACATATTTTGAAAGTAATTTTTTGAAAAATGAAAACACTGAAGTGTGTTTCTATTCTGCAGTAGGGTATCCTTAATGCGAAATGATTCAATTTTGGAATGAGCTTAACAACTTCATATGCTCACAAAACATGGTTCATGGTTCATACCTCTCCTATATTTCTTTCCTGGTAAGACTAAGTAAGTCAACTAAAAAGCTCTGTCTTCAAAACGGTTAGCAGAGCAATTACCACTTTTTTAAAAAAAATAAAAGATGTACACAATTTTTGGAGTACACAGTTTTTTTCCTCTACTTGTATTAATTTTGAGCAGACAGCATTCCATATGCATTTCTTCATTTATTCAAGGATGATACACATTATACATGGATTGCAGCAAAAATCAGAATTAATTAGTAGCAGGATGGAAGCTTCCAGCGTGATTGCACTTTTTAAATGCTTCACTTGAATTTATTTAAAGTTTGTGCTTCAGTCATTCAGTTCCTGCTTTGTCTTTGCTCTTGGGACTATTGAAGTCCCAAGAGCACTACTTTTCCTCATTACAGCACTGTCCCTGAGTGTAAAAAGATAGTTTCAATATTCCTTTAAAAAAATACTTCTAGAAAGTTAGCTAGGCTTTTTAAGGGACACTTAGGGGGCTACCAACCCCCTACACTTGCAGTAAGTCACTGACGAATAGGTCTTGTTGATCTATGAGCCATAATACTATTGCATTTCTGCACCAAATTAAATTTTGCCTGATTTGCTTCTCTAACCAATAAGAATTATTTTTATTGCTTTCTATGTACAGAAAACACCAAGAAAAGAAGCAATTTTTGCTTCTTGCAAAGTTTCTTGCTTTATTTTTCTTTACAGACAAAACTCACTAATACCAAAGCTGGTGGTTTGGTTTGCATTTTTTCATGTTTTCCCTTTTAAACATTTCCAAACAAGACTTTCCATTCTCTTAACTCTTTCCAGGAGAGTTCATCCTGCTTTAAATGTTCAAAATACTTTTTTTTTCCTCACAGGAACACTGCAGGCCACTGAGGGGCCACAGAAATGCTGGACACAGTAAGAAAACTCAGGCTGAACTCAGTCAAGGTAGCAAAGAGCAAGGCCAATACCCTTACTCCAAAAGGATCTAGAACCTGCTCTAGTCGCCTTTCTGCATTGCACCAGTGGAAAATAGGGAACTTCAGCCCAAAGGTAGACATATAAACCAGAGTTGTTATTAAGAGAATTACAAGCACTGAAAAATACTTGACTGCTACAACAGGAACTCAGTTCATGACATAAGCTGCTCTTTGAGGCAGATCATCACACCTCACTGCACACACAGTTTTCATTTACTAACTCCTCCACTCTTGCAGTCTTCCAGTTGTTTGATATTCAGCCCTTCCTTTTTTTCTTCCCACACAAGTAATTTCATCCCAGATAACAGCATTTGTCATGCCCAGTCTCTGTTATTTCAGCATTTTCTTCCTCCTGTGCCACTTTCAGCAGTGATTCACAAACTCACAAATTATTCTGTCATTACTTATATTTGTTTATGAAACTTTCAACAGATGGGTCTTCCAAAATAATAGTTACCTCCAGGCACACATATTGACAAAGTAAAATGAAATGCTTTTGTTTATACTCTGTGCTCCTCTTTGTGATACCTGAAAAGTGACTTAAATGATTCCTGAAAGTCTTTTTGACTCAACTGCTACTCCTCAGTGGAGGCAGTTTCCCACAACCTAGTAGACTTGATCGTCTGTAGTCTCCTAGCCAAACCCTGGAAGCCAAGATTCAGTATTTCTGCTACGCTGTTTTCCACTTAGAAACAGACATAAAACACCTTTGTGATGTATAAAAAATTACTAAAAATGTTGCACTACTCTAATTGCAAGAAGATAGCCATGAAAGACAGAAAAAAAGAGGACAGATTTGTAAACTAATGGGCTAAAATTTAGTGTTTGGAAATAAACTCCAAAACACCAACAACAAATTAAAAAGCTCCATACTTCCACTCATCACATACTTTTTCTGATTTTTTTATGCCTAAGCATATTCTAGGTCTAATGATCCCCTTTTCTCATATAACCTTTTGTTGTATATTAACACTTTGTGTCTACATAAACCCAAAAGGAATAGAAAGGCAAACTGACTATGAAATTACCAAAAATAATCTATTCTTCCTTAATGTCTTGCCCTGTAGTTAGAATAAAATGCAAACACACATATTCCTTTTATAATAATTTTCTTGACTTGCCTGTTTTGAGTAGCCATATCTCCCTCTATGGCTATTTCAGACTTATTCAAGATTGATTTGGTGCTGAATAGAAACATCTCTGAGAAAATTATAAGGATTAAACAAGAAATGTGAAGTCGACTTGTGATAATATAGATGTTACTATAGTTACTCTGCAATTTTGTAGAACTCATTAAAATATCCTGTAAGTTCATGTCTCACCACGTGAGACTCACCAAGAATCTCAGAAAGGCAGTGTAACTTTCAGGGGTAGATTCTGAATATTTTTAGAGGGGTAATGGATTTCAACTTGTTTTTGATGTAATCAACCTGACTTTGAGAAAGAAAGCCTCATCACCATTGCAATGAATGCAAGGGTTGCACAATTCTTTGATGATTTTATTTTTTCGTACATCACTTATTTTGAAAGTGACTAACTAAAAGTTTTGTTCAATCCATAATAAATCCAGTAGCAATTCTGAATGAACCATATACTTATGGTGCTGTTACGCTTTTTCCCTGTGAGTATCCTCTTTGATGACTCCCTAAAATCTCAAAGAACAAGCATGGCTTTCCTAACAGTCAAAGTTCCAAAAGACTAACTAAAAGGTTTACATCATTTTAATATTTATTAAACCAGAAGGTTAGTAACCAATAAAACATTTCCTAAATGCTTTTTATGGGGTATTTTATAACAGTTAAATTTCTCTTTTGAAAAAGAAGCAGACAGACAAACCAAACAGCAAGACTCAATTTGTACCCTCCAGCAGTCCCCGAATCAGGTTGTTTTCTCAGCATATTAAACTTGCACGTCACTGCAACACAATACCTGACACACCTGACTATATAGTTCCCTATTCTTCCTTCCTGTTCTCTCATTTAGATTATTTTTATTTATTCTTTAACATTTTGGTGTTCATTTCATTTCATTAACAATTCAGTGTTCACTTCTTTACAGACTGTCTGTAAACTCACTATCAAAATACACTGATCTGTAGATCCAGACATGCATAGAAATGATCAGAACTTGGCTGTAAAAGACTAAATCACAAACTTAGAAAATATAAAACTCTTCAGCATTTTCAAGAAAGTGCTCAGCCCCTTTAAAGCCCCTTTAAAGCCCCTGGCTTTAAAGAACAGTTCTTTGCTATTCAAAATACATGTACTGTAGAAATCAAGGACTGGATGACAGAACAACAATAAAGAAAAAGATTTGTAATATAAAAAGCATTTCAAAAACATTCCAGTCGCAGGCATCACACCAAATACACACTGAAACATATACAGCCAGGTTCTGAAGGTCAAAGAATATATTTGTCTTGTTTATTAAGATTAATTTAAATTTCTCAGCAGTCATCAAATTTCAAAGGATCTCATTGCAGGAATGAAGTTGGTAGCTGTGAGATATGTGAGTGGCGAAGGGATCTCCATGACATATATCCTGAGATATGCAGTGAAGGGATTTCCCTGGGTGCAAAGGCATGCTAATGGGGTTATAAGTTATCAGACAGTTATCACTGTGTGCTGGTTTTGCACAGAAGTGATTTTTTCCATGAAAGTTACAGCAAAACCAATCCGTTACTAGGTTTGAATATTGACATCTGGCAAAGCCACTAGAGAGGTGACACGCCTCTATGAAAATACAGGTTAAAAATACGGGAAAATCCCAAGCAGTTCTCTTTTCCCTACAGTCTGGTGTGGTGATTCATTTTTCCTTAATGATTCTGTTCTCCCCCAAAATGTATAGTTCATTACTAAGTTGTTGCAAACCACCCCCTGAGTTGCCATTCATTGTAACCCAATTGTTACCCAATCCCTCCTCCCCTCAGTATCCCATTGGTCCAAGCCTTGGATCTGCCCCCTCGCAGGAAAGCCCTTTTAAGCTGAGGACACCAGGCAGAAGGTCTCTGGCTTGTTGTTGTTTGCTCCCTTTCTTGCCCCCTCTCCCTCTTGCTGCCTCCCGCCCCCTCTCTCCCTTTTCCCCCCTTTGTCCTTTCCCCTCTCTCCTGTGGGAGCTGTAGTATTTGTTAATTCATGTTCCCAAAATAATAATGATAAAGTAGTTCATGATTTCCTGATAGGGTAATATTGGTGGAGGGTTGAAGTGTTCCCCTTCCCTCACCCCCCGAGACCCGTTGCTAGCTCAGATTTGGGGAGGTTAGGGTGAGGGGAAACCCCATGATAGGGACATAAAACCAAAGGAGGCTCTTACCCCGAGATGTGTTCCAAGGTTTATTCCATGAAGGGATCCCAAGGCGAAAAGAGACCGACCCCGGAGGGAAAGAGGGTTTTATGCCTTTCAGGGTAAGGGGCGGGGTTACCTATGGCCAAAGGCCATAGGTCAAAGTCAAGGGACAGGTAAGGTTTCACAGGGGGAGGGGATACCAAAGAGAATACAACAGAGGGTAAGGATATGTTCTCTGGGATAAGTTTGTCTATAAAGCCTTAGAAGGAACTACTAGCTCAGGTGGGCACTGAACTACTAGCTTTACAAGAAAATCTGTACACATAATCTTGATGTATACTGGCTTATGTCCATGAGTTATATTTTATATACATGTATTGGTGTGTGAGTAATGGTGTAATATACAGTTCTTAAGAATGTCAGAGAAACTTTCCCAGCACAGAGTCCCCCCCACCCCCTGGATCCGGGAAGAGGACAAAGAAATTACAATACCAATAGAGGGAGCTCATGCCAAAACCCGATGTGATCACCCCAGAAGAATAGGCCCTGAACGAATCATCAAGGGTGCTTGAAAACATCTCCTCAGCCCAGGAAAACTCATTCAGACTGGCCGATGCTATCAGCAGCACCATCAAGAAACAAAGAAGCTATAGAAATTCAGAACTGAGCAAAGGCACCAACCTCGAGAGATTCCATGTTCCCCTCAATACCTGGACTTTTTAACATATTCAAACTTGTACCTGGACTTTTAAACATGTTTGGACATGTACACTGAGCTAAAAGGTATAAAACCAACAGGCCTAGAGGCAGACCCCCGTGAGACCTGGGGGTGTGGTGTCGTGGGACACTTCAGGGGATCTCACGAAGTGCTAGCACTGACTATTTCCTTGCTCCATTGACTTTGGTCAATTTCGGTATTGGCTTTGTCAATTTCGCGCTTGTGATTTTTCACTGGCAATCTGGCAATAAATTCTATTTTATTATAATTGGCTTTATTCATTTATAACAGGAGCCATGCCACTTCCTCCCGGTGTGGGACCCCCAAATAAACCCTGTCTAATCAACACCTTTGGAAGCTGTGTCATATCTTGCCTGCCTGTATGCTGCTATTAGCTGCTACATGCTGCCAAGAGAATTCTCCTGGAAAGCTCTAGTAAAGCTCCTGTACCTCACCTCCCTTCCTGAACCCAAAGAGACTTGTTGCCAGTTCCTCTGCAGCTGCTAGCCAGGCAGGAAGAAAGGCAGAAGAAAGCAGCAGTCTGGAAAGAGGTAGCAGGGGTTGCAGAGTTGGTCCCTCTCCACCGCTTGGCCCCTGGGCCTGGCACAGCCTGACCAGGCCCTGCCACTGCAGGGTCCAGCCCGATCAGCTCCCAGGCAGGGGGAGGGGAGGAGAGTATGCCTCATCCCAGCCCGATGGGACCTGAGTGGCTACTAACATACTGCCACTAAGCTGCCCCTCTGTTGAGGTCTGGTGGGGCCGGGCCAAGCCCCACCCAGCAGCTGCTGGGCAGAAGGAGTGAGGGAAGCCCCAGCTGCAGGCATGCTGCTGTGAGATCCTAGCCACCCCCATCCCTGTCCCTGTGCACTCCAGTCACTGCTACCAGGAATCATCATGCCCTCTGCAGACCTGGGAGAACATTAACTCTTTCCTTGACAGATGAAACTTGCAAAACATTAAATCCTCTCTATGTGAGAGAAAAGACAGAGTGAAGACAAATAGACAGTATGAAGACATCAAAGTCAGTTAAGGAAGAGATGAGGCCTAGAGAGAAGAGAAGAGAATGAGAAGATGACTTTGTTTTAGGTTGAAATTCTTTTGAGAGCCATGGTAATGGACTGTAATATACTAGAGTATCTCTTTAAGTAATGGAAACATGTCCTGGGGAGATAATAAGAATATTCAAATTGTAGATCTGAGCAAAGGTATTTGTGGTGGACTAAGCAAATATTAAAATAGCTGTGATCTTATGAGAAGCTTGAACAGAGAGAGATGAGATGAAGATCTGCCCCCAGAAAAAGATCTGTTCTTAGAGATGAAGACAACCTTTGCTTTTGAACTGTCCATCTTTAAAATGGGACCCCATGAGTATATATGGCCCATATGCAGCTGTGAGATGCCGCAGTCAATATGCAGCAGTTGACATGGACACTGCACTCGAGGTACTTCATTAGAATCATCAGAAGGCTTCAAGTATAGGCATCTTGTTATTCAAAAAGTCTCCCATACCTTTTCTCTGTATCTCCCAAGAGCAGTTCCACACAGCTCTGGCTCTTTCTCCTTCAGTTCTGGCTCACTCCTTCCTGTCCCTGGCACGGCTGCCTAACCCTGTCTGTCCTACGTACAGCAGCTTACCTTTTCTGTCCCTTGCACGACTTCTTGTCCCTAGGTCTTCACAGCACAGCAAGCAGACTCCAACTGACTCTTCCCAACTAACTCACTCTTTATCATGCCCATGGCTGTGAGGGCAAGGCTGTTTCTACTCTAGGATAATTAACACAGGTATAAGATATCAGAGGGGAGACTGCCTTCAGTAGCATCTTCTTTTGTCTCTCCACAGTGAGAAGGCTGCATAATATGGGAGGGACACCACAAATGTAGATTCCTGGGTGGCTGCTTTTTGTGGGATTTAAAAAGCCGCAAGAGAACTGTTGAGTCATCCTTCTCCAAGGCTTCTCAAGAAAATTTATATGAAACATAGCAAAAATAAATTAGTGTCAGAGGTAGAGGAATATGCTGCATATTGAGGATACTGTGATTCACTATTGAATATCATAATGGATAGAAGAACAAATTCATAAATACAAGACAAGGTTGTTTCCTTGTGCATCATAAAAACACATTATTTCCTAAAGGATGGTTTTACTATCTCTGGATTCAGACAGCCTGCCTTGCCAAAGAAAAATGCAACATTCTCTGAAGGATACTTAATAGAAGTGGGCCACAGAATTCCTGCTACTTCTAAGAATTACTGCTACTGCTAATAATTCTAATAATAAGAATAGCAGAACATGAACAAATCAAAAGAAAATCTAAAAATATGATATTGCTACAGACAGCATCAATAAAGAGATCAAGTTAAACCATGAGAAAGACAGAAAGACAAGTGTAATTAGCCCATCACGCAATTTTAAAACTAGGCTGAAGAAAGACATGGGTTGTCCTGAGATTTTTGTCTTATGTTGGGGGTTAGGTTTGTTCCTTTTTTTACCTAGAGAATTTTTCCCCATAAAGTTGCTAGGAGACTAACTACTGGGTGCCTATGGGTGCTTGACCAAAACAAAGAGGTGGCCAAAAGTCGGGAGGGGGAGATAACACAAGTTTTGGGGCAGGTAAAGGGCAGGGCTGGGGGCAGTTTCTTCCTCTCTTGCTCTCTCTTTCTCTCAGCATCATAGAGAGGACGGGAGGCTGCTGCTTGCTGTGGGAGGAGTTCATTGTCCCACCGGGTCTGGTCCTGAGGAATCTCCCACCATCTGCTCGTGTGCCCCAGAACTCTGAGCTGCCTCCTCCTGCCCTGCTGGAGCTGGGCCGGCCCTGTCCCGCCGCCGCCCTTTCCTCCGCGCTGCTTGGAGGCTTTTGCTGCTCTCTGGCCCCGCACCCCCTGCCCTGCCGGGACATCCCTGCCATTCCAGCTGCCACCAACTGAGCTGCTGATACATTGCATCCACCAGCCTGGGATTTTCCACCCTTCCAGCCTGGTGCTCTAGCCAAGAGATCAGACTGCCCCGGGCTTTGTAAAACAAAGCCCCTCAAGGTTTCCTCGTTCTGTTTATTTTTAATGCTGGAGTTGTGGTTTGTTTGCCTTGTTATACATAATAGTAAAGAACTGTTATTCCTATCCCCATACCTCTGCCTGAAACCCCCTTTAATTTCCTAAATTATAATTTGGAGGGAGGGGATTTGAATTTTCCATTTCCTAGGCAGGTCTTGCCCCTCCTTAGCAGATACCTGTCTTTCAAACCAAGACATCTTCATATGCCAACACCAGTTATAACCGAGGTCAATTTCTTTTTGCCTGAATAATTAACTCCTACTACTTATTTTAAGAGTTGTCGAGGTACTCCAACCAAAACTGAAAAAATAGTTATAACTGACTATATGATGATAGGTTACAATAGGTCCTTTTGAATTATTCCATTGTATGAGAGGCTACAAGGAAAAGGGAAACCATCCAGAAGGAATAAAACCCAGAACTATCAAAGAAATAAGATATTAGACAGAAATTAGAAAAAGTCTCCAAGAATGATATCCAGGAAATAAGTGGAAATATAGAGAGAAGGAAAAAAAAAAAAAAATGTAGTATGTTAGTATGTCCTGGCCAGATAATTACCTCTAGCTTAGCAAGGCAGAAAAGATTAAATACTTGCAGATCTGGGAAAAGTGAAAAGAAAGGAGAAACTAAGATGTTATCTTGACAGCACCCGTCTTCCAGCTATGTGTTAATCAGTGAGACCAAGCAGCATTTAGTACTATAAAGAAGACAAGCTTAGCATTTGGCCAAGCCACTCTAATCACAGGCTAGATCAGCTTTTCTCTAAAAGCCAACATCTTTTATTTCCAGTCAGACAGAAAGCCATGTATCCTTGTCTAAAACAGGTTCTGTGCTCTGGAGACAGAGACAAACAAATGGACCCTGTGGGCCCTAAGGAATCATAAAAGAAGATATCAGATTTAAGCTGAAGGAAGATCCAAGGGGAAGAATCCAAAAGATTGACTAAGCTGTGGCAATGCATAGAGAAGAAGGAAACAAAAATTAAAATACTGTTGAAAGGAAAGGAACAAAGTAAAAAGAAAGAGTGAAAGAATGAAGTTAAAAAGATTGTGGGAAGGGCCATCTGATGGACTCTTGATAGAGTGGGGTGGGGAGGAGGGGAGAGAGAGAGAGCCAAGGAAACAGGGAGAAGATGGGATAAATAAGGAAAAACTACATAACATATGGACCTTTGGATTTTCCACTCTGATCTCATCTTGCACTGATCTGACTGAACAACTTCTGAAAAGACTTTGTAGAGTGCATGGGGGAGTGCGGCTGTATTGGTCTTCAGCATCCCCAGTCAATTGCTAAAGCTCTTTTCCCATTTTCAGAGAGGGAGGAAACCAAATGCTCTTTTAATGTGGGTCATGGAAAGTGTGAAAAGACGGTTCATTTCCAATCTGAACAGAAGACATAATCTTTCTTTCAACTACCTAAAAGGTTGTAAATTTAAATGTATACTTAGTAAAAACTGTATGTTATTTTGCTCATGTCTAACAGTGGCAGCAGAAGAACAACAAGTGCATGCAAAAACATTTTCTGCTGGATTGGTTTTGATGAAGATGCAGAGTATTTGCCATTAACCAAAAATCAGACCTTAATATCAAGTAAAAAAAACTGAGTTTGTCAGCAGAGCAAAGAGTCAAAGAGATGTAGGAATAACTTCCTTCAAACTCAACCACCACTGTCATGTTAAACACCTTGTTTCACTGACACGTTCTGTAACTTGATAAATACTGTATTTTGAATCTTATTAGCAACATTTTTTTAAAAATTTTGATAGTCTTTTTTCATGTCATACATCTGTGAATTCACTATTACCCATATAAGCTTATTGAAGAAGTTTTTTAGTCCTTCATCTCATTTATGATGAAGCCTAAATCATGATTTAAGCTTGAAAAGCATCAGGGGCACCATTAAATCTTACCTCATCCTAGGTTTGCTTCAGGTGAGACGCTATTTAAATAAGAGATGCATAAACCTAGAGAATGATTGAGTAAATGTGTGGAGCAAATTTCAGAGGTCTGCATGGGAACATGGACCTCAGAGCAAGACAGAGTGACTGAACAAGTTGTTTGGACAAGTGGATAATTTAAAGTAAACAGATGACAAACAGCATATATCTTCAAAGAAGTCTGCCTGAAATATGTCATCAATATCTGTAAGAAAAAAATACCCACAGTTGTAAATCAGTCGCCAGACAACGCACAAGTCCTGAATAAAACCTTCCAAACACATCTGAATTTGTAATAAGACTACTTAATTGCATTATGACACACAGCCCACCAAAAAGAGAAAAGGTGCCCCCAGACTAGGCAGCATCATCAAATCTTTAAGGTTGGAAAAGGCCTCTGAAGTAAAGGAGTCAACCATTAACTTAGTACTGACAAGTCCACCACTATGCCACACCACTAAGCAGCACAGCTGCACAGGTTTTGAACACTTTTAGGGACAGTTATTTCACCGTTTTCCTGAGGCACCTATTTCAGTGCTTGTTCACCCTTTCAGTGAGGCATTTTTTCCTAATATTGGAACTAAACCTCCCCCATTTCCTCTTGTCCTGTCACTTGTTAATTGGGAGAAGAGCCCAACCCTCACCTGGCTACACCCTCTTCTCAGGTAGTTGTAGAGAGTGATAAGGCCTCCCTTGAGCCTTCCTTTCTCCAGGTCAAACATCTCCAGCTCCCTCAGGTACACCTCATCAGACTTGTCCTCCAGACTCTTCTTCCCCAGCTATGTTGCCCTTTTGGCACCTAAAGCCAGAGTTCAACAAAAGCATAAACAAAGTTAAAGAGACACTGAATATTCTGCCTGGAATACTAACTTTGATTATAAGAACAATAATTAATTATATTTATTATTAAAAATAGTGAAGGATGCCTTTTACATCTATGTTAAAAAATAAAGTAAAATGTTTTATGAAGAAAATTACTAAAAATACACAGAGAGATAATTCTTAATAAAAAGTAAACAACAGAGAGGTGATCAGAAAATAATCCCAATCAGAATAATCTAGAGTAGCAAAAATTCTTACTGTCAGTAGATCGAATTTTTAAGACAAATATAGAGTGATGTCAAAGTCATGAGCACATTATGCATTGATCAAATAAGTTTTAAGTAACAGGACATCTAAAGGAAGGTAAAGTAAAGCAAGTAAAACCTGGGAGAACTTACCATAAAAGTATTGTCACAACTAACAGTGTCAAAACCAAGAGAGCCACTGAAAATAACTGCCACAGATACAGAAAAAGCAGCCCTTCCACTCAAAGACCTTAGCTGCCAAAATCAAGGCAAATATAAGGTACAAAGGCAATTTTTTTTCCAGATAAAACCTTGAAGGTGCTATTCAGGTTAACAACTGTATAACCTATCACTTGACAACAGGCCCCCTGGTCTGTTGTTTGACAGTAATTGATAGCCGAAGGATCAGTGGTAGATTCTTCCGTGCTCTCTAGGTGTTATTTGCCTGGTTCTTTTCAATGTTATCTTATCATACAGATGTTTTAGCCATCTTTACACATACTTTCAGTCAATATTAGCTATTTCTCTGTTGTCAGTTAGTTACAGAAATAAAAGCATTAGCTATTATTTCACAACTACGATTACTTCTGCAAAAGTTAATGTTATAATACACAGCACACAGTTTCTATTTTAATATTTTGCAAAAACCTAAACCATAATATATATTTATCACACTACAATATGCAATCCACACAGGGATAAGGGTATTAACCCTTAAAAGGCTGACAAATTATACTATATCAAAAGAAGTTAAGAAAATATTACATACTGTACTATATCAAAATAATTTGCAAAAGTCAATATATAATAGCAAAAGCCAACAACTACACAGTTATTTATAACAATAACGTCCCAGTCCAGTCTTACGAATGAAGCCTCACTTACGGTAGGAGAAGCAGTAAAAGGGCTGAATTCCGTGGTGGCAGTGAATTCTCCCCACAGTGACAGCAGCACCCTGTCCTCCTCCAGTCCCAAGAGCAAGAGAGCAAGAGGAGCTGAGCCCAGCCCCTCACACCCCAGCCAAAATCTGGCAGTATCTCTGCCCTTCCCAAGAGAAAACCCTCCCAGCTAAGAGAGTGCAGCCAGCTGCAGCCCTCCTCCTTGGCTGCATCTTTTCTCTCTCAAGTATCGTTGTTACCATCTCCTAGGCAACAAATGGGAGAAAATTCCCAGAGAGAAAGAAAGAGGAAAAAAAAAAAAAAAAAGGAGGAAAAATCCTAACTTCCAACACTGCATCTTAAAGCCTAGCTGGTTTTGTTATATTTTCTAATGCTTGCTTTTATAAATGAAATTCACCAATTTATCAATAAAAGAGTTTATTGAAAAATTGAAAAAGAACAATCGAGAAAAGCCACAAGCAAAGTCAGTGCCGAGCCCGGGATCGACACTGGGTGAACCACAGACATGGTCTCTATCGCACCCAGTCCCCCACAGTTCACAAGGTCTGCAGTGTGCAGCCGGTTTTTATACAGTGTTTCCAGCTGTCCAGTAGGTGATCTCAGTCCTTTGTCTCTCTTGTCCAAGATACACATTCATGTATCTTCATTTTCCTGCTGCTGGTCTGTTGAGCGAATTTCCGAGGAGGATGCCGGGGAGTGGATTTACAGAACCCGGTATTGGGATACACAGTCTTGACAATGCAGGTAAGATTCATATTGTTATAAATTTAAAGAGCCAATTCCATCAAAAAACTATTTATTTGCTGAAAGAAATAGCCCCAGGTTATGCACTCCTAAGTTGTATTGTTATACTGGTTTGCTGTAAAATTAAAGTTGCACTGTTACTTGCCTGTTTTAAACTGTTCATGTTGAATCTGTACCCTGAATTTCTGCTCGTTATGTCCAAGTTCTGTACCCTTTCTCCCTAAATTCGGGGTTTTCCCCTCTCCATCGGGTAAAAAGCCCGCTGCCGCTTCCTGTTATCCCCCCCTGCTGCTTCCTGCTGCCTCCTGCTGCTTCCTGCTGCCTCCTGCTGCTCCCTGCTGCCTGCCGTCGAGCTGTGGACACCGCCCAGTATGGAGATGAGGGAACTCCCATGGTGCCTGGCTGCGGCCGGGGGTCCAGTTGGAGCTAGAAAAGCCCCTGGGACAGTGAGCCGACACAGAAACTGGACCTAAGAAGGACAAAACTGTGCGAGGCACACGTCTAGCTACCTGCAGGTAGCAGGTATTTTTTTGTTACTTTCTCGCCATGACCTGAAAGGAACTGGAGAGAGGTGACCCCCCTGGACCACACGAGCCAAGGTGATTCTATGGGAACCCCCGTGAGGAAGGAATCCCGACTCTGCAGCAGCAGCAGCAGCAGCAGATTCGACTGCACCTCCTCCTCCGTGGTGTCTACTGGGAGCAGCGGCGGCGTGCGCAGCCCCTCGAGCCCCCTACCCAGAGCTGATTTCTAATAAAGGCCTTTTCAAAGGAGCTGGTCTCCTGGCCAATTTATAACAAATTGGGGGCTCGCCGGGACGTGACCACGCCTGAAGAGGACCGAGGACGGGACGGCCAACCGCCCTTTGGATCTCCAGGACAGCTGGTCACACCGGACCCAAGGAAGACAGCCTGGGATCGGACAGCTCGGAGGAGCACTGGTAAAGTATAGCCGGTGGCAGGAGTGGAGACGAGCGAATGGTGTGTGTGTGAGATGAAGACCAGCAGCTCGGATCTTCGAAGCGAGTGTGGACCTCTTAATACCGCGGTTCCAGTATCCCGCGAGGGAACTGGCCGGGAACGGAGGGAAGCGAAAGGAGAACGGTGTGAAAGAGGCGTCTCCAGGGGCATAGGCGCCCCACTCCGGGCGTGCGGAGGTAATTTAGAGGGTGAGTGGCACGTCACAGGGTGTATGATTGTAGGATAGGCCCGCCTCCATTCTAGAATCTACGGAGGCAGGCTGCTCAGGCTGATCCAAGCGTGCGGAAAGCCTAGAGCTGTGTGTGTAGCACGCACCACACTGGCTGAGGTTACGGCCTGGGGTGTCCACGGGTTGGGATATGGCTGGGGTAGCTGGCAGGGTGTGGGGAGTGAGAGAGGGTACTGGCCGAGTTACAGCCCGGGGTGTCCAGGCGAGGAAGGGGTGCTGGCTGACAGTCAGGGCAGTCTGAGCACTGGCTTGGGACACCGGCTGGGGTAACTACCGGGGTACAGGAGTGGGCACACTGGTTGGGGGTACCTAGAAGTGAGAGGTATGCATTCCGAGTGCGGAGAGCCTACAGGGCCGGGGGTCTTTTGAGTATACCGCCTGGGTGTAGGATGAATGAAAGTTAGGGAAGTCCCAAAGTGCGAGGGATTTAACGATAGGGAGAGTGAGTGAGTCGCACACTGTATGTCCGAGTCCTGGCTGTAGGTGGTGACTGGAACTCTGGGCCCAGGTTGACCGGCCATTTATGGAAACTCGATAGATATACAGGAAAGGAAGAGGGGTGCTGGCTGGGGTAGTGACTGAATCTCTAAGTGTGAGATATCAGGCTACCGACAGGGCACTCTGAGCACTGGCAGGAGTGGTGCCACTGGGGCCACTGACAGGTGTTCGTAGAGTGAGTGAAGATTACCTAGTGAGAATGGGAGCATACATAAATAAGCAAAAACCGCCTGAGGAGGAAAAGGGGAAGATAAAGAACATTCCCCCAGATAGTCCATTAGGACAAATGTTAGAACTATGGGATACTGATGAGGCCACTAAAAATTTGAGCAAAGTTAAAATGATTCATTATTGTATTGAGGTTTGGCCCACTTTAAATTTACCTGGAAAATGGCCGTGGTGTGGAACTAAGGACCCCTGGATGTGCTCGCAATTAAACCAGTATCTGAAATCCCGAGGGGACTCAGATACTGAGCAGATCCTTTATGCTGCCTGCTGGCAGAGACACAGAACTGAAAGTGAAACAGCTAAGATTTGTAAGCTACAAGAGGGAAACAGGAAAAATGAAAAAGAGAAAAGGGAGGAAAGCAGTCACCATTGGGACCCTCTTGATTATTTGCCCCCTCCTCCAGTTTACCCTGGGATACCCCAAACTGTCCCTGCTAACCCTCCAGCTTTACCTGTGAACCCCTCCCCATCTCTCCAAACCATGATCCCTATTCCTTCTTCAGCTTGCTCCCCAACAGGATTACCCCCTACAGCTCCACCCTCTCTACCACCTCAGTCTAACCCGACTATCTCGAGTACTAACCCCTTCTACTCTTCAACTCTATCCTCGACCTCTCCTAACACTGGCCTAGTCTCCTCCCCTTCACCATCTACTGTTCCTGCACTCCCACACAACTGGGAGCTGGACTTGCCAGCCAATAATATAGAAACCCCAAAAGGACCCTACTGTGGCACCAGGTCAAGAACAAAGCTCTTCCCCCTAAGGAAAGTCCCGATAAGTGGGGCAGCTGGGGATGCACCTCTGACAGCTTCAGAAGTTGGGGGCTTTAAGAAAGAGCTGGGAGGCCTGGTTGGGGACCTGGTGGGGGTGGCTGGCTGGGTGGATCGGTTCCTGAATCCTAATGTTTGCACCAGGAGTGAGATGAACTCTATTTTGGGTGCCTTGTTCAGCCCCAAGGAGATGGCCATGGTCCATGTCGCGGGAATGCGAGTCTGGGAACAGGGGAGCAGGTTTGGGCCCCGGGCAGGGGATGGGCTCCCGCGGGCGGATCCAGGGTGGGATCCGGGTGGAAAAGGGGAAGGGCAGAATGTGGGAGACTGTGGAACCCTGGTGGTGAGGGGCATCGGAGGGTCTGTTCCCTGGGGTGGCAGCACCAGGCTGGCCTTTGATGGGACCCAGGGGGAATGGGACCCCAGCCACCTAGTTAAGCAGGTTGGAGGAGATTTTTGGTTACGTGGATCCCGACAGTCCCGAGGACCAGGTGCTGTTAAAGGTGCAGTTCCTTGCTGGATCCTGGCCTGATATCAGGAAAAAGCTAGAAATTAGTAACCCATGCTGCTGTCTGGACCCAAGAAAAAGAGTGAAGCAATATCCTATTTCTGTGGAAGGTAAAAAAAGGGCTGACACCAATTATAAATCATCTACTAACTGAAGGAGTATTAGAACCCTGTATGTCCCCCCATAACACCCCCATTTTGGCAGTGAAAAAGACAGAAAATAAATTTAGGCTTGTGCAAGACTTAAGAGAGGTAAATAAAAGGACAATTACAAGGTACCCAGTGGTACCAAACCCCTACACCCTTCTAAGCAGAATCCCTAGAGAACACAGCTGGTTCACTGTGGTAGACCTGAAAGATGCTTTTTGGGCCTGCCCCTTAGCTAAGGAAAGCCGAAATTGGTTTGCCTTTGAGTGGGAGTGCCCCAAAAGTCAGAGAAAGCAGCAGCTAAGGTGGACCCGCCTTCCCCAAGGCTTTACTGAGAGCCCAAATCTGTTTGGACAAGCTCTGGAAGAGCTGCTAAGGCAATTCATCCCTGGAGATAACGTACAAATCCTACAGTACGTAGATGACCTCCTAATATCAGGGGAGGAGCAAGATAAAGTAAGGGGAGCCAGCATTAAACTCCTGAATTTCCTAGGGGAAAAAGGCCTTAAGGTATCTAAAAACAAATTACAGTTTGTAGAAGTACAGGTAACATATCTTGGACACCTCATTGGGGAAGGGTATAAGAAACTAAGCCCTGAGAGAATCTCAGGTATACTGTCCATCTCGGCTCCAACCACAAAAAGAGATGTAAGAAAGCTATTGGGACTATTTGGCTATTGTAAATTATGGATAGAAAAATACTCACAAAGTGTCAAATTTCTATATGAAAAACTGGTCCAACCTGAACCTGTAAAATGGACAGTTGAGAATGAAGAACAGTTAGAAAATTTAAAAGCCAAATTATCCTCAGCCCCAGTTCTTAGTCTTCCTGACCTTAAGAAGGGCTTTGACTTATTCATAAATGCAGAAGAGGGAATAGCCTATGGGGTGTTAACCCAAGAGTGGGGGGGACACAAAAACCCTGTTGCATACCTTTCTAAGCTCCTGGACCCAGTTGCAAGGGTCAGCTTGTCTTCAAGCTGTGGCAGCCACAGCAGTCCTTGTAGAAGAAGCACAAAAGCTGACACTACAAGGAAAAATCATTGCACACACCCCCCATGATCTCAGAGCAGTGTTGAGTCAAAAAGCCCAACAATGGTTAACAGACTCAAGGATCCTAAAATATGAGGTGATTCTGACAAATGCTGAAAATCTAGAATTAATCACATCCAAAAGCTTAAATCCTGCACAATTCCTCTCAGGGGAGCCCATACCCGCTCTGGAACATAATTGCTTGGAAGTCATGGACCTGCAAACAAAAGTAAGGGAGGACCTTGAGGATATACCCCTGCCATATGGGAGGGTGTTTTTCATTGATGGATCATCTAAAATGGTGGAAGGAAAGAGAATATCAGGCTATGCAATAGTCGAGAGTATCAACAAACAGAGTTTGAAAGTTTTAAAGAAAGAAAAATTGCCCTCGAGCTGGTCCGCTCAGTGCTGTGAGGTCTATGCTCTTAAAAGGGGATTAGACCTGTTAGAACAAGATCAAGGTACAATTTACACTGACTCACGGTATGCCTTTGGAATTGTGCACACATTTGGAAAAATTTGGGAAGAAAGAGGCTACCTAAATTCCAAGGGAAAAGATTTGATACATGAAGAACTAATTAAGTTGGTATTAAAATCCCTTATGAAACCCAGGGAAATTGCAGTAGTGCATGTCAAGGGACATCAAAAAGGGGATACCTTTGAAGGAAGAGGCAATCGAGCAGCTGACCAAGCTGCCAAGTTAGCAGCCCAAAACCCGGGGGAGCCGATAAAGATTTTGACTGTGACTGATTTGCCAGCTGACAAAGAAAAAGAACCAATATATGATGAACATGAGTTGAGAGAAATAAAGAGGTTAGGGCTGCACCAAGGGAAGCAAGGGGAATGGTTAACCCCAGATAGACGAAAGTTTTTAAATAAAGCCCTAGCTTGAAAAATGCTAACAGAAATACACAGTCTGACCCACTGGGGCACCCAAGGGTTATGTGATCATTTCTTAAGAGAATATTTATGTATTGGAGTATATAATCTGGCCAAAGCAGTTACTGAAGGATGCCTTATATGCCAAAAGGTGAATCAGAAAGCAATGAGGAAGAGTACCTCAGGAGGAAGACAAACAGCATTAAGACCCTTTCAAAATATACAAATAGATTTTACTGAAATGCCTTCAGTACAAGGTTACAAGTATCTACTTGTTATAGTTGATCATTTAACCCATTGGGTGGAAGCTTTTCCTACAAAGAAGGAAACGGCACAAGTGGTAAAAATATATTATTGGAACACATCATCCCCCGGTATGGGCTAGTGAATAATATTGATTCAGACCGAGGTCCTCATTTTGTGGCCAAAATTCTACATGATGTCATTAAAGCCTTAGGAATCAGGTGGCGGTTGCATACACCCTGGCATCCCCAAAGTTCAGGGAGAGTTGAGAGGATGAATAAAACCCTCAAAAATGTATTAACTAAATTGATAACCGAAACAGGAATGAATTGGCTCAAGTGTCTGCCCCTGGCCCTTCTGCGAATCCGGGTCCGACCAAGATCTGACATAGGGGCTTCACCATATGAGATGATGTTTGGACTCCCCTTCTTACTGACCCCCTATAGCACTGGGGATTATTTAGAAGGAGAGGCCGCTACCCAAGAATATGTAAAAACAATTGGAAAGACATTGGCAGATCTTAAAAGAAGAGGGTATCTTCCTCAAACCTCTCCCTTGGACACTGACATGCACCAAATAAAACCAGGAGACTGGGTTTTAATTAAGTCCTGGAATACCACCCCACTAACCCCTAAATTCGAAGGCCCGTTCCAAGTTCTGCTCACTACTCATACTGCAGTGCGAACCCAGGAAAAGGGCTGGACCCACATCACTAGAGTGAAAGGACCATTACCACCCCCGAGTGATCCCTCTGACCCCAACAAGGGGTCAGATCCCTCTGACCCTGAAACCCCAACAAGAGTTCCCTCTGAGTGGACTGCCACTCGAGATCCAGACACCCTCAAAGTAACTCTCAGGAAACAACCAAAAACCAGTTAAAGCCAATAAGGGACAATAACAGTTATTACAAGCTGTCGTTACCATTGTTAAAAATCCACATTGTTATAAGAGGTTAAAAAGTGTTAATATAAAAGTGTAAAATAATGGTTAAATCCGATGTTATAAATTGTTATAATGAGTCACAATGTGTTAATGTAAAAGTTACATTAAAAAAAAAAGTTTAATTTAAAAATTAAATCTCTCATAGGGCACACCTAACTAACTAAAACTAAGAAAAAGGTGGAAGGTGGGAATAAACAAGGGAGAACTCCACAAATCCAGCCTAAGAACTCCCCGACCCAAGAGGCAAGACCAGGTGAGACCAAAGAGAACCCTCAGAGCGAGATGGGGGCAGGTTCATACTGGACTCTTGGAGGGACTAATAGTAGTCCTATTGATATGATGAGGAGAAAGAACCCCCCGACCCAAGAGGCAAGGCCAGGTGAGACCAAAGGACCCACAAATAGAATGGTTCATACTGGACTCTTGGAGGGACTGATAGTAGTCCTATTGATAAGCAAGTTTACAGATGGGGCTTGTTCCAAATGCTGTCATTCAGTTTGTGATGGGGAGAATCTACAATCCCTTATGAGAGTTCACACCCATGTGAATCCCACATGTTTTGACATGACCCAATTATTCACCTGTCAAAAAGAGGAAAAACAATATTGGATTGCAAAAAAAGCTGCCACATTTAAGCAGTGCCTGACTGGGGAGTGCCCTATCAGAGAGTGGTTCTGTTTTAAAGAGTTAAGAAATACAGAGGGAGTAGCAGATCTGATAAAAGAAAAACCACTGGTGGTGAAAAAGAATGAAATAGATGAAATAGATGAACCCCTTGGGAAAAGTCTATTTGTTGATCTGGTAGAGGGAATCAGCCATAAACTAAATATAACAAACTGCTGGATATGTAAAAGCACACAAATGTGTGATGTATGGCCTTGGGAAGGGACAAGCTTATCACCCCTAGACATCCTGAGATGGAAGTTAATAACGGGGAAAAAGTATAAAACTTTCCTAGGAAGAATGGCTTGTAAAAGGTACCTACTGATCAAAGAGTTAAAACAAAAATGGATCCCCAGGGAACCTGAAAAATATTGGTCTATTGGGAAAAAAGAATCAGGGTGCGTCTGTAATAAAAGTTATGGTCTACATGAGTGCACTAATAAAGGGACCAATCTTTTTTGGGGAATCAGAGAAATTTCAAAATATTGGGAACACCCCTGTGACACACAAAACACATCCTGGAAAGCCCCAAAACACCTCTTTTGGATTTGTGATGACAAAACCTACACCCATCTCCCAGGAGACTGGGCGGGTAGCTGCACCATAGGAATCATCAAACCAGCCTCCTCCCTCCTCCCACGAGAATCAGGAAACCATTTAGGCATACCCTTATATGAAAATATAAAAAGAAAATACCGAAAGAGGAGGAGGGGCAGCACACAAACATGGAAGAGTAAAATATGGACACCAAAAGAAATAGTAAAAACATATAGGCCAGCAACTTGGACACAAGATAGATCATGGAGGTGCCGAACTCCAATTTACATGTTGAATAAAATTATCAGATTACATGCAGTATTAAAAAGAATATCAAACAAAACAGCCCTTGCCCTTGATCATATCAGTAACCAATTGGCACAGACAAGAGCAGTAGTGTATCAAATCAAACTAGCAGTCGATTATGAAAGTAAGGTAATAAAAAATATTTCCAAAGAAATACAAAAAATTGCATATGTAAGTACCCAGGAATGGAAGCCCTTAATTAATATGGACTGGTGGGACAACTTCTGGTCCTTTGAAGGGACCTGGTAGGAAAAAGTAGTGTTCATTGCAATAAGTGCCTTTGTCAGTCTCCTACTTCTCCCCTGCATACTTCCCTGTCTAATTTGAACTATAGCCACTACTGTTCCAGCTAGTCTCCAAATCCCTAAAGTAAGGATTCAGAAACCTACAAATACAATTAGATTAGAACCCCAAGAAGAAGAACTAAGCACAGCAAAAAGAATTTACAACCAACACCAGGAATTAAAACAGATTTATTCCCTTGAATCAGACATGGCCAATTGATGCGGGCAAAAGCCCGATCAAAGAAATAGAGGGGGGATTGAAAGAAATAGCCCCAGGTTATGCACTCCTAAGTTGTACTGTTATACTGGTTTGCTGTAAAATTAAAGTTGCACTGTTACTTGCCTGTTTTAAACTGTTCATGTTGAATCTGTACCCTGAATTTCTGCTCGTTATGTCCAAGTTCTGTACCCTTTCTCCCTAAATTCTGAGTTTTCCCCTCTCCATCGGGTAAAAAGCCCGCTGCCGCTTCCTGTTGTCCCCCCTGCTGCTTCCTGCTGCTCCCTGCTGCCTGCCGTCGAGCTGTGGACACCGCCCAGTATGGAGATGAGGGAACTCCCATGGTGCCTGGCTGCGGCCGGGGGTCCAGTTGGAGCTAGAAAAGCCCCTGGGACAGCGAGCCGACACAGAAACTGGACCTAAGAAGGAAAAAGCTGTGCGAGGCACACGTCTAGCTACCTGCAGGTAGCAGGTATTTTTTTGTTACTTTCTCGCCATGACCTGAAAGGAACTGGAGAGAGGTGACCCCCCTGGACCACACCAGCCAAAGTGATTCTATGGAAACCCCCGTGAGGAAGGAATCCCGACTCTGCAGCAGCAGCAGCAGCAGCAGCAGATTCGATTGCACCTCCTCATCCGTGGTGTTCACTGGGAGCAGCGGCGGCGTGCGCAGCCCCTCGAGCCCCCTACCCAGAGCTGATTTCTAATAAAGGCCTTTTCAAAGGAGCTGGTCTCCTAGCCCATTTATAACATTTGCCAACAGGAATTCTGGACAAAGAAAGTCGACAAAGCCAACGAGACAAGGAAACAGGGCCAGCACTGGGTGAAACCACGAGCACAACCTCTACCGCATTAAACTCCCCCTGGTTTCACACCAACCCGAGCCCAAGCCAGCTTTTTATACTTTTTCTGGCTGGGTTTACGTGAGTCCGAGATTTCTGTAAGTTCTTTTGTCTCTCGGAGCCTTGGTTTCGGTGAATGTTGAAATCTCTGAGGGCAGGATCTTTTTTGAAAAGGTTTCCTGGGTGGAGGGAGTTCCCGGGCAGTTCGGATGGCCCCGATAAGATACTATCTTGGAGCCATCAAGCTTCATCAATGGCCTGATTGTCCTCGTCCTGGTCATTCTCCACCTTCTATTGCGATTGTAATTTCTTTATCCTCTTCTCTGGAGACGGGGAAGGTTCTTGCAAAATTTTCCAAGCCCTCTGTCCTGCTTGGGGGGGCTTGTTGGTTTAGTTTCTGATTTGTACTGACTACAAAAATATAAACTATCATTCACTATAATAACAACATTATGAAAACATGAATTATCAATCACCACAATATCAGTTGTTAATCACTGGGTCTTATGGAGACCCATCAACAGTGAGAGCCCATCTCCTCTCGGTTGCACCCTTCTTTCTTCAGCTAATATTGTTTCCTTGGGTGCTGGCAGCAATGTCACAATCTTAAAGGTGGCTTCGGGTATGACTTTAAAGGTATGACTTTCAAGGCGCTTGTGAGTTTGATTTTAAGGTTGCAGTTGGATATGACATACATGATCTTATAAAATTTATTTACAATAAAACCAGATTATTTACAACATTTATCAAACTTGCATTGCAGTCCAATAAAGCATAAGTGTTACAAGTAGTGGAATAGAAATAAGGCACAAACCATTTTTGGGGTTTCGGATCTTTCCTTTTGCTTCTTTTCCCTCATGGAATTTTGGCCCATAGGTTGCTACATCTATACTTAACAGAGACAAAATATGTTGCCCTGGGAAGGGAGTGGCTGGCTACTCTCTTACCTGAGATTTTCTCTGGGAGAGGCAGAGATACTTGGGGAATTGGGCTGAGAAGAGAAGGGGCTGGGGCAGCTATTAGCTTTCTTGCTCTCTCAGCATTCAGAGGGGAAGGACTGCACTGCAAAGATGCTGTGGGAAGAATTCACCACCGCTGCGGAGTTCTCTCTGCTGCTGCCTTCTGCAGCAAGTGGAGCTCTGCTCGTAAGAGCGGCCATTGTGCTGGGACCTTATTAACACCCCACCTCACCAAACAAAAGAACTTTCACCATCTGCTCCAGTTCCTCAAGGGAAAATCCCAGGATCTCGACCCCTTTCCCCTCCCAGGCAGCCTTTCCCTTGCCCTGCTGGGAAGCCAGGCTGTCCCTGTCCCGCCCCCGCCGAGTTTTTTTGCCACTGCTCTGAGGTTTCTTTGCTACACTGCAGCCCTGCACCCCTTGCCTGCTGGACACCCCTGCAGTTTTGGCTACAGCTGTGGGGATTCTGATTCATCTCATCTACCACTCTGGGACTTCAATCATACCTGCTTTCCCAGCTTGCTATTCTGAGGTTCATACTACAGCTTCTTTTGCTATCCAAAGGGGGCATGGGGATCAGCTGCCTTTGGGGCTTCCTAAAGGAGACCCCTCCTCCATCTCTTCCTGGCAGCTGTGTCCACCATCATCACCTGGAGAACGATGGCCGGGCCCGCACCACAGCGCCCCCTGCAGCCGTGGAGGAGTCATCGCACCCGCCCTGCCGTGCTGGGGAGCCGCCAGCGCCCCTGCCGGCCGTGACTGTAACTGCACCAAAGGGTTGCTTGAACAGCGGGAAAGAGACTGGGTTTTGTTTGGGTTTTCTGTGCTGGTTTGTTGTTGTCACTGTAATAAATGCTGTGTATAATTCAGTTTTATTGTAAATATGTTTATGGAATAATGTAATAAATTCACACTGTGCCTTTAAATCAAAACCCCCGCACCCGTCTCAGAAACCACATACCTCAAGCCATGCCTCGAGCCACCATCCAAGATTGTATCATCACTGCTGGCATCCAAGGAAAAGAAATTAACAAGAGAAAGAATAGAAGGATGCACCTGGATGGAGATCTGTGTTCAGCTTCATAGGCCTACCAACGACCCGACCCACCGCTTAACCACTGATATTCATCTTATCCATACTATCTAGACGGTGAATCCCAATACCTGATTCCAGTCAATCTATTCATGGACTGTTCCCTTCTCAGAAATTCATTCAGCCAACCAGCAGCCAAAAATCAAGACTACATGAGTATGTATTCTAAGAGGAAATGGCAAAACAGACTGAGATCATGTACTGTGTAGCAAAACACTGTACAAAAGTGGGATGCTCAGTGCACATGTCATGAATGGTGGGTGATACGGTGCGATAGAAGCCATATCTTGTGTTCACCCAGTGGCGACCCCAGGCTCGACACTGACCTTGATTGTGGCATTCCTCAGTTGTTCTGCTCAATTTTTCAATAAAAAATTCTTTTTATTGATAATTTGGCTGATTCCATTTATAACATTACCATTGTTGTTGTTTGCCTCATTATACATACACACATTAATAAAGAACTGTTATTCCTTTCTCATATGTTTGCCTGAAAGCCCCTACTTTCAAAATTATAATAATTCAGAGGAAAAGGGGTCATGTTTTCCATTCCAAGGGAGGCTCCGCCTTCCTCAGCAGACACTGGTCTTTCAAACCAAGACAACTATGCAAAGGAGAAAAGAAATCACACAGTCAGTGAATATTTTGCTGAGGCTATTTCTTCCCTTTTTGAGAAAGCAGACCTAAAATAATTTAAATATTTAAAAATTTTAAATATTAAAAATACTTTAAAAAGCTTTGATTCCTGAAGGCTTAAAAAATGTCTTGAATCCAATAAATCTCCAAAACAACTTTAAAAAAGTCATTTTAAGATACTGTGATTTTACTTCCTTCGCTCCAATTCTATATATTACTTCATGGGTCAGTGGAAGGTTTTAGAGGACATAACACCTAATTCAATATCCTTGTCTAAACCATCTCTGCATATACGAAATCAATAAGAAAACCACAAAAGTTTCCAGAAATAAGCAAATAAACTAATTACAGTGCTTCTGCTTTAATTAGCACTAAGTATTTTCCAGAAACCGATTCATCACTGTTGCCCTAACAGCACCCCTTTAAGTTCAGAAGGTTACTTTGTGCAGATTATGCAGAATCCAAGCCAAGAACAAAGGTTTTCAATCATGTTGCTGGACATCTCCAGCTATAAGATAATAGGAGTTTTATGTCACAGTACTAAATCCTAACACATAGTCCAATGAGCATTTGTGTCAAATTGCAGGATGATATTTAGGTTAGACAGCATGTAATTGTAGATACTCTTGGAGGAGAAAGCAAGGATTTCAGGAACCTGAGGTGACTAACATATAAGTGCAAGGAAGAATGTGTTATAAGGGAAATAGTCAGCCACAGACAAGCTTGGAGAGATGCATTTCTCCCATAATCTGTTTGCTTCACTATATATATGAGAGCAAACATGAGTGAGGGAACAAGAGGCAAAGATAAATTGTGCCAGAGTAGCTTGGCTTTTCACTCTCCTGCACCTTGATGTGCAGAGATGGAATTATTGGGTGCACATGCAATGTGATTGATTCCACAATGCCTTCAGGCCAAGGAGGCAAAAGCACAAAGCTGTGAAGCTGGAGAAAGATGGGAAGACACTTTAGGGAATAGCTGCACACAGGCATCTTATTTAATTCTTCAGATCACAATAGTTTGTCGATGTTACCTTACCAGTTATTGTTGAGCAACTCAGGCCCAAAATACATCCAAAGGAGGAATTTTCATGTACATAATAATTTAAACCTATTTTGCATGACTCAAAATGGAACACTAAAGCATGAAACAGAAGAGGCAACTTCCCTCATACTCCTGAAGGTATGTTAAAAATAAGTGGGTGAATCCAAACTCAGCAGGTACATCTGCAAGTCCTGTGTCAAAGCCAAACATAAAGGAAAATCCAGTCTAAGGAAATGAAGTTTTATAAATGGCTGGCATCGCTAAGCACTTATGAAAAATATCTCAAGATTTTGACACATCTCTGCTCTCTCTCCTACTAGACTGCTTATGAATCCAAGCTTCTTAGATCAACAGCTAAAGATGCCAGGACCAAAACAGCCCAACCCGGGGCATTTCAGTGTCTGCACCTCTGCCCCATCTAATCCTTACATCCAAGCAGCATTGGGACTCCAATCAGAGAAAGAGTTTCAGACCTTCCCACCTCCTTCTCCTGTTGATGGAAGCAAGGAATCAGTCATAGCCATGTTTTCTATTTTTTCCTCAGAAAAATCAGAAGATTAAGATTTTCAAAACCAACCCAAAACTTTCTTCAGCTCTTCGCTTGCAAAGCAGATTCCACATGCTGTGCTGTACTGTACTGAAGCACAATGTAAGCATTTTCAGGGTGTCAGAATTTCCCCAGCACAAAAATGCTGAGTTTTTAGTTGCTCTCCTGGCAACTCACTTTCAGATCAGATGGGTTTTTTTCTGTTCAAAGAAGCACATTTTCACAAACACGGAGTTGTCTTGTTTAGTTGGGGCAGTGGAAAACAGCTTATGTGCAGATATTCTGTGTCAAGATCAACAGCATATTTTTCTGAATACTGATTTAAAATAATTAATCTGAATCTTTTCTATTAACATTAATGAATACTATTCATTTAAATACTCTGTGAAGAGAAGAGGGAATGGACATTATCAGTGTATGAATAGTCAGCAAGTCTTACAAATTGCAGAAGCCCTGAGGAAAATTCATATTCTAAATGAGTCAGTGTGTGATTGAAAGTGACACATCAGGGAAGCATATTCCATTTTATGCTGTTTATGATGGATTATACTTTGCCAGTGAGTCTGTGTTTTCATTGTTAGCAAGTATGCATCTGCTGCTTCAGGACTCCAATACCAGCTTCAATTACTGTAAAATTAAGATATTTATGTCTGTTATGCCAATACAAGAGGGGAAAAGGATAATATAGGTGAGTTCATATCTCAGTTAAATCAGAGGTATGGGCTTTTAAAAGGCAAAAATTTCTTTTATTAACACAAATATTACACACATATCAAAATCCTGTGTATCTTTGGTTATGGTAGAGGCTAGATACTAGGGGTACAATAAAATGTATTTATTCTGCTAATTTGGGTGTCAGACTGCCATTAATAAAAGGAATAACACCTTGAAACAAAGACAGGTCATGTCTTCTCAGTTTTGGAGCCACCATCATTTTTGCAGTCCTAGTCTTGAAGAGCACTCATGAGAAATCAAGCAGGGCTGTGCCTTGTCCACATATAGGCTTGAGTATATGGAAGATCTTTTTCCCCCTCTTTAACTCCAAGTCTCTGCTAGATTTTACTAGTTGGTGAAATAAGAGACAGTCCTGCATTAAAACATGTGTCTAATCTGCACAATTCCCATCTGAGCTTAATGTCACCCAGACTTAGCTTCCCACTCCTTCCACTGCTCTTCTTTATTTCAGCCTCATCACACCCACACCGTCAAAGACCCAAAGGACACCATCCTTAAACAAGTAGGAGAACAGGGAACAAACATCCACTCATCACCTCTGAATCTTTCCTTCAGACTCATTGATATTCCAGCTATCTATGGTCAGTATCTTCACATCCTGATTTAGTAAAAAGCAAACACTGCTTGTTAATGAGCTCACTCTGTATAGATTGTTCTTTGAAGTCTACATGATAAAACCTCAAACCCTGAATGAGGCATCATAGATGTATGAAAACAGTATATCCCATTTAGCAACCTCATGGAAAATTCCTTACATCTCTTTTGCTTCCTCAAAATGACATTTAACACACATTCAAACACACATTTCAGAATGATACATCAAGTTCATATATTATCCCTTACTGAAATCTTTCCCAGAAGAAGGTGGAAAAATCCTGGAATTATATATACACTACTATTAATATCATTATCAGTACCAGTAGGGTCACTGTAACTGTCAGTACACACGGCACACAGTTTGCTAAACTGTATGATTGAAGAAACCTTGCAGAGAAACTGCTAGAAAAGAAAAGCTAAACTTGGGAAGAGAACATGACCTGAGTTGTCATTTAGCGCATTAGAAAGTTGATGCAGGTAAGTTCAGAAAAGAGATTATTCAGTTTTCTGACTCACCAGCACATCATAATAGAGTCATATATTTACTGCCCTCATTAAAAAAAGATCTCTTCAAGTGTTTAGAAATACTTTGACTTCCTTTGCGTTCACCATGATATTGGTTTTGTTTTCTCTCCTCAACTTCAAATACTACTAACTATCTTTAAGTACTTCTATTGGCAGGAATAACTATATATCATGGATTGAGCCTGTCAACAAGGACCTCTAAAATCAGAGATCTGATCAAGAATGAGGATTCTTGAGAAATTTCTCTCTTAAGATTTAAACAAGATATGTGTTGAGCATTTCATATGCTCATCGGTACCTAATGTAGTCAGGAGCACATCCAGCATGTTTCCCACAGAATCTCTATTATCTCACTGGAATTCAGCTCATTTCTGCTGTCTCTTCCTCTCTACTGCTACTTCAGAAAACCAGTGAATAAATCATTAATAGGAACTATTTTCCTAAGACAAACTGATAAGGGCAGAAGTATGAGAATGCAAATGTCACTCCTGAAGAGCTTTTAGGAGATATGCTCATCCAAGAGCTACCTAAATCTCAGGTTTGGCTGGTTTCCTGAGATTCGGGTGGTTTAGAGTCCTTTGCCCTCTGAAAAGCCCCAAGCCAGACGCAGGAACAAAACAGAGTCTTCAGATGTTCTGTTTTCAAGGTTGTTCATGTAGTTTATTATTTCTTATCTTTTCATGCACTCTGAGCCCGGCCAAGGTCTTTCCAGCTCGGGCATGAGGTGAAGACTCCTCCTCCGATGGAGGCTCATCATCTTTTATACCAATCATTACATGTCTATTATTTACAATTATACACCAATATCTACATTCTATATTAAACAGGTCATTTCTACACTAAACAGGTCATTTCTACACTGACCCAATCTCCTTGAACTACTTTGTGCCACTGTCACCACAGAAGATGGAGGTGAAGAACTCAGGGCACCACCCAGAATCCTCCATCTTGTCCCCATTCACCCCTATTCTAAAAACCCAAATGTGACAAACTACACTATTCTCTATCACACCTTTGTGGCTTGTAATTCCTCTCTCAGTGTTGGATGTTTTTCCCATGGACTAAAGTCAAAGCCAGCATCTTCCTGGGCTCTGTGCCAGGGACTGTAACCCCCCTGTACAGATCCCAGACCCCCCTGTACAGATTTCAAACCCCCCTGTACAGATATCAAACCCTGTTGTTCAGGTCTCTGACTGCCCAGGGTATCCAAAGGAATGCCCTGGACTCCCACACCTAAACAGAATGCTAAGAGACCTTGAGCTTCTTTCAAACAACACTGTCAGCAGATTTACAGAGAAGCAATCCATACAAAGCCCTTGAGATGAGCTCCAGAGATGAAATTATTAAAGCTCATATGCTAGTGCTGAAAAACATGTGAGAAGACACGTATCTTCTCTGCAACAGGCAGAGTTCTACACATTTATTAGTGAGTTTAAAAAAGCTCTCTGGCAGCTGTGCAGGTGTTGCAAATTTCATAAAATATGGCTTCTTAGCTAATCCTACTGCTGTGAACTATGGCACAGTGGCTGAGCTAGTGAATGTTTCCACGAGAATACTGGAAAGGAAAACAGTGCAAAAACTTTGGAGTCCTTAATGGATGAAAATAAATAATGTACAGCCTGTATCAATCAGCAATCAGACTCCCAGACCTGCAGCTCCCAGAAATGTGGTTAGAAAGGGGATATACCTTCTAGGAACATAACTGTGTAATGGTAGCAAGAGATTGGCAAATGTGATTTCTCAGAGAAGGTACTAAATTTTTCCCAAGAACTGGCAAATATACAAGGAAGTGCTGAGTGCTGAAGTTGCTTGAATTGCTTTCTACATTTATCTAATGACTTAAAACTTTTTTTCAGAATTTAGGTTGTGTGCTTTAAGCAGACTTCAAAATACTTGCTGTGAGGTATATATGGTAATCACACCTGTTTCATAGGTTTAACCTTTAATTTGTGACTATTGAGTTTGACTCCATAGTAACATTATGGGACAGTGGGTTATTGTTTGGTTTGGTTTTGACTCTAAGTGGTCACAAATTACCTTATTTTAGTCATTATCTTCAGAGATTATCATAAAAAGTGGTTTTTAAGGGACAGAGAATTATTACAGGCCAAAATGATTCACTGTTCATTTGAGAGAGAGACAGAGAAACAGAAATGGAAACAGAGAGAGGGAGAATGCAGATTACACTGCACTTTCATTTTGGGGGAATGTGTATTAGCACAAGAAAATGGCTCATTTTCTTCTGTGCCATCCAGTCTTTGGTTAAGGAATCATACCATGTACCACAAATGTGAGTCTGCAAAAAAATAATTTAGAGGACTTAGCTATGAATACAGTATAAAGGGTTTTATTGTTAAGTTTAACAGAGTTTGCACAACTTCAGAAAAGTTTTGTTTTAGAATGTATCTTTCTCGTAGTTTGATAGGAGTTTCTAGGACAGCTATAGCCTCTGCCTAGAGACTTTCTTTTATTGGTTCTTCCTTGTCTCATCTCCTCTGTCATGCATAATTTCCCTCTTGTCCATCATAGAATCCTTATCTTTAGGGTCCAAAAGTTCTAGCCACTAGTTTAGCTGGACTCTTCTCAGGCCACCCCCGAACCTGTGCTGGATTTGTTAGAATTTAAGTGACTTAGTTTGGCATGATGTATTTGGATTGTTTTATTGGATTGTGTGATTTTGTACCCACCCCAAAATATGTAGTACAAAATTGCCCTCCACCCCAGGCTCGTGGTCTCTCTCCGGAGGCGCCAGCCTGGAGGCTGGGGGGTTCCCCTGACCCCCTTCCCCCCCAAATAAAGCCGCTGTTCCCTGGAAGCCTCAAGAGAGTCCCCTCTTTTTTGCATCCCAGCCATAGCAGCGTGAGCCAACTGCCTGAGCAGAGACCCCACAAAAGTGTATTGCTGGAACGTGCCCGAGCAGCCGGGAGGCGCAGGCTGACCACCGAGCCGGGCCAGAGCCAGGCACGAGCTCCAGCACACAAACATGTTGTTTACGTTGGAGATTAACATCTCAGCCATCTCTCCATTCTGAATGTTGGTTTTTTTTTTACCATAAACAGAAATACAGCAATTAGGAAATTTCCAACATTTTTTTCCAAACTGCCAAGCCAGAATCCCTTGATCTTAAAGGACACTGGATGATGAAAGACTATGGAGTAAGAAAGATCAGGACAATGTACCCTGGCCTTAAAAGGGTCCAACATAAAAATCAGCAACAAACGATCTCTACATCTTTTCAGAGAGTAAACCATTCTACCTATTACCTCAAGTCCACAGAATAACAATGACTTTCTGGTTTCCTTTGTTACTCTCACACCTTCTAAAATTCATTTAATTTCCATATATAATTTCCATCATAATTCCCTCTTCCTTGTGTCATAACCCATATAAACTTGATCAAAAACTCAGAAAAAGATACAAAAGAAGAACTTGTTTGTGACCTTAGAAGACACAGAAAATTACAGTGTCTGTGGTTTCTTCCTTTTTACATTTGCTGGCTATACTTATTTGTAGTAAGGAAGATATCTAACATTAGATTTTGGAGGAAGTTGTATTTTTCTAATCTTCATGTTTTATTTTCCATTACAGGAGACCAGGCACTTTTGAGGTGCTGCATACAATAGTCCTGTAAAAATCAAGGTTCTTTAAGAGGAACATATGGGTTTCAAGGAAGAAGCAGATAAATGATACTTCCAAGCAACTAATTCAATCAAAATCCACAGAGGCCTGAAAATGAGCATCTAAAATTTGAATGGCATATGAGGCTACTGAGGTAGCATCTTTATAACGTCATTGCCCTGTTCCCCTTTGAGCTGAAATAAGAGTGGGGGAAAGGAAGTGGCACATTTTGATAGATTTTTTAATATTGCGTTAGCAACTACCCTTTTCATTCAGCATTTTTCTTTCAAATTATTAATATTGATTTTTTTTACACATAACCCAGTACAACAATCACATGTGGAGGGCTTTGTTCATAATCACAATGACTTCTGTATTGTACTAGAGAAGATGAATATTGATATCACTGCCTTGAGAATTTATAATGTAATAAAACACTCTGCTGTGCAGCACACATTCCCACTGTCATTGTTCACCAGCCTCACTCAGTTTGAACAATGCCTGTTGGAATACTTCAGTGATTTTCTTACTAGCAAAAGAAATTTTTACAGGGACAACATCACTCTGTAAGCATGTGTTTTTCTCTTTTATGACATATGAACAGGGACATGAATAATTCTCTGCAGAATTAATTTTTAGCTTTGCAGCATGCTGCAGACTAATATCACAGTAAATAGAGAACTATGTGGGAAAAGCCATTAAGCAACATGATTCTGGGATGTTTTCTGTGCTTTCTGAGGTTTACAAGTCATAAGTGTTGGCTTTAATTACAATATTTAAGTTCAAAAGAGACAAATACCTGAAGCAACTTTAGGAGATTATTACTTTGTATAATTAATAATATTATTATTACTTATATAGCAACCAATTAGTTGCTTATTACAATACTGATGACAGAGGTAAGCAGTAAACAGCAACTAAATCCTCTGATTTTATGAATAATGATCATTCAACCATATACAAAAAAAATTAAAAATCAACAGGTGTACAAGCAAGTTTTGCATTTTCTTGATCAAATGATGTGACTCATTGTTTGTGGATGGTGAAGAATGTTGTGGATGTTAATCAGCTGCTCTCCAGGAAAACCGTGGACAGAAAGGGAGGCATAATCTAGAAGCATTTTTTCCAAATGGGCAAACCAGCATTCTCACAGAAAATGGTGAGCTGGACATGAGAGGCACAAGGAAGAGGAAAGACTCTCTAATTTTCTCATTCAGTCCAATCTCATGCAGGAAACAGAGCAAGAGAAGTTTTGGATTTATTGGCTAACAAAAATGTGGAGATCCCAACTTATAACTATACATCATGGTGTGAAGGAACCCCAGAATTTTTCATCTTCCAGTCTGAAAATGTTGGTTCCTCTCCTACATTTCCTTTTTTTTTTTCCCAGATCTTGGGCAATTGGAGTCCCAGATGTTTAATACTAGATTATTTTTTTCCATTGTTCAGAGGTACTGTATGTCTTGGGTTACAATGTAAGATCTAAGCAAAAGTGTATTCTATTACCATGTACATAAGATGTTAAAATAGGTGGGGCAGTGTTCTTTATCTTCTCCATGACTCAGCCCTGGTAACACCCTCTGGGGAAGCAGCAGCCACTTTGTGGGGGGCCATCTCCATAACAGGTCATCAAGGTCTCACTGCATGACTCATATAATTACATCATCCCATTTTGATATGGGATGCCCCATCCCAAGAGGAAAAACTGAACATTCCCCAACTGAACCCATCTATAATCTGAGCGTTGGAACACCATGGTGGCACTACCACTGGATTCTCAGAGGACAAGAGCTTGATAACCACCATTGGACCTCTAGAGAGGGACCAGAACTTTCTCCAGGATCACCACTTTGACAAAACCACATCCATCACTCCAACAGGACTGTAGCCACCATTTAATAGGACTGTTACCACCACCCTGACCACTAGGGTGTCAGGTCATGTTCTGACTTTGTCAGTTTAAGCCAGTGTTTCTGTACTATTACCTTTATTTTAATTTTCCTATTAAATTTTAGTTCTGACCTGGACTCTCCCATTGGTTTGCTTTCAAACTAGTACACTGTAGCAGAAAAAGAGAATGAAGAGGTAAAAGTCAGTTGTTTTGGATAAACCATTCATGAAGCTGCCTTCTTAAATATGGACTACCCTTCCTCGTACCAGTGTAAACCATTCCACTTGCTTGACTTAAGCAATGATCAGCCCCAGAGTAACATCAGGTCCATGGTCTTGTAATACTACATTTCCAAATCTGTAATCACTGAAAAACACAACAGATTATGCTGTTCAAGCAGTTCTTGCCCTAAAACATCTCAGTTTATTAGAGATCTCAATTTATTAGGTCTTTCTTATATTATGTGCAAGAACAGGTAAATTGTATGATTATTAGCAATTTCTATTGCACTTAGGTCTGCCTTGCTCAGTTTATAACTGTTGGCCCCAAGGGCTGCATCAGCTCTGTCCTATTACAGATGCAGTGAAAGCACTCTCACAGCTCCAACTGCCCATTCCTTCTGCATTCTGGACTGCTAGAGGAACTTCCATGGGACACCCTCACCACATCAAGAGGGAAGATGCCCTATAGCTTTCTCAAGTGTCTACATACATGGTTATCTGAATGACAGCTCTGAACTAATGCTGAAAATGTAAAAAAATATTTACGTCAGAATATTATGTTTCAAATTAATCACAATATCATTAACACTATTACAGATGCAATTTAGATTATGGGAGGTTTTGAATGAGAGTTATGAATCTTCCTTGTAATTCGAGGCGCAGGGGGTTTTGGGGTGGATAGAGGTTCATTGATCAAGAAATTAATATTTTGGTCCAGCTGTACTCCCAAGTAATGCAGGTAAAACATTTCCCTACTGAAAAACAAACAAAAAACACCATAAACCCCCAAAACTTTTACTAATTACCATACATTTCTGTACTAAATCCGAGTACACAAAAGTAAACTTTTCATTTCTCTTTTAAATATGCTTCATGGATCCTATACAATACATCTCACATTTTCTAATAAGGAAAATACAGGGTTTAATGTTAATGGTAAGGTTTTATCCCTCAGTATTATGCTCTGAAAATGTATACCTGAAAAATGTATGTCAATACATGTAAATGTTTATGTGAACAACCCTTATTAGATAATTGTTTTCTCTCATTATCATGATTGAGTCCAACTCATCAGTGAAAACTAATTTCTATTTTTTTTCAGCAAAAGTTAAAGGACAAATTGGTTTCTTGTCAGTCACCATGATATTTATTTTTAACAATGCAGATTGGAAAATTATGGTAATAACAAAAGACAAATTTTTATGAAAACCTAGAAAAAGCATTTTTAATGAAAAGCCACAGATTTATTTAATGGAAAACTGAGACAGAAGCTTCTTGCAATCTGATTCTTCCATGAACTGTTTCCATTTGTTTCATGAAAAATATTTTACAAGCTAAATACCAAAGGGAAAATAAATGAGTTCATGTCTATTGTTTAGTTGTAACTGCAAAGATCATTTATACAGATGTTATTTCTTTTCACTTGCCTAACAAGCAAGGGCTTACCTTCTTAATAGCTTGTGGAGTCTTTTTTCTTTTCTTTTTAAAGGTCAAACACAAATAAAATTGTACATTCAGTTACTCATCAGTACTCTTCTACAGCATCTTAAGTACAACTAACAAGCCTTTTTTTTTTTTAACTTGGAAAAAAACATATTATAGACATTATTTTAAAATTAACTCTTAACTACTATTACTGCCTACTGTTCCCCCAAAAAATCTCTCTTTTCAACATAAACAATGGTTCAGTATGATGGCATTTTGGCTGCTCCATACCTAAGGAATTGTAAATTCACCCTTTCTAGCCTCTTATTCTGGATAAAGCACTGGGCATCCTCAGTCCAGAGGATGTGCCCAGGATAGACTGGCAGAATGCAGTATTTTCAGACTTCCTATGGAAAGAAGAATTTTCAGTATAAAAGGGGGTGTTATGGGAAGGTCGTCACTAAGTGTGACAGATTACAGGTGTGTCTTTTTTTCCTGTAAATTTCCTTTATAGACACCACTGTTGACATTGCCTTTCCCAAGCTTCATAAAAGAGATGAAGACATAAAATGTCTGAATTTTATCTCCCTGTATATCTTCATGTTTTCACAAACATTTTCCTCTAGTTTTATAAGCCAAGGCAGCAGAAAGAAACCTTATATTCAGCATGAACTCCCATGAGTCTCCATAAAGATTAAGGATGTGCTGAGAGGAGCTCTTATTCAGTAGTTCTGTATTTATTATTCCACTTTGTCAAATTTCAGGAAAAGATTGTAATCATTCAAAAAACTAAATTGAAATTATTTTAAATTCCTCACACACACAAAAGATATACATTGTAATTCTGGAGGCTTATCAAAGCATGACATGACAAACCAAGCATAGGGGAAGATGTAAAGAATAATGCCTGGTAGATTATCCTGTTCAGTGATGGAAATAATTCCATTTTACAGTTAATGCTATATAGTTTTCTATATGCATTTTGGGATTATAACCACACTGCAGGCAGTAAAAGTATACACTATCTCTTTCTTCCTCCAAATGCTTAGTAAAATAACAAGTTCAAATATGTTCACAGGTATTTGTGTTTCTAATTGGATTCCTTCTAGGCCACCAACTCAGAACTACACAATTGAGATGCCTGCAGCAGCCCCGTCACGGGTATAATATATTGTGTAAATAGCTCAAATCTCCAATAGCTGGGAGTTCAATAAAGAGCTGAATCACATAATAGGTTCCACAAACAGGAGCCTTCATTTGATAAAGGTGAAAAGGTTAATCCTCCAATTTCCAAATTGTTCTTCCTTTTGAAACACTAGAGGATAAGTGATTTGGATGAGGACAGAAGGGAGCAGGTCAATTTTTTTCTTTTTCTTTCGTATTAATCTAGGTATTGGTTCTAAAATACCTTAAATAAATGTAACAATATAAATTGCAGATGATTGTATGCAACACTCACAGTAAATAATACCAGATTACAACAGACAGTGGATATAAAATGGACTAGAATGAGACAAAATATACTGCTGCAGTTAAAAAAAATGCAGTACAGTGAGGAGGCTCTGAAATCAAAAGTCCTTTAATAGCATTATGTTGTTTGAACAGCTAAAATGGATTATGATCTCTGTGGGTAGGTGTGTACTTTAGCATCTCACATTGTGTCAAAGAATATAAAAATTCAAGAAGCAACTGCCAGCAAGAGAAAACCTTCAAATAGATTTTCTCTGCTGGCCAAATTACCATTTATATTTTCCACTTTACAAAGAAATACAAAGCTGTGGGTTTGTATTAGAATAGATTTTTATTAATTTCAAGATAACTAGTTAGCTAGATAAATAGATTACAGTAGATAAACACAAAAAAATTATGTGCATGCCCATGCCTTAGTTGCATCAAAGGTCAAAAAAAAGCTATTATGTGAGACCTCTAAGAGTTATAATTTCAAAAGTTAGTTAAGATTTTCTGTCAAATAGTTTTGTGTTTGCCATAGGAAGTGGCACTATCTGTAGGTGTGTCTTGGTTTGAAAGACAGGGGCAAGACTTCCCTAGGAAAAGGAGATTCAAATCCCCTCCCTCCAAATTATTGTAATTTAGGAAATTAAAGGGGGGTTCAGGCAGAGGTATGGGGATAGGAATAACAGTTCTTTACTAGCATGTATAACAAGGCAAACAAACAACAACTACAGCATTAATAGTAAACAGAACCAGGAATCCTCGAGGGGCTTTGTTTTACAAAGCCTGGGCGGGGCAGTCTGATAATCCTGGACTCCTAGCGCACCAGGCTCGAACGGTGGAAAATCCCAGGCTGGTGGATGCAATGTATCAGCAGCTCAGTTGGTGGCAGCTGGAATGGCAGGGATGTCCCGGCAGGGCAGGGGGTGCGGGGCCAGAGAGCAGCAAAAGCCTCCAAGCAGCGCCGAGGAAAGGGCGGCGGCGGGACAGGGCCGGCCCAGCTCCAGCAGGGCAGGAGGAGGCAGCTCAGAGTTCTGGGGCACACGAGCAGATGGTGGGAGATTCCTCAGGACCAGACCCGGTGGGACAATGAACTCCTCCCACAGCAAGCAGCAGCCTCCCGTCCTCTCTATGATGCTGAGAGAAAGAGAGAGCAGCTGCCCCCAGCCCTGCCCTTTACCTGCCCCAAAACTCGTGTTATCTCCCCCTCCCGACTTTTGGCCACCTCTTTGTTCTGGTCAAGCACCCATAGGCACCCAGTAGTTAGTCTCTTAGCAACTTTATGGGGAAAAATTCTCTAAGTAAAAAGGAAGAAACCTAACCTCCAACAAGGTGTTATGCTGATTATGGTGTGTTTTAAATGCATATTATAAAGTTGGCTTTTCACAAATATTAAGGTGAATAACTTTGCTGTAAGGATGTGGCTTTTATTTCTGCTGTCAGTGGCGCTTGGACATGGTAGTGGGATAGCTGATATATGGTTATGCTTGTACCTGGATGGCCTGTTTGGTTGGGATAACATCCAGTGAACATACGATGAGGACCCTGCTGCTGACACGCTGACCATTAACACGGACTGTCTGTGGAAAGTATGGACCAAGGCCCAAGCTGGAGGGGACAGAGAAGACACAGCCAAGAAACATGCATGCTCTGAAAAGGCAGACCCGAGGAGGGGCCTTGCTAAACAGTTCCAGGAATATGGAAACTAGCTTATGGAAAAGTTTGTGTGTGCATGAAGATTTATGCATGTGCATCAAAGTGATACATTAGAAAGGGTATTAAAAGAAGGCCTCTGAAATAGCAGGTTGTGCACTTGGCTGAATGCCAAGTCACCTGGCCTGGCCAGGCCATACTTTGTTTTTCTCTATGTCTTAATTGTCTTATTTCTTTATTAAACCTTCTTCTTAAAATTTACCAGGAAAGTGAACTTCATTTTTCACATGGTAGTAGTTATAAGTCTCTCAGACCTCTGTTAAATAGAGCTTCCTCAGATGTTTCATGTTAAAGCAATCCCCTGATTTGCCATTTGGGAGGACTAGTGTGAGATAGTTCATAGCATCTCAGAAATCTAAGTTTAGTTTCACTGACCTTCTCAAAACAGAAACAGGACACAGAGGGACAGAGGGGTAAGGTGGGCAACATAAAAGATAAGGGAGGAGATAATTTAGAATCAAGATTTACGGATCCTTCAGTGTCACTCCCTGACCATTGCTGCTAGCAAGGAGCTACCTCCTTTCCAGCCAATAGCAGAAGCTACCAGCCTATATAACACTAAGTAGAAGTAGATGTAGTCAGCCTGGCTTACCAGGTCTTCCTCTATGTTGTCTTGGTTTTGAAAGACAGGTATCTGCCAGGGAAAGCTGGAGTTTCCCTTAGAATAGAGAATGTAAACCCCTCACCCCCGCCAAATTATAATTTTGCAATTAAGGGTTTCCAGGCCAAGATTTGGGAATAGGAAAAACAGTTCTTTACTAGGAATATCAACAATACAAATGTAGTAGTAAAACAAACAAACAAACAAACAACAATCCTAGAAACCCTGACAGAGTCAGAGCTACAGCCTGACACCCTGTTGGTCAGGGTGTTGGAAGCAGTCCAAAAGTGAGTCCTCCTGGAGTGGCAGATCTGGTTCTGTTGGAGTAGAGATGATCCTGAGAGAAAAGGGTCCAGTGACAGTGAGAAGGGTCCAGTCTTCCTCCAGGAATCTGGTGGAACCAGATCCCTCGTGTTGCTGCGTCTCAGTTTTCATTTAGGTAGGAATGGTTGGCTCCTCCCACTAGGTGGAACATCTCACAATGGGATGATGGAATGTGGATGATTGCTTGTGGATGATGGCTTGGTGAGCCTTAATGGCCCATCAGCAGAAAATGTCCCCCTGGAGGGAGGATGGGTGTTGAAAGAGAAAAGAAACACTGCCCTGTTGCCACGCTTTGCGCCTGCCATGTTAAACAAGGTAGTTTACAATATGTGACCTTGTTTACTAGAAAGAGTGCCTGGGAACAGAATTTCCCAAAAACAAAACATGGCAAGCACAAAGCATGGCAACATCTCACCCTTTCAGTTTATATAAAAGGAAAAGAAAAAAAGAAAAATGCAGATTTTTGTATCTGCTTGTGGAGAGGTTTTCGAGTGATGACTCGCAGATTTCTCCACTTGTTGGCTTTCATTCTGGTCACTGTTTCCAAGTTGCTTGTTGGCCAATTTGCAGGGACTGCTTTTTCCCCTTTTTTTTTTTTTTTTAAGCATGTTGTCTGCCACACGGGCAGAATTTGTGACCAGCTGCCAATTCATCTTGTCGGGTGAGATGCTGTGCCATTCAATGCATTGGCCCTTATTACGATTCATCCCGATCCGTCCCCCAAAACCCAGCCAAGACATCCCGCCCCCAGAGGTGAATAAAAGTTCCTGTGGGATGTGAGCAAAACCACAGGCAGGAGTCCCTCTGAGTCCGTAAAATCACGGGTCGCTCGCTGTTGAAGCAGTGCTTTGTTCCCTCCATGCATCAGGCCTTGAAGACAGGTCTCTGGAGGGATGGCATCAGGGAGGTGCAGGATACACAACTCGGGATGTTCACCAGGCCAGGACTGCTGTGCAGGGACTCAGGGTGCTCGGCCAGCATGAAGCAAGCATCCCAGCGCCACCAGTTCCCAGTCCTGAAAACAAAGGGCTGCAAAGGCACATGTTGAACGATCTCTGGAGTTCCCTCTGGTAATTGAGAGAAAGCAGCAAGTCCCTCTCAGCCTGCTTTCTGAACATCACAGAAGCAGACAGAGAGAACTGTGTTGCACTCCGGGCACCTGCTATTTTGGCCGTTGTAATGCCAACAGGGCCAAAAGAACTCTCTGTGATTCCCAAAGAGTGGTCCTCGACACCCCATTGTCTCGTTCCCCAAGCCGTATGTTTCACTCTGCTCCAGGAAAACCTCAGCCCCCTGGAGCGCGCGGTGACACAGCATGAGGACGAGGTATCACGCTGCGCTGGGGTCGTGCAAAGGGGGCTGGCCTCGGGGGGTGCAAAGCTGGTGGTGGTCCAGCTCCCCACCGGATCCGAGCCACGGGGACAGACGCAGGAGGAACCACAGCCCGTGCAATCTCGGTAGTGTTGCTAGGCAACACAGATGCTGAGGGGCGGGCGCATGGCGGAGCAATGACCGGCGGAACCGCCGCCGTGCTTCCGACTCCCTTCACCGAAAGGAGCTGGCGGGGCTTTTTCCACGGTCGCGCCGGTGGGGGAGGGGCCGGCCGTTCCCGGCCCGGTGCAGAGGGACCCTGCACCACCTCCCCGCACGCACAGGCGGGCGGTATTCCCGGCCAGGGAGACCTGGCGGGCTCCGCGGGGCGGGGTGGGTCGGAGCACCCCCGCCCATCTCCTGCGGCGCCCCTGCGGCGGGGCTGCCCCACCTGGCCACATTGCTGGCCATGCACATGCGGCAGGCTCCACACGGGGGTGGGGGGGACGGTGTTCCTGGCTGGGCAGGGCCGGCAGGGGCTGAGGGGCGGGAGGGCAGTGGGGGCAGCCCCCTCCCCCTTTTGCAGCGGCTGCGCAGAGCCACCCCTCCCAGCCGCTCCTCCAGCCGCTCCGGCGCGGGGGGCACCGTGGCCACTTGATTTCGGGCGTTCGCAGAAAACCCGTTCGCTTTCTCCGCCCAAAAAGAAAACTGCGCGTGGTCTCCGCAAGTCGGGCATTTGAAAACAATTGTTTTGCCCGAATCGACATGCGCTGGACACGCAGTCACTCCCATTTGCCTTGTGTCTGCGACAGGAATGTGGGGGATGGGCGACTCCAGTCCCCTCTTTTTCCCGGGCCGTGCTGAGCCCGATCCGCCCCAGTGAGGCTCACGGGGCGGTGCCAAGGTCTCAAGCCCCACCGAGTTCTGCTCACTCCCGCCCATCGTGGGCGGCGGGCTGTCAGGTTTTTGGGACAGGGCAATGCGGGGCGGTGTCCAAGGCGCGCTGCACAGGGGGGTAGCTGGCCGGCTGCCCACGCCTGCGCAAGAAGGAACCGCCGTAGGTGCCGCGATAGGGCTTTCTCCGCAGGGAAGCGCGGCACAGTGGCCGTGGGGCGGGGCGCAACAGTGTCTCGGGACCCCCGACCTCCTCCCCACTCCTGCACGCGGCCGTTCGTGGGGAGGGACACGGAGGGATCAGGGAACGGCGCTTTTGCGGCGCCAGATCCGCAGACTGCCGCTGGTCGCCTTCGCCCATGCCCGGGGGACTCCCACCCTCCCCCCCAGGAGTAGATTCACAGGGGGCAGGGGAAGACAAACCCGGGACTTCTGGAAACGGCTTCGGGAAAATCTCCGAGCTGTTGCTGTTCGCAGTCTCGAAATTTCTGTCCTCTTCGGCTGGACTCGGGATTGAACTGAAAAGAAAATCTTCTCCCAACTTTTCAAAGACTGTCATAGATTTTTCCCAAATTTTAAGCAATTTGGGTAGTTTTTCTAAGTCCTCACACAAGAGAAGTCCCAAGATAGACCACAATGACCTAGACCGCGCTTTTTCAACGCTTGGGATGAATCCCCGTAATTTCTCCCAAATATATAATTCTGCTGGACCCTCGGTGGGGATATCAACTTGCCAACGCTCAAGGTACATTCCCCACATTTGCAACACTAACGTGTCTTCCGGGTCTAGCAACGGGGTCCTTTTTCCAAATTTCATCTCCTTATCAGAGAGAAATAAAAATCCCTTTTTTATTTAAAAAGGGGCAAGGTATTTTATCTTGTTCCTGCGGCTGCAGATCACGTCAGGGTCACCAGATGTCGCTGTGGGACACAATAAACGGAGGCAGGGAGTGATAGCTCTTTCAGAAGGCTGCAGTGAACCCCTCATCAGGAGGAGCCACCGGTTTATTTCTCGGGCTTCTTTTATGCTTTTACAGATGTGCCCACCTTAGAGGTGGGACCTTTGGGAACCATTGGTCAGTTCCAGAGACCACCACGCGAAATCCCTCCTCTGGGAAAATATGTGCAAAACAAGGTAGTTTACATTATGTGACCTTGTTTACTAGAAAGAGTGCCTGGGAACAGAATTTCCCAAAACCAAAACATGGCAGGCATGAAGCGTGGCAACACTGCCCCACCTGGTTTTAACAGTTGGCCCATTATCAGAAGGCACCCACCCCCCTCCTCCCAGAGTTACAAGAGATAAAGAAAAAACATCGCCCCGACTGCTTTCAACAGATGAAATAGAATACACATTTTTGGTTCCATAACCCAAGACATATGTACATGGACCATCATGTGTACTGCAAGGTTTTCTTAGTTATGTATAATTTAATCAATTGTCATCTGCTTTTCATAAAGAAAAGGCTATGCCCTTATTCAAAAACAAGTTCCACAAGAAATGTTTACAAACACGCAAGTGCCGGTTCATCTCAGTAAAACATTTAAGATCTCTTTAAAGGGCAAATGTACTTTCCCCTTATTTACATTCTGGGAAATTGTCTAACCCTGCAGTTGTATCTCTTATACACATAAAAAAAATTACATCCTGCCTGGGCATTTTTGCAGAGAAAGCAAAAGGTGTGACATCTAAGAAACTGAAAACAAGATCTTAATACAAAAAAAGAGTTAGATTTTAGATCCAGACCCTGCCTACACATGGCATGGAGTGGGGAATCACCCTGGCTTTGTCTTGCTGCTCAATGCCTGGAGCAAAGGTTTTGCTCCAGAGTGTACTGAGTTGGGGCTTTGTAAAGAACATCAGTATCTCCAGCAGACGGCACAGCACTGCAGGGCAGTTACATTATGCTCCCTCCACCAGTCCACATTTTCTGAGGAGCACTGAGGAGGAAGGAGAAGGCAAGGATATTTCTTTCAGTCCAGTAGTTTCAACAAATGGTAAGCTGCCTCTCGCATTCATGGTCAGCATTAAAGGGACCATATTTGTGCATGTAAAATTACTTTCACCTATTGAGAAAAAAAACCAAAACAAAACAAAAAACAAACAAACAAAACCAACCCCCCCCCCCCACAACTGTACTTATACCTGCACTTCTGAGATTCCTTAGAATCCAAGGCAGATGGGCTCTGTTAGGATGCTACATGCAATGACATTTCTACTTTAGCTCCATCAGTCCACCCTTGCAAATGTCTCATGCATTTTTTCCTCTGCTTTACTCTGCAGTGTAATACATTCTTTTCTGCCTTCTCTTTTAAAATTCATCTTACTGCTTACTAATCTTCCTAATTAAAAAAAAACAAAACAAGCCATGGTATTCCTTTCTCTGGGAAACCACACAAGTGTGGTTTCCTTCTACTTCAGTTTTCATTCTTCTCTGCACCACCTACATAATCTTTCTGTTCAGTCTCTGATGACACACTGAGCACATGCTGTCTGTCCTGCGGGACCTTGGTCTCACACAGTGAACTGAGCAGAAGGATAGGTAGCATCCAGAACTGCAGGGGAAAGCCTGCTTAGTCCCTGGAGCCCAGGAGGTCTTATGCACAGATTATTCCATTGGACATTGTGTATATCCACATACACAGGAAAAACCTGTGAAGTACTTAGAATACACTTAGGCAAGAAGACTCACCAAACACTGGAATTTCCAAGCTTTTAATAGAGTTCTGCTAGGTACTTGCACAATGACAATCATCTAGGTTAATCATATGGTCAAATATGATTTGTGAGCCCATGTGAGCCCATTTCCTAGAGATGGTGAAAATTGTTGATCCTGAAGGAACCCTTCCTATTTGCAACACTTCAAATCACAGATATGCTAGATGTGCCTCATAAATAGCTGCTTAATATTTTTGAGTTGGGGGGGTGTTAAAGCTAATCTTGCTTTGCTGAAGCATTCCAAAATTGTTTACACCTGTCGAATTGAGGGCAACCTTCCATATCTCCAATAGCTCTAGGTGAGACTGAGAGCTCTGCACATGGTGCACTTTCACCACTAGCACAAAGATTATAGTAGTCTCTCATTAATTTTTTTCCACAGAATTCTAATTCTAGGAATAGATTGGGAGAGTTTTTTTCAGTCCATTAAAAGTTTTTAACATCATGAACTTGATCAAGAAAGAAAAAGTTAATTTCCTAAGGAGTTAAAAATACGATGGAGATACAATTTATTTACTAAATAAAGAAAATATTATGGATTTGGATGTTAAAATGGCTCATTCTTCCATTAGTACAACACTTAAACTTTTAATGTTACTATTGCATTTACTCTGGATTCTGGCATATATAGTAAGAGACCTGAAACCCTTAAAATGACTTGCTGTTGAACAGAGCTGGCTTTTAAAACCATCAAAACTATGTAAATTGCAATGCAATATAAAAAAACTAGGAGAACAGGATGGAAGTGCTGTGGAAAAAAACCTGATGTTGTGCTCCTGCCACCTTGTGGCTCTGTTGCAGAGTCCTAAGAACATAAACTTATTCATTTATATACTTCAATTAAGTTCCAATATTGCCTCTCCTAGTCCCTATCTGTGGCACAGGATTGCCAGTACTAGTTGTGCACACATGAATAGCTCAGATGAAGCATAGCCATGTATCAAAATAAAAACACGATGTATCAGGACAACACACCTGAAAAGAGAGAGATTCTTACTTTGTAGACCTCTTTACTTCTCCTCTGGGCTCCAGCCATGCTTTTCCAAAGGAAAGAAAAATACATTTTGTTACATTTCTAGAAACATAAATATAACAAATATGTACATTTACCTATATATGAAAGTATTTTACTGTATTTTTCTCCTAGAAATGCGTACATTTGTACATATGTGTACCATTCAAAATGTACACGTTTAAATATCTGTGGTTCTTAGTTGGACCTGAAGATGTCAGAAGATAAAGTGCCTGGTCAGCCTTACTTATTTCAATCTCACTTTTTCCTAAGAGAATCAAGATATATGATTACTTTCCCCGCAACTGCTGCTTCCAGGAGCTACCACATCAACTCAATCTGACGTGAATGCAAACCATTTAACTCAATTCAACAAACTACCATGTTTCCCTTCAGATAGATTCAGTCTGAAATGAAATATTGAGCTTGTTTTCCCAACTGGAAAGCAAAACACTGCAACAAAATTGAAACCTAAGCACTGAAAATATCAATTTTGCAGACTTTGGTTTGTTCAGCTCATTGTGGTCACACTTGGTTTACATTAGAAAGCCTTAATCAGATCTAATCAAAAGCCATCAGCTGATCAATTCAGTATGAACAGAAACTGCTGGCTTCCTTCATTTTACCTTGGAGCCCGAACATAGAAACTAGCAATTTTTTCTCTGTGTTGAGAACTTCAAGCCTGACCACATAAGATCAAGGCTTACATAGTTCATCTGCCACCAGTTCCATAGGGCTAATACACACACACCAGAAAGAAATCAGTGTGAGCAGTGGGTGGCTAGGTTCTTGGGGTCCCCTGATGACTTCTTGAAAAGAGGCCATGATATGGGAATTTAACAGACAGTACCCTACAAAGAAGGCCCAATTCCTACTGCAGAGAAGGAGTAAAGTGTTTACCATTCCATCCTGGCCATATCTTATGACAATATATTAAATGTTCTTAATTTTTTTGTGAAAGGACTGGCACATTAGAGTACTGCCAAGACCACTCAGCTATAGGTAGCCCTTTCTCTTTCTGATGGAAAAGGAAAACTATATTTGGAGAGAAAAGATTGAATCAGCATCTTCAGGAGAATATAAATCATAATACCATTCAAGAATTTTTACCTTGGTAAAGAAATTACAGCTGTTCACTGAAAGAACATTGTTGCTGGTTCACTGAATATTCTTTGGTGCCAAGTGGCGCAAATAGTTAGCAACTGTGGCAGTCTCTCATACACAGCTGGGATGAGTGGTTAAAATGGAAATTGAAAAAAACATTTGACTCCTTGACTCTGTACAGGAGTGCTTCACCAACAGTGAAAACAGTCCTAGCACAGGGACTGTACTGACTCATGTGATTGGAAAATACAGATCAAAGACTCTCGTTCCTCCATCATTTTAACAAAGCAGCTACCTGGGACTGGAAGACTTTACTCCCTTTTTATAGCCACCATAACTGACTCAAAGGTATGCTATCCCAAAAAAAGTGACTGTGACATATGGTATCAGCAAACTGCTTTGCACTCAGAAGTGTTCAGTGTGCAAGTGCTTCTCACTTTGATTACCCAGAGCTTTATCAGAGGTAGATGAGCATGTTTACTATATTGTAACTCTCAGCACCAACAGATGATTGTTAATAAAAAACATATTGATGAGTCTTACTTTAAAAGTTTGTCTTGCCCAGGCGAAGAGACTTTTAGAGATTATAAATCTGTATAACTTGTAAAGTTCTTCTGGAGGCCTGCTCAAAGCAGGATGAACTCAGAGCCAGTTGCTTAGTTGACTTATGGACACCTCCAAGGCTGGAGATTTCACAATCTCTTTAGAACATCTGCTCTATTACTTGAATAACCTTATTGGAAAAAAAAACAAAACAAAACAAAAAAACCAAAACCAAAACCAACCAAAACCAACCAAAACCAAAACCACAAACAAACAAAACAACAAACAAACAAAATAAAACAATCTAGTATGTCATAGGAGTTTCCTGTACTGCTCTTTATGCCTTTTATCTCTCAGCCCTTCGCTGTTGAAATGGAATAAAACTCTGGCTCCGTCCTCATTATACTTGCTCATTCACTATCTGAAAGCAGCAATTAAAATCCCCCCATCTCAGCCTTTTGCTAATACAGCGTCCAGTCTTCCTCCAGAAATCCAGATGAGATGTTCTTGTCAAAGCAGTGATTCCTGTAGAAACGTCTTGTAGCTCTTGTCTCCTCTGAGAGTTCAGTGGATAGAAGCTGCTTGTGAGGTCTCAAACCCTGGATTATATCCAGGTGGGAATGCTTGGCTCCTCCCCCTGGGCAGAGCATCTCACAATGGTACGATTTCATCCTATCAGTCATGCAATGGGTCCTTGATGGCCCATTAAACAGAGATAACATCTTCTGGGAAGGCATTGTTGGGCTCGTTAACAGAAGATAAGGAAAACACTGCCCCACCTTGGCTCCAACGGCTCATGGAGATAGAATACATACCTTGGGCACAATTTTATATTGTAACCTAGGACATTAAGTGACTGCTGTAAAATTAATTACACTAAAATTAAGAAATGTGAGGATTAAAATGGTGTCTGTCACATTTATTTCATACTCCTGGTTGAATGCATTGTAAAGGTCTTAATTATACCATCACATATTCTACAGATTTCTACCTCTCTCAGTATGGATTACGAATCATCTCTTGGAACACATCACTGATTTGCAGCAAAAGCACTTGCCCATAACACCTTGATTTGATTTGTCATTGACACTGGCAGATGTAAACTGAAATTGGAATCAAGATGGCCTTCTGAGTAAGACAGCTGAAATTTATCCCACTGAATCACATTTTATCCCTGTCTCTGTCAAAGATTCATCAGCTGATCAGAAAAGCTTTTGAATTACTTTCTCAGGTGTCTACTAATTATGAGTTTCTTATTAAATGACTGGATAAAAATCAAGCTCCAGACAACCTGAAGCTGGCATCCAAGATTGAAACACTTTAGACCTAAAATCATATTGTACCTCAGTTTCCCCCCTGTAAAAAATAAGCTGATATTTTTGCATCTCTAGACATGCAGTATAGTAAATAAATTTATCATAATTCAATAGTAAAGATCACAAGTTATTATTTTGTCTTCAAAGAAGGCTGATTAGAGTAAATATTGTAGTGAAACACACTGTGATATTAATAAAACATTAAATAGCTTCTCACTAAGTAAGCATAATTTTGAAACAATAAAAAATAAACAGAATACCTTAAAGAATATATGTGTAACGGTCTTACTCAGCAGTACGGTTTCACACACAGAGAAAACCTTAATTTTTGTTTCTTTTATGCTCAAGATACTTGATCTTGCAGCAGGTTTCTTTTTACGTAAGAGAGATTAGATTTTTAGCATTTAAATTTCATGTAAACCCCTTCAATCTAATCACTGATTGAACTACAAATACAGGATAATTTTGACAGTGTTGCAATAATCAGCATATTAATATGGTGCTATTACCATCAATTTCAAAACTTCTTTCCTTCAGCTCTAAAACAGGGCAAACTCACAATTGCAGCTTGTCAGTAACACCTCATAACTATAAGGGTTCCAAATAAATAGCTTCATTTGGTTCAGCATTTTTTGTCTCACAAGACTGTTACATTTTAAAGCTCCTATCACTGGGATAGACTACAGATATCAATCAGGAAAAAAAATGAAGTGTATGGCTTTATTTTCATGGATACTTGGCTGTTGCTAAGTGTGTATTTAACCAGACAGAAGTAATCACTCAGATAGAAAGATAATTGCAGTAGGTAAACCAGAGGTAGAAATCTGTATTTATGTGACCGTGTCTATGTTGAGCACTAAGAAAGACTTTGTGGAAAAGGGCATTTTGTGTACTAATAATACTATAAGTTGATTTTTTGAGACTGAATTTTCATCAGCTTATGAAAAAGGCAAAAGACTGTCAAGCTCAAGAATAATTTTTTATATACCAGAACTATATGTGGTGTGCTATTCTGTGGTAGAATCACTTCAATCCAGCTCCCCAAACTGCCTTTTAGTGATACTTTACTTATGATTAAGTCTTTACTCACTTCTTGTACAGACTGTTTAACATTTAAAAGAAAATTTTATTGAAAAGGCTTCTCCTGTGGTTCAGACACTTTTTTCTTTTCTCAGATTACTAATTACTGTAGGGGAAATCCTTCCTACACTGATTACTGAACATTCAAAAGAACAGTGAAGGACTAACCAGAAATATCCATCTCATTCCAAAGCTAATCTAGCCCTATGATCCAAATGTAAACTTTCAGATCAGCTATCACAGGTTCAGCTCTTAAAGCTGTCCTCAATACAACTGATGCATCTTCATGACCACTTATTACCATAAATAACTAAAACAAACTGTTGGATGGAAGATGACCAACTTGCAAAATTTTGTTTTTACTGATGATAGACTGACAAAACGAGAAGAAAATAAAGTGAGGCTTTAGGACTAAAATTGTGAGGGTTTTTTGATAGTAGTTGATGACTTACTACATGGAATAAAACTGTCAACACAAAAAGCTTTTGCTAAAATGGAGGTTCAATTTTTAAATTGTGAAAAAGCAATATTTTCCTACTTCAAGGATCTCTTAGTAAGAAAATCATCAAAACTGAATCCATTTAAAAATTCTGGGGAGAGGATATACCAGTGACTTTCAACAGAGAATCACCTGAGCAAGATAATTCTGTTTTAATAGCCAGACACTAAGGAGGAATGCTAAGCTTGGAAAGAAAAGGTACTGTTGAATTATTAGTGATGAGGAAGATGATCACACTATGTGGAAAGGACGATCCTAAGAGGGGCTGGAAAGTGACCCTTCACAGGCAAGAAGCAGAAGCTTCTGCTTCTTAAAAATTATACTCTAGGAGCAATCCTTCTGACATTTTGGTGCAAGGCTTCTCTGCCCCAAAAATTTAATCAGAGCTGCCCCCAAATTATTCTTCTTTAGTGTATGGGGCAGAGCTATGAGCACATATGTACTTCTGCAGGGGACTTTTATACTCAAAAATGTTTTAAAGTAATTTAGCTAATGATACTTGAAAAATTATCAGTAATATATACAGTTGAAAACACTGGTGGTATCAGTATAGGAAGAAAAACAAATCCTTTGAGTTTAGGGAATATAGGAACACTGAATATTAGGGATGCAGGCTACAGCATTACAGATTAGACTGTGCAGGAAACAGCTTCACTGTGATTATTAGATCTGGATGCATTGCTCACATGAGATGCAAGGTGCTTGGAAATCCCCAGTGGAAGCATTTATAGCTCATTTTGCAGATTCAAGAGACCTTTCTGTGCCTCTTCCAGCCAAGAGTTACTGCAGAAGTGTGGATATCATATGTGTGACTTCCCTGTCCACAGTTACAACACTGGGCACTCAGCAGGGCCTGGCACCTGACTCAAGCTGCCTAATGGAAATGCAGGACCAAGTTCCTCTTTTTGTTCTCTTAAAAGAGACAGGAAGACCTGCAAATGAAAAGCTATGCCATAATTGTCCAAGAGTCCAATGAGCATTTATTGATAAAAAATTTGTCATACAGTCACACCCATAGGGTAATTAATTGCATCTTAATATAGGTCTGTAAGAAAGTAAGGCTGAATAAACAACAAGTAGGAACTATCTTTACCTATTATTTCTAAAAAAAAAAAAAAACAACACTACATGAATGAGTTAGGCAAAAGAAGTCTTAATCAGTACAACAAGATATCTGTTAGACAGCCACACTTGATGAAACCTAGTATATTTCTTCATGGATCAGAACATCTCCATTTGTTTGTTACTGTTCCTCAGTGATCAGTGTCATTTTGAGCATAATTTCTACTGCTGTATTGAAATTTTATAGGACATTTTAAAATTTTATTCTCTCTGCAATATCAAAAAATATCTGCAACCTTTTATTATAAGTAGATTGTCAATGAACAGTTTGATATGAGAGGCAGAGCTCTGACAACAGCCAGATGCTTCTTAATTCTACACTTTTAGTCATTCTAGGATGATCAAAAATTCAACAAACACTAACAAGTAGTTCAGCACTAAAATGTACCTGAAAATCCAAATATTGCCACTTTCTGTCTTCATAAAGATTGGTATAACTTTCCTTGGAAAACCCTTAAAGACAGCTTTTTCCTAGCTTCTCCATTGTTTCCTCAATCTTTGAAGTAGAGCTGGTAAATCTCAAACTATTTTTTTTTTCAGTTCCTGTGAGTATTTGGCTTCTTTTACAGTCAGGAGGTTATACGTGAAAAAAACCCAAAACTTATAAAGAGGAGAAAAACAACTCAAGTAATATTTTCCAAGACTGACAGGGAAAGGGAACATTTGGGTATAGAGAAGGTTAGGGTTTTTTCATAATTTCTGTTCTTAATTTCTTTAGGCCTTCTTAAAAAATAAGTATATATGCATTACATGTCTACTAGATGTCAGTGTTGTTTTAGTTTCAGCACAAGCAAGATTTAAGAAGTGAAAAAATAGTAAGCATATACACCAAGTTAAATAAGGACTTTGAAAAGTACTACACAAATTCACAATACAACTACCTTGCTTCATTTGTTGTTTGCAGTTTTTCTGTTTTCCCTCAGGAATTTAATGCCTATGCTTTTAAATGCGAATTTCAGTCTCTCCCTTCTATATGTAAGCTGTTATTTAATCTTGTAGTTCAAAGTCTTTCACTTTGTCTCTACTACCAAGTTTATGCATAACAGAAGTGAAAGATATGATTAATACTACTATCAAGAGTCTGTACTAATATCTTCTATCCAGAGAAGTCATAGGTTATTTCCAAGCTGATGTCATTTGTAGAAAAAAAAAAGCATTTTTGAAGTCCTGATATGATTGGAAAATTTATAATCTAAAACACATCCTCCATGTTAATATTTTTATTCTATGTGTCCTTTTTTGCCTCCTTCATTTTGTGAAATACTTCAGGACCCCGATGATAGGAATGGCATAAGCAAAAGGTCAGAATTGTCACATAAAAATGAGTACTTCAGAGGTTTACACTTAGAAGAGGTGAATCAAAACCACATATGTGTATTGCCTGTCTAAAGAGACATTATTGCTGTCCTGATACTCATCCACAGTACTTACTTGTGCTATGAAAATTTGCCTTCCACAGCCTTCCCAGCTCAGAAGGCTCTGTAGAGAAGACAAGGCTGTACCAGGGCTGAGGCTCCAGCTCAGTCTGGGAGAGAAGGCTTAGGGCTGAGCTTATAAAGAGCTCATGGAGCCCCAGGTGTGGGTGGAAGCCCCAGGTGAGGCTGGTCAGGGGATTTATGGCTTATTAGTGCACATAAGGCCCTGATAATGGTGAGTCAGAAGGAACACAGGAATGCCAGGCTACAGGTTCTTGATATTTCCAGTACATAAATACAAGCTAAATATTGGCATGATTATCCCACCCTAGAGCAAGACAGGAACAGTAATTTCTAATCAAAGAGACACAGGAAGTACAAAAGACAGTTCTTGATTTCAAGACTAATTCTTCTATAAGCAGCAACTTCTGATTTGTCTATCAAAGGCTGTATCATAGAACCACAGAAACCAGGAGAGGAATAGGTTTAAAGACACCATCTAGCCTATTCATTTGCCCCAAATGCTGTAGAACTGTTGCTATATTATTCCTAATAGCTGATCTGAAAAATCTCAAGTAATGGCTTTATAAAAGGCATAAGCCTATAATACATGCCCTGCTGGAAATTATTAAGGATTTTGTGTAGAGTTTATATCAAAGTCTATTATTTCTTCTACCTTAGAGTCTATTATTTCTTATCCTAACAATCAAGAACACAGAGAACAGATTAATGTTTTTCCTCATCCTTCTGGTTTTCACAACTAATGAATTGCTACCTCTCTAATTTCCTTCCTGATTAAGCAACTCCAGATCCTTCAAGATTTCCTCATAGGTCACATATTTTAGGAGGTGGACTATTCTTGCTGTTCATTTCTAAATTTTCTCCAGTTGTTCTGTATAGTTCATGTAGCATGATGACTGAAAGAAATACTCTTGTTGATGAACACGTGGTAAATATACTAGAAAGTTGACCTTCAAGGCACAACCTGGCATTTGTCTTTATTGTATAGCACCCTTTTCCAGATTTTTTTCTCAAATTTACCAGGAATACTTTGAATTTTAATGCTATCTTCTAGTGTCATTTGTGTCATCTGTAAATTTAAGTCATGCTCCCTTTTTCTTCGTCATGGACACTAATGAAAATGTATTCTCCTCTTCTGGTGAAGAATCACTAATTGAGACTCTGTAACAATAGTTTTCCAACCAGTTTTTCACTCTACAGCAGGTTAATCTAGATAATTTTTCTACAGTTTACTTATGACAATGTCACGTAAGAAAGTGTCGAAAGAAGTAAAATTAAGTATCTTTCCTAGCACAAAACCAAGTTCACCTTCAGAAACTGCGTGACACAATTTGTCCTTAATGAATCTATACTTGTAGGGATTTATAAATTTCTTGTTTCATTATTTGTTTCAGTATATTTTGGTAATAAAAGATAAGAGTCCATAACTCCCTAGGTTCCCTTTGTGATGTGCCTACCCTCCTCCAGACTTTTTTAGTATCATCTGTTTCCTAAAGGTTTACAAAGAGAGCTGTGAATGACTTTAGGGCCACATCAGACTTGCTCTCTCATTTCAAAAGGCTGCCCAAGGCACAAATCAGCTCCTACAAAATCTGCCTATAGACCCTTTTGCCACCATTTGCACTTTCAGGTGTGTGGAGTAGGAGGTGACCCCCTGCATGACTGCCTTGTAGAGCATGTGGTGACATTCCCCTAGATGCTAAATGCCATTGATAGTTGACAGAAGACAAAGGCAACGCTTCCTAAAAAACAGGGCCCTTAAAGCAGTACATGGAGCTTGTTCCTACAGAAGCTGTACACTAGGTATTTTGTGTGTTATTACCTCGTTCCTCTTTGGCTCTTTTCCAACACAGTTGGGTGTGGCCGATCTAGCAGCTGCTGTCAGAAATATCTCATCCACTGTCTTCAAGAAAAAGTTAAATGAAGTCAGTCATCTTCCTTGTTGTATACATTGAGATCACTGAAATACTTTTCCTTCCTGAAAGAAAGGCAGTCTCTGCAGGGCATGAAAACAGCCTGCCATGAGGTAGCATAGGTTAAACCCATATGCCATACTTTTAGATGTCCATTTTCTAGCCTTTTGTTATTGTTTTTGGAGGAGCAGAATAAAGCAAATACATCTTTAGCAACAATAGTGTAAACCAAATTATTGTCACCTATGTAAAAGTCCTTTGAAATGCAAGAACACAAAATTATTGTCATTGTTTTTCCATTCCCAGCAGAGAGGCTAACATACCTACCTGTGCTCTAGAGGGAAGAAAGTAAAAAACCTCTCAAGACAAACTGAGAAACTTGGAGCAAAGGTTGAATTAAAATGAGTGCCTGGAATACTTTCCCAGGAAAAACATTCTCTTCACCAGTTTATCAGCCATGTCTACACTAAGAGCTTCCACAGAGTTGGTCTAGAGGTGTTTCAGCTGCACTTCAGAATGAGACCCAGTGTTTGGGGGTGGGGTGGGTGGGGTTTGAGGAAAAGTAGATATAGAGAAAAAAAACCACGAAGCAAATGTGTTCTAACATGGTTTGGTTCACTCATGACCATCCAGATTTTCAGTTTGGTTTATCAATAGATTAAGATGTCAGCACACACGAGTTCATCTGCTCAGATTCAGATTTTCAATGAAATCTCATCTGTTCTGCATTTAGGAAACACATTTTCTTTATCTGCTTTTAGCTTTTAGTGGTAATGTCCTAATTTACTTCTTGGAACCAAAAAACCAGCTCCATATTAAAAGTGTTAGAATGTCAGTCACAAATGCTGCTTTAAACAGCACTATTTTGATTGTTTTCTGCTTCTCAATATGTCTCCTCTATAAGCAGCATTGGATTTCGTTGAATTCTGGAAATTCTTCAGAAGCCAAATTTCCAGACACAATTTTGACAGTCTTCATAGTCACTGAAATGTTGACAGCAGAGGAACTGGATAGAGTCATAAAATCCTTTAGGTTGGAAAAGACCTCCAAGATCATTGAGTAAACCGAGCATTACCATGTTCACTGCTAACCCATATCCTGGAGTGCCACATTTATGTGTCTTTCAAACACCCCTAGGGATGGTGACTTAAACACTTCCTCTAGTACTTGATTTTTTCTTTCAGTGAAGAACTTTTTCCTAGAATCCAACCTAAATCTCTCCTGGCACAAGTTTTATCCTGGCACTTCTTATCTGGGAAAAGAGCCAAATCCTCTCATGGCTATACCCTCCTGTCAGAGCGTGTGGTGAGAATGTTTCCCCCGAGTCTCCTTTTCTCCAGGCTGTGCGCCCTTATCTCCCTCAGCTGCACCTCACCAGACTTATGCTCCAGAACCTTCTTCAGCTCCGTTGCCCTTCTCTGGACACACTCTAGCCCTTCAATGTCTTTCTTGTAGTGGGGGACCCAAAACTGAATACAAGATTCAAGATGTGGCTTCACCAGTGGCCAGCACAGAGGGACAATCACTGCCCTCTTCCTCCTGCCACACTATCATCGATACAAGCCAGGATCACACTGGGTACCCTGGCCACCTAAGCACTCTTGGGCTCATGATCACCAGCTGTAACCAGCATCCCCCAGGTCCTTTTCCTGCTTTCCAGCCACTCTGTCCCCAGCCTGTGGCACTGCCTGGGGTTGTTGTGACCTAAGGGCAGGATCTGGTAATTGGCCTGGTTGAACCTCAGACCAATGGCCTCAGCCCAGTCTGATCCCTCTGCAGACCCTTCCTGGCCCCCAGCAGATCAACACTCCCACCCAGCTAGGTGTCATCTGCAAAGTGACTGAGGGTGTACTCGATCCCCTCATCCAAATCACTGCTAAAGATATGAAACAGGGTTTTCCCCAATTTTGAGCTCTGGGGGCACCACTTGTGACCAGCAGCCAACTGGATTTATCTCCCTTCACCACCACTCTCTGAGCCTGGCCATCCATCCAGTTTTTAACTCAGTGAAGAATACACCTGTCCAAACCATGAGCAGCCAGTTTGTCTGGGAGAATGCTGTGGGAAATGGTGTCAAAGGCTTTATTACCAGGTAATACGAGTCCAGGTGAGACAGCATCCTGATCCTTTCATTCATTTACTAACCAGGTCACCTTCTCATAGAAAGCCATTGGATTGGTCAGGCAGGACCTGCCTGTCACAAACTGTGCTGGCTGGGTCTGATCTGCTGTTTGTCCTGCACATGCTGTGTGATTGCACTCAAGATGATCCTTCCCCAGCACTGAGGTCAGGCTGACAGGCCTGTAGTTGCCCCTATACTCCTTCCAGCCCTTCCTGTGGATAAATTGTGTATTTGCCAATTTCTATTCAACTGAGACCTTTCTGGGTTAACCAGGACTGTTACTAAATGACTGAAAGTGTCTTGGATAAAAAACTCAGGAAGCCAAGAGGGATGAGATTGAAAAGAGTTTTTCTTTATTGTTTCTGATGAAGAATTTTGGAAAAGAAGGTATGGAAAATGTGGAAAACAGTATGAAAGTAAGAAGTCAGCTCTTACATGGAAATAGTACCGTTCCCCCCCACTGCACAATTCAGGTTTAGGTAGAGGGAACGTGAGTGAGTGTCAGAGTGAACACATCAGCAAATGTACATGTAAGTATGATAAAGTCCTGATCTTCACAACAGAGCTGAGATCAGAAATCTGCTGAGATGCAGAAATTCACTTTCAAGCACTCTTTTAGAATTACCCTTGTTCATTGGGAATCCCCATTCAGTGCATAAAATCAACTGAGAATTGCCAGGATGAATCATAGCAGAGGTTCAACCTGCCCTAGCCAAAACCAGATATGTTCCAGACACCCCGGGCTTAAAATCACTAAAGCAAATATTGCTTTTTAAGTCAAACTTTCATTTGCCCTTACATCTGTATGTATGTATTTTAAGTCCACTCTGTGTAGACCACATTGCTTCATCATAGCTCTAAGACTGCAGTAATAGCAAAGGGATACATTTATTCATAAATATATACAAAATTATTAATTCTTTTTAAATTGTTGCATGTATTTTTCTGGCCAACTTGATTTAGATTTTTTTTTTCTCTTTGTTGGCAAAAGCATGAAGATCTGCAAAAATTAACATAAGCAGATTTCAAGAGATGAAAACATATAATGAGTCAGAATGATCACTGACCAGTAATTCATATACATCACACAGTAAAACAACTACACCCTGGGATGCAAGAAACAGCTGGAATTATAAGAGAACTTAATGGCATGTAGTTATCCAAAGGAAATAATTGTCCTCTCACCACCTTCTCTGTCCATCTGTGATTTTGTGCCCTTAAAAGACAAAAAAAAAATGACTTATTACAGGTGTAGATCCCAAGAAGGAAACAGATTACCAGCCAAAAATGAGATGTAAATGTTTAGGTAATAGCCTTTCTCAAGGGTTTGTTACAAGGGATTTAAAAAACCATCTCACTGTCTTCTCTTCTGCATCACAGTGATCCCCATGGATCCTGCAGAAATTCAGGTTCTGATCGTACAAACAAATTTATTCTACCTTAAACTTTTGAATAGTCCTCTAAGGTTTGCTGAAATTCCTCTTTCACATGAAGCTAAGCACTGTTATCAGGATTTCTATGACCACAGGAAAGTTTCCAAAGCTCATTAAAATATTTTTCAAAGAAGCAGGTTGCTGAGTAGGGCACTAGGAATGAGTGAGACGTAGGACATTTCATGCTGTGTTGAGGAGAACTACACACACACTGAATATTGCTGAAGTACCTCATATTTCATCTGGACATGCTCCTGGAATAAAATAATTTGAAGTGTATTCAAGAAATTAATAGTGAACTAAAAAAAAAGTAGTGGGCACAGGTACCATTATTTTCACTACTTAATTAACTACTACTTAATGCCTCACAAGAAGAGAATAGGTGCACTGTCTTCTGACACATTGAACACAGTTATCACTTCTGTATGCACAGCCACTATAGTGGACCTGTAAACCAGGAGAAAAAAAGGAAAGGCATCACTTTGTCCTTTCTGAGAGCAGAAGACAAGTTTGGGAGCACAATCTTCCCCTCTGGCTGGTAAGAACTTTGAGTAATTTTATATTAACACATGAAGTTTCAGCATGACAGGTGTAAAAGCAAGAGGTTTTAGATTTCCCTTGTAACGTGCCCAAAAGGATTATTAAATCATCCCCACACCAGTGAGATTCTCAGCTTAAAATGACTGCAGGCCACTACAAAAATAAAATTTATTTCTTTAACAGAAACATGAAGAAGTGACACTTGTATAAGACTCCATATTCTTTCAGTTTTGACTGGTTTGTCATCCCAGGACCTGATTTCTAATTTTAAATAAAAGAAATTACTTGAGTACCGAATTTAATTAATTTTAAAAAAATTTAAAAATACAAGATGTGGTTTTCTACTTCAAATAGAGAAATCTGTCTCCATATCATTTCTCTAGCTGTTGAGACACTGGAAAAATCAAAAATGAGTTACAGTTGCATGTGACAAAAATAAGATTACACAAGATTTTCCACTGAATTTAACAGTATGTTTTCACAGTGTCTCTGAGTAAGTGCATGTATCATACCAAGGTGTGTGTGTGTATGTATGTATGTATGTATATATATATATAAACTCTTTGTTCTTAGAAAGAGTTCATATTATCTGTCTTCATATTTGGATCCAGCTTTTTCCAAAGTCACAGTGAAGCATGTGACAGTCTTCAGTAGGTACAACATTATGATATGCATGTAGGAACAGCATGAATAAATCCATTCATTCTCTCCAATCAATCTTTCTTAATATTCACACAAAATAAAACCTGCTATTCTTATGGTACATGTCCCACAGGCTTCAGTATTAAGATCACAAGACATTAGTTAATGTGGGTTTGAATAACCAACTATTTTTAGGAATCTACTCAACTAATGAGTAGCCATTGTTTGTTGTTAATGCCACGTTATACCCTGCAAGAAAATTGGCTTCCTATCCCATCAGTGTTAAATTATATATTCCAGATGATAACACATTTCTTTCTATTTATCTTTATCTTATAGAGTTTCTTAGCAAATCTGTTCCAAAGGAAAAGTCTGGAAAACTCATACTGCTTTTAAAAAATAAGTGGGAGCATGTATGCCAACACAAAGGTTTTATTGTTGTGCTTTTAAATTAAATATCACACGTGTTTGGCATTTAATGGACAAATTACTTTAGTAGCCAACTGCCCAGAAGGAGCTGCGAATCCCCGATTTCCATTGACGTAATTGATTGGAATGAAGCATCTTTTGCTTTCCAAGTCCTTCTAGGTCATCCTACTCCACAAGCTAATCTCTTCACTCTTGTGACCAGTGGCAGGACTCAAAGAAATGGCTGGAGCTGAGTCAGGGAAGGTTTAGGTTGAATATGAGGAAAAAATTCCTCACCCAGAGGGGTGGTTAAGCACTGGAACTGCCTCATCAGGGAAGTGGTCACAGCACCAAACCTAACAAAGTTCCAGAAGCATTTGGACAACGCTGTTGGGCACATGGTGGGATTCTTGGGATAACCTAAACAGAGCCCAATGGACTCAAAGACCCTGAGGGGACCCTTCTAACTCAGAATATTCTATGACAATTTGATTCTAACTTTTGCTGAAATCCAAGTTAGACTTTTCTTTAAAAAATAAGTACTCTTTTCCCCCATGCATGTGCATGTCTCAGAAGTCAGTCAGAATATAGTAATTTTGTTTCATAGAACAAGTGTTGTGGCTAAAACACAGTCCTGTTTTTAAAAATCTGATAAAATTGAGTGGCATTTCCTGTTTGAAAAGGGGGAGCAACAGAACCCTTCAGGAGCATGCAATGCCAGAAACACTCAAGTGGTGCAACTGCTTTCACAGCACAGTGCTCTGAGATGTGTGGTATAGGATAACCCTTGTTTACAGCTCAGAATGTAAGAAAAAAAATTCCCTGCACTCAATACCCATGTGTATTGTCTTACCTATTTCACCAGGCAGTAGGAATGCAACATCAGAGTAGGTCCTTAGTGGCACATCTAAATAAAGGCAGAATGTGTACTTCTGCAAAACTGTGAGGAAATTCCTTTCCTATCCACCCTTTTACGGCTGTGGCATTGCTAGATTATGACAGCAGACAAGTGGGCAGTAAATCAGTCTACTAACTCCAAACAAAGCTGATAATCTGAATACGAGCCCTTTAAGGGCTCAAATATGGTTATCATAATTTGGACTTCTGCATATAAATATCCACAGAAAGTTTTGATGTTTAGACCAAGATAGATGTTCTTGCATTGCACTCTGTAAACAAGAAACTGCAATGACCAGTTAACTGCAATCACTGCCTGCCAAGAAAGCCCTCATTGTGCCAGAAGACATCCAGCCTCTCTCCCTATTTACAGCCTTTGGCAAACAGAGGTCATTTACAGGTACATTTACTCAGATGATTTATTTGAGCCAGCTGTAAATAGAATAGCAAATTGATAAAGTCCATGTAGTAGCTTTCATAAGTGGATTTCAGACTTTTTCTTTACTTTTTAACTGTGGAATCTTAGATACTTACTTGGATTGTGTTACAGTAAATTTATGTATTCATCTTCAACATCATATGTTTTAAGTAAATCAGTTTTGTAAATTCACACCTGAAATATTTTAGAATAACTCTACAAAAACTTTGGAATTCTGTTCATGTTGCTGAAGTTGGTAATCAACACTGGATCTCAATGTCTATATCTATATAAACCCCTGCTTCAAGAGAATGCTGAGATTAGTGCACTTCCTTAATCTATTAATCTATGACTTAGCCTGGGCTCCAGGAATAGGATTCATCTGAAAAAATACATAGTGTCTAGCATGAGTAGACCTGAGCATGTGAGGTAAATGTATACATTTTCTGCATAGTCATGGAGATAAATAGGTCTTTTAGATTATAAGTCATCTCCATCTAAAGTAGAAATCTAAAACAGGCCAGATGAACTGTGTCCAAAAGAGTGTGTTTCTTGCCACTTACAGACCATACAGAGAATCCAATTAACACAGAAACAGATATCAATATCATTAAAGTCCATTACATGAGATTAATCCCTTGTCAACATGCTAAATCTGATAGGAATCAAGCCCAAAGGGACTTCAGAATCACCCTGCTCCTGTACAAAGTCCCAAGTCCAGTAAAATTATTGTCCCTTTTCCATGCATCCAGACCTCCTCGGTTCTAGCTTTCATATGAAATAGTTAAACTCTGCCCTAGGCATCTCCTCTTGGGATTTTTGAAATATCCACTAGCCTGTGTTGGCAAACATCTGGAAATCTGTGAGGTCATCATCTGCTGCAACAGGGCAAATGAATTACTACAGAAATGACTATCAATTGCTTAAACCAGTAAAATTAGGACAGCAGTAAATGTAAAATAAAGCCATCTACCCTATAGTAGGGTATCTGACATAGAGGAGACAAAAATGTATATATCTGGACAAGCTAGTTTTTAGAATTCTTTTTTAAATGTCTGTTTTCTCAAAAATAAAGCATCCAAGTGCCCAGGCAACGTATCTTACGCGCAGACGTCTATGCAATATGATAAATGGTGTGTCTGTAAGTAAATCAATACACATCCTTATACACAAATTAAATACAATCTAAAAAAAGAATGAGTTTGTAAGTTTATGAATAAGTGAAAGTACACAAAGCTAGGCAAATGTAAACTTATCTTGTGTTATATGAATCATTCTTGACATATGACTATAACGGCAGCCTTCGTTAGAAAGGGGAACAGCAAAAACTTCTAAGAAATGAAGTAGGAATGCTTCCTAACGTTCAGTGGTTTGGCATTCTTTGTTTAAGAAGGTGAAGAAGTCATAAACAGAGCCTGCATGCATTTCATGAGTCACTTCAGAAACTAAAATTTTATGCATGACGCTATGTCACTTGGAAAAGAGGATATCTATGTGGAGGGCAAGAAAATACTGGACAAACTTCTTGTTATTAGTTTTGGGCTGTGCTTTATAAATGTTCATCTTTCAAAGGCTGAAATTTCAGAGAAACATGTAACAATACCTGAAAGTTTTCTTTTTATGCTAGAATATAGATACACCCTATAGAAAGGGGTTTTGGGATTTTGGGCAAGAAGTGTGTATGCACGTGTGTTGGTGAGTTGTAATCTTTTCTGGAATCATAAATTAATTTACATATCTATTGAACCTCTGTCTTATTGTTCCTGAAAATCATTCATCGACACATTTACCGTTCTGAGAAGTGCCCGCAGTCATCTGAGGACCTATAGCAAAGACCACCATGGGCTGGGGTGGAGATAGAAGAGATAAATCCATATGCATGTACACACACAATGATTACATTCAACCCCCAAGGACAGACTGAGCAAGGTCTTCACATGTCCTAGGAGGAATGGACTGGTCTTTGTGATCACCTTCCTCATCTCAAACTATCTTCCCTCAGGTTGAGAGGTTTTACAGCTACTGATCTATCTCATCTCTCCCACCTAGACCATCCCTTTCCATCTCACCAGCTCTGCTTTGACAGCAAACTTTCTGGCCAAATGAGTGCTCTTTTCCATGCTGAAAACTGGAAATTCATAGCAATTTATCTTTTTGCAGCATCCAGTGCACAGCAATACATTTGTCTGATGTTTTAAATTATTAGAAGGGACTATGTCCTACTAAGTTGTACTTGTGCTTAGTAGCTGATAGCTACTGCATGGAGCTGAAATGACAGAGGTAGCTGTTCTGGCTGATACCAGATCCTCCTTGTTCTACTTTGCCACCTGTTCTTCCTGCAGGATAAGAGAATGCAGGGAAAAGGAGCACAAGCTAAAAAATGAGGTTATGCAGTGGCTACATTTTGCTGGGCAGAGTGCAGCACTGAAGTGTTGGGTTATTGGGTGTTTTCCTTAGCAAACTTGGACTCAAGAATTCTGCAGTAACATCATAGTTTCAGTATTCACTCAGAGAAGCTTGCAAGCCCTCATAGCTGCACACAAAGAATGTTAAAATATTATCCTAAAACGGAGAATACATGAAGGAAGAAGAAAAAAAATGTTTTACCACTTCTAAGTCAGTATGCTGGCATTTTGCTTCTGACCAAAGCTTTTGCACTTGGAGACATCATATACAATTGGTCAAGAATCCAGCAACATAGGCCTCATGGAAACATTTCTGTTTCAAAAGATTTTCACAAAGTAGGGAGCAGCATTTGCCCTGGTTTCCTGCCACCTCATCTCTTGCTGTGAGCTCTACTCACTGAGGCTTCTGGCCCCAGACTATCACTTCCACTAGGACTGCCTCAGGACCAAACTGTCCTGAATTAAAGTAGGACTTTTAAGCTGCCTTAGCAAAAACTACAGCCGTTCTGGAGGAGCTGGAACCTCAGTCCCTGCCATGCCCCACTATGCAGAGTTTTATTGCGCCTTTGCTGAAGCCAGATATTCTCCTGGGCTTTGCACTTCGTAAGCAAGGATCAACTGCTCCTGTGTGCCAGAGATTCTCTGGGCTGAAATACCTACCCACACTTTGATGACTGCTGGAAGCAGCTACTGATTAGCCCAGACCCCCAACTGCATCACATTTGAGGGATCTCACTTCCACTTCGCTTTTTTGCAGAGAACCCTGTGTGACCAGGTTAGCCATTTTCAGGCTGAGGTAGCTTGAAATACTGCAATATTCACAGAACCAAAACCTCCTACATGGAGATAGATAGATGATAGATAGATAGATAGATAGATAGATAGATAGATAGATAGATAGATTTAAACATAGAAGAAGAGAGAGAGAGAGAGAGAGAGAGAGAGAGACTGCTACACTGTCACACTGTCAGCCAGTTTATTAGGTATGATGGTACTTCCCTGCTCAGAGGTGTTTGCCCAGATATGTTGAGGCAAGCTCTGGTCTGGGGTATTTTAACTTGTTTTCCTGTAGTTCCAGAAATGTAGATTATCCAGATCCTACCATAGCAGACACAAGTGCTTAACCCAACACAGGACTGGCTGTGTGAGGAAGGGTTCTCATCTCACAGTCCTCAGTGCTACCATGTCGTTTTTTAAAGAGACCATGCTGGTACATGCAGCTGTGACTTTTTTCAGTGCAGGGTTTTGCTGCTCTCTTTTGAACAAGATAGACATATTCCTTCATCCCTCCTCCCAATGGAGAAGCAATCTGTTGAGGCTGTGACTCAAAATTAAAGTGATGGTCCCACTGAAGACCACTGCATCTCCTTTGAAGGCCATGTTAGATGTGATGTAATAACATGATTTTTAGGTACATAATTACCAGTTGGTTTCCCAAGACAACCTGATGCTGGCACCACATGCTGTTATACCCTCAAGGCTTGATTATTCTAGTTCTGCCACTGCCACTCAGAGAAGGCTGTGATTAGGAGCCCTAGAGCTCCTCATGGCACTGAAACATCCTGTCCTCTCTACAGCCATGAGCTTCCAGAGTGCCAGCTTGGAAAAAGTAGATCCCACTTTTCCTTTCTTCTAAAAAGCTAAATAGAAGTGTAGTTATAGTGATATTGGTTATGGTGACATTTCCCCTACCTCATGAGTTTCAGCTCCCAGCTATGACTTGAAGTGTGACACTTTCCTGCCTAAAAATCTTTCTCAGACATGTGTTACCTCTCTGAAACCAGCCCTCTCCACTTGTTTATGTGTTTTGTTTTACTTATCTATTCACCCGTTTCTTGAATGCAGAGTGCTTGTATCTAATGAAAATTTGAAGTGATTGTGATTCAGCAAATGAGTTTTTAGATTTGTTGTTGTTCTTACTATTGCTGCTGCTACTCTATTAATAAACTCTATTGATGTTTATTAATACACCTTACTAACTTCTGAAGAGAAAATGCAATTGTGGAACAATTTATAAAGTTATTCAGTTTTCCTAGGAACACACAAGAGCATAGAATACATCTAAACATATAATTTTTCATTCAATATCCCTCATTCTCTCTAACACAAAATAGTTACTACCACATTACCAAACAATCTTTTTTCTTTTATTAATCTCATGTCTCTGTAGTATCAACCAATGTTGTCATTAAGGATATCCTGAGAAGGAAACATTCAACACTGAGAAAAAAGCCCAAAATCTCATGTACTTTATTGAAAGAAAGATCATTGATTGAAGACTGACTTTTTCAGAAATTTTTGAACTTGTGTGGAGCTTGTAGAAGTTCCCCACCCACATTATTCTCTTTGAAGATCTCACAGAGCTGCTCCTTCCATTTCTTGCCATAAAGCTGTCAGCTGAGTGTTTCATGGTGTGATACAGCTCTGTATCTTACAGGAAACTGACCTAAGTCATTTTCCTGTGAGTATAAAAGAAGCAGATAAACTCCATTAACCCTTTCAGTACACATTATATTTACACACTTGTAACCTTGCATGTCTTAGAACAAAGAAAAACAGTCTCAATGGGAAACAGCAGTGGTTGTGGGGAGTGGTTTTTTCTTTATGAACTTTTTGTTCTACTCACTGGGTAATTTATTTATCCACAGAAGATATTTGGGGGTGTTTTCATATTCTTTACAACATTGCTTTTTCTAACAGCTGCAAAACATTTTTCTCATACAAAACCTTAGCATACTCTCTCAGCCTAGAAAATTAACATCTGTTTTTCTTCTTGATGTGGCAGCCTAGTATGTTGTTGAAACAGAGCTGTGCCATGAGTTCAGACCCAGCTCTAAATTATTGACACATGGTAGATATTTTAGATTTAGTTCCTGCTGAAGTCTTCTGCTGGGTGGTTAGAGATGGACAGACTGCAAGAGATTAGGAGCTGTGAATAAAACAATGCAAATTCATAATCTTTATCTAAATTTTCCTAGACATCTAGACAAAGAGAAATTCTGGAGCTGTCAGGATATCTTGCACTATGGAATTATTAATGACTCTTGATGTTCTGCAAATAATGGCTTATCAAAATAGACACTCACTTAGAAGTATCCTAATATTCCACATGGTTAAATTTTGTGGTACAAATAGGAGAAGACAGGGCAGATGTCCTTAGCTTACACCATAATAAGAGGTGAGCAGAGATGATAAGCTCAAGATTCAAACCCCAAAATATGTACCATTAACTTAATCTATCAGAATGTTTTGTCTGCTACCTGTGAGTTCTGCATTCCTTTCCAACAAATCCTTTATCTGTGCTGTATTCTACCTGATCTCTGCTGTTGGAACCACTGAATAACATCAGGTTGGAAGGAAATTCAATTTACAAGACCAACCTTATCTTGCTGCATCTGACCATTGGGCAAAGTGAGTAAACACAACCACCAAAGAGAACACAGATGCAGTTCAGGAAGGATCAGCATGCAAATCATCTTCAAAGGCAAAATAGGTCATATTTCAGGGAAAGGATTTTTGACCTTCCAGTAGCACTCAGGAAAAGCCCCTGCAGATAGCCCCTAAAATATTGCCAACTCTTCTCTTGTGAGGAAACAAGAGGCTTGCCATTCTTTTGCTTTGTATTCAGTCTTACATTCTCATAACTTCTGAACTGCTGTTCTACTTCCCACTCTCTTGTTGAGGATATGTCACCATGTACTTTTGGAATATAATAATAATATTTCAGTAAGTTCAAACAGTTAATGATTATTTTTGAAGCCAGGTGACGCTTGGTCCAATTTCACATATAAATGGGAATTTATATTTCCCCACACATATTTGGGGAAAGGTGGGGACAAGAGAATACACCATTTCTTTCACAGCACTAACCTGGCTTAAGCAAAAACTCCCACAATTGCAACCCTCAGAAATAGAATAAAACTTCTGAAAAAATACATTCCACAGACTTGCGGTTTTCTTCAGCTTAAATGATCAACAATCTATAGAGATGTTCTTCTGATTCCCAAAAATTTAATTCTGACTTTTCAGAAGGAAGTAAGAACTGAAGGATTTGATACCTGGTCTGCCCTTGGGGGCATTTACAAGTGACCCACACATTTTTCTGTGTAACTTGTATAAAAATCATACAACTACTGTTCTGATTAACTCAGGATACTTATTCTCAAATTCCACACAAGGAAGGCACACCATAGTAAGTGGTCTACAGCTACAAGGAGGTTCCACAACAGTGAAGGCAGTTAGAGTCCTCTGTTTTCCCCTTCTCTATAATACAAGTGCAACAGTTGGGAATGAGCGAAAAAATTCTTTTAGTTTTGGGTTGAAGCTTAGGTGTGATCCCAACTAAGACATGTACAGGATGTTTTAGCTTAGTGAGGGACCTAAAGGGTTTGTGAAAGTGCTTTCTCCAAGCTGGAGTCATGTTGTCCCATGCCTACCAAGACCAAGGGTAAAAAAAAAAGCAGTAGAAACATAAAATTTCCCTGCTTAAGGTTACATATATATATTTTTGTGGTCCCAGCTTGAACTAAACACACTTTTGGGGTGATTAACTTCCTCAGTCATATTTTCAATGCCTAATGCAATTGTAGACTATATTATACAGCTGAACAGGAAAGCTCCAATAAGTTCTTCATGAGGAGATATGTGGAAATTCAACTTTTCTGAACTCTGCTACAAAAGCATATTTTGCTATTTCATTTTTCAGTTTGATTTCATTATTCACTTCCCTCTTCTTGCTCCTTTTTCCTCCTGCCAAGCCCAGCAGGGATCTCTCTTTTCCCTGTCCTGTATTGTCCCTTCCTTCCTAGAAACAAAGTGGAAAACCATGGATGATAAACATAATGAAAAATAAAGGACTGCATCACAGTCTGCTAAGAAATTAAAATTACTGAAAGCATGGTTCTCCTTTACGAGTGAAAGGCTATAATAAAGAAAACATCTAGAAACTATGCAGGGTCCAGCTGTAAGCTGAGGACTCTATTAGGAAAAATGACATTGATATATAAATGGAAATATTATTTGATGTCTTTGATGTCTGGATACAATTCAGAGCACTTAAAAGTTGCACAGAGTATTTAGGCATCACAAAACATCTTTTTAATTATATCTGAATTCTATTCAGTCACATTTAGACTTATCCAGGATGCATTAAAATGTGTATTTTATGAGCATAGCCCATTCTGCCACATAAAGTTAATCTGAAAGGCAATTCACATTAATATCCATTCCCTTCTTGTATTAAAAGCTGCTTACTCATTCCAGTTTTCATTGCTTTCTGGGACTGAGTCTTTCCTTTAAAGAAGTAGAAGGAACCTGTTTTACTTAGAGTGCAGCATTTCAAGCAGTTTTCTCCATCAGTGCTGTGTCATTCCAGGACTTGAGCATGGGGACTCTGGAGTTCATGTTCAAATTCTGATGTCCAGCTTTTTCACTGGAACACCCTCCAAGCTGCACTCCACCATCTGCACAACCTACTTATTGTTCTGATATGTTGTCCTGGATTTCTCACTGTCCATTTTGACATGAGCGGAGGAGGACGACAAGGTTTTCCTTAGCCTGCACACCTCCTGGGGCACTGGCTCTAGCTCTAGGTCCTCAGAAAAAAACAAGTCCCAAGTAGTACTGCAGAATGATCCTGCAGAACATCTTGCTTTTGTGGCAGCTTTAGAAAGTAGCATCTCCATTGCAAGAACAAGAAGACGGACAAGAAAGAGAAGGCACTATTCATCAGTTTTAAAGCTGAACTAGAAAAGGAAGATAGATCTGAGCAATCACATTCTGTCTCCTCTTTGGCTCATCAGTACGATTTCACTGTCACAGTAAAGAGTAATGTGGGCAGAATTTTGTTGTCCACATGAAAAATATGTTTTCCTGTAAAAGCAACTCAGTGTTCTTTAAGATCCAGGATTGCACAACTTGAAGTGCCAGAAACTGTGGCAAAGGAATAGAGGAGAATGAGGAGAGAGGATTTTAAAAAGCTTCAAACATCCATCTCAAATGATGTTTTAGACTATGCAGTGTGACAAGAACCGATTAAACCATATAGAACACTTTTTGGCTAACTGAAATGGTAACTTTTAAGGAACTTTTGTTCAAAAATACCTTGTCTAATAAATGTCAAAATTTCCATGAAAGTTTTAAAGAGTACTGAAAATAAAAATTTACAGGCAGCTTTTATTGCAAAGACAAGTTTTAGCAATTTTTGAATTTTCAGTGGAAAAAGCTTCATTAAGGAATAAAACTTACTTCAAAAGGGAGAAGATGAGCCTCAACAGTCCAAAAAAAATTGCAGCTAATTAAAAGAGAAGCTTGTTATGTCTAGATTTTTATTACTTTTTCCAATGCCCCATATTTTAAAGCTCTGCACTTACTCATGAAGAAAATCTATTTGAAAATGGTATTTCTGTCATTAAGCAACTTCAATTAAACCTAGCATTTCTACCTCCTCCACTGTCTATTTTCTAATAGACCCCAAGTTGTGATTTGCTCCTGTCTCTGCTAAGTTATTTTGAGCCATAACCACTATCTCAAGTGATGTTAGTGCTGAGTGTTATGGGTCTGACCAGTGTCATACTCAGCTTAAACTCACCTTGAGTCCCATAAGTTTTTGACGGGAGTCTATTCCCTGTTCACAGAAGAAAGGAAACCTAAGAACCTTTGCCTTGTCATCCAGGAAATTTGTTTCTATGTAAGCTGGACAACTAGAAAGACTCCAGGGTTTTTTTACATTCTTGCAAGGCACTATTGCTTAGGGCCTCAGACTAGCCACTGCAATCATATGAACACAACTGAAAATAAAAAGGGTGTTTACCCTCTCCCTAGAAATTATACTATGCCATACTCAAGTGCAGAACCATGTTGCTAATTGCTGAAAGGTGCAAAACAGAGTTTAGGGAATGAAACCCAGAGGAGCAGAAAGAGAGCTTGGGACAGCCTCAGCAGCACCCTAGACCACAAGAATGCCACCAGAACACCTCACAGCATCTGTGGTCTGGGCGTTTGGAGCTGCTTTTCTGCCTGCCTTCAAACAAATGCAGGTACAGAACCCTAAACAATCTAACCCTAATTAGGCATCAATGCCTAGTTGACAGTTATCCTGCTAAATTATCTGTGCATATTGTTCTTTGCAGCATTAGGATTTTATATGTTGTTTAACCCAAAATCCTCTATCAATCAATGTGGTGTTTTCATGCATTTAAAATAACCTCTTACAAACCTGGTCATTTTGTGAGTGGCAAAATGAACAAAATCTTATTGCCTATAGATTTGTAAAACTGTGATATTTAGTAAGAGTTGAACTGCAATTACTTTCCTTGCCAAAAATGGGAATTTTAATAAGGTCTCTTCTAGCCCGCACATTTGTTTTCACAGAAATTATAGGAGCTTCATATCCTCAAGATACCCCCTCATCATCAATGTGTTTAAATTAATCCATTATTTCAAGTTATTAGAGAGGACACCAACAGATATGCACACAGACATACACAATAATTCCCTATGTCTCATCTCTTTAGGAATATAGGTTTTCAATTTATACTGAAATCAAATACACAGCAAGTTAAGAAAAGAATTTGAGGTAAAAATTAAGAAATTGTCTTGTAATATGATCAGGCTGGAGACAATCTCAGTGTCTAATCTCACACTTGCTTCCCGTAAAATCTGGCCCTAAGTTTTGGTCCTACATCCTGTACCACCACATAGGAGAAGATCACTGGGGAGGAGGACCAAGTAGGTGAAGATTTTTTCTTTTTCCTCAGTAAGTGCCCAAGAGAAATCCAGCCTTGTTTCAAGCCACAGGTACAGGAAGAACACAGAGAGGTGTCTGCCATAGCCTCCCCATCTATCTAGAGGCATGAGCACTAGAGCACAGCCCAGCTGACCACCCTCCTCTCCTCCAGCAGCGTAGGCTGCAGCAGTGTTCCCAGAGCAAAGGGGCCTTGGAGACAAATTTGTGTTCCCAAGAGCTGTTTTGCCTGGGATGTGTCAGGGAAACATCACTGCTCCAGCCACTGCTTCAAACTCATCTCTATAACCATGGAAGCCAAATCCTATCCCATTGTTAATGAGCAGGGAGGGTCTGATGGAACCATGAAGCGCAGATCTGAGGACAAACACCAGAAACTTATGTGGGCTTACTGGGGAAAATTAAGGCATTTGTCATTACGCACCTAAAACAAAGAGAGCAACAGTATGTTTAAGATGGAATTTGACAGAAATTTTTCCTTATATTTCAGTGATTGGCAAACGGAACTATTATATTTCAGCCATCTTGTGAGTTCTGAATGAAAATATTTTTACAGAATCATAGAACTTCAGAAGTTCAAAGCAAAAAGATCCTGTATTCACAGTGAAAATGTATTACTTTTGAAAAGACACAACCCTCAGTGTCTGAGAAAAATCAGGCAGTAGCAGCCAACATTTTCCCTGCTGGAAATTTAAATAAATTGGATTTTTCAGGGAATATGTTCCCTAAGGACTGTATAATACTGTACCTCCTGTCCATTTAGACCAACCTGTCTTTCCAGTTCTCTGCGGTGATCATTCAATGGTGTTTAAAAATGCTATATAATTTTAGTAACAGGCTTCTACATACACCCTATTTTCACTAAAGTATGCCCCTGGTTTTAGAGGTTTTGCATTTGTTCCAGCAATAGCTGTCCAGTGCCTCTGAACGTTTCTTGAAGTTTGTTTTTCTCTGCCTAGATCTGCCAGGGTTAATTGTAACACAAAAATTTCATGCGGGACAGCCCTGGATGTAAAAGTAATGCAGAGAAAAGTAAGAAACACCTCACCACAGTGAACTCCCTCTTCAGCCAGAAGAAACTGGCTTGAACTCTCTCACAACATACTCACAACCGGTTTAAGTGTACCAGCACCACTAAACAATCATTTGCATTTATTATTACTCAGTTCAAAGGCTGATGTCAAGATGTCTGCGGGAAGGAAAGTACATGGTGCATTTTTAAAAAATCCTCAGTTTGATTGGAGTTTTCTGTTTTCCTTGGGGTTTCTCTACTTTTATTTTTTTTTTAAGCTCTGTTCTAAGAAAAGGAAAGTGGGGGATTTGCTAAAAGCAAGGCAAGTCGGTTAGTTATGAGTCATCTTCATGACTTATAAAGGGTCTCAAGTTGTTTGGAGCGGGCTTTCTTCATCTAACTCATGCTGAAGGAATATCAGGAGACCAGCCAGACCAACACACCTCTGTGGCAACTGCTCCTAACTTGTTTTTCATGTACCTTCTTTCTCTATCTGTCTCTCTCTCTTTTACTCTCTCTCTCTTTAAAAGGAGGAAAAAAAAAAAAAAGCCAAGCTGAGTGATAATGGTTAACCTGTGAGATGGAACAAAGGAAGTCTGAGGCCTTCTTGCTGCATTGGTTTTACTTGTATCTCTGTGCAAAGACACTGCCTCATAGCAGGTAGGTTTTTCAGCCTGGTTCTTGGTGTTTGTTTATTTTTGCATGCACTCTTTTCTAAAAATGAGAAGCTTCTGTGCTAAATGAGACGAGACCAAGCCAAGGGAGGGGCCCCCAGGGCAGAGTGTAGAGGACTCTAGAGACAGGGAAACTGAATTTCAAAATTTTGCACGCATGCAGAAATACTCTAGCAGGCATCCTTATGGAATATGCCTCCAGCCATCCAGACTCACTCGGCCTCCAGGGAATAAAAAGGCAGTCCTCTTGCTGTCTGTGAATTCACCTTCATGGTGACCTCATTTATCTGGTGGGACAGCATACACATGCCTGCATGCTGCTTGTTAGCTCATACTCTCCTTTTGTTCTGAGGTCAGCAGTTTAGAAGACCATACAATATGGAATAGAATTTCTACAGCATTTCAATTGCCTACCTGGAAGAGTTTAATGATGCACCTGCAGTTACTGTCTTGCCTACAGCTTACCAGAGGCAGCTTGAGGTGTGGAAAATTGTATAAACTAGTGTGACTTTTTAAGTTTTGACCAAAGAAGTAGTTTTGGATAATGTGTCACGTTTTGGTCCTCATTCCATAAATAAGCAGCAGAGAAATGCCTTCTTTAAAATATACCCATTAGACTTGCATAATTTGTTATGGTTCATTATAATTATTTTTAAAATTAATGTGATTCAAATGCCAATGTGAGAACTCAACATAGCTTTCATATCAACAAAACAGGAGCTCCATGCTCAGCATTAATACCTGTCAAGCAAAAACTCTAAAGTTTTATTTGATGACAAAAATTTGCTCTGGATTCAAATTTTGGCAGCAAATATCTAAGATTAATATTTTTTTTCCACTAGTTTTGCAATATGGTAATTTTTAATTTACAAAGGAGCAAGCAAAGTCCCTGAAAGTTAGTATTAAAAAAAAAATTATCCAGTACTTGAACCACAAAGTGGAGGCACGTTTTATTAAATAGGAAAGTTTTCAGCAGAGAAAAGCTTTTTCTATCTACATACACACCTTTGGAGCTCTCCCAGTATCTTAAAAACCTGAATTAAATTTTTAATGTTTTTAAAAGAGTAGCTTTACTTTCTGAGAAATTAGATGAGAAGACTTAAAAGCCTCTGAAAATATGAACAGGGTATCTGAAAATGTATGGTTGGGTATTGTTTATATGTAACAGTTTCGTAGGTGATTAAAACATTCATAGAATTGTTAATTGTATTAACAGTAATTCTCTTTCAGTCAAAATTAGATTTCTGCTATTCAAAACTAAAATCATCTCTGAAAGTGGTACATTCCATTTTGGTCTTATTGTTTACGAAAAATGGGTTTTTCAATGACTGCAGAACAAAATTCAAAAGACACTCTCACACACTACCGAAGCATCAGGCTTGGGGTCCATCACAGTCTGATGCCTCCAACATGACTATGAGTTTACATACCCATGTATGAGCACTACAGATTTCTGACCTTGGTGAACTGCCTTTCCTTTCACCAGAAAAGGACTTTGTAGATGTACACAACCCTAAGCACTATCAGATAAGGCTTCCCAAAAGGCAAGTTCTAAATTCTTTTTGCTATTTGGAGAATACCTTTTATCTTTCTAAACTGGCTACTGAATTTTGCAGAGTTGCATTATTTTCCTAAGCTGTACATGCTTTTTTCGTAAGAAAAATTATACTGGAAAGTACCTAAATGTCTTCTTCCTATCAACCCAGGGACAAAAGGTTGAATTTTATTCCAGATTTGAGACAAAGGAGCCCCTCTAGTTGGGCAATAAGTAAATAAGAATTTGGTCATTGGAACTGGAGAGGCAAAACTGGCTAAGTCTCACATAACCAGACTAATGAGCTAATTGCTCCTAATTAGTCCTTAATGCACTACCATTAAGTCCCCTCAGAACCTTGATGTACCATACAAAAATGTTCAAATGTACAGGTGGAGAAAGAAGCGTTTGTCACAATTTAACTAAGTACTTTGAACTACACTTGTGATGATACTTCTGAACGGAATGTGACTTTTTAATTGGACAACTTCCATGGAGGTAGTAGCAGTGAAAATAGATATGAAGTCTGAAAATGAAAATAAAACACACACCTATTTGAGGTCATTTCAACAGGTGAAGGAACAGAGAAGCAGATGAGTGGATGGCACCTAAGGACCAGAGGTCAGCAGATAAGATAGGAAAGATACATGCGTTATTCTGATGATGGGGGAAGGAAGACAGTGCTAGAAAAAGGAAGAGGAAAGTCACACCAGATCTTATGAGCTCTTTATTAATGTTGCAATGGAAATAACAGGGGATTTTATTTCATTATATTTAAACCTGAGTAGATGGTCACTGTTTCCACTGATGTCAAGGCCACATTTTTAGGGCTGTTTGAGAAGACAGCAAGGAGCAATACAGATATTTGTTCATGTAAAGGAAACCTGACAGCTGTACAAAAGGCTGTTACAAAGGTTCAGCAAGAGGAAACACGTGTCATTTCTCACCACTTCCTGATAAAGCATGATTTGTATTTCTGCCTTTAGTGCACAGAAGCCAAACAGTTTGCAGTGTTGGAGGTGCTATGCAGCTTTTAAATCCAAAGCTGAAATGCAAGTATAGCAGCCTAGGCAAAGCTACACCATTACATAAATCCAAGATCACGGGAGTAGAAAAGTCCCAAAGTAAATTCTCATCTGTGGTTCTGGTCTTGAGCTTTTGACAAGAAGGCCTAGCTCTGGAGCAAAGCTGCAGAGACCAGCTGCTGCCCAAAGTCTCTCATTTATATCACTGCTCAGAAATACTGCTGGAAGTTGGCATGGGCAAGTACAGCACTCAGTCAGCTTCTTTAGAGAAACAATTATTAGATTATTCAAGTGATCAGTTTCAAAACAACCATTTATCCAAGTCTGAACACAGGCACACTGAAAAGTACTGTCAACCACAAATGGCTGCTGCAAACCACAGATAAAAACATTTGCTTTTTAGCAAAACGCATTTAAGACATGAAAATTAGAGTTTGGAAGCATGGTTTAAAGAATAGCAACCTAGAATATATTTAAGAGAGCGCAAATTAACCAACATATTCTACAAATATTCTAGAGGCAGTAGACTTGGTGGTGACAGAAGCTTTTGGTATGAAAGCTCTTATCCTACTGCCTAAAGCAATCCTTATCCAAAGCTTACTTAATGAAGACAAATTTAGGATTTCCACAAAAGGAACTCATGTTTTGCATTGAGCCCTTCATACATATGTATGCCCACTGGGTGATATCAAGTGAATAAGGATTTAGGGACTTAGAGACATTAAAAGCACAATAACTGAATTCAATAATTTAGGTTAAAAAAATTCTCTGAAGATCATCACATTGAAAGCCCTGCTCAAAGAAGGTTCAATGCAGAACGAATTTAGGTAAGACAACAGCCTTTTATTGACAGGAATTACTGGTTTGCTTTCTTCCTAAAACAACCCCCCCCCCCCCCCCTTAAATAATATCTTAACTTGGTCTTTTATCCTCCTCCCCTGGCCTGTGTCCCTCACCCTACACACACATACCATGAACAGACACACAACATTTTATCACAGGTTTAAAAACCATTCACTTCACTGCCCAGAAAGGCAACTCTTATACCACAACTCTCTGTGCCCACCTTTAGTAGGAGTTTACTCTGAACACTCATCAGAGTTCTGAATCATCACGTTAAATTTGGTTTGGAAATTTCTAAACCACTTTTTGTCTGCCTACCAAAATTTTATATTCACCTTGGAATTTTTGCTTGCCAGTCACATACTGCAGCCATGTACAAGGCTGGTTTCATTTAGAGTGGCACAAAGTGAAAGGTAATTTCCCTAAAATCTCTAAATTAGATCACACTCTTACTATGACATTTTAACTTCCTCTTAAAACATGTGTTAGTAACAGTAGGGAAGTTATAAAAGTACATCAGTTTCTTTAAATTTACATACAAAAAAAGATCTTAAAAACTGCCTCATATATAATGTCTCATTTCTCATACGGGCTTTCTTGTTACTTTTTGATTGAACAACAGAAAGGTGGTTGTTTGTTAAGTGGTTACTGGGAGACCAAAGAGAAAAGAAACAAGATTCAACTATTTATGAACTCTGCAGAGAAGCTGATACTTTATTTCAGAAGGATGGATAAAGAAAAATATATTTCAACCAAGACATTCTTAGCAGAGGACTAAATGGGCATTACTTAGGCCTTTTTAAAACTGCTTGGAAAGACTGTCTCTACAATTCAACCCTTATTACTAATGTAAGTAACTGAAAATTCTAAAAATAAATATTAAACTACTAGTTTAATATATAATGATGATTCTCTACCCTTGCTTTTACTGAGTGTATTTCTATTTAATTATGGGATTTCTTTGCAGATTTTTTAAATTGCTTATTTGTAAAACTGTATCTCCTTGTTTGCTTCCAGAGGAGAATTGATAATAGGCTGAAAGAAGTAAAAAAGTGTTCAACTTTGGTCAAAAATATTCAGCATATTAATTTTATTGTCAAAGCATCAGTTAATGGCCTGGTTAATATTATGAAGCAATTAGCCAACCGTTCAATACAGACAATTCTATTCATTAATCTCATTCTACTGGTATGAGGGTGTAGGAGCCCTGCATATGGATTCAAGACAAGCAATTAAATCTGTCCAACAGGTTTTCTTTGTGCTCATTTATACCACAATCCAAAAGAATATTTGTTGCCTATTCATCAACCTTGCACACTGATGAAACCATTATTGTGTTTTAGCTCTGTTCCTCACTTCCAGTTAAAGAGTCAGCTCTTCTGAGAGGCATTTTTTCTTAGTTAAATCAGAAAAAGTCATTTTGGGTTTTTTTTGGGGGGAGGGAGTTTCAAATATTTTGAGGAACTAGGCGTATATTCAAGAAGTCTTCATTGACAGATATCTAAAGAGATACAAAATTAAGCTAGACCATGCTGCAATCTGTATTCTTCCTGCTCACAGCAAGCACAATGCACTTACTGCTCAATGCACTCCGGTTCTCTCTAACTAAAACAATTGCAAATTTGACTGGGTTTAAATGTACAGCAGATGGTTCCTGTGTATTTAACTACAATAATCCCCTCTCTGATGTCTATCCATCCTCTGCCATAATTTCTTGATATATATTTTTTTTTCATCTTTTTTTTTTTTTTTTTTCCTCTAGGTATGTCATGGGAAAACCCAGTGCTTTGAGTTCTTTACATCTCATACTCCAGTCTCTGTAGTTCTGTTGGCTGTATGTTGTTAATGCTAATCGTGATAGGGGTTTTTACCTATGGCTGACTCCTACATGTTAGCATTAACACTGTACCATGCCTCTTACCAGAATTCTCATGAACAAGCTGTTGCTGTGGGAGGAGAACAGAATTCATCAATCAGTCAGTGCTATACTGGGAAAAACCTCTGCTCTACATGTAAAATGACAAGTTGTTCTGCATACAGGCATGCTTGCTAGAATGCTTGCCTGGAAAAGCAGAGAAAAACAGCAGCTTTGTGTATTAGCAAGTCCTTACTAGTATGTTGAATGTGTAAATTTTGAAAGCAACAACCTTATCACTTTTTAGCTCTTTTGGTTTTACTTCCTACACAAATATTTAATTTCTTCATTTTTATTTAGGAAAGAAAAAGGATGGGTTAAACTTTTGGCATGTACAACTTCTATTAATTTCTATAGGAGAAATATTTCTTTGAGATTCCATTGTCAGTTCTTTAGGAGAAATGGGTCAATGGATCATTAGGAGAAAATGAAAATACCTTTAGTTTAATTCTATTAGCTATTAATTCTAATTAATAGCTTTAGAATTACCTGTGCATTTTAAACTTTTAGAAGTCTTAGAAAATTGTAGAGAAACAGGAAAGTATTTTTGTATTTATTTTGTGGAAGGTCAAAATAGTTCCTGAATATTCAGTCACAAAACCTGAGTCACGGAGCCAGTCCTTCAAACTCTCCCTTATCTCTACTTAAATCTACTTGGGGAATAGTTTAGCTATGAAATGTTAATTTGATGGGAGAACAAATGGGAAAACTAAAAAACTTGAAGTACTCACCACTATTTAAGAAATATGGTTTATATTTGTGCTGTATCAATATAAACACCTCCTTCTGTTATCAGTGTTCAGCCTGTGAATCCCCAGTACCAGGAATGATCCCAGAACACTCAAGACCACAGAAACTTACAAACCAATGGTCTCATAAAAACAAGTGTCCCATACAAAGAATCTCATTCAATGTGATTTTTACACTCAAGACAGAACTGCTGTGGAACATGAATGCTTTCCAAATCAGGCTCTAGGTTAAGCGGCTCCCCCAGGATGCATACAGCTGGGGAGCCATAACCACAAAAAGGAAAAGCCACTTTAATCCCTTCCAATGCCAGAGCCATAGCTGACATTGTGGTGCAGCATATTTTGGTAAAGAAAAGTATACTCCTATTAACTTTCCAGAGAAAATGGCTTTAAAAGCAGGAAGAAAATTGTGGCAAAAGAGAAGAGAGAAAATCTCATTTCTTGGGTGACAGTCTGATTTCCCTGTCATTTGAGGCCACATTCAGCAGTATCAATTTGCTGAAGCAAAGATGATCCTAGAGCATCTATCCTGTACAGACACATGTCAACAGAAAGTGTCTTAAGGAAGAAAACATTTCCACTCACCATCCTGATTCAGTCATGCCATAAAAATCAAATATTTGTTCCCTCATTTTCTCTCTTTAAAAGGTAAGTAACTTGCAAACTTAAGAAATAGATGGCAATTATAAATATGGTGCAATATTAGACCAACTACGTGTATTCTTTCTGCATAGCTGATTCCCCAGAAATGCAGACACAGTTAGGTTGTGGATATTATATTAGCAGATACTCAAATAATAGGTTTTTTTCACTCTGAAAAAATGTTAATGCTGTCCATGACTGGGGTTAAGTCTCATGAAAAGCCACAGCATGATAGCATTACCATTTTCAGATGGTTGGTGTTCTCCAAGAAATACCCACTGTCAACTCTTCCCATCACACACCTTTATGCTGCCAAGCTCCTGTGTCAGTAAAAACTCATAAAATAAATGTAGCAAGTTCACCAGCTTAAAATATAACAAAGGACTGTGCTGAGTGGAATAGTTCTAGATAAGTTACCAAAAAGCAGTAGATTACTCCTTGCCAGAAGTTAAAAGAGAAAAGGAAACTTGTTCTGGCTGCTGTCATAAAAGGACTTGATGTCTACTGATGATTGAGTGTTTTCATCACTTCCATGTGTTCAATTTCCCAGGGAAGACCGTTTTTGCCTGGTAAGAAAAAATAACTCTTTCTTAGGACTTAATTCCTTCTGTTATGAAATAAACCATACTATATTCTAATTGCCTTTATCTCCAAAATCCACGATAACATGAAATACAGTATTTCTTTGGAAAAAAAAAATCTTGGTTATATGTGCCAGGTGGAACTGCTCAACCTTCCTACTGCCACCTCTTGGGACCAAGACACCATGTAGCTTTAACCCTAATACAGGGTTTTCTTTTTTTGGATAAAACCAGAAAACAAAAGGGAAAAATTAAAAGTTTCAACTCTTTCAAACAAAATGCAAAAGGAGGAAAACTTGAATGTGAGAAGCCATGAAGCTACTACTGAGAAACAAGGAAGAAAGCTTCAGTTCCTGCCTTTTCTCCTGTCATCATAAAATCCTGGGATGGGTTGGGTTCAAAGGGACTTCGAAGATCATCCTGTTCCAATCCCCCTGCCACATGCAGGAACACTTTCCACTAGGCCAGGATGCACCAAGCTCCATCCAATCTGAACTCAAACATCTCCAAGGCTGAGGTACTCACAAGTTCTCTGAACAACATGCTCCTGTGTCTCACCACTTTTACCATAAACAATTCTTATTTATTCCTTATCAGAATCTGCCCAGTATCACCTTCTGCTCATGTATGTTGGCTTAAGTGACCCTGCCCTCCCCTTTCTCCGCTTTGCAGAATTGTGTCCTAGATTCTTCCTTACCTTAGCTGGTTCTGCAGCTCTTTTGCTGAGTAAAAATTGCCTCTTTACACACAGAAATTTAATAAAAAGAAATAGCCAAGGAGGGGAATTGGCTAAATTCTGTCTTTTGCCCATCTATCCATCCCTAATCCCTGCAGTTTCCTACAATGTTCAGTATAGAATACAACACCTACTTTCTTGTCTCTTTTTGAACTGATCACTGATGGTGTCTTCTGACTATTTCCAATGGAGAAGACTGGGCCAGACCCCAGGGTAAGCAGGAGAATGCACAAATATCCAGAATCTACATTCAGCCAGAGTTTTGCCATACGCATTTTGGTATTTTAATTATAACCCCACAGCTTTAAGTTTGGCATACAGTGATAGTTGCAGGTGTGTGATGGAGCACAGCCCCAAACAGCCAGCCAGGCTGGAACTACCCTGCAGTTCAGCTAAAGTTCAGAAAACCCAAGTCAAAGAGAGAAAGGATGCATGACTAACCCAGCTGCTGCAACACCTTCTCAGCAGACAACTTCAGCATTTTATGCACTAACAGTTAATGGTAAAATAAATGGCCTTGAGCTCAGGGTCGTATCTCCCTGCTGCTCTGTGGATCTGAGCACTGCTTGCATTTGTTCTCTTGCTCATCCAAGAAATGTACAGGACTTTTCTAGCAGTGCCATCACTTAATACACATCAAGCAGGAAGTACTCAAAATACCATATAAGCCACCCCCCCCAAGATGTTCCCTGCACATGGGGCTCTGAATCCCATTTTGGCAGAACAGACTTGAATCTATATTCGTATTTCAAAATGCGTTATAGTGAGAACGAAATAAACACTATTGCCCAGTTCTCTTAACTGTTGCTGTGCTCCGTGAGAATACTGGTGCTTTTCAAAGGCATCCTCCAGCTACATCTCTCCCTAAGGACAACCTGTCTTCTGGACCCCGTGGAAGTCAAGGTATGAGATAGCAGAGAGTTCTGTAGAAGTTTGAGCTTCCACCTTTTTATGCACAGACCTCCAGGGAAAGGCCTGCTACAGATCCTAACAGCATTTTCAGTATTGTAGTTGTGCACTTGCAGAAGTCCCTTTCGTGGAGATTTACCTGTGAGGCAACTTACCTGCTCCTCCAACCAAAAAAACTCAAACCCCAAACATAACAAACACAAAAAAACCCTCTCCCTAACCCCCCCCACCAAAAGAACGTACCAGAAAAGCTATGAAATTCCAGCTAGAGTTTAAAAAGGTATATTTCTAAAGGACAGCAGCACTCTCACCTTCCTCTGCATCTGGTGGAATCCAGGAGGAATTCTGGATACACAAAACAGCAAGCAAACATCAGGCGACTCTCTGGGTTGTAATAGAACAAGTTTAAGATTCAAAATAGACCACCTGGATTGGATCCCAAATCAGATGGCATGATTTCACCAGTCTTGGGTTAATCAAAGGTGGCAAGCAGTGCATTAAACAACAAACAAAAACCAACCAACCATGCAAAACAAAAGGAAACCACAAAAAAAACCTCAAAAAACAACGGCAAATTTTGTTGTTTCTTAAGACAAGAACCAATGCCTGCTTCTTCAACAGAACAACAGGTTCAAAGCCAAAGTACACTCTGGCAAGTTCAATTTAATGAAAATACACAGAAGGTGTAAATGCATATGTGTACTTTCACCGTAAACTTTGAATCAACAATCTTATTTAAAAAAATAAGCATCTGATACCATTGTAAAAAGCCCTCTGCAACATTAATCAAGAGGAAAAAAATCCATCAGTTTTCCAAGTATCCTGAGAAGACATGGGATATACCTAAATGTATTTTACTGAACTACTACCCTGCTCTCACAAAACTGTGATGTCAACTGATTAGGAACCATGTGATGCAGTTAATGGTTAAGACAATAACTGGGATAAAATTCAGAGAAAACATTTGCACTTCAAAAAGTAATAATAATTTCCTCTGGTATAATGAGAATAGTTCTAATGAGTTAGGAATGAAAATACAAAATGTTAGAAAACATCATCTAACAACACCCCGCTTGTGAAATTTAATTGAAGTCACCATATTTAAATATCAAAGAAAGAAAATGCATAATAAATCTTACTACACTGGGGATGCAAGCAATAAACTACGTTCTTGATATTATTCTGGAAAATGATCTTTAATGGTACTTTTACAACAGAAAGAAATCATTAAACTCCAAGAACTTTCTGGCTTTCACATTCTGCTATTTTTGTATTGGTAAAGCAACGGCAATTACACCTTTACATACCTTTAAGGGTATCTTTTTAATCTACTTTTTGTCTCAATTTTCAGTTGCAGTAGGACACATCCCCATGGATGGACACATACAATTACTGCTGTCAAGGTGAGGACAGGGGCAACTTGCAAATTATTGCAGATAAAATATTACCTTCCCTCCCCACACCGTTTTTTTCTTCAAGGAAGTCTTTAAAATGGACTGAAACATCTCATGTATACCTGTGTCTATACTTATCTATGACTTAGGTCACAGAATTCAAATTAATTACCCACAACGTTTGTGTACGAGGCACAAACAAGTCATGTAAAAATATACATTATGTACATTTAGAGGTTCAACTTAAATTGACAGAGTTTTTCCTTCTTCAGTTCCATCTTTTGCCTCAAGACATTGTGCTGATGCTTCCAAATATTCTTCTTCAGTGACCTGCAGAAAGATATCAATTTTGTTATATTTTTAAAAATTACTTCACTCCTCTTGATCCTGAAAATCCTCACCTCATACTGTCACTTTAACAAGAAAGGAAAACCTAAAAAGACTTAATCTTCTCCAAAATTAAACAACCTGAAGGACAAGAATATTCAAACTAAGTTCAGGGAAGATGCCATGGGGAAGCCTCAAAACATATTCCTGGCTAACAAGTTTCAGAACACGCGAAGTACTTTTTTTTCTGTCTCTTGCCAAACAAGTAAGTAAAATTATTGATCTGAAGGCTCTAAAACAGCTGCTCTTTAATACTTACAAAGACTTCCTATGTTAAAACATGTCTTCATAGTGGTTATTTGGTCATATGTGGGTTATAGTATTTTATAGTTTCATTTACCTTAAAATATTTTTAATTGGACAAATCAAATTGATCAAATACTATATGATTTTTTTAATGGCATAATTTTAATAACAGACCTCAGAAACAGTGCTACCATGTCCTCTAATACACAGGCAGATAGATTTCTGATTTCAATTCACCTGTGAATATTTCCATTCCTAAAGTTATGTTCTTGAGTATACTACCTACCTCTAATCATTCAAATTGTCCTTTATCAGAGCATACCTTTGTATTTGGTAACATGTACTTCACCACTAGTAAGACTTACCAGCCTCTTTGATCTTTCCAGCAGTTTGTGCCACACAGTGTGGTGAGCCTGTGGGAAATGTCATTACATGATGTTAACACAGGTAAAAGATAATCGTATCATAGAATAGATTCTGACAAATGTATAGAAATGATGGTGCAAAACCATAATAATGCCCAGTTCAAATGCCACAACTTAACAATTTCTGTGCCCAATTCATAGGGAGGACTTGAATAAATGTCTACCCATCAGATGCCCCATCCCTGGAAGTGTTCATAGCCAGGCTGGATGCAGCTCTGAGCAACCTAGTCCAGTGGAAGGTGCCCCTGCCCATGGAAGGGGAATTGGAACTGTATGAACTTTAAGGTCCCTTCTAACCCAAACCATTACATGGTTCTGATTCATGCACTGTATGGAATCCTTGAGGAGTTAATTGGAAAAAATGGGAATTATGCTTAGGAAGGGAACAGAGAGATATCCTAAGGAACCCCTGAAAACTCCTCCAACTAAGACAACAGCACATGTTGCTAGTCCACAAGGCCAAAATCACGTAAGTCAACAGGAATGGGAATAAAGACTTCTGCCTTCACCTTCAGTTCTGCAAAGCCTTTGTTTAAGACTCATTAGAGCTAGGACTTTTTTTGTTGTTGCTACCTTTTACTTTGGTGTCATGAAATTCTTTGAATGGTATATTTATCATAAGGATAAATACAAAGTTCTGCTCTTTTAAGCACTGTCAGTAGCCTTGATGTCAGAAAATTGGCATGCACAACTTTGGCAAGCAGAATGAAATATTCACACAGAAATTACATAACCAAAACACTTTCCATACTGAAAAATAACACCATGGGCCCTCTCATGCAAACTTTTCTAATTCAGACTGCACATCCACAACAGTTTCAGGAAAATGAACCTCAAATATCCAACACAGTCATCATCAGGGGTCCTCCCTTGCTATGGCTCTCAACTATGAATTCCATTTAGCTACCAACACAACGCCTAACAAAGATGGGAATACGGGCAAAATCATCCAACTTAAAGAAGGAAAAACTGCTCAAAATGGATTACTTACCTTCAAATGGACTGGCAAGGACACACCCTGGAATCTCCTTATCAATTCAGGCCGGTCAGTCTGAAGATTATGGGCTGCTGTTATTTCATACTGGAAACAGAAACTTGTCCTTGGAATATGAGGACCTTCACTAACATCTACAAAGTCACCAAACCTGGGGGGACAAAAAAACCCCCAGCTTATATGCCAAATACATTTGGAGCGAAATACAAGACTAGGTTTGATTTTTGATTAGCAAATTCCAGTCAACAGACAGAAAATCCACACAAATCTCCAGCTCAGCACTTTTAAGTTTCCTAAACCAAAAGCACAGGTCACAGAATTTCCTTAAAGGAACTTAGGAAATTTAAACCTCAAGTCTAGGAAAGGATCTTAGGTTTAGAAAATCTTTGATGCCATGTTGGCTCTAAAACTGGGATAACTGTCATTCACCAGAAGATGTGTCTCCAAGATTGCCGTTTTCCACAGTACAGTGTTTACAACCTGCACAGTTATTTCCCTTTCCTGTTCTTGGAAAACTGCAAATCAATTAAGAGAGACAGCATAGTACAGTAAAGAAATACTGAGAATGAACCTCTCCCACAAAATAACAGGTAAGGCCATTTTCCACTTTATTGAGCCAATCAGAGTGGGAGGAAGAATGACACAGTTCTAAAATTTCAAGAACCACCACTGCAAAGATACCTGTTCCCTTAGATAGATTTGGACCACAAAAACAAATCAAGAACTCTTTAGACATCTACAAAACTGAGTATCCTACAATGGCCTGAGATCATTGCCTGAGATACAATACAAGCTTCCCACCTCCAGACTAAGGACTCTGTATCTTATGCTGTATTGCCAGGATGCTGTTCTATTCTCATCTCCACCACTACAAAGCAGCAGCTTGCAAGTTAGAAAGATCTTGACAACTTTGAAAGAAAAATGCATTATACAATGGTAACTAACCCTTGTTTTCAAACCAGTATTTGTTTGTATTTTATTCAGCCTGTCAAGCTCTAGAGATTTATTTAGTTTTCATGTAAAAGCACTGGAAGCAGGAAGACTACTCTGGTACTTACCACCCTTAATGTAACAAGATATAGAAATGTAGTATCACAAAGTATCACAAAATAATGGCTATTTGAAAAAAAAAAGCAAACAAACCGCCCCAAGCAACTTACGACAGACACAGACAATAAGGAATACAAGTGATCTTTAAATATAAAACCATCACAAGTAACTTGCTCTTCTCACCTGCAAGAGAGTACTTGCAATATACTCAAATATTCCAGTGAATCATTACAAAATTAGAGTTCAGTTTTGCTCACCTATGTAGTGGTACAATTCCTTCCATATTCTGAGAAGCTTTTCTTTCTATTATCTCCATTTTGTATCTGGACAAGAAAAAAAAATATTTTAAAAAACCAACCATCTAGTTCTTATAAGAACACTTCAGAAATTAATTTAATTTATTTAAAATTCCTAAAAATCATGCTTGTATTTATGTGAGCTTTGAGACTGGTTTAAATTGCTAATGACAACATATATTGACATGCTTCATTAACAGACCTTTTAGTTAACCTCAGTTCATGGAAAAATCACAGATTTTATTGAGCACTACTGAAAGGCACTTTAAAAATAATGTAATCAGGCACAGCCAACATGGGATCCTGAGACAGGATGTTTGGGATTGGTTCAATGCTGTGCTGGGAGGCAGTTCAGGCTGGACATTAGGAAGCATTTCTTTAGGAGATGGTGTTCAAACACTGAATAGGCTTCTTGGAGTGGTGGTCAATGCCTCAAGCCTGTCACTGATTAAGAGGCATCTGGGCAATGCCTTTAATAACTTGTCAGCCCCACATCAGTTAGGCAGCTGAACTAGGTGGTTGTTGTAGGTCCGCTCCTATTGAAACATCTATTCCACTCTATTCTGTGCATATTTTATATGAGGGCCATGCTCCCACAGCAGAGTTTTATTCAGAAAGACCTAGTACTACAAATAAAGAGTTTTTCAGGTCACCTGTAAGACTACAAAACACCTATGAGACCACCTAAACTGATTTTATGCAATGTGTAGCCCTCAACAGCTGGTCACCTGCAATACAGCAAAGTGTTCTCTGTGCCTTCTATACACAATATCTAAAGGTACCATCAAAAGTCAGCTCCCACCTGCTGTCAACACAGCTAACAAAGTGGAGATAATGATCCATATGTCACATTAAAATCACCTTCAGCATTAAGCTAAAAAATTTGCTGTTTTGCAGATTCATCATAGTTTAACTTTGGTTCACAAAATGATAAATTATTTACATCTTCCCCCTACATCTCTCCATCTCGCCAAAATGCTGTGGACCAGAAACATGGCTGAGGTATTTTTTTCAGCAAAGAAGACAGGAGGTTTTGAACAAATCTGTTTTTATACCACAGACCAAAGTGGGCATTTTTGGTACCCATTTTGTTACCCATTTTCCCCCTGCAGAGTTCAAAAACCACATTTCACCAAATCTTCATTTGAAGATACCAGGACATGAAAAATGTACATTTCTTTAAATATGGAAGCCTTTCAGCAAAGGCTACCATGTCAAGGCTAACCACCAGAGTTTCAATTTAATAGTAGTGGAATCTTGAAGCTCACTAGTGAACAAAAGAAGTCTCATTCTTTCAGTTTGTCACAAAACTACATCCAGTAAAGGTACCCAGCGTCAGCCTCTGGAGAGAACAATAAGGACTAATTAAGTTGGTAGAAAGGGAATGGAGGCAGGCTCATTCAGAGCAGTGGGAGAAGTACCTTCTTACTTCACCTGCCACATCTTATTTTAGATTTATAAAACCAAGCAGAGATTTGATTTCTAATTGCCTCTGAAAGAAAGGCAAATTCAGACACTCACGTATTATGGTGAAACATTTCACGTGCTACTTTTGCTTCAACACACAGTGTTTCAAAGGGCAGGTCTTGATGGATTAGCTTTTTGGCATCCCTTGTAAGAGAACGGAAGTTGTCCTAAAGAAAGGACACAAAAACTGTAACCACCTTTTCACAGAACACATAGTGAACAGATAAAGCACAGCAAACACTAAATATTAGTCAAAACAACAAAGATCATCTACTATAAACCCTAAATACGGCAATTTTACTTTTGGAGTGTCTTACTGTTATCATAGGAGCTCTACAGATCATCACTGCTTTAATGGGCAGATTCAATGCCCAGTCAAATCAACAGGCATTTTTCCACCAGAAACAATATTTATTAATTTAACTGCCCAGGTTTTCCCTACATGGTACTACATACACAGTCTTGCTACTGTTATATACTCATCTACATATGTTGTTTCCCAGAGTGGTATCTTCACTTACAGATAAGCTCTATTGTGATAGATCAAAGTGAAAAAAACGTACTGAATATTTAATAAATAAAAATTGGTCACCTTGGACCAGAATCTGAGGTTCTGCGTAATTCAGATTTATTCATAAATAAGAAATTGTTATGAAGTGAAATTACATTTAAAATGTCATGCAGAAAATATTTCTAACTGAATTACTAAGCTACAAGGTCATATTGAAGAAAAATTCTGCATTCTACCAATATTGCTTTGTAGCCATACACACCCCTGCTGCTTTTTGGGCACAAGAACAAGAATGGCTACCAGATGGGTAAAACATCTGTGATCACAAACAGTTCTGAGATTTAGAGTATTCAGATTATTATATTTACTGCAGAGCATGAAAAATAAGCAAGCTATTAAGGAGAGCTGCAGCTGAATGTGCTCACAGATTTTATTCAACAACAAACTGATTCTGCTGTAAGCCACCAGAAAATATGCCTCATACACACTTTTATTTTCAGAGACTCTACTCACACAAAGACTGTGGCTGCATCTACATTACCAGGCAACAGCAGCTGAGGAGGAAAAGGTCTGTACAGTAACAAAAATGGCACTGAGGCCCCAACAGCCCCATCAACTGTTTCTGAACTTGTACTTCAGACTAGAATGTTCTCTAGCTCCACAGATCTAAAGCCTGAAAGCATGTGGAAGACAGCACAAGGTTTGTTTTTGTCTGAAAGGAAATTTGAGAGCATTTTGCCATAGCACCAGTGTGTGGTAAAGGCAGACATCAGCTCCCAAAGACTACTCCAAATGCGCACTAACAAAAAGAGGAAAAAAGCTCTGTCCCTTCTCCCCTATTAAAAAAGAAAACTGGACAAGGACACAAGCTATAGAACGTTTTGGGTTTATGTTTGAAAAGTGCTTACGTTTGTTGGTTTCCAGTCATTCAGTTTATTGTCCAAAACTACATCATAACAGAAGGCTCCAGAGATCACTGCAATTCCAATCCAAAGATAAAAATATTCATGTTTGTAACAAAGTATGTATTTCACAATCATACTCTATTCTTACAACAAAATGAATGAGAAGAAAAAGAAAAACAGAAATCCATCTAGAAATCCATCATAAAACAAAAGTTTGCAGCTCTGATTATACTATAAAATGGCAGACTGAACTTGTTTTAACTTCACTGAATGAGAAAGTAATTTGAAAGGAGTTTTAATGCAAGGTCAGTATAATAGAATCCCAATAAAGAGGGGAAAAAATACATTGCTTCACAAAACTGCATCTAACACTGCAGAAAAAAACCCAAAACTACTCACTTTAAAAATACTTCACCGTTTTTCCGTTGTATTCCTCACAAAATAAATGTAAGCTATTAAATAATAAAGAGCAATTTCTTGCATAGAGAAATCACACAATATTAGAGCTGTTTATCCATGACACAAACATGGCACAAATTTCTGGTAAAGGCAACACAAATTCCTCTGACAATTGTTAGAACACTCTTTTGTGTATATTGAGTTACAGCTACTTAGAAATCAAATCTATGAACCCAGTAAGATCACACTATTTCTGCACATGCAGTATAATGATATAGCTGAGTATAGCCAAGATCATTCCAAATTCTGATAGAACTGAAATATTTACCTGTACTTATCAATCACTACAAATGTTAAAACTGCTGGAAAAAGGAATCAGTTACAGCACTCCACATGACCAGCAACCAACCTTCTCATATATTAAATGCATAATTGCATTTAATTATGCAGGTTTTGTTATTGAAACAACCTCTTGTGCATTTTCTCACTTTTCTAAATCTTAAATCAGATCACGGATGAGCAGAAGTTGTTAATAAGCTTGTTTGTACCTCAACAATCTTCCAATTTGGTGTAGACATTGTCATTTTTAGTAACTCGAGTGCTGGACAAGCTTATGCAGTTATTAGAGCAAATCCCACAGAAACATGTCCCATCACATCTAGAAACCTTGCTCATGTCACTTCACAATACAGAGGTTTAGTTACTAATTTCAGCTATGAAATCCTAAGTGGTCTGAAACCCAGTGGCCACATGGACCAATTTTCTGAACGTTGGTAACAAAATTGTTTTCAGTGTGGTTATTATAAATTAAAGGCATCTACAACAGCACGTAATATACATATCAATGCTAAGGACCATCAATCATTGGAAAAAGAGCCTCTGATTTTTTTCTAAGTTTGGTTATTAAACACTCCCTTGAGAAGCAACAAAAGACAATCAATATAAAACAGTTTTACCACCTGGCACTTCTGGAGCTCTAACTAGGTTGACTGAGTATTCATCCTTGAACGCTCGCTTCAGCACACACGCCATGATCATGGCACAGGAACGCCAATATGCCTGCAAAGAGAATTTCAGAACATGAATTTATTGCCTAGAAGCTAATTATTCCAAAAAAAAACCCCCAAAACTTAACTGGATGATGCACAAACCTAGCTGCCAACCCAAGCATTCCACCCCTGGAATTGTTCAAAGCCTGGACAGGGCTAAGAGCAACCGGGTCTAGTGGAAGGTATCCCTGCTCATGGCAGGGGGTGGAACTGGATGAGGTTCTAATGTCCCTTCCAACCAAGGGACATCATTTCCATGATTCTACGATTACTTTCTTTAGTATTTAAACTTCTATTTGGAGATGATTCTCTGAACAGAATCAAATTAAAAAATCAAAACCGCACTTAGAATGCAAGCCAGATCTAACTCCGGAGATACTTAAATCTGAAATCATAGAATAATACAACAATTGAAAGGAAAGCCAACAATTCACCTAGCCTACAAACTGGTCCAGCTAATGACATGATGCACCATTAAAAAAAAAACACATTAAAAATGTCTGAATTTTAATGACAACAAAGTTCAAGAAAGCAGACAGGCATGGAACTGAAAGCTGCACACAGAATCAAGTAGTCATAATCAGGGCCACCTGCAATGAGACAAGGTACAGAGAACCAGAGTCACCTACAATGGAACAAGATAATAACTTACCTTGTTTACTTCCTCTGGATCTTCATCTTTGAAGGTAAGGAACTGAATTTCACATGATTTTGTCAGGGGTCTGTACATGTCCCAGATTTCACCATCCACAAAAGCCAGAACAGAGTTCCTGCAATGCCATTCGCTTAAATCTAAAAAAAGGAAAAAAATCCCTAAGTATTAGTTAGTTATTAACCATGTTTCTCAGGGTCAGCAGTTCAGACTGCTGCATTTCTAAGAACTGCCAGTTTCATATTTGTAAATGATTTTGAAGGATGAACAATGAAAAAAGCCTCCAAAAATTAACTGTTTCTATTTTGACTGGCAGCACAACATTCACCTGATGCTGTTGAACACCACAATGACACAGACTCTGACTTCAGAAGGTTGACAATGACTGTGTTTATTTCCGGGAATTTCTTCCCTTTTATACTATTCTACAGAGAACAACTTAATTGGTGAAAGAAAGACAAACTTCTTCAATGACATTGGTCAAACCAGAGGGACATCAAGAAGAAGACCCTCCTAGGGAAAAAATGTAAACAAAGTTACAGCTACAAAAACATGTCTTTTGTTTACAGAAACCCCTCCGGGAAAAGAGTTTCAGAAAACCAAAACATCTCAGGCATGAACCAGGGCTACATTCACCATGAGGAGCTAGTTCAGAAGTCCATCCACTTACGCATGGCACAGTTGTATGGCGTAGACAGACCCTTGTTCATGACAAACACACTGCCAGGGTGCGACTTCCCAGTGTATTTCACTTCAATTTTCTCAATTCGTGGGTGAAGAGACAGCTGTCTCTCTTTCTCCTTGGTGAAGAGCTCATTACGCATCCGAACCACCTCATCAGGTGTCAGCTGAGAGAAAGCTGGTGTGGAGATGTACCCTGGTGAAAAGAGAGATACTGAGTAAGCAGTTATCCTGGAGTAAGAAATCCTGGGGTGGGTGCAGCAGAGCCTCTTATGAGGCTTTCCTCTTATGAGGAAAGGCTGAGGGAGCTGGGGCTGTTCAGCCTTAAGAAGAGATGACTGAGAGGGGCCCTCATCAATGTCTGTCAGTGTCTGCAGGGAGGGATCAGAGGATGGACCAAGCTCTGCCCAGTGGTGCCCAGCAATGGGACAAGAAGCAAGGAGCAGAAATGGATGCACAGGAAGTTCCACCTGAATACGAGGAAGAACTTTCCTGTACAGTGACCAAGCACTGGAAGAGATTGTCCAGAGATGTTGTGAAGTCTCCCTAACTGGAGATATTTCAGAACCATCAGGATGCAATCCCGTGCCATGTGCTCTGGGATAACCCTGCTTGAGCAGAGAGGTTGGACCTGGTGACCCACTGTGGTCCCTTCCAACCTCAACCATTCTGAGTTTTCAAAACCTCTTTATAAGGTGTTGGTTTCTACAACACCACCGATCACCCACCTGTCTGTCTCAACATGTACAAGGTAGCACTTCTGCAGTTCCAGCAAGTGACCACACTGGACCCCTGCACTGCCTGCACGAAGCCACAACAGGAGACTCTGAGGCAATAAAAGGGTTCAAAAAGATGATGAGGGATCTCGAATATCTCTCTTATGAGGAGAGACCCCGGGAGCTGGGCCTGTTTAGTTTGGAGAGAAGACTGAGAGGGGATCTCATTCATGCATATATATATGTGTATATATATGTGTGTGTGTGTGTATATATATATATATATATATCTCAAAGGCGGGTGCCAAGAGGCTGGTGCCAGACTCCTTTCAGTGGCGACCAGCAACATGACGAGAAGCAATGGCCATAAACTAAAACACAAGAAGTTTCACTCCAAAGTGAAGAAGAGCTTCTTTCCATGGAGAGTAGCAGACCACTGGAATAAGGTGCCCTGGGAGAGTGTGAAGTCTCTCTCCCTGAAAACATTCCAAATCCACCTGGGCACGTTCCTGGTGTGGTGACTCTGCCCTGGCAGGGCACTGGGACTGGATGATCTCCAGAAGTCCGTTCCACCCCCAACTACTCTGTGGTTCTATGCCAAAGTTAATGTCGCTCCCTGGCTGCAGAGGCCCTTCCCGCAGACAGGCCAACCCCCCCGCGGCCTAATAAGAGCACCTCAGCCCCTGAAAGCACTGCCGCAGTACGAGCCTGAGCTCGGCCCTGCCCCGCACTCGCGGCTCCCGGCTCCCTCCCGCAGTCTCGGCCCGCTCCGGCTCCCTCCCGCACTCACAGCTTCCGGCCCGCAGCCCGCGGGCGGCCCACGGCCCCGCCATACTCCACGGCCACGCCACGGTGCCGCCCCTCGCGTTCCGCCGGAAACACCGGCAACGGACGCGCCGTTCCGCCGCTGCTCCGCGCGCGGCCGCCGGGCGGCAGGAGCTTCCCGGGCCCCGGCCGTCTCTGACTGCTCCCTTCAGCAACCCTGGCAGAGCTCAGAGCCACAGAATGTACTCTGCGTTGGAAGGGACCGGCAACGATCATCGGAGGATCTCATCCTGGTGGGTGAGAGGCTGCACATGCCCCGGCCGTGTGCGCTGGGAGCCCAGAAACCCCCGTGTGCTGGGCTGCATCCCAAGCCCCGTGGGCAGCAGGGCAGGGAGGGGATTCTGCCCCTCTGCCCCGCTCTGCTGAGACCCCACCTGCAGGGCTGCACCCAGCTCTGGGCTCCCAGCACAGGAAGGACAGGGACCTGCTGGAGCCAGGCCAGAGGAGGCACCAAGGTGATCAGAGGGATGGAGCAGCTCTGCTATGAGGAAAGGCTGAGAGATCTGCGGCTGTTCAGCCTGGAAAAGAGAAAGCTTTAGGGTGTCCTAATTGCAGCCTTCCAGCACCTGAAGAAAACTTATAGAAAAGAGAGTCAAGACTATTTACCAGAGCTTGTAGGGACAGAAGAAGGAAAAAATGGCCCCAACGGAAAGAGAGTAGGTTTAGGTTAGCTATAAGGAAGAAATTCTTCCCTTTGAGGGTGATGAAGCCCTGCTACAGGTTGCCCAGAGAAGCTGTGGCTGCCCCATCCCTGGAAGTGCGCATAGTCAGGTCGGATGGGGCTTGGAGCAACCTGGTCTAGTGAATGCTGTCCCTGTCCCTGGCAAGGGGTTGAAATGAGATGGTTTTCAAGGTCCTTTCCAACCCAAACCATTCTGTGAATCTATGACTGTGATTGCAGTCCATCTCCTGGCCCTGCACAGGACAACCCCAAGAATCCCATCACCATGTGCCTGAGACAGAGGTGATGGAGTCAACACCATGTTTTCCCAGAGAAGTTCTGGAGTCTCCCTCACTGGAGATAATCCACAACCATCTGGACACAATCCTGTGCCATGTGCTCTTGGATGACCCTGCTTGAGCAGGGAGGTTGGACCAGGTAGTGCCTTCCAACCTGATGCACTCTGTGATTCTATGATTCTGTGAGCTCTGACTGTCTTGGTGCTGTGACCAGTGTCCTGGAGAGTAGTTCTGAGCATTACTCTAGGTGGGAACATCATCCCAGAATATTGTACCTCCACCACTCGCTGCCTGCTCCCCTTCGTTAACACTGCCCACCTGCACTGGGTTTGCATGGCTAGGCTTTGGAAAGTGATGCAGGGGAGCTACAGGGGTCCACCCCAGTATTTTTTATCTGAGAAGCTGCCAGAAGCTTTCCTGGTGTCCAACAGAGCCAATGCCAGCTGGATCTAAGGCAGACCCACTGCTGGCCAAGGTAAACCATCAGCAATAGTGGTAGTGCTCAGGGATAACAGATTTAAGAAGGGAAAGAAGTTACTCTTCAGCAGCCATTGTAGGCAGATAAGGATGACTGGGAATGTGTGAGAGGAACAGCCCTGCAGACACCAAGGTCAGTGCAGATGGAGAGGGAGAATGTGCTCCAGACACCAGAGCAGAGGTTCCACTGGAACCTTTGGAAAAGTGTGAGTCCTCATGAGGAGCAAGCAGCAGAGATAGCGTGTGACAAACTGCAGCCCTCATTCCCCATCCTCCTGCGTTACTGAGGAGGGGAGGAGGTAGAGAAATCAGGAGGGAAACTGAGCCCAGGGAAGAAGGGAGAGATGAGGGAAGACTTGTTTTTATTTCGCACTTCCCTACTCTGATTTGTCAATAAATTAAGTGAACTTTCCTCAATTTTGTCTGGTTTGCTGCTGGTGGTCATTTGTGCATGATCTCTCAGCCTGCAAGCCTTTCACTATATTTTCCCTGTCCAGTGGTTTTGGGGAGTATTTGGTGTCCACCTAAGGTCAAGCCCTCACACCTCCCCTACTGTCCTTCCTTCCTAAAAGATTGAACACAAGCAGAAACTAGCTGCTGCCCATGTTGGAACACCAGGGTTCACATTAAAACAAGAAATCTATGAAATCACTCAAGAGTTCATTTTGATGCTTTACAATTTAGCTGATGATGGTCTTCATCTGAATCTTCAGCTGGCAACAATATAAGTGGCCATCATCAAGCCAATGTCAGACAGTTACATTGAATTACTGTCAATAAGAGCTAAAGCATGTAATTAAACTCAGCATCAAAAAAATAAAAGACATGGAATTTTCCAGCATGGGAACATCTGTGGAGCAGTGGGACAGCTGAATCCCCGTGGTACCTGGCAATGGCTCCCTTTTCACCTGGGCTCCCATCCATAAAATCAGGGGTGTGAGTATGGTAGCTATTTGTGCCCTTGGTTACATTGTTTGATAAGTTAAGAATTTCAGTAAGTCAATCGTCCTGCTACCTCATGTTTAAAATGAGTTACATACAAGTCACTTAGAATGATGCAAATATTTGTGTAATTACAGCTCAACTACACCATTTCTCCTATTAACTCAAGGAACCACATGCAGTTGATCCCATGACAATCATTTTGGTTTAAATGGTTAAAAATAAACCCCGTAAACATAAGCAAAATAAGGTTACTGGTGTAGGGTATAAAAAGAACACTTTAGTATTCTATGAGTAGACACATGCAGAATGTTCAGAGAATGAGAGACAGAAACAAACCTGTTCTGTCTCTCTGAGGGAGTACTGAACAACAGGAGTAAAGTTCTACTAAATCCTGCACACTGTACAAGGCACTGAATGCAAGGTTGCTGAAGTGATACAAATTACAGCACCAGTACTGCTGAAAGGTAATGTTTTATTCACATGATTCACATTATTTCTTATACTAATTTACATGCACAAGCGAATTGAGAGCCAGTAATCCATGGCCAGAAGCAGCAACAGACTTGTAAAACAACATGCAGTGTAGTTACATCTTAAGATGTGTATTCTTCATAATACCACAGAATTATCAAATCATGGAATCATTGAAGTTGGAAAAGACCTCCAAGACCATCAAGTCAAATCTTTAACTGAATACCACCACGTCTACTGAGCCATATCACAAAGTAACACATCTACTCATTTTCTGAACACTTCCACCACTTCCCTGTGCCTGTTTCAATGCTTTGCAACCCTTTCTGTGACAATGTTTTTCCTAATATCCAACTTGAACCTCCTCTGGAATGACTAAAGACTACTTTCTCCTGTCTTTGTTACTTGTTTCTTGGGAGTAGAGACCAACCTGGCTACACCATCCTGGGAGGTAGTTGTAGAGAATGATAAGATCTCCCCTGAGCCTTCTTTTCTCCAGGCCAAACAGCTCCAGGTTCCTCAGCCACCCCCCATCAGACTTGAGCTCCAGAGCCTTCCCCAGCTTTGTTGCCCTTCTGGACATGTTCCAGCACATCAATGTCCTTCCTGAATTAAGGGGCCCAGAACTGAACAAAGGATTCGAGATGTGGCTTAACCAGTGCTGAGTATAGGGGACAGTCGCTGCCCTGGTCCTGCTGGCCATACTTTTTCTGACACAAGCCAGGTGCTGTTGGCTTTCTTGGCCATCTGGGCATGTGCTGGCTCATTTCAGCTGCTATAATCAGCACCCTCCAGGTCCTTTTCCTGCTTTCCAGCCACTCTGCCCTAGCCTGTCCTGCAGGGGGTTGTTGTGACCTAAGGACTGGACCTGATAATTGGGCTGGCTGAACCTCAGACCACTGGCTCAGCCCATTGACCTAGTCTGTCTGGATCCCTCTTGCAGACCCTTCCTGCCCTCCAGCAGATCAACATTCCCACCCAACTTGGTGTTATCTGCAACTGACTGAGGATACACTCATCCAGATCATTACAAAGATATGAAACAGGGTTGTCCCCAATATTGAGCCCTGGGGACACCACTTGTGACCAGTTGCCAACTGCATTTAACACCACTCACCAGAACACTCTGGGCTCTGCCATCCAGGCATTTTTTTATCTAGTGAGCAGTAAAGCATTATGAACACTGTGGCAAAATAATTCTGAATTCTCCACCAGCAGCATTGTGGCTAATGCATTGTCCACTGTTGCTTAGGTTGAATTGTGTCCTACAATGCCATCCATTGTGGTGGATCTTTTTTTAGAAAGATCCACCTTTGATTGTACCTTTGATTGCTACTGAGCTGACTACTCAGTGGCAGTAATCTTTCAAGTTCAGTTGAGAAAAAAAATAAAAAGGCATTGATTTGTAGCCCTGGTTTGTGCCTGAGATGTTTTGATTTTCTGAAACTCTTTTCCCAGGGAATTTTCTGTAAACAAGAGACATGTTTTCCTAACTGTAACCTTTGTTTACTTTCTTTCCCTAGGAGGGACTTCTTCTTGATGTCCCTCTGGTTTGACCAATGTGATTGAAGAGGTTTGTCTTTGTTTCGCCTATCGAATTGTTATGTGTAGAATAGTATAAAAAGGGAGACATTCCTGGAAATAAACACAGTTATTTTCAGCCTTCTGAAGTCAGAGTCTGTGTCATTGTGGTGTACAACAGCGTCATTGATTCTGTACTTTACAAGTCAGATAAAATCATACAAGACATTCCAGAAAATGAAGGTGGGGTGTAGGGGGTTTCAATGAAAAAAGCTACTGAGATCAAGTAATTTGTATTCCTCTTTACTTTTCTATTTTGTGGCCTCCTTTGTTCAAGTTTGGCAGTCCTTTTAGGTATGAAATATTTTAACAGTTTAATAGGGATAGAGTGTTCTATCACAGTACTCTAGTCCATTGCATTACAGCCAGGCAACTAAGCCACGGCATGCTCTGTCTTTAAACAGCCATCTGTGATAGCTTGGAGAAAAAAAAAAATCTGAAAATGTGGGGTTTTGCTTCTTTTCTCAAAACTTGCTCATGGTTTTTAGTTTCAAAGTACAAAACAAGCAGATAATCTGTCAGATAAATCAGATTTTTTCCCCAGATGTGAGTTAAAACAATTCACATGAAGCAGCTATAAAAAACAATAAAATGCCCCAGAAGTCAAAAGGAGACAAGGCCTTCTGTAACCAGGGGAATGGACAGCTATTAAAGCAATACCCCAGGACATTGTAAAAAAACAGGTGTGGTGATAACTAAAATTGCAAAAGAAAAAAAGTGTCCCTTAAACTGGAAATATCAGCCTGTCCACCCACTCACACATGGCTGCTGATTATTCTTTACACTAAAGGGCAAGGTTTTCAAGCTGACAGATTCCATGTACTGCAGGCTGGCAGTCAAAGCTGCACAAATACATAGCATGTCAATCAATGGATTTTAGAAAAAAAGTATTTGTGACATGGATTATAAAATATGCATATTGGCAATTGAACTAAATTAAATCTGTTTTTAGCAGTTTTACAAAATAGTTTTCCATCAACTTGCTATGCCTGGAATCACATCAGAGTGGTCACTTTATAGCTGTGTGCTACCATATTCAGCATTTATTGAAGAAAATATATGTGACATCAATTTAGTGTGCTTAGAAAAAAGAAGTATACAGAGATCTTATGCACAGGCTATGGCACCAAATCTCAAATGGCATCTCTGACCACCTCAAACATAACATTTCTCTCTTTAGAAATATGAAAAAATCTGTTTCTTCTTCGTTAAATATGGAAAAATAATCAAAGGTGTCTTCTTGATCAAAGCCTGAACCATGTAAGTTCCAATAACAGTAAGCTCTTCAACTGTCCATATAAAGAATGATAGGCATGTGCAGCAGAACAAAGACTCCACAACCAAAGGTTATGAAGTAGGCATGCTTCACTCGGCGCCCGGACGCACGGGGGATAACTCCGCCAAAGATGTGTGCCCCGAACAGAGCAGGCGCTCTGGTTCAAATACACTTAAACTCATACATATTTAGGAAGGTTTCAACGTCTGCCATACATATTTAGAACCTATCCCCACCCATTCTCGCTTCGTATGTTAATCAGATTTTGTCGGTCTGTGCTTGTGCATTGTCTCCTGGTGGTCTCGGGCGGGGGGGTCACTGGATGAAGTAAAAGTATTCCTCAGGTGTCCGCCGCATTTTGCGCAGGCTCTCTTGGTCTCTCGCTGTCTTCTAGGGCTCCTGGGCATAGTCTAAACTACAAATCTAGGGTTTTTTTCCAGTTTCTGAGCACTGGTTTCTACTTACCAGTCTTGAGGAAGGCCCTCAAGGCCTCAAGGCCTCTGTTTTTTCTGTTTTTGACACTTGATTACACAGCAAATTATAATCTGTTTAAATTTAGTTATAAGTTCCCTATATCACATGCTGATGCACAGGAATTCTTTTTGGTTTTTTTTCTGCTTTTGTGGCTCCATATTCTACATCTTCCCCACCACTACTTTTATCATTATCGGGCACAATTATCAGCAAACTTGCTGGGTTATCTTCTATTATAGATGAACCAAGAGACACTAAAACATTTAAAGCACATTCATGGTGGGAAAGTGCAGGAAGAAAAAGGAAAAGCAGTGCACAACTGTAATCCTTTATGCTTTCACTGGTAACTGCAACAGCCACTGCAGATCATCACACATCTATACTACCTGCTTACCCATAAGATTAAAAAAAATGTGTTTTCTTACATGAAATGAGGGTTGCATTACTTAATCTATTAAATTCAATGAGTAAACTTGAGATATGTCTGATGTGACATACTAGGGAAACATGGTCTTTCATTAAACTTTAGAAAAAAGTTATTTTTAATGGCGGTGCAAGGATGAAAATTCTCTCTCCCACAACTATCTTCTAGTCTGGCATGTGTAAGCTATAACAGAGAAGAGATTCCATAGAAATTAGCATCTTACTCTTCAAGGTGCTAATTAAACAGCCAGTTCTCTTCATGTACTGCACTGCTTTTGCCCCTCTTCTGTGCAGGTCTTTGAGAAGAGGAATCAGCCATCTTCCTTGCCAATCTTTCTGTGATAGGTGTTTGAGTATCTACATTGCAACACCTCTGCAACCAGATTTAGCAGAGCTAATTTGTTATACTGATTTTTTGTTGTTGTTATTTTACATCAAAGCTATTCTAGAAATCAGCATGCAAATTGTAGAAGAATAAATCTAGAGAGATTTTGTTCCCCCTGCAAAATAAAACATATTTTGAGTGGAAGAATCACCAAAAGGAAGATTTTCTTAATATAACTTATTTTCTCTTTATTCATTTTAGTGTCCTGTAGCTAGGAAAGAAAAAATGTTTTTCAAGTGAAGAGTCAGAGGCTTATGGTGTTCAGAATTCTTACAAATTATTTTTCAAAACAATTTTTTCTGTTGGGTGAGGAGAACAGAACTCTTTGACTGTGTCAGGGACTGAAGTGGTTCATGCCTTAAACATTGTTATGAAGGAGTTTTGCTCATTATGGCAACAACTGTATAAAGAAGTTACAACCGCAGAAGCCCATCTCTCCTTGAAGATGCCTGACTGGAACTTCGCACTGTGAGTTAAGCCACCTAAATAAGATAAATGCAACATTATATTCAATCATCTCAAGTCTAGGGAGAAACAAACAAGGCTGAGGAAAAGGAATGTGTCCACAAGAAAACCAAATGCAGCAGAATCATCCCTGCCTGGGTTTGGAGTGGGGGAGACCACAGCCCACAGAGGCCAGGTTTACACAGAGTCCCCCCAACCGAGGGGAGAGGAGGAAGTTTCCGATGTGTGGTGTAACCTCTGGTCAGAGACAGGGAACACTCATCCTCCTTTACACAAACCATCCCAGCTGTGGAACCTCCAACCCCACAGGCCCCATCCATGGGACATTCACGTGAGAGGCAGCTGAGGGGGTCTCAAAATTCATCAGAGATCCCCAGAGCACTCCCCAGAGGCCTTGCACCACAGGACTGCGTGTGATGAAAAAAATAATGCAACAGATCCAGAGTCTGCTGCAAGAAACTGCCCTCAGCCCCAGGGAGGTACCTGGGCATTCCCAGCTGGCCTGGCCTGAGTCTATATTAAAACAGGATTCTATGCTTTTCCAGGGGGGACCTTCACCACCAAGAAGACCAGCTGGAGAGGATCAACAGAAATCTCTGGGATTCACACGATGGTGATATTTTCTTTGATCTGTCTCTGTTACTCTCTTTCTGTCCCCGCAGCTCCCCGTTTCTTTTCTATTTCTCTCTCTCTCTCTCTCTCTCTCTCCCTCTCTCATATTTACTATTAAATAAAATCCACTAACTTTGGCATATGGCCTTGTTTGCACCTTAATTCGAGCATTTCTAATAACTCTAAAAACTGGACTGTAACACAGTGATGGTGCAATAATAAAAGAGGTAAACTCCTATTATTAGAACAGATTATCATCAGCACTTCATATTTGCAATAGAAAGTTTCATTAACAAGAGGAAGAATTCCTTTGCAATGTAAGAATGCAGAATTATCTAAAATATTGTCTAATAAAGTGAGGACAGTCTTTCATTTTATTAATCCCTGGGATTGTTACAAAACATCCAAATCTTGAAACCATGTTGCAATTACATTCAGTTTTCAAGGCTTTTCCATACAAAGAACTTGACTAGAACAGCTATCACAAAATGAGATAGCTATTCTTGACTTGCATTTTGTGTGCAGATGTTAATTATAGACCATTTTTATTATTCTAAAAAGGAGTGTCTATGGAAAGTTCTCCAAGAATAACTGTTAAACTGAGCATCTCAAACAAATTCTTCCATTTTGGGTTCCGTGTGTTATTTAATGAAAACATTTCTACTACATTGAACTTTAAACGATAAAAGATATGGATAGCAGTCTTGTGCTCTTCTAAAAAATTTCTTTACAGTATTTTTAAGAATACCATTTTTGAGCAAAGTACATAGAGTGTACTTATTAAAAGTGTATATATTAAATGAACTATATGTATTACAGCCACTTTTCCAATAATTCTGGAAATGCCTTCAAAATATTGACATTTAATTGCTGGTGTTTCCTGCAGTTGTATAAAGCAAACAGAGAAACCATGATCTAGTCATTGCTGAAATAAGGGAATGGAAAGAAAATATGAACTGTACTAGAAAAAGTCAGAGAAAGACGGGAAAACAATCCTGTGCACTAGGAGTTTGCTTCACTTGCAAGAGAAATGAAACAGTGAACAGAAAAAGGGAACTTCAGTCTGACCTCAGGCTTATATAAAACCTTTTCGTTTCAATGGATTTACTGTAGTATGAGAGCTGTGTTAATGAATCATACAATCACAGAAAGCTTTAGGTTGGAAGGGACCTTAAAGTCCATCTCATTCCACCCCTTGCTACGGGCAGGAACACCTTTCACTAGACCAGGTCACTCAGAGCCCCATTCAGCCTGGCCTTGTACACTTCCAGGGATGAGGCAGCCACAGCTGCTCTGGGCAAACCATCATCCTCACTGTAAAGAATTTCTTCCATATGTGTTACCTGAATTTTACCTCTTTCAGTTTGAACCCATTACTCCTTGTCCTGTCACTACATTTTCTGATGAAGAGTCATTCTGCCGCCCTTCAGATATTGGAAAACTGTTGTGAGTTGTCCATGCAACTTTCTCTTTTCTAGACTGAACAACCCCCAATCTCTTAGCCTGTTTCCATAGGAGAGGTGCTCCAGCCCCTCATCAACTTGATGGTGTCCTCTGGACTCACTCCAGCAGGTCCCTGTCCTTCCTGTGCTGGGAGCCCAGAGCTGGGTGCAGCCCTGCAGGTGGGGTCTCACCAAAGTGGGACAGAGGGGCAGAATCCCCTCCCTGCCCTGCTGCCCATGGGGCTTTGGATGCAGCCCAGCACAAGGAGGGGTTCCTGGGCTTCCAGCACACATGGCCAGGGCATATTAGTTTTTCATCAATCATCAGTATTAATAGCATCCTATGGCCTATCCTCTAATTTAATTCCATACTGCTATTTCTTAACATTCCCCATATTTATAACTTTTCCACCACTCTTGCCATATATTTAAATGTTATATCAAGACAACATTTCAATCATTGTCTGTCTAAATAGTAAAGCAGTCCTACTGAAATCAATGAAACCTTTGTATGTGACTAAATGTGCTGTGACACACAAAATGTACGATGTACAAATGTACTATGATGTGCTCGAACAGACAAAAAGTTTTCTGTTTTCAGTGGGACCGTTTTGATTTTATTAAATACATGTCATCATACCAGTAATATATACAGGACATACATAGATAGATGTATGCAGATTTTTAAAAGAAATATTATGTGCATTCTGTATAAATTTTTTCCACATGAAAAATAAGATTTTGCCGTGAAGAGCATCATGGCATCCTACTTCCTTGCTCACCATTAAAATAGCTGTTAGAGAGTTCATTTATAAATTATCTTTCCTCTTTTTGTTGCGCTCTAACAAAATATAGCTGACATTGCTGTTCTGATTCCCAAAAAAACCACCCCCAAAACAGCAAAAAAAACCCCCTTGTGATACTTTTCTTGTTAGAGAACTGTTTTACATCAGTGGTAATACATTTTTAAGATCTTATTGGAAACTACTCAGATATGCTGTTGTCACAATGAGTAATTTTTCTTGATTCATGAATTTAAAGGGCCATTACACCACCTGTATATTTAACGAAAAACTCTCCCAGTCTGAATAAAATAATAATATAAAAGGTTTTGAAAGTCACCGTGCGACCCATCTCCTGCTTTAGGCGGGATTCTATCCAGTCCGGCTGTACAGACAGGCAAAAGGAGTCAGTGTCACTTCTTTCGCCTTAAAACAGCGCCTCACCCTCACATGGCTTTTTTGTTAGCCGTGACATCCAAATGTTTGTTCCGTGATTTCACCCCGTTATCCCAACTTCCACCCCGGGGGGGAGGGGTGGTTGCCTGAGGGAAACGCATCAACAGGGATTGAGAAATTAAACCTTTTCCTCACGAAAAGTTTATTCTGTTGCGACAAACGTCCTTGAGCTCACGAAGACGTCCCGGCTTGAAAATAAACAAATAAATGAACAACACGGGGAGAAGAGCTGCGGGCTTCAACACGACACAGCCCCCGGGATGGGGCGGCGGCAGAGGAGAGGGATGCTCCCGGAACCGCTGCCCGCCACGGCTCCCCGCTCTAGGGCGGGCGGCCAGGGCACATCCCCGCTCCAGCCCCGGCTCCCGCGTTGGGAGCGGGGAGCCGCCTCCTCGGACACGTTAAAAGTTTGGGGCGGCTCCGAGGAGGCAGAGCGCGGCCGTCACTGCAACAGCTCGGCGGGCAGCGAGCCCCCGGCCCGCCGGGCACCGCCCCGCGCCGCCGCCGCGGGAAGATGGCGAGCCGCGGTCTGCGCCTGCTGCTCCTCCTCTCTCTGGGGGTCCTGAGCTGTAAGTGGTCGCGTCCCTGCCCCGTGGGGCTGCCGCTAATCGCCGCCTCGGGGAGCTCCCCGGGCCCGACCCACCACGGCGCTGGGCTGTGGGGGGCACGGTGTCGGCCAAATCTCTATGTGGTGTGTTGAGGGGGATGGCTCCTGGAGGTGTCGCTTGCCCTCCCTCGTTCCGGAGCGAGAGGAGCCAAGTCGCGTCTCCAAGAGGGAAAGGCAAACGAGCGTGTCCCCCGCCGCAGCCGGGGCGGTGTGCGCTGATTCTTTCCATGTGTCTCTTGTTTTCGTGCAGATGTAACCTGTTTAAGGCCGGCCGGGTTGAGCGCAAGTTAGCGGCTGTCTGCCGCCGCGCAAACTTTAGGATGTGGGCTGCATAGTTTGTTTTTCTCGTGGCCTTTACAAGGTGAATGGGCGGGAGCGCGTTGTCTGTTGCCAGCACTGGATGCTGCATCTTCGGAACAGACTTGAGTTTCCAATATTTTTATGGTCCGAACTCCTTTAAAACAAAAGGGTAAGGTTAGAATAAGTTGGACAAAGATTCCCCAGCCAGAAAGCATGCATAAATAATAGGAAAAAACATATCGTGGGGCCACATACCTGCAAAGAACCACTGAATTAAGAGTTGGTAGTGCTAGTCATGATAAGGCTGTCACTTCCAGATCACATCTTACAGTGCTCCTGTTCTATGTTTCTTGTGTCTTACTAATGTTTTGGGGAAAGGGCTGTACGTGAAAATAGTGTTTTGAAGAGACTTATGTAGCACAGTCTTGCAATGAAATAACCACCTAGGACCAGCCCAGGATGGGTTCTCAATCCGCCTGTAGATGTGGAACATCCATGGTACTGATGCTGGGTATATTTTGAGGTTTACCTTTCATTCCTTTTAACAGAGCATTACATAACAGAAAGCTCTCTGTGTGTATGCTCCCTTTTTTCCCCAGAGTCCTGCAGTGGAGACACTTGAAGTTATGCATGTCTAGGTCCTTGGTCTCCTACAAGACCTTATGGAAATGTTGGGCTGTTAAATGAACAGCTAGTGCAGAAATTCTCTTTCACATATTAATAAATAATAATAAACTTATTACTTCATTTTTTCTTAATTGTATGATATATTTCAGCAGGTGAAACTGCTGTGGGTTTTTTTGGTGACAGGTTTCAGTGTGTTCAGGCTGCTCAGCCTTCTAGTTAGTTATATGTTGGCAGTGCTGGCTTTGACTGCTAAGGAAGTGATAGAGGGTGCAATACTGTGCATCAAAGTCTGGTGCCTACGTTGTTATCACACTTGGAGGTTTCTTCTTGCTGGGCTTTTTTTTTCCTTTCCTATCCCAATTCCAAAGAAACTCTAGGTGGAAAGCAAGTTTACAAGCAAGATGCTGATAAGAAGTCTTTTCATGAAGAACGTGACTGTAGGAGCGTGAGTGTGCAAATTCCTATTGTTTGTGGGAGCCAGAGGAAACCCAGGCAGAAATCCAGGCAACCAGAAGTCTGCTGCTGCTCCTGTGGCTGGAGTGTGTTCACATGAACAGTAAGGCTGAGTAATTCTGGTGTCCAAGTCAGGTGTATGGGCTGAGCAGTCTCTTATGTGGGACCCACATGCTCTGGAGATGGTGGGGAATGGGCAGAAATTAGTGATGAAAAGTAAGTACTGGTTGATACCTCACAAGCAGCATAGGGGTCAGCCTCTTCTCCCAGGCAACCGGCAACGTGGCAAGAGGACACAGCCTCAGGCTGAGTCAGAGGGGGTTCAGGTTGGACATCAGGAGGAACATGGAAAAGGTTGTAAAGCATTGGAATGGGCTCGCAGGGAGGTGGTAGGGTCACCATCCCTGGAAGTGCTCCAGAAACAACTGAATGTGGCACTCAGTGCCCTGGTCTAGTTGTGAAGGTGTTGATTGGTCAAAGGTTGGACTGAATGATCTTGGAGGTCTTTTCCAACCTAAAAGTTTCTGTAATTCTGTAGTTATATTGTGGAGCACTAGAGGTGGTGCAGTGGCAGTGTAGAGAACTTTCTTGGTAGTTGAGCTGCAGAAATTAAAAGCTGTATAAGTTGGTCACAGGGCGTCAGCATAGCCAAGGTAGATGAGGTTTGGATTGCTTTTCATTGAGAGCTTTCTAAGAAATATTCAAGACCTGCAGAAATCATAGTTTGTGTGAGCTAATCTTCCCTTCCACCTTTAATTTAGGGGAAAGTAAGGGAGGTGGGGGTTTTTAATCATGTTCTCTCTCAGCACAAGCTTCTGGAACTGACATCTGAAAGTTGTAAAAGGGGCCACAGAATAAGACTTGTGAGCTCTGTTGGCAAGACAGAATATGTACAGAAATCATTGTTATTAACCATTTTGTCTTCATGGGAGGAGATAGTATGTACTGACCAACTGGCCTTCCCGTGAAGCATCTAGGTGTGACTTTTCTTAGTATTAGTGCACATTGAAATTAGACTCAGCTGGTGATGCTGGAAGCAAATGCATGACAGTGTGTGTGTGTGTGAGGACAATGCAGAGGCAATAAATTGTAGTCTTACCTAAATATTTGATAGAGCTCACTGGGGTAGTTTGAGCAGTAAATAAGGTGATATTTTGTTTATTTGTTTATTTTGGCTCAAGAAAACCCCACTCCTTATTCCTCAGAAATTTTTCACTCAGATACAGAGATTCTAGGCCAAAGAAGCCTTTTGTTTCTGTCCCCCCCCAACCCTGACAAGAACTCACAAAGCATGACTGCATTGCTGTAGGAATTGACAGTGGAAGTGTTTAAACTATGCTTTCTTGACTATATGTGATACACAACTGATGTACTCAAAATTGAGACTCATGTCAACCCTCAGTCTTTTGTTGAGCCCCCTTTGTTTGCTAGATTAGCCTGGTAAGAACTGATTTCTAAACTGATTTCTAAATTGGGCCATATTCAGGGATGAGATTTCTTAAATTTGTAAGACTGCATATTTCTTCAGTAATATCTGTTCAACATAATGCTATAAAGCAGACAGCCTGGTTTTGGAGGAGGAGTGGGGGAAGAGGCATCAACTGAATGTTCATTCTCTTGCTGATTTAGGGGAGAAGCAGTATTTCTTTGCTAAAGGCTGCTCGGGGTTTAGAAACATGCACGGACTCTTAGACACTCCAACATAAGTTGCAGGAGGAGAATAAACTGCTAATATATAAACTAATTACAAAAAAAGCAATGTTTGTTTCTAGTTTTCAGCCTAACATTTTTTATTTATGACTGTGGTGAGACTGCGCAAGTTACCCAGATGCTTCTAAAACAGATACAAATTGACATGGTGGGAAAGACTCTTTATTTTTGTCTTTAAAAAGGCTACATGCTTCTCTCTAGCTTATTGAATAACCTTTACAATTTTCTCCTCTTGCTTAGATCCTCAGGGCTCAGAAGAAACTGGCTGTGAGTTACTGGCATGTCTCTCAGAAATCATGGCTTTTACTGCATTTCAGCAAGTCATGCTGTTTTGCTTAAACCTGGGCATGCTGCTTAGAAGGGGCTCTGTATTCCTGAGAGGGCTCAGCCAGAGAAGTGTTGCTGTTCTGTCTCCCTCCTGTCTCTCTCCAGCAGAGAGGAGGCAGAGAGAGCTCTTCCTTGGCTGGCCCCATGGCATCACTATTCTAGGTTGCTGGCCCCACAGACTACTGCTATTGGATGTGCAAAAGAGAAAAGGAAGGTGGCTGTCTTCCCTCACTGTATACAAGAGACAAGAAACATGCCTGGAAATGTTACATCAAGATAGTAGCAATTCCTTGTTTCTTTTTTATGGTGGATGCATGCAAGAGGAGGACTTTCTTTTGTTGTTGCTTGTCTTCTGAGTCCTGTTGTCTCAGCTTAAAGTTGCAACAATTCTTCATTCATGTTGTAGTATACATATTTCTGATAATTGAGACTATCGTAGGGCATCTGGCATTAATAATGAGAGTTAAAACTACCACTGTGATTAGCAGATCTAATTGAGCCTGGATGAGGTCTTCCCATTGGCTATTTAACTGAATTACACAAAAATATTTATGTGATTCTTTCCTGTATTACACCTGTAATTCCTGCAGCAAACTGTATTGATAGCTGCCAGGTTCTGCTTCAGAAACTGGCTGATGCCAGAGCAAATGTTTTGGTGAGACTACAGAACAGAATACTTGGTTTCACCTTCCAAGACCTCCAGCTACCAAACTTGTCTGTGTCCACTGACTAACTCCAGATGTGACTTGGGGTGTGTGCAGACCTGTTTTTAAAGAAGTGAACTAATGACATTACAGCAGGCTCTTACCCTTCCTGCAAGGATGCCCCAGGTGCTTTAGGTTCTTCTTAAGTGCTGGTGGTTACTAAGGAGAAGTCCTCTTGTGAAGTATGGGAGAATCTTCTGGTACATCTGATATTAAGAATATTCAGTTTCCTCATAAATTCACATGAGTAAATAATAGTAGTATTTCTCCACTGAAGACAGACAGTGACATGCATGTGAACCTTCTGCAGTAGCAGAAGCAAGCTTCCTTTGTTCAAGGGGGAGTAGATGTGGGTTGGTGGTGATTTTAGAGGGCCAGGAACAACTAGTAATATAGTCCAGCAGCTGGGATGTAAAAGTTTCCATCTGGTATGATCTGCTTAGAATTCATCAAGACACAAAATGTAATCTTTGTGTTGGAGCACTTCTAAAGACACTTGCTCTCTGCACATGGTGAAACCTTTTAGGAACACTTTTCTTAAAGTCATACTTTCTTAGTGTCATACTTTCCCTTAGAAATGCTAGAGGTGACTCCAGTGCAAATGCTTATGTAAAGGAAGGTTACTTAGAAATGTGCACACGGCCAGAAATGTCCACATTGCAATATAAATATCTTGTATATTAAAGCAATTGAAGCACAAGGTAGACATTTGTATTTGTCCTTGCAGATGGTTTGCCAGGGCCATATGGAATGGCTAGACTCCCTTGAAGTTCACTTGAAGTTATATAATGATATCAAGCAAAACAAAATTTGCATAAAATAGCATCCTTGTGGATGTGCACAATGACTGCTGGTTTTTCTTGTTTTGCTGGGGTTTTTTTCTCCATCTTTGTGGAGTATTGCATATATGTGGGTAAAGAGAAGGTTTACAAGCTCTTACTGTCTAGTTCAGTGGCTAGTTCAGTACCATGGGGTGAGCACTTTTATGGAAACTGGGGGAAATGTTCTGTGGAAGCTGTTTATTTTGTTTCAAGTTATTCCTTCTGGTTAGCTCACCCCCTCTCCTGCCACTCCCACCCCACTTTTGTTAAGCTAACTTGTTACAGTTTTACTTTCTGACATATCTTCTCCCATCCCCATTACTTTTGAAAGAACCATCAGTTTTAACAAAACATTTCTGCAGAAAAGCCTGTCATGTCTTCCTCAAGGCACCGTGATTGTGCTGTAATTCCACTTCAGGAAGCTTAAAACAAATATTATGGTGCCTTGTAATCAAGACAAATTATTTGTTTCCTTCATCTAAATGCTGGGTTTTTTAAGAGAATGGAATATGTATTTCAAAGAATGAGACAGCAGATGAGGCTGGAGAAGCATTTGGATGATTGCCAGAGCTTGTGCTCACCTGTATTTCCAAAGTCACCTTTTTTTCCTGGAGGACTCCAATTAGTTATGTCACCTCTGTGCTTACAATATATCATCAAGCACGCGAGTGCTTACATAAAATTTTTTAAGGCAGGCAAAAAGTAAGCTTGGCAGCTGAACATCTGGTCCTGTTCACTTGTTGGTTTCTAACACAGTGGGAGGTGAAGGAACTTTTGGAGAAAGAAGAAGGGGAAAATGGCAATTTCTGAACAAGACAAGTCATATAACAGTTATAGTTGTTGAACCACTAGTAAGTCTGTAAACCCTTCTGGTTAATAACAATTAAAGCATATATATATTCCAGTGTCTTTTCCTATATCTTTACCTGAAAGCTCCGTAATTTTGAAGTTATAACCATGTGGAGGGAATGGGGTTATATTTTTTCATTCCAACAGAGCTTACTGCCTTGCTTGGCTGGCATCTGTCTTTGAAACCAAGACAAAAACCATCTCTAAAACTGTATCTGTAGAATGCATTGGTGTGTTTAGGTGCATGCTCTGGGTCACTTTTGTTCTCTAGTACTCTTATGTTTCCATAAAATGGTCTTAAAAGTAAATATTGATCCTTTGCACTTTAGACCTTGGGCCACCTAAGCTGATTTTTCTGCCCTTTCTCCAGTCTTTGAGGGGGCCACCCATCAAGGAGAGAAATTCTCTTTTAAACTCCTGGCTTGTTTGTGTCTCTTGTTTAATGTACCCCTGAGCCAGATTGACTGGGATTTGGGGAAGTGTAACAGGACTCAGATTCAGCTTTGATACTGTCAAAAATAGTGGTGCTGAGCATTTCTGAAACTGCGATTCAAGCAACCTGTCCAAGTTATTTGATAACAAAAGGCAATATTCTGTATTTGGGCAGTCTGATTCCCTGCCTAAACAGAGAAAAGAGTGGCAGGACATAGGAGTGCTGCTGGCCAGGAATCCCTGCTTCCCTCTGAGGGTGGTGAGACCCTGGCACAGGTTACCCAGAGAAGCTGTGGCTGCCTCATCCCTGGAAGTGTCCAAGGCCAGGTTGGGTGGAGCTTGGAGCAACCTGGTCTAGTGGAAGGTGTCCCTGCCCATGGCAGACCGGGTGGAACAAGATCTGGAAGAAGATATATTCTTTAATAACTTCTACCAGATAAATGCCTATTGTTTAATTGCTTGAAACTTACAAGTTTCCAGTCAGGGATTTATACTGCACATAAACAACTCCATCTTGTTTCAGATGTTTGCAACCCTTGGAGGAATGATAAAATAGAAGAGGATTATCTCTAAACCTGAAGTATTAGAATATCAAAAAGAGACATCTCTGATATCTTCTTAGCACTGTTCAGAAACAAAAACATGTGATTAATGTTGCTGGGTTGAGTTGTTTTGTTGTGTTATTGGTTTACTGGGGGTTTTCGGTGGTTGTCTTGGTCCACTGCTCCTGCACTTCTTTTTTTTTCCCCGCCAAGAATAGACCTGTATCACAGGGTTCCCCTTGAAAGGTATGGTAGATCTCCCTTTTTTTTTTTTTTTTTTTCATTTCTTTTCTTTCTTTATGCTCTAATGTCCACATAAAGCCCAATTAAAAGTCCATTAATAGCCATGTTCAGATGGTGGAAGAGTCTGTGCAATAAAGGTCTTTATCCTGCAAGAAGCCTCAGTAGCGTTCCATTTAAATGTCAGTAAATATTTTATGTGAAAGGTAAATGTTTTATTTTTAGTCAGTATTTAATTACTATTTGTTTCTTGCAATGAATGCTGCTGTGGCCTTCTGTTCACCAGCATGATGGTCCTCCCTGGTGTATTAATGTGAGTGACTGAACCTTGAGAATGTCATAATCATTTGAGAGGCTTCTATATCAGCATAAGGAAAATCAGATTTTCAGTATTGGAATAGAGCAATACAACACCTGAAAATGTAGAAAAGCTGAAGGGTTGGGACAGACAGGTAGTAGCAAGCGCTCATAAGATTTTGATGATGCTGTTGTATTATTGGAATGACTTGTAAAGCAAAGACACTGAGACACTCCAAATTTTCTGGTAGCATCCAAGTTGGCGCCTGGGAGAAGAGGTAAAATAGGGAGATGCATCTGTAGTGGAAGTATGGTTAGATATCAAAAAATGGCCTTTTGGGCTGAAGTAATTTATAGTTTTGTTACTTGCCAGTCTAAGAAGCCTTCGCATAATTCCACTTCTAAGTCAACTGCATTTTGGTTTTTTTTGTTTTTCCCTTTCCTAAACAGGACCTACATCCTGGACATCAGCTATTGCTGTTTGAATCATGTGATACAGAGGTTTTCTGAAACGTATTAGGCATAAAGAGTAAATGGAATTATTCTCTATGTGTTCAATGAAGTGTTGTTGAAATGATGGCTCTGGGGTATTTGCAGAAGTTGATGTACTTATAGCACTTGTCTTCAGATTCTTTCAATAAATAATGTTTTGGGGGCTAAAAAGTCATCTGGGAAAGCTCTGTCAACGGGGAATCAGCAGTATTTGTAGAGAGACTAAAAATTTTCTCAACTCTGCTTTTTCCCTGCCACTGCACACTGTTTTCATTTCATTTATGTTCCAGTTGTATCTCTAGCCGAGTCCTCAAAACAGGAACAATCCACACGCAGTTACTACTTGCTTTCCAGTTGTGTTTGAATTCTTAGCTACCTTTCTAAGGGGTAAGAAGGGAGGGAAAGCAGTACTACAGAGGCTTTGTAGTACTAAGGACAGAGCACTGTCTTTGCTGAAACATAGTGGCTTTCTAACATAAGTAGCTGTTGAGAGGACTGATTTTTGTGAGAGAAGAATGAAGAGATGCCTCTGTAAGCATTTACACATATTTGAAGTTTATTCAAAGCTTTTGAAACTATGTGAATAGAGAAAGAGGAGGGAGACAGCCAGTTCTTGTATATACAGACTTTCAGGTGCAGAACATATTTCCTGAGCTAACCCTGTCTCAAGGCACACTCTAAACAGTATGTTCAGTGTAGATATATATTAGTAACTTAAACACCCTCAGTTTTGGAATGGGACTAATCAGTTTTGAAATGGGAAGAATTATCTACTGCTTTAAGTTGCTGTTAAAGCTGCAATCCTGCAGCTGTTTGCTGCGTTTGAATCCCCTGCACCTTTATGGAGCCCTGCTGAAATCTTGCATGTGAAAAAAAATCTGCTTATTTTAGATTGCCTGTTGTGTTGACTGAAGGGTAGACAGTTTGTTCGTAAGCTGCCTCTGCTGTGGGATGGGATACCTGTGCTGGGTGGACACACAGTCTCCAAGGAAGTTTTATGGCTAAATGGGACAAAAGTCTTCCTTATAAAATTAGACTGTTTAAGTAGATGATATATGTAGACTTGGCTATGAAGAGTTGCATTATGTATCTGTAAACTCCAAAGTGGATAATCTTCCCTGTATAAGAGTAATTAATTTTGTCCTGTAAAGAACCTATTCCTTTTCTGCCCTAAAACTTCACTTGGCACTCATAAACAATAAAAACTTACAGGCTTATTTTTCAAAGATTCTTTCACCAAAAATGTTGAACTTCGACTGAGTTGATGATAAGTTTCTTTTTGGGAAGAGAAATGCTGGTAGCAATGCATTATTCAACAAGCCATCCCATACCCTTTCTTGATTTCTTGGCCACTCATAGCTCTGCTGATGCTCTGTATCATCCAGGCTCATTGCAGTAAGTTCAGCCCTGCAACAACAGTGGAAATAAATCTGTAAGTCTACCTAGATCCTCTTATTAAAACAAAATTGTTCTGTGAGTTTAGAGCTGACCTCTGAAGACCTTATTTGTGTTTGGGTTCCTTGTGATCACAGTGTTTGTGCTGATGTGCATCTGCCTGGATAAGTTGTTTCCCAGTATAGTCCTTGGACTGTTCTTTAGTCAAAGTGGTATTATTTTGTCTTGATATAATCAGGACCAGAGCAATGATTGTCCCCCTGTCCTGGGCATTGGTGAGGCCACACCTCAAATCCTATGTCCAGTTCTGGGCCTTTGCTGCAGGAAAGACATGGAAGTGCTGGAGCATATCCAAGAAGGTCAACAGAGCTTGGGAAGGGTCTGGAGCACAAATCTGATGAGGAGCAGCTGAGCAAACTGGAAATTTTCAGCCTGGAGAAAAGGAGGCTCGAGGGGCAACTTTTTCACTCTCTACAGCTCCCTGAAAGGAGGGTATAGCCAGGTGGGGTCAGCCTCTTCTCCCAGGGAATAAGTGACAGGAAGACAGGAAATGGCCTCCAGTTGTGTCAGGGAACATTCAGGTTGGACATTGGGAAGAAATTCTTCTTGAGAAGAGATGTCAAGCACTGGAATGGGGTGCTCCGGGATGTGATGGAGTCGGAATGACTGGACATGGCACTCAGTGCTCTGGTCTGAGAGACAAGGTTGGATTGGTCACATATTGGACTTGATGGTCTTGGAGGTCTTTTCCAACCTTAATGATTCTGTGACTTCTAAAGGAAACTTTAAGCAATAATTGTGTCACCCAAGTTTCTAGGGCATCAATATGCCATGAGCAGTTGGTTATAAAGGGAATACAGGCAGAAGTAGGGAAAAGTAGATGCCAAAACAGTAGCTTAAAACAGTATATATGCTTATATGGCAGGCATGGCTTAATAAAATGTGTTGATCTATTGACTCTAACAAGTATTCTAGAAATGTAATGTTGGTTTCTTCTAATTAACCTTCTCCTTTGAGTGTGAAAAACATCTTCTGTTTGTTCTAGCTTTTCTAGTCATGTGTTAGGCTTAATGGAATTAGAGTGGCTTCAGCCTTGTTCAAATGTGCCAAAGATGTTTCTGTAAAATTTGGTATTAAACAACTAAATTGATGATACTATGTGTGCTGTAGAGGTATTGCAGACAGCCATTTTAACACCAGACTTTTAAGCATGGAAGTTGTCCTGGAGATAGTAGTGACCCAGGGGGCAGAATCCTTAATTACATATGGTTTACTCTAAAAAAAAATAAAAATCATGGCTTTAAAAAATATTTTTATTGTGTTTTTACAGAATTGCAGGATTGCTAACATCTTTTTTTGTTTCATTTTTGTCTCAGTTTGAGACAATTTAAAGGACAACACTCTGGAATGAGTTGCTTCCTCTAAAGGGTTCCAACAATCTCTCTCCAGCAATAGGAAATTAATACTAAAAGATGAAAATGAAAAAAATGCACAACAGTTTATTAACAAACGGAATGCCCACAAGGCAGGAAAAAAGTAAGTATCTGCTAGATACGAAACTGTTAGACTTCATTCCTCACACACTCGAACAAAGACCCAAAGTGCCAGAGATTACCTGCTGTCAACACTCAATACAAGATAGCGTCAGCTTCCATCTTGGCAAGGCAGGAGCTTTCACAGCAGACAGAGGCCTGGTGGCTCATCTGGCGTCAGCCTTCTCCCCAAGACAAAGTACAGCAGATCAAGGCAGGTAAAAACAGCCTTTCTGTCTGTTTTCTTCCCAGCTTGGCGTGGTTCACTGTGGTTTGTGTCAGAATGGGGCAGCTCTACTCCTGCTGGCACGATGTCTCTTGTCTCCAGCTTGGAGCTGCTCAGTTCACCTTAAGGCAGCCCAAAGACCACTACTGCAGCTTCTCAAAGCCAAGGAAAGGAAAAGCTTTTTTTGCCTGGGCCAAAAATCAAACTAGGCCAGCCAAACCCATGCTACACAGGGCCATCAAAAACCTGGGCAGTGAGCTTTTAAAAATGCTTGTGCAAAAGCAGAACTCTTCATCCCCCTGGTCCCTCATACACCGGGTCTTGGGCTACAAGGTCTTAAAGATACAATACTTGTCTTTGGGCACAGAGCAGAGGATCACACTAAGACAATTTTTGTGACAGTGAAACAGTTTAGTGTAAGTACCTGCATACAAGATCATCAAATCCCATTACGTGAAGGAGCAAACCACTGAATTGTGAATATTAGTTCATGTACTGAGCTTTCCCTTCTTCTGATGCAAAGCTGCAAGGTGTTTCATCAGGGAAATACTCTTGAGGATGTGGCTCCTAAAACATTCCTTCCTGTGGAAAGCTGTGATGATCACCAAGTTAAAATTTATGCTTGATTTAAAAATAGATAAGGCATAGAGTTTGTTTATTCCTGTTTCCTGTGTAACTTTCCAGTGTTGTTCTAATGTTTTCTAATCTGAACACCTTTGCTTGTGTAGGTTTTACTGTGATGAAGACTGTAGTGTTTTGTAGTTGGATTTTTAAATTTTCTTCGTCCCCTTTAAGGAAAACTTGGCACCTCTTACACTGTGACCTATTGTTCCTAGCTCTACTTTCCGGAGGATTTCTTCTAATCTTCTAAATCTAACCTTCTCCTTTGAGTGTGAAAAACATCTTCTGTTTGCTGTAGCTTCTCTTGGCATGTGTTAGCCTTAATGGAATTAGAGTGGCTTCAGTCTTGTTCAAATGTGCCAGGAGAAATTTCTATAAAATTTGGTATTAAACAACTAAATTGTCTATTAAAGGCCTGTGGAATTAAAGTTAAAATATGCATTCATACTGTAAACTACAATGTTGATTAAGGTACTGGTCATCAAACATGACTGTTAGTTGCTTCTGCCAGGAAAGAGACTATTGAGCAACTTTGACAATGTAAAAGATCATATGTGAATGAAAATGGGATGACCAATTTGGCCATTGCATTTGGATTGTTAGGAAGGGTTCACCATGTTCTTTTAGCTGTGAGAACTGATCATCGTGTTCCCTGCTCATATTAGCAAAGAACTTGGTCTTTAGTCTGAAGGACAAAAAGCTTAAAAACTGAGTTCAGTGCTGTCTATCCCTCAATATGATGCAGTCCTAAAATTCATGGTTCAAATGACACAAGTGAAACCACCACCTGCACTCCAGTAACAGGAAACATCTCAGAAGTCCTAAATTCACAAAACATTGCACAAGACCCTTGCCGAATATTTGGAGAGCATCCTACCTGTGTTGGAAGGACCATTTTTTTATTTTATTTTTTTAAATGAGCATGCTAAATAGAATGAAGTTGTGGTAGTGTGTTCCAAAGTCAGCAAAATTTGAATGAGAAAAAGCATGCATAAAGCCCTTTTTAAACACTCACTTCAAGGAGTTACATGCATTGCATATATTAAGTATATTCTAGGTCAGTGTTTGCTTCTGAGAGCAAATGTGTCTTTAAAAAGAGAGAGAATGTGTCTTTAAAAAAATTTGAAGTATTTCAGATGTTTTATCTCCTCCGTTGGGGGGACATAGCGGGATACAAAGTGTCAGTGCTGACTTGGTTTTGGTTGTTGTACTTTGCTGTAAATGAGACGCTTGTCCATAGTTGGCCAAATTAATTATGCTGCCTGCTATTTGAGATGTTTGCTGTGCACAGTTCCGGTTAGTTAGCTACTTCCATACCTTTAGAAGCCATAACTTAATACAGTGTTGTATATACTCATCCTCTGAAGTGTGCTTTGTAGAAATATTGAGATTAATTTAAAAAAAAAGTTGAGAAAATCCATTTGAGAGGGACGGAGGGTGGCAGACAGGTTGAAACTGGATGATCTGTTTTTTTCTAACCCAAATCATTTTATGATTCTGTGATGCACGAGAAATTTGGTTCCAGCTTAAATTAATAGGACTAACTATAGGATGAGACACCTGCTCACTTTACCAATGTATTTACTCAGAACAATTTTTAATTATACTGTCAAGGTGTTCCTCCTAAACATCTGGAAACCTGCTCCAACAGTAAGGGAACTTGTCTGATTTCACTGGTTCTGAATGAGCAAGGATGCCAGTTTCATATGGAGTTTACTGGAATTGTAACTAATACTGGTTGATACAGTTTGAATGTAAACTAAATCTGTTTTCAGGATTTTAAGATAAATAATGGGTGTGTTTATAGATGAGGTGACTGCATGAAAGTATTTATTCTTTCCAAATTGTTTGGCAATTCCAGCAAAAGTCACTTAAAGGTTGTAGGAGACTTCAGAGATATTTACTGCAAATTGTGGGCCAGAGTGGTTGTGTTCATTTAGGGAGTGGTGGGGTATTGTTAGTTTCTTCTGGTTTCCCAACTCTCTTATGTTTCAGAGCTGATTCTACAGTTGATGTAAATCAGTCTTGGTACTATTGACTTCAGAGGAACATGCTGGTTTGCACTGGGTACCAAGCTTTGTTTTGCAAATTTAATAACATTATACAGTTGCTCTAGGTGTTTGCACAGGCAAATGTTTCTGCTGGATTGTTACCCCTAGAAATGGAAATCTGTTTGTTCAGCTTTTCATTGTGTGATATGAGGGGGTGAGAGAGCAGTAGTAAGGGGCTTCTACACCTGTGGCCTATTCACACAGTCTTTTGAAGACTAGACACATCCTCAGTATCTTGATGCATCTTAAAATAAGCAACAGCTGAAGCAGCTATAGGCTCTCACTGTATTTGCAAGCTGCCTTTGAGCCACCAATGGGTTACTGTGGAAACCATTGCTGAGAAGGACCAGGAGATGGCTGGAAAATAGGCTTTTTTTGAGAGCCTGATCAGTTTAAACCCCCATCTCCCATTTGCAGAAGCTCCCTCTGAATTGCCATGGAGACAAGAGGAGTACTGGTGTTCTGAGACCTGTAAAAGTGTGAGCTATAAATACTTATTTGGCTAACAGCATATGCTTTCTGTGATGTCTCTCAGTTGGAATAAACTCCATGCTACATTGAACCTTTGCAAGTTGCACATTCTGTGCATTCAAACCTCTCTTCTGTGTGAGTAGAAAAGAAGGAGGTGATATAAACATTGAAGAGAATTAAATTTTACATTTTGATTATTAATTATAAAACATTAAATTATATTTTTTCCTCAGCATTTCCCCCTCTCTTGCAGTATTCTTTCAGGGGACTACTGAAAGCACTTAGGAGGCTGTTGAGTTTATCTAAAATTGTTGTACTTTTCTGTTCAGTTTTTCAAGAAGGCTGACCTAAATAATCTCTTGCTTTCTTGCCCTATGCCACTTGATTTTATTTTTCCTTTCCACTTTCTCCTCTACAAGCACTTCAAGTTCTGTGTTTCCAGAGCCAGCTGTCCTCGGGACTCTGAAATGAACTTAATCATAAACATGACCTTAAATTCTTAGGACTCCTACTGATAACTTTAGATAATTGCCTCTGAAAACTTCAGTCTTTTGCTACTTTTACTTTCAAGGTTTGGGGGCGGGGGGGTGTTTTTTTTGTTTTTGGTTGGTTGGTTGATTTGGGGGTTTGGGGGGGGGGCTTGTTTGTTTTGAGTTGCTGGGGGTTTTTTAACTTGAAAATTAAGAATAAAGACACCGTGACAGATGTGCTGGTCATTCTTAGGTTGGCATTATAAATAAAAGTCTCCTGCTTGGTCTGATCTGTAGTTGTGGCATTTACCACAGAAACCTCTTGTCCCTGTGAGACTGAGTAGTCCTCAAATCATCCAACACCAGCTCTCACTACAGGTAGAAATCCTGCTCTTATTCACTTTCTGGAAAAGCTTATCTTCCCTGTTTAAATAACTCCTAGCTGAATGAAAATGCTCTTCAGCATTCTGCTTCACATGTGGTTTCCACTGTAAAGGCAATTACTGAGGCTGCTTAAACTTGTTTTCTGTAAAGATAAGTGGGAAGGATTGTTTTTCAGTTAATGATGTATCTAAGTAAAATAATACTTTTTGTATTAGGCTCTGGAACTCTGGATATGTAATTAGTAATTCCACACATAGTTCCTTTTCATTTTCCAGTTGTGTCCAGATTCTTAGCTGCTTTTTTTAAAGGAGAGAAGGGAGGGAAAAGAGTTCAACAAAGGCTTTGCCAAGTTGTCAGAGTGCAGTGGCTTTATAACATAAATAGCTGTTGTGAGAATGCACTGATTTTTTTTAGAAAAGAATAAAGTGATGTCTCTAGAAGCATTTAAATATATTTAAAGTTTGTTCAAAGTTTTTGAAAGTTATGTGAACAGAGAAGGAGGAGGGAGACAGCCAATTCCTGTTGTATACATAGACTTTAAGGTGTAGAACATTTTTCCTGAGTTAATCTTATTTCCAGGCATGCCATTTAAAATAGTATGTCCAGTATAGATATGTTAGTAACTTAAAACAGGAAAAATTATTTACTGCATCATGTTGCAATAGAGGAAAGCTATTTCAAACTGGGCAGCCATTTAAAATCTATCACTTTAACTTAAGTTTTGGTTGGTTGTGGTTGGGGATTTTGGTTGCTGGTTGGTTTGCTTGGGGGTTTTGGTTTCTTTTTCCTCTGAAACTAGTACTTGTCAGGGGAGGAACCTCCTAAAGTGCATTTTAAGGTGACACCTTGCTTGCTTTGTTGCAGTGGAAGACCTGCAGGCAGGAGACCTTAAAACTTGATGAGTTTGTCTTACTTGAGTATGTGAAAAGCAAGGGTCACTTTCTTGGTAAATTTTAAGAAATAGGTTTGATAAAAAAATAAGACAATTAAGATACAAAAATCAAGCGAAGGATTGATGGCCGGGTGACTTGGCATTCAGTCAAGTGCACACCTGCTATTTCAGGGACATTCTTTAAATACCATTTCCCTTGCATCCGTCTGTTGCATATGCATAAATCTTCATGCATATTCAAACTTTTCCACAAACTAGTTTCCATATTCCAGGAACTGTTTAGCATGGTCACTCCTTGGGTCTGGCTTTTCAGAGCACGCGTGTTTCTTGGCTGTGTCTTCTCTATCCCCTCCAGCTTGGGCCTTGGTCTGTATTTTCCACAGATGGTCGGTGTTAATAGTTGGCATGTCAGCAACAGGGTCCTCATCATATTGTAATATATGATTTAGAATAAATTTGTGCTAAGGACTAAAAACTACAGTTTCTTTTAATGGAAACTGAGAGATAGGAAAGAGCAGTATGCACCAGGTCATAAAAGGAAAGATATTTGCTACCAGGGATGAATTCCTGTCTCAAAAGAAGGGTATTCCAGAGGATTTTTTAATCTGGTGAAACCCCAACAATATGCATTAACAATAAGATGAATATTCGTCACCAGAAAAAGATACTCGAGGGGATTATCATCTGACAGGATTCCAGCAAGGAGGGTATTCCAAGAAAACTCTTTGTCAGAAGCAGCCACAGGAAAGAACATACATTAATATGTGAAAAAGGGACAGGATCAACGAGAGGAAGCAGGAAGACCCCCGGTATCCCGCAATGTCCCGCAAATAAAAAAGACCCTGTGAAAGCAGTTATTTCATGAACTACGTGGGTACGGAGCTGTCCAAACCCAGTTCACCCAGCACAGATCGCCCGGCTCGGTGCTGCTTTGCTTGTGGCTTTTTCCAATTTTGTTTTGATTATTTAATAAATTCCTTTAATCATTAAATTGGCCGATTCATTTATAACAATATATTTGCTGGATGTTATCTCAACCAAACAGGCCATTTAATTACAAGCATAACTATATATCAGCTATCCCACTACCCATAGCAAAAGCTATGTCTGAGCTTTTGCTAATAGCAGATATAAAAACTATATCCTTACAGCAAAGTTATTATACATATAACATTCACCTTAATATTTGAGAAAAGCCAACTTTATAATATGCATTTATAACAAGTATCTGTAGATACATTTTTTAAAAATTTGACTGCTTTTGTTCTTGAGATCTTTTATTAAAAAAGGTGAAAAGTGTCTGCTGACTTCCCAGCAAAACATTTAATGTCTGCATCATATACATAACTGTCCTACCATCTAGATGCTGGCCTCGTTATAAGTCTCAAATGTGTACCCCTGCTCAGAAGAGCAACTAAAGTAGAGGATTAGACAAGGTAGAAAGTTGGGCAGAGAGGAACCTAGTGAGGTTCAGAAGTCAAGTGTAGAGTCCCACATATGAGTAGAGGTTGATCTGCTGGGAAGCAGCCATGTGGAAAGGAGCTGGGGATCTTGGTGGACAACAAGCTGTTCCTGATCCGGCAGTGCCCTTGTGGCCAAGAAGGTGTCACGTTCTAATGTAAGGGAACTGCAGAAGGATTATTTTTAAGAGGTTTCTAGGATGAAATAAAGTGCAAATCTGACAAATATTACATCTGAGAATTGTTTATTGCTGTGTCTTGGTTTGGAAAGACAGGTGTCTGCTAGGGAAGGCAGGAGCCTCCCTTGGAATGGAGAATGCAAACCTCCTCCCTCCGAATTATTATAATTTTGAAATTAAGGGGCTCTCAGGCAAAGATTTGAGGGTAAGAATAACAGTTCTTTACTAGTATGTATAACAAGGCAAATAAACAATAACTATGGCATTAACAACAAAACAGAACTAGGAACGTCATGACAGCCTTCTCAGCCAAGATGGGAAGGGACAAAGGACAGTGGGCACCAACTGGAAAACAGGGAGCTTCATCTGAATGAGGAAAAACTTGTTTACTGTGAAGGTGACAGAATACTAGCACAGATTGCCCAGAGAGACTGTGGATTCTTCTTCTCTGGAGATATTCAAGACTCTGCAACCTGCTCTAGGGTGACTGAGCTATCGGGGGGGTTGGACTAGATGATCTCCAAATGTCTCTTCTGTCAGGAAAATTCCACAAATGCCAGAGGCTTATGTCTCCAAAAAGGAGACAGAGGAGTCCTTCAACTTTATTTGAATAAAGGGAGAGACTCCACAGAGGCACATGAGAAGGTTTTCTCTCTTGAGGTTTTGGAGGTCACAGCCTCCTTCTAACTTAAACTCCCAGCTGCATATTGCCCTCTTCCTTTCCTCACTGGCTGAAGTACTAGGAAGGTACAGCCTTCCCGAACCACCTATCACATATTCCCCTCTTCAACCTGTTGTTTTACACCAAAGTTTAGAAGTTCAGGCTTATGCAGACTCACTTGTTTGTTTTAGGAGACCAGCTGGCTGGGCTCTGCCACAAACCTGCTGCCCGAAGTCAGCAGAGACATTAAGACTCATTTCAAAGATGTAACACCCATACCTTCACCCATCAAATTGTTTATAATGACATTAGCTTTCCTTTCACTTCCGATCCCAACCATTCTGTGATTTACTCCATTCTATATGGTTCTGAGCCTGGGCTAGAAGCAGAGAAAATGCTTTTGGGTTTTGGGGAATTTCTTTTGGTTTTGCTGAAGATGGGGCAAAGTCAGTTTTGAGTGTGTCAGATACTCAGCTGTAAAGATGGAAATTTAATTTGGTAATAGCTGCTCTTCCAAAAGAGAAGCCAAATCAAATATTGGATTTAACTGTTTGCATCCTTCTGCCCCTGCTCTTTTCTTCCTCCAAAAATCTGGTCCATTTCACCATGAACAAAAAAATCTGTCAGGGATTAGGTGAGGGTTTGTATAAAATAAGGGGAGGAAAAGCTAGCAAAACATGACTGTGTTTAAGTCATGCATTTTCCAAAACATGAATACTGACAGCTATCACATAAATGATGGTGTAGAAGAGAAGCTCGTCAAGTTTCTTTCATGGTTTAGACCCCTTTAGCTGTCCAGTCAGAAACTGTGCCTTCTACCATAGGCTATCCTTTATGCAGTACACCATGCTTATTAAATATAAACCTGCTCCTCACATCTTGCCTTAGATGGGCTTATTGTTCTTACCCTTCAGACCCTCCATTCACACTCCTTCTTTATTTGTTTTCTGTGGCTGAAGATATGCAAGGGTTTTGTTTGTGAATCAGATAACCTCTCACCAAAGTAAATCTTGTTCTATTACTATTCTTTAAGATTCAAGAAATTCTGTAATGTAAAGTAACTTAGTGACTGAAATTGAGTTTCTTTTGCCTATTTTTCCCCCCAGTGATGTGGGATAACTTTGTTTAGCTCTTGTTTAGAATTTGAGGTGTTTATGTTGTTAACTTAATCACAGGGTCACAGAATGGTTTGGATTGAAGGGACCTTGTAGGAGACTGAAATGTTATGGTTTATGGCTTATCTTTATGAAGGACTTTTGCCTGTTATAGCAAAGATGTGTAACAACACTGCATCACCAAAGCCCCACCTGGATGGGCCTCCTGACTGAAACCCTGAACTGTGCATTAAACCACCTAAGGCAAATTGAGATAAAATGACACTACTGTTTGAAGCATCTGGAAGAGCACCCAGGCAGGGCCCAGCCCAGCACCTTTGGGGTAGAGGCCACAGCCCCAGGTTTTTCTGCTGCCAGGCTCTCACAGATCCCTACACCAAAGGGAGGAAGGAGGAGAGGTTTGGGGTGTGTGGCACAGCCTCTGGCCAGATGCAGTGAACGCCCATCCTCCACTGGGCAGACTGGCCCAGCTGTGGGGCCTTCCACCCCTGGAAGGCCACATCTGTGTGAGGGACAGCCATGTGAGGGACAACAGAGGGGGTGTCATGGGGCCCATCAAAGGCCACCCCCAAAGGGGTCCCCAGACCCTGCACCAGAGCACTGCATGTGATACTACAAGATGCAACAGATCCACAGTCTTGCAAGGGACAGTGTCAAACCCGTCCCCCCGCCCCGGGAGGTATCTGTGTGTTCTCACCTGCCCAAACGTGTATTAATCCATTGGATTCTATACTTTTTAGTGGGGACCCTCACCACCAAGAAGACCAGATGGAGGGAAGCAGTGAGACGTTGTGGATCTTGGAAGGGGTGACACATTTCTAAATCTCTGTTATTCTCCCTGTCCCTCCTTTCCTTTCCTTTCCTTTCCTTTCCTTTCCTTTCCTTTCCTTTCCTTTCCTTTCCTTTCCTTTCCTTTCCTTTCCTTTCCTTTCCTTTCCTTTCCTTTCCTTTCCTTTCCTTTCCTTTCCTTTCCTTTCCTCTCCTCTCCTCTCCTCTCCTCTCCTCTCCTCTCCTCTCCTCTCCTCTCCTCTCCTCTCCTCTCCTCTCCTCTCCTCTCCTCTCCTCTCCTCTCCCTTTCTCCTTCTTTTACTATTAAATAAAATGTATAAATTTTTTTGTATCAACACCTAACCTCATTTGGTTTAATCACATTTTTTTGGTATATTCAAACCTTTCACAGTTTGATCCGTTTTATTCACAGAGAGTTAGTTTCCTTTTCTCTTCTCTGCTTAGAGTGGATCTCAACAGACCTTAAAGCTCATGTGGTTCCAATCCCCTTTCCATGGACAAGAATGTCTTCCACTAGACCATGGTGCTCAGAGCTCCATCCAGCCTGGCTTTAAACACTTCCAGGGATGGAGCATCCAAAGCTTCTCTGGACAACCTGCTCCAGTGCCTCATCACCCTCACAGGAAAGAATTTCTTCCCAATATCTAATTTAAACCTGCTCTCTTCCAGTTTAGAGACATTCCTCCTTGTCCTGTCACTACATACCCATGTAAAATGTCCCTATTCACTGGTCTTGTAGCCCTTTCAAGTACTGGGGGGCTGCAATAAGGCTCTTTTCCAGGCTGAATAATCCTGAGTCTCTCAACCTTTCCTCATAGAGGTTTTCCATCCCTCTGATCACCTTGGTGCCCCCTCTGGCCTGGCTCCAGCAGGTCCCTGTCCTTCCTGTGCTGGGAGCCCAGAGCTGGGTGCAGCCCTGCAGGTGGGGTCTCAGCAGAGCGGGGCAGAGGGGCAGAATCCCCTCCCTGCCCTGCTGCCCATGAGACTTTGGATGCAGGCCAGGACATGGCTGATCATACTGACATTCATTAACTTCACACAATGAAGCTGAGTTTATTCCAGTTATTTCAGGTTATGTTTTGATGCCTAAATCACCATTTTCAGAGAAGGGTTAAGGGCTTTGGGTACCTCAGGAGTCTGCAGCAGAGGCTGTGAATACTCCCAGTCTCTATCCAGCATGCCTGCTGGAGGTTGGCATTCACCAAGCAGAACTGATGGAAGGGGAAGGCTGCTTAACATGTACCATGACAGGAGTGTGGGTAGGGAAGAGTGGTGTGTCTGAGCCCTTGGGTTGTCAACAGCTGTCAGAGTTAATGTGGTCCAGCCTGCTGATGCCACTCTAAGCAGGGTTGATAGCCTTTGGGTTGTAGCAGCCACATCTTGGACTGCTAAGAAGAATGGGTGTTACTAGTTTAGGTGTTTTCTGATAATTCATAACTAATCCTGTCCAAAGGTAGGCAGTTTTCCTTCCCCTTCCCCTTTTATGGACTGTGTAGTCTGTGGGCTACTTCTGCTAGGGAGTGTGGTAAAAAGGGAGCCAAAACAGGTGTGCTTAAAAGATGTGACAATGGCAAAACTCTGGGTATCATTGGAGTGTCTTGTGGTAGGTAGTTCGATGACTGAGAAGTTTGCATCAGCACCTAATCATGTCACTGAGGCTTAACCCTGAAGTAGTCTGAAGGATACTAACAGCAAACAGATGTCTGGTTTCCTATTCTCTTTCAGAGACTTCAGTAAGAGAATTGGCTTTATTCTTGAGGTGTTGGACTTCCTAAATTTACAGTATCCTCAGAAACCCTTTGTTAAACTTTGCTTTAGACCACCTGTTGTTTAGAATTGGCAAAACAAATGCAAGACTGCTTTTTCTCTTGTACTTATAACTTTGTTTTGATTCTGTTTCCATGTTATTTCCTCCAGGCACAGTGTTTCTTTTGATTTGATTTGACTAATATGTTTTTCCTTAATGATTTGTCCAGCTAGTAGTTTCAGTTTACAGATGTGAGTGTTTATCAAACGGAAAGTGTGTTTTTTGGAGTTTACTTCTAAACAAACATAGTTTTACTGACATGTAAAAGCAGTAAAAAAACAGCTTTTTTTTTTTTTTTTTTTTCTTTCCTGGTCTTAAAAAACCAGCCTGAATAAAAGGTTTACTGGTACAGTAATACGTCATCTTTTCCACTACTGCTGTTTATGTGGTGAATTAAATCCAAAGCTGAAGACTTGGATTCTGAATATTTGGCAGAGGCATTTCTCGAAGGATGTCTAAGGGAAGAGATACTCTAGCTTTAAGGACCTCTCCTATCTTTCTGCTTGATCAGAATATGTAATGGTTTTAATATAATCAGCTGTCTCTGCACCACCTTACATTACTGTTTGAACTCTACAGCTTCTTGAAAAGGGTCATGTATATGTCTGGTTTGTGTGTGTGAGGAGGGCTGTGTCTATGTTGAACTTCTTTCTTGCCCCTTCTCCCCCTCCTTCTCATATTTTTTACTTAATTGTATTTTATAATAGAATCTTCATGTATTCTATAAATCCCTTGATGTAAGGGTAAATATGGAGACTGTGCAATTGCAAGCTCCAAATAAAAAGCATGCAAAGTAATTCTGTAGTGACTTCCATAGTGGAAAGTGAATACCATGGTCCTGCCCCAGAAGTCATAAAATGTGTTTTCCTCTTGTGGCTTCATATTCTGTGAATGTGATCATGACAGTGAGCTGCATGACACCTGTATTAATGAGGAGGAGACAAGTTTTCAGGCCCAGGAAACAGTGAATGTAACACAGTGGTGAATTGCATATACTTGAGCTGTTTTGTGTCAAAGACAGAAGAGGTTGATGAGCCAATAAATGGTTTTATCCACATACTGGATTCCTTTTGAAATGTTATCAAGAGTTAGCTGCTGTCAGATTCTCAGAATAAAATGCTCCTCCCCATCATGAAGGAAGATGTTATTTCAATAGATAAATGTGATTTCTTGACTATTCGCATCTAGAGTATGGGGGAAGAGGGGGCAAGAGGGGTATGGTTCTACAAACATGGTTTGGGTAAAAGTAACAGGTTAATTTTTTCCCCATAAATCTAAATAGGACTAATAGGTTAAAAAGAAAATTACTTACTGACTTCATGCTATTCTAGAACAAGCGTAAACAAAAAGAAGGAGCTGGGTTGTGTGTGGACTTACAGGAGAAATTATTGCTTTGGGAGGGGCTGGAGAAATGGTTTCCTCCTCTGGTTTCAACAGGGTGTGAGGGGGCTTATACAGAGGACTTTTTAAATTTCTTTCTTTAAAGTTCTGTAGGAAAGTTTTCTTTCTTGGAGGGGTGGAAAAATTTCTAAGTGTTATTTGTAGTGCAAATATTTTTTTACTATTTCAGTATTCTTGGAGTACGTAAACATCATTGCTAGAATTCTTCATGCCTTATTTATTTCATATTATAAACTTCTGATTATAACTCTTTTTGGGGTAACATGAAGTTGATAAAATTGAAACATTACAGACAGGATAGCTACACACAATTTGGAGCTTTTGGTAATGTGCACACATGAAAATTCACTTTAGTGTCAGGTGTGAGGCTGTGTTCTTTTAGACATAAGAATTGTTGGACATGTATTTGGAAGGGGATGTGAGATAGCTAGAAAGCACCACAGAGAATCCATGTTGGAGCATGCTCCAACAGGGCAGTAACTGTGACATATAGAAAGCAGCCCATGCTGGAGTAGGGGAGAGTGTGCAGAGGAAGGAGCACCAGAGAGGAGCTCATTCCCACAATTACTGCATTTACTCTGTTTTAAACTGGCAGAGTAGATTTATTTTTCCTAAATTTAGTCTATTTTGCCTGTGATGGCAACTGCTAACTAAACTCCCTGTCTTTCTCTTGACCCGTGAGCTTTTAATCCTATTTTCTCCCTGGTCATGTTGGGGACGAGGAGTGAGAGAGCAGCTGTGTGGATGACCCAAGGTCAACCCACCACAATATACAGAGAATGAATAGCTGAACTCTTGCTGCAGTGCCAGGGTCTCAGATACAAATTCTGAGTGTTGCTCCATGACTCAGAGGCAGTTACCGGTAGAACTATAATTTGTAGATAAAAAAAACAAAACAAAAACAAAAACAAAAAAACTAGAAAATTAAGGAGGAAAAAGGCCGTAGAAGCAGAAGAAACAGAATGAATGAAGAATTCCCTCTGTTGTGCCAGACCTAAACCATAAGGAAAGCTCTTTGATTGAGAAGAAAACTGTGATAGGGTACTGTGGTGTATGAGATCAGCACTGTTTAATGTCTTCATTATTGACATAGACAAAGGAATTGAGTGCACCCTTGGCAGATTTGCAGATGACACCAAGATGAGTGGTGGTGTTACCACACTTGAAGGATGGGATTGTCATCCAGAAGGACCTGGACTAGCTCAAGAAGTGGCCCATGGGAATGTCATAAGGTTTAAAAAGATTGAGCTCAAGGTGCTGCACCTGGGTCAGGCCAACCCCTAGTATGAATCCAGGCTGGGGGATGAAATGATCCAGAGTAGCCCTACAAGAAGGATTTGGAGAGGTGCTGGTGGGTGAGAGGCTGGACACGTCCCAGCCATGTGTGCTGGGAGCCCAGAAACCCCCGTGTGCTGGGCTGCATCTCAAGCCCCGTGGGCAGCAGGGCAGGGAGGGGATTCTTCCCCTCTGCCCCGCTCTGCTGAGACCCCACCTGCAGGGCTGCACCCAGCTCTGGGCTCCCAGCACAGGAAGGACAGGGACCTGCTGGAGCCAGGCCAGAGGGTCACTAAAAAATGATCATGGGGATATGACACCTCTCCTGTGAAAATAGTCTGAGAAAACTGAGGTTGTTCACCGTGTGAAAGAGAAGGCTCTGGGAACACCTTATTGCATGCAGCCTTTCAGTACTTAAAGGGGACTTAAAAGAAAGCTGTGGACAAACTTTTTAGCAGGGTCTGTTGTGGGTTAGGGTAAGGAGTAATGGCTTAAATTAAAAGAGGGTTGATTGAGACTAGATATAAGGAAGAAAGGTTTTACAATAAGGGTGGTGAAACACTGGCACACATTACCTAGAGTGGATGCCCCATCGCTGGAAACATTAAAAGTGAGGCTGGATAGGGCTCTGAGCAACCTACTCATGTTACAGATGTTTCTGCTCTTTTGCAGGGAGCTTGAATGACCTTTAAAGATCCCTTCCAACACAAACCATTTTAAGGTTCTATGATGGTGTCTTCCAATAAAGAAAACAGCATGTTGACTTTGAGCACTGAAAGCCCAAATGGACTCACTTCAAGGCAGAAGTGAGGCTCTAACTTCAACAGAAGTAATCAACTGTTAAAACAAAGCCATAAGAATCAAGAGGTGTTAATTTGTTTGTGTCTTCAGGTCAAGACTAGATATTCTTCTGCTAGGGTATGTGCAACTCTTCCCCCATTAAGCAGGGGAAAGGGAAATTAATTATTTAGGGATGGACAAAGGAGGTCTGTGTGCTTAAGAAAGTCTGATCTTGCTATTTTCCTAGTTTCTATGAGTCAAAAGAAGATTGTTTTTAACCAAGTCAGTTTTCTAAATGTTGATGAAAACGGGTTCTCACTTCTTGTCCACACCCACTACAGCAATTGTTCAGTTGGCTGATGCAGACAGAGGAAATAGACTGTATTAGAAGTGTCCATGCTGTCTTGAAAACTAATCCTAAACCAAGGGAATGAGATGCTTTTGGGAAAAAAATAAGTAGACCCATGTGAAGAGCTGTGTTCAGCTGTTGTTAAGCACTTGTTAGCCTGACGCGGATTAACTGTAAACCCTGTGACCAACTCCTGGTAGCTGGGTGGAGGTTGATGTAGATCTAGTGGTTGTTTCACTTGTTCTCTCTGGAATTTCAGTCTTCCCAATACAAGTGTGGGGAACCATTTTAATTTTGAGTTCTGTCTCAATATTGTTCGAAATTACCAGAGGTGTGGGGGGAGGGGCTCTACAAGTGCTACTGGCAGCAGGCAGCTAGGAGAAGGTGCAAAGCCCCATCTCCCAGGAGGTTTTGCCTGGCGGCCATCTCACACCTCACGTGTAATAGGCAGCCGGTTGAAGACCACTAAGGACACTGACCTCCAGAGATGTTCTCCAGTCATATGGTGAAAAGGCAATGGGCTGCAGTGGAATGTTGGACTGGGCCAATGATCTCCTGTCAGCATTGCAGACCTTGGGAGGAGCCAGGGGGTCTAAAAGTAACTGCGTCACAAGCTTCAGAGCCCTTTGTCATTTTGCCCTTGTTATAAATACATATTATAGTATTGGCTTTTCGCAAATATTAAAATGGATGCTATATGTATAATGTTAAAGTAACTTTGCTGTAAAGATATAGTTTTTATCTCTGCTATTAACTAATCTTAGACATAGTAGTGAAATAGCTGATATAGTTATGCTTGTGGTAATTGAACTGCCTGCTTGTTTGGGATAACATCCAATGAAGGTATGATGAAGACCCCTACTAATGATATGCCAACTATCAGCACCTGCCATCTAAAGAAAGTATAGTCCAAAACCCAATCTTAGAGGTAATAATAAGAACAGACTAAAACCAGCAGCCAAGAGATGTGCATGCTTTAAAAAGGCATACCTGAAGGAGCCATGCTAAACAGTTCTTGGAACATGTAAACTAGTTTTGGGAAAAGTTTAAATATGCACAATTTTTTATAAATATTATAAATGAATAATGCAATAGAAAAGGTATATAAAGGGTGTCTCCAAAATAGCAGTTGAGCTCTTCGCTGAATGCCAAGCACCCAGCTGTTAAAAACTTTGCTTTATTGACTTTCTCTCCTATTGTCCTTTATTAAACTTTTAAAATTTACTGGTAGAGTGAACCCCATTTTTCACACCCTGATTAGCTGGTTCTTTTGCCCCCATTTTTGCCCTGACTGGCCCTCACTTGCCCTCACTCGCTTGCTCTCCCTCTCCCTGGCTTGACACTTGGTGATCACTTCCTGTGTCCTGCCCTCCCTCATGTGCTCCAGCTGTCGCCTGTCCTGCCTATTTGCGTTCCTGCCCAATGCCTACCTGCTTCTTCCCTGCCTGCCTTGTTCCTGCCAGAGTCAACTGCTTCTAAGTCTGTGTCACTGATCTAGCCTGTCTCTGCAATCCCCACCATGACCCTGTCCAGAGTTCTGCACCTCCTGCCCGAGCACTCACTCACCTCGTCTCACAGCAGTCTGGCTGCTGGTTGATGCAGGAGCTGTGCCTTTGCTCCCAGAGGTCCCAGAGGTCCCAGCAGGGCACATGTACATGCCACCTGCCAGCTGGACCTCAACTGCACACCCTGAAATTCTCCTCGTAATGAGAATTCTCATTTTTTCTCTCCATCGTCCTCATCTCTGTTTCTCTGCCCATTCTTTTTCCTTCTTGTTCCTTTTCTTTTTTATTCTTCCTTTCTAGGGCAACATCCTTTTCACTACTTATAAATGGTTCTCAGATATAGTACTTACCTCATTTCACTTAATTCCATCCTCGGTCATCTGTTTTAAAAGAACTCCCTGCAGTTCCCCCTTAGTGGAACACGACAATGCAATATCCAAGAGTGTAGGGGGATTTTTTCTCTCCTTGGGGTAAAACTAGATAAATCTTGATTATCTTCCTTCCCATTTCAACAAGAATTTGAGATAATTGCCAATTACTGTACATATTTTTTACCCTGTAGAATCTGTAAGTGGTATTCTTCAGCAAACATGCATACCTTGTAATAAGAATGTAATGGAAAATACAGTTATGGATTAGTAGACGTCTGCCCAGTTATAAACAGACAGAGACATTACCCCAGTATAAAACGTTTACTGTTTATATAGAACTGCTCACATATAAATATCATTATGCTATTGTAAAAAAGAAATAATTTTTTATAGGACAGAGCCTGGAGAAATGTGCTGGTTTGAAAGCAAAACCAGTGAGACTCCCAGTCAGAGATACAACTTAATAGAAGAAGAGAGGAAAAAAGGTGAAATAAATGGAATGATACAACCTAACACCCTGTTGGTCAGGGTGTTTGAAGCAGTCCGGAAATCCTCCTGGAGTGGCAGATGTGGTTCCGCTGGAGCAGAGATGATCCTGAGAGAGAAGGGTCCAGTGATGATGAGAAGGGTCCAGTCTTCCTCCAGGAATCCAGATGAGATGTTCTTGTCAAAGCAGTGATTCCTGTAGAAACGTCTGGTAGCTTGTCTCCTCTGAGAGTTCAGTGGATAGAAGCTACTAGTGAGGTCTCAAACCCTGGATTATATCCAGGTGGGAATGCTTGGCTCCTCCCCCTGGGCAGAGCATCTCACAATGGTATGATTTCATCCTATCAGTCATGCAATGGGTCCTTGATGGCCCATTAAACAGAGATAACATCTTCCGGGAAGGCATTGTTGGGCTCGTTAACAGAAGATAAGGAGAACACTGCCCCACCTTGGCTCCAACGGCTCATGGGGATAGAATACATACCTTGGGCACAATTTTACATTGTAACCTAGGACAAGAAAAAAGATGATCTGTTCAAGGCCAGCCCTGGTCTAGCTCTTAGTTTGTACTCTTTCTTGTAGGCAATGTCTAACCTGTACAGTGTGAGATCTCAAAAATATTGCTTGTAGCTGCTGAAGCACATATGAAATCACAAATGTTTATTGCTGAGTTGTCTTTTTTTTGCTGTCCCCTTGCAGATCCTGATGTGTCTGGAATCTCCATTGAAACTGATAACAAAAATGTAAAAGCAGAAGAGTTTAAGGGTACAGTATGGGCATTGTTGTGATAATTTTTAATATATACACAATACATGCAAACTATGTATACAGAAGCTGTGCAGCTGTTAAGATTGTCTTCCTCTTTCCTAAGGGGTCTTGTACCTACTCTCCTACACTGATTCTGTGTTATTTTGGTCTTGTCCCCATTTTCTCTTACTTGAGGTGGGGTTGAACTAGGTCCTCCCCAGAGATCCTTTTCAACCTCACCTGTTCTATGGCTCTATGACTTGTTTGTCAGTCCTGTAACTTCTGTCTGGTTTCCTTCCACCCAATATTAAGGAAGCTGATGGAAAGGAGAAATATTAAATATCTTACAAGAAAGAAAAGTAAGGGGCTAGAGAGGAGATGTAAGTTAGCTAATTATAAGTAATAACAATTTAATGGTTATATATGGCTATTTACATAGTTATATATGTATGTGTTATATATAAAATGGCAAATTACTTCCAATAACAGGGTGGGGAAAGAGGAAAACCCGTTTGCTGGGTGGATGAGAAAGGGGTGTACTGTAATATGAGGTTTGTGGGTTATGTGGGTTTGTTTTTTGAATTTGGTTGGAGTGGAGAGAGGTGGGGATTTGGGATCAAAAAAACTGTTCTCTGAGCTTTAAACCTTATTCAGCTCCTTGAGGTAATAATGAAATATTTTAGAGGTCTCTAAAGCTCTCATCTGGACTTCTGTTAAGTATTCTTCTCTTGACAGAATACATTTAGAGCTCAAGGCAGGTAAAAGCAGAGAGAAATGCAGGTAACATTGAAGCTTAATTAGATTCTGTCTTTTTATATGGTATGTGGCTTGCATTTTATTCTTTTGTTATTTGTACATTGAGTGAAATCAGTTTAGCATAGCCCAGATGCCAAGACAAGTTCTCCGTGTGTAGCAACACCATGGGATGGTAGGGCCCATAGACATAGTTATTCCACTGACTGCAGTTGGTCTGAAATGCATTTTCCTTTTCTCCTCTAACTCCTGTTACTGTAGAGAAGGATGGTCAGGCACTGGGGCAGACTCCCTGGGGAAGTGGTCATGGCACCAAGCCTGACAGAGCTCAAGGAGCATCTAGGTGACACTCCCAGTCATGATTTAGTTCTGCAAGGAGCAGGGACTTGGGCTCACTGATCCTTAGGTTTCCTTCCAACTTGAAATACTCTATAATTCTCCAGACCAGATGTAAATCCAAATTAATAATTGTGCAGATCTCTCCAAGATTCCAGAGGGCTCTTGCAGGCCTGGGAGTACCACTGCTGATGCACAGTATCCTGTGGGCCTAACTTAATCCAAGTCAAGTACACTTGCTCTGGAAAGTACCTCTCCCTGACTCCATTACTATAGGAAAAAGCAGGAGATCATCCTGTAACTAAGGATGATTTTATTATTTTGTCTCTGTTCTGTGCACACTTCCTTTCTTCCATCCATTCCTTTTCTCCAAATTAGATTAGTGGGTGGGCATCAATGCTGGGGTTTAGTCTGAAACAAACACACATGGCATGCAAGAAAGGGGCAGCTCATTTGAGACAGAGGTGACTTGTTCAGCTGAGAACACTTCTGCTGAGCTCTCTGTGTCAGCTAATAGAGACCAGCTCATTTGACAAGCCAGCTGTCACAAGGCCAGTAGCAAAACAAGCTGAGCTTGAATGATGGTTTCTCTTTGTTAGAAGAATACAAAAACAAAGTGGAAAGGAAACTAGCAAATCTTAAGATTCAGGAAGCCTCCACCCATCCACTCAACCTGAAGTCAGGAACCTCAGACTTCCTGAGTGCACAGTATGTTTTTCAAAACGGCCAGTGCATGTGTAACATGTTTCTGGCAAGGAATGCCCTTCTGCCTCAATTTTTCTTTCAAGTCTGGATATTTTTTCCCCTGTGAGATATCACCAAGGCTACCAGTCTGGGTTTTTGTTTCTTTTCAGCGCAGACCTAGGAAATCAGACTCTGAAGGGCAAGTGAGTAGATCTGTCAGTAGCTCTTAATTGCCTTCCAGCCTCATTTGTTGAGACTGGAAAAGAGGATGATGGTTGATTATGTTTAAGCAGTGCATATTTGCATCATGAAAGCTAGACTGGCCTTGTCAAAACTATAAAGGCTTTTGCTCCTGATACTGTGGCCTGTGTCGGAAAATGAGTAGCTTACAGGTAGCAAGGTCTATATTACATTTGTTTCTTTAACCATCTTATGGGAATATATTCCATCTCCATTAAGTTATACATTTAAACAGAAAAACTGTTGATACTGAATTCAGAATGGTAATTCAAAAAATACATTTATATCAGGGTCAGAGTCCCTTTTTTAGGGTTGATCTGCTAAAAAATGTTTAAATTAAAATGAGGTTAGTAATAAAGAACGTAATTGATGAACTTGATATTCCCATGTTGGATGGGGAAAGTAATAAAGCCTATCCAGCACAGGAATCTCTAGTCCCCAGCATCTGAAGTTTGACCCAAAGGCCACTGAAGTGTAGGAAAATTACTGGTTTCTTTTTCCCGTGTTTGTGTAAATCCAGAGAAGCATCACTTTGAGAAGTAGGTCTGGCCATTGCTGACTGTACAAATTCTTTTGAAGGGGGAACATTATTTTCATGGAGCGTGAATCTGTGCCTACACAATACTAAAATCTCTAATTTTCCCTTTTGTCTATATTTTTTTTTCTTCCCTCTAGAGGCTATTCTTAGTTGCAAACACAAATTTTCAAAAGGGATGAGTCTAAGAATAGAGTGGAAGAAAATCCAGTCTCAAGGAGTCTCATTTGTCTACTACAATAGTGAATTTACAGGTACAGTACTACAAACAGGTGGTTTAACATGTCACTCTCTAGAATAGCTATTGACTCTTTTTTTGGGGAGCAACACCAAGAACATGACTAAACAAGAAGGCTCTTGACATATACAGGAGCTATCCTTTTGAGAAAAATAATTTTTCTCTGGGAAAAAAGACATTTCTCTATAATATTGTCAATTATTAGTTACCTTTTAATTAAGTTAAATATAATAAAATTCTTTAAGAAAAATGGTACTGCATATTCCTTGGGATTTTTCAACAAGGAAATTACATGTGGATGTAAACTCCTCTAAACTACTGTAGGCTCTGCACTCCTATCCTAAAAAGAGGTTTCTGAAGCCTCCTGTAAAGCAGGAGGCTTAGATATGAATAATGCAGCATTTTTATATACATAAAATATAAACTCAGCTGTATATTTTAAATTATTTGTAGTCTTTTCAGAAGTAGAATTTCTCCTTGTATGTTCTGAAAAGACCTCAGCTTTGTGTGTTGGAGAACATATGGGTCTCTATTGCACTGTACACAATAAATGAAGTTTGAGAAGTAAAATAAAAGCACACAAATTTTGTTAGCTTGTAGAACTTGCAGATGTGTTGACCTTGTTCATCAGCTTGGGGTTCTGCATATATTTAATTTAGAGAAACATTGGAACTCATGGTTGTGTGTGTGCATGTAACTTGAATTTCAGAATAAGCTGTAGAATTTAAAAACTTCTTCATTGTATGAAGTCTGATGACAATATCTTTGCTAAATGCATCAAGTTTTTCTTGCCAAGTTAAAATGTCAAATACTCTGCTGTGGTCTCACTCACAACTTTTTCTTTAAGGTAATTAAGTTAGTGATTGCCATGTCTCTAGTGGAAAGGGATGTCTTTCAGTCACCTCACTACTGCTGTATATATTTTCTTGAAACACCTGCAGAAAAATGCATTCCATCTTCCAACTGGATAATGTATGGCAGATGGAGGTTTTTTGAATTGAGGGTGGTCTTTTGGACTAAATGGAAGGTTCATACTGTTCATGCATATTGCTCTTTGCTGATAGGTAACTAATACTGAACAAATGAGCAATAGTTTCATGTATAATGTGACATAAAATATCAATAAATTTTATGTGATTTCAGAGTAAGCCAATGAGCCATAGATATTTGCTTCAGACTGAAAGAGGGAAAATTTAAGTTAGATATACAGAGGAAATATACAAAGGAAATTCTTCCCTACAAGGGTGGTGAGATACTGGCAAAGGCTGCCCAGAGAAACTGTGGTTGTCCTATCCCTGGAAGTGTTTGAGACCAGGTTGAATGGGGCATGGAACAACCTGGTTTAGTGGAAGGTGTCCTTGCCCATGGCAGTGAGAGTGGAAGAAGATGATCTTCAAGGTCCCTTCCAATCCAAACCATTCTGTTGTTCTATGGTTCTATAAGAAAAGAACAGAAACCTTTGTGTCTGTCTCCCTAAAGGTGATCTTCGAGGCCGAGCAGAGATGCTGAATACAGGAATCCGAATTAGGAATGTGACTAGAAGGGATTCTGGGATCTACCGCTGTGAAATCAGTGCCAAGAGTGAAGAGGGGCAACGCCTGGGAGAGGCTACTATTACTCTCACTGTATTGGGTACAAACTTTATTACTTAGGCTTTTTAAAGAAACTGGATGATGGGGTTTTGGGATGTTGAAGGTAGGGTTGTCCACATAGTCTGTGGCTGCTGGATTTTTGGGTCTTCTTTGGGCAGGGTTTACAAACACACTTGCACATGAACATTCTGCAACATCACAAAACAGCTTGGCAAAAGTTACACTTGCATTAGAAAGGGACATAACTAGGTTATTATTATATCAAAGTGAGTTTCAGTTCTCAAAACTGAAATCGCTCAGTGACTGAGACTCTGGATAAGACAATCATGGTGTTTTGGCACTAGAAAGTCAGCATCTGTCAACATTTATCAAATATTCATAAGCAGAAGTTCGTTCCAATATGCTACAGTCTCTTCCTGATTTTGGAAGGAGAGAGTTTTTGTGCAATGACAGCCAGAGAGCTGGCAATCAGTGGACTTTATTTACAGGAGAGATGGTGGTGCCTGCTGGGGAGCAGTTGTTCTTTATGGATCTTTGTTTTCTTTCCCAGTTAGGGAATGAATTTAAAAGTGAATACTGAGCACATTGTTCTCACAATTGGCTTTGGTATTTGTCCCACTGGATGAGTGGTAGAGACCAATAGTTTTCCTTTTTTACCTGTACAGGGACAAAAGAAAACTCTTGCTTTTGTAGATTCTATATTTGTCCTATTAAAAATAATAATAATTGATCCTTTAAAATGATATATTAAGTCTCTAAGTTATTCATGAAGGATGATAAATCCATGAACTTCTGATTGGCACCAACAATGAGGTAACCTTGTGGCTACTGAGGTAGCTAAGATGCATAATACCTTAGCCCAGGTAGCCTATGCAGAAACCATAAACCTGATAATGTCATGACAAACATGTTAATGGTTTAAGTTTGCTTCCTCTACCTTCCTCCAATGCTTCAAGTGAGCTAAATCCACACTTTATGAGCCATGGCACCTGCATCTGCCCCTGGGTAGGAGCCTCTAGTGTATGGCCTTTTTTAACCATCAACTTTTAAACCAGTTCTGATGACTCAACACTGATGGAGGCCCACACATCCCATCAATTCCTGCATGGAAGTGCCGACTGAAACTTCAAAATTAACATGCACCAGAAAAGCAGCCCCAAAACTGTGGATTTCCCAGCTCCAGGAAAGCCATGAGACTGCAAGTCCCTTTGCTGGTCCCGTTCAAAGGGCAGCAGGTGGACATTCAGGCAGTGATGAACAAGCTGTGTGCATCACTAACCTGAGATCACAGCACAGCCCTGAACAGGACTGGCTCAGCATCTCAAGCCAGCCAGGCTGGCGTGGGCTGACAGCCAGGGAAGGCCCTGGGCTGCAGAGTGCTGTGTCCATGGTCAGGGATTCACCTGAGAGGGAACCCGAGCTGCTGGGATGGCAGTCACCAGCGCAGCCGTGAGCCCACATGTGCTCCCGTGACTCCTGCTGGCCAGCTTTAGTCCTCAGAGCATCTCCACGGCCTCCTCTGGACTCCTTCCCATGGTCTGCTAAAAGTTTTTTTGAAACATCCATATACACCCCCTTCGAAAGTAGAGAGCTTTAAACCCATTCTGCAGTGCAGCAAAACTTGGATGGGGTGGGATATACCCCCCTGGTAAGGGTAGGAAAATGGGAGAAGCTGTGTCCCTCTCCACTCACCTGCGTTCCTTGCAGGCATCTTTTTGAAACAGCTGGGCTTTCTCTGAAGACTGTCTTGCCTGAAATATGTCAGGTGTGACGATGAGTAATCCACAGTGGAGAGGAAAAGTCCTAACAGTTGGCCAAGGCCCAGCCAAACCAAACCTGAGAGGTCCCCCAATATGGTGTCCCAATTCAGGCACCACTTATCACAATCAGTGTCTGATTGGGCATCACACAGGCAGTGTGATTCCTGGTCCAGTCCGGCTGGCAGAGTGTCGCAGAATAAACGGGATGGGAATGATGGAGTGCCCAAATGTAGAACTTTAATGGTGGTCTGATCACAAACATGGTGACGGCATGGTTTGGGAAACAGCATCCAAAGACCCAGGGGCATGGCTAAATTAACAATATATAAGGTTACCTGGGGGCAGGGGTCCAATCCCGAGTGGGGGATAGGGGTTTGACTATATTTATCAAAGGCCTTGAACCCACGGAGAACTAAAACCAGAGGTGTGACCTATTTTGGAATGATGCCATAGAATCCTCATTTCCATATCCCACCTCCCATGGCCTCAGGCTTATTCTGCATAGGCTATCTGGGCTAAGGTATTATCCATCTTAGCTAGCTCAGTAGCCACATAACCCTACTTATTCCTTCTTTCTTGTGCTTTCTCAACAGCTTTCCTGTTTTAAATGTGGCTTCTTAATTTAAAGTTGAAATCTTCGAGGCCAAAGGAGAAAGGGGCGGGGGGGGGGGTGTTGCTTACAAACCTTTTTGAAAGTTAATGTGAACTAGTATCACTTCTCAAAATTTGAGAAGTATCACTTCTTAAAATCACTTCTCAAAAATTTACTCCTTTTAATACAAAAACTCTTTTTCCTCTTCTTCATTTCAGTTTTTAAATACTAGGGCAGGGAAGGGGACAATTACTGGACTACAGATTATGAGTTATCCCATCTCTGTCTGTGAACAAGAGTTTCCATACAAGAAACAGAGTGAAACAAACTCTCTGGGGTTGGATGAAAGTGCACAGATTGGAGACAGAATGACACAGCATATGGTGGGGGGAGGCTGGCAGTAAGCACCTCTTTCATTTTTAGCAACTCATAAATTTTACCATGCTCTCAGTAGCAGGATTGCACCTTCTAGCCCTTCTCCTGCACCTCATTTCATTGATGTGGTAGTTATCAAATGTGCACAAGAGCTTACCTCCTCACAATGACTGTCAGCCTGTTAGCATGTTGTCATGATCCCAATACTAAAGTTCTTAGAAATGCCCCTACCTGAATTAAGGTGCAAATGAGGCCATATGCCAGGGACAATAGTATGGGGTTTATTTAATAGTAAATATATGAGAGAGAGAGAGGGCTAGAAAATAGGTGGGGGGACAGAAAGAGAGTAACAGGGACAGAAAAAGGAAAATATCACCACTCTGTGGATCCTAATGATGTTTCATTGATCCTCTCCATCTGGCCTTCTTGGTGGTGCAGGTCCCCCCCAAAAGGGTAGGATCTGATGTGTTAATATACACTCAGGCTAAGTAGGAAAGCCCGGGCACTTCCCCGGGGCAGCAGGGGGAGTTTGTCATTGTCTCTTACAATAGACTCTGGGTTTGTTGCATCACATGCAATTCTGTGGTACAAGGTTTCAGGAATGACTCTGGGGAGCATTTTGGGGGGCCTTTGATGGATTAAGGCACCCCCTCAGCTTCCTCTTTGGTGAATGTCCCGTGGATGTGGCCTTCCCAAGGTTTGGGGTTCCATAGCCAGTTTGTGTAAGGGAGGATGGGTTCACTGCCCCTGAGCAGAGGTTACAACACACCAAAACTTCCTCCCCCCACCTCAGCTGGGGGCGAAGTCTGTGCAAACTTGGGGTCTGTGGGCTATGGCCAGCAAAGGGGTCTGTGGGCTACAGCCTCCCCCACCCCGAAGCAAGCCAGAGATGATTCTTAGCATGGCTGCTGGGTTTGGCTTACATTATTTTCCTTGTTTGCTTGTTTGCTTCAGGTGATTGAAGAATGGGTTTTCCCTTTATCTCATCTCAGCAGTTTGACTTTCAGTCCAAAGTCCCAGTCAGGTATCTTCAGGGAGGCTTCTTTTGTTGTAGCATCTTAATACAGTTTTTGTTATAATGGGCAAAACTTTATATCAATGTTTGAGGCATGAACTATTTCAGTCTCTGACACATGTGGACAGTATAAGTACATGTGTAACGAGTGCAATTTCACTGTCCAGTTGCTCCAAGTACTCCAGTGTGTGAGGTACCCAGCTCCGCAATGACAGGAACGGTCGTGCAGATGAGCTGTAAGGAAACTGAGGGCTCCCCTCCGTCTGAGTACCAGTGGTACAAGAATGGTGTTGCCTTGCTGGAGAAGACAGGAACAGGCAGTGCTAGAGCAGCAAACATAACTTACACCATGAATAAAAAATCTGGCACTCTGGTAAGTGTAATAACCAACTCTGTCATAGACAGCTATCACAGGGACCAAATTTACTGTTCAGTACAATAATGCACAGGGATCTAAATCCAAAAATTCACAAGGTCTTTGTTGGAGGTCAATGTCATGCTGAAATATGTGGTGAGAAATGTAGAAGGTAGTTTCTGCCTCAAACCCGTGACAAGCAGTAGACATTGAATGATAGACACAAATTGGGTGAGGTGCAAGGTTGCAGTAGTATTAACTGAGAATCTAGAAATACATGAAAAAATTTACCTTGTCAGTTGGTAAACTAGTGCCAGGTGAGAATGCATTTTTGATTGGCAACAGAGCTATATTTGACAGAACCTTAAAATTTGGAACAGTAGCTTCATACACTTCAGCGGGAGTCCAGCACTCAGGGCAGTACAGAATCTCTGCAATCCAGTGCCATTACAAGTTCCCATCCAGAACCTGTGAAGTCAGTGGGAATGAATTGGGACTGTAAGTAAGCTAAGTTCTTTGTTTTAGTTGTAGTTTGTTTTGTGGGTTGTGGTGTTGGGTTTTTTTTCCTTCAGAACTGGCTCTCTCTCATTCTTCCCCCATTAGCTGATCCTTCAAAAAAACTTGATGCTACTTAGGGTTCTGAGATTTTTCAGAAGTAAAAAGTTGTTCTACAAAACTACTCTTGTGCAAAATCAAACATAGAAACTGAAGTATGACTAAGCATTCAGATGTTCTGAGGATCCTTCAGCACACCACGGAAATGAGGTGGACTACTCCAACTTACTAATCACTTCTGAAAATATTGAAGTATGGCATACATTTAAAAGAAACAGTTAACAAGTCTAATGATTAAAAAAATAGAAACACGGGAATTGACATGAGGTCAGTATCTATCCATCTCTTTGTTATGGATCAAGTGAGAGCTTTAGCCAAGCCCTGCCTTAGGCTTAGATTTTTGGCAGCAGCTCTACTTAGGTGACCTACACCTAAATCACTCTAGCTCACAAGTTCTTAAGAATGGACAGTTAGATCTATTAAAAAATGAGTTACTTATTCAATTGGCAGAAGATAACAGACAAGAGGCCCTAAACAGTTACTTATTACACAGTATAAAATAAAAGAACTACTAGTAGATTACATAAAACAGTGTATGACATTAAGGTACCTATATTATAGCTAGCAAAGAAATAGTATAGATTAGGAGTCACTGTAACTTACCACCAAATTCCTGATAGCGTACATGGAGTCCTTTCACTCAGCCCCCAGAAGAGTAACCACAAAGTGGTGTCCTGACTTCTGGGGAAAAGACCCCACACATTACCAGGGAAAGTTCAGAAGATTTCTGCCTTCTGAAAATATGCTTATATTATTATAGCTCTTATAATTTGTAAAGTGAAGTGTATATCAGTCGGAAATTCCAGCTTGTCTTTCCACATCTGCTTCCACAGGAAGATGTTTACTCTCAGCTGAAAGCATCAATCCCATAGTAATTAAATAATTAACTACAAGACAAACTGTCCTGACTGAGTTACTTCACCACGGCTCACATGAAGCTCATGTGAGAGCAAGACGCCCTGAGTTATTGCACCAGCTAACAAGCAACAGATAAGCTCTTCTGTGGCAGGGGGAGATGTCCTGCTACAGCCTCACTTTCTCATTTTTACAGTAGTAGTATTTGATAAATAGTGGGGTTTAGCATTTCTCTATTGGAAGAAGATATAAAGTGTGTTTTTGGAGGGTTGAGAACCACCCAAACAACTCTTTACTTATGAAAAATTTCCGCTGACAATGCATTGTATTTTATGTGTCAAGTTTTTTGAAGGCTCAGTTAAAGGGGTTGTTGTTTTGATAAAATGAACAAACTGTTTTATTTCAGGTATTCTGAAATTTATAGCATATCTAAAAAAGTGGATATTATTGGAAAGTTCTGATACACTGAGAATGAATTTCCTTGTAGATACACTCCACTTTGTTAAATGTCAATCTAAAAGAACCTCTTAGGCAACAAGTGGAAATTGAAGGACCAGGGGAATGTGACTAGGGGGCTGTTACAAGGTTGAAATGGACTCAAATTTCTTCTTACTTGCCTTCAGGATTTTTTGGGTTTTATTTGTTTAAAACAAATAAATCCACACATTGGTATGTCAATGTTTCTATCCTACAGGAATTTTTTCCCCCTGTTCTGATAATGGTCTTCAACTCTTTCTTAACAGCTGTTTAATACAGTTACAAAGAATGACACTGGAGAGTATTTCTGTGAAGCCTCTAATGGGATTGGATTATCTCAGAAATGCTCAGTGAAACGAATGCAAGTTGGTATGTATTAAAGAAAATAACGGTGGAAAACAGTCTTGCAGTAGGATTTATATAATTGTATGGTGCAACTAAGAAGCTAAGACTAGATTGAATTAAACCTTTTTATTTGCTTATGGCATTTGGGGGGAGGAGTTCCTGATCGCAGTAATTAGCTTTTAGATTGCTAAACACTGAACTTCACAGAAAAGCATCAGCCATATGAGAATATTAATATTTCCAAAGGCTTTTGTGGAAGGCTTACAGAAGAGTGTGCCATCACTGGGGTGTTTTCTTTACATAAAGCCTCCCTTTTGGGATTAATTCATGGGAAATCTTAATGTAACAGTCTGTAATAACCCAAAATGTGTGAAGGTTTTTGCAAAACATACAACTGGTTCTTGCAGATTCACAGGAAAGCAAATGGTAGCAAATCCTAATAACCACTGCAGAGAAGATCCTGTCCAAATGTTCCATAAAGCAGCGCATGGAACTGCCAAATTCCATAAGGTGCTTTCTTGGAACTTAACTGAAAATCACTGTGTCATGGATTTTAATGCATTCCTGGTGGATTATGAGCAAATGTTCCTCAAGATACTGCGACAGAATTGCTCTGTGAAAATACGCACTAAGTCCTAAATTGTTGTCAGCCTAAATTGTAAAAAAATTGATAGGTTTTGGGGTAAAAACCTCAACCATATATTAACATATGCTTAAAGTTGGAATCCAGATAAGTAATTGGAAACATAACAAAACCCTATGAAAATGTTTCTGCTTGTTGATGATTTTGGTTTTCCTAAAAGGCATGATAGTCTGAAGCTCTTAGTGGTTGTATCAGGATATGGGTGTGGTCCTTGTCATGGTTGAACTCAAGCCATCACCTTCAAAATAAAAATGGCCAGATGTTTCAATAGCCTGGTTATAACTGTGGGGGACACTCAGGAACAAGGCAGGGAGTGCATTCAGAGAGGCTGCGTGGAGCTCTTGCAAGCAAGAGACCCCTCCTTTATTTTTCTGACTCTTTTTGTACATTTACAGAGGTGCCCACCCCAGAGGTGGGACCCTTGGGAACCACTGGTCATTTTCCAGAGACCATCACCAAAGCCCCTCCTCTGGGAACAGATGTGGGAACTTCGGTAGTTTACAGAACATGACCTTGTGCTTCAAGACCGTGCCTGGGAACAGAATTCCCAAAACCAAAACAAGCAGGCACGAGAGCATGGCAACATCTGACCCTTTCAGTTTATATAAAAAGAAAGGAAAAAAGAAAAATGCAGATTTTTATATCTGCTTGTGGAGTGGTCTTCGATTGAAGACTTGTAGATTTCTCCACTTGTCGGCTCTCATTCTGGTCACAGTTTCCAATTTGCCTGTCGTCCAATTTGCAGGGACTGTCCCTGCTTTTCCCCCCCCCATTTTTTTTTTTTTTTTTTTTTTTTTGCAAACATGTTGTGACCAGTCGCCGAATCCTTGTCGGGTGAGATGCTGTGCCATGCAGTGCAATGACCCTCATTACAAAATCCATCCCAATCCTGTCCCCCCAAACCCCAGCTAAGAATCCCGCCCCCCAGAGGTCCACAACAATTCCCCTGGAATGCAAGCAAAACCACAGGGAAGGGTCCGTCTGAGTCCGATCACGGGATGCCAGCTGTCGAAGCAGTGCTCCGTCCCCTCCATGCATCATGCAGGTCTCTGGAGGGGTGGTATCAGGGAGGTACAGGATACACAACTTGGGATGGTCACCAGGCCAGGAGTGCTGTGCAGGGACTCAAGGTGCTCGGCAGACACGAAGCAAACATCCCAGCGCCAGTTCCCAGTCCTGAAAACAGGAGTCTGCAAAAGCACAGGTCACACGATCTCTGGAATCCCCCTGGGTATCTGAGAGAGAGCCACGAATCCCTCTCAGCCTGCTTTCTGAACAGTACAGAAGCAGACAGAGAAAACCGTGTCTCACTCTGGGCACCTGCCATGTGGCCTGGTGCCATGTCAGGGCCAAGGGAAGTCTTTGGAGTTCCCAAAAAGCAGTTCTCGACACCCCAGCATCTCAGTCCCCAAGCCGTACGTTGCACTTCGTTCCAGGCAGGTCTCAGCCCCCTGGAGCGCACGGTGACATGGCAGGGATCCATGCCGCGGGCCACGCGGCGTGGGGGGGGCGGCGGTCCCGGCTGGGCAGCGCCAGCGGGCCCCGCGGGGCGGGGGCGGGCGGCCCCCACCCGTCTCCCCCGGCGGCTCCGGGACGGGGCGTCTCCCCGTGGCCCCTGCGCCGGCCCCAGCGGTGGGGCGGGCGCCGCGCAGCATGTTGGGGGCGGAGTCTCCGGCCGAGCCGAGCCGGGGAGGGCTGAGGGGTGGGGGGGCATCGGGGGCAGCCCCCCCTTCCTCCCACGGCGGCTGCACAGAGCCGCACCACCCGGCCCCCCCTCCGGGGCCGCGGCCGCACGGTTTCGGGCGTTCTCTTTCCTGCCTGAAGTTGCGCGCGTAAAGCGCACAGGCACTCCCTTCTGCCTCTCTTCTGGGACAGACGCCGGGGAACGGGTGACTCCCGTCCCCTCTTTCTCCCGGGCTTTTTCGAGCCCGGACTGCCGGGGTGGGGTCCCCGGGGCGGCGCCAAGGTCTCAATGGGCTTTTTGCATGGGAAAGCGGGGCTCGGTGGCCGCGGGGCGGGGCGCGACGGCGTCTCGGGACCCCCTCCCCCCTCCCCTCTCCCGCGCGCAGCCATTCGCGAGGGAGAGCACAGAGGGATCGGGGGATGGCGCATTCGCGGCGCTCGATTCGCAGACCGCCGTTGGGCGCCTCTGCTTGTGCCTGGGGTTTTCCGCCTCTCCTTCCTAGAAGGGGGCTCACAAGGGGGGGGAAAGGACAAACCCAGGTCTTCTGAAGGCGGCTTCGGGAGACTCCCCGAGCTGTCAGCTGCAGTCTCGAGACTTCGATCCTCTTCCTCTGAATCGGGAAGGGAGCTGAAAAGAAAATCTTCTCCCGACATTTCAAAAACCTTCATCGATCTTTCCCATATTAGTGATAATTTCGTTAGCATGTCTAACTCTGAATTCACAATTTGACCCAAGAGAGACCAAAATGACCTATACTGCGCTCTTCTGGGGTTCGGGATAAAACCCTGGTTTTTCCCCCATCTGTATAGTTGTGTTAGATGTTCCGAGGTTATACCTACTTCCCAACGCGCGAGGTACAACCCCCACATCGTTAACACGTATTTATCTTCCGGTCCTAGCGGCCGGTTCATTTTTTCGAATTCCTTCTCCCTAAGGAGAGAAATAAAAATCCCTTTTTCTTTAAAAAGGGGACAAGGTATTCTTTACCTTGTTCTCGCGGCTGCAGATCACGTCGGGGTCACCAGATATAACTGTGGGGGACGCTCAGGAATGAGGCAGGGAGTGCATTCAGAGAGGCTGCATGGAGCTCTTGCAAGCAAGAGACCCCTCCTTTATTTTTCTGACTCTTTTTGTACATTAACAACTGTGCCCACCCCAGAGGTGGGACCCTTGGGAACCACTGGTCATTTTCCAGAGACCATCACCAAAGCCCCTCCTCTGGGAACAGATGTGGGAACTTCGGTAGTTTACAGAACATGACCTTGTGCTTCAAGACCGTGCCTGGGAACAGAATTCCCAAAACCAAAACAAGCAGGCACGAGAGCATGGCAACACCTGGTGTAGAGTTTAACTTCAGGAAACTCAGCTTTATTGTTGTATTTTAAAAGCCTTGATATTTAAAAATTAAAAAATTATTGTGTTTCAAATAACTCATTTGAAGAGTTCTTTAGAAGTGGAACCCAATTGCAATCAGCTGTTTCAGTTGTGTTAAGCAAATTACCTATAAAAACTTGCTTTAACACTTAAAAAGATTTCAAGATATTTTTCCTCAGAGACGTATGACTTGGGTAACACTTATCTGGAGTAGATATGATGAGGAGTATGTTTCCCTTGGTCCTTGTTATTCTTTCCTTACTTTTGACCCAAACTAAGCAGTTGATGTGTACCAAGCACTTCTGCTTAAATACAACTAACTGTTACTAATTAACTTATGCATCTTGGGTCAAAGACTACTTACAGATACAAAATGCCTGTGGTAATTAGGGAAAAATGCAACCAGTGGAAATCTTTACAATTTAGAACACTGGACTTCTGCTTTATAATTACAGATGACCTTAATGTAAGCGGTATCATTGTGGCTGTACTATTTGTGGCTCTGGTGATGGGACTGTGTGGCCTTGGAGTATTCTATGCCCAAAAAAAGGGCTACTTTGCAAGTAAGTAGAATAAAATCCCTTCTTCCTTGTGTCAAAAAAGTCTTTATTTAGCAGAGTTTCCATGACACTCTCTCTTGCCTAGAGAAGCTGTGGATGTCCCATCCCTAGAAGTGTTCAAGGACAGGTTGGAGGGAGTCCTGAGTAACCTGATCTAGTGGAAGGTGTCCCTGCTTATGGCAGGGAGTTGGAACTAGATGATCTTTAAGGTCCCTTCCTACCCAAACTGTTTCATAATTTTATGATTCTGATGGCATGTCCTCCTTTCCATGAAGGTTCTAACTCTATAGTACTAAATCTGGAGATCATTAAAACTGCAACATTTTGTGCAGACATTTTTATTTGCCCAACATCTACTGCAAAAAGGTTCCTTGTAAAATGACAAAGAGATGTTTGAGCAGTTGCTTAAGGCTACCAAACAACAGTCTAGGGAAAGCAACAAGCCAGACCCTGGTTCCTGGAATCACTCCACTCTAGTTTTGAATAAGGAATGCCTAAGAAAGGCAACATAAAAATAAACCAGATTTAGTAAGGGAAACTAAATTAACTGTCTTCTTCCTCTGATCATGGAAGAAGTTTGCTTTAGGGATTGCTGCAAAAAGCTTGACACCCAGTAACCCTCTCTGTAGCCTTTGCATTGGTATCTGTAGGGTTGAGCACAACAACAATGGATACCAAACATTGGTATCTGAAAAGGTCAGCTGCCTGAAAGTACCAGAGGCTACAGAGCTGCTTGTTAGAGTTTACTTGGAGCTTCACTTACCCTTGAAAGCAACTTAATCTTTCTTCTGCCTAAACTCACTACACCAAAAAGAGACATTTGGTTCAGAAACTCCTTCTAGAAACTGAAGAGCTGAATATTCTAGGAATAACTATTTCAAAGAACTTTAAATCAGCTAAGGAAACTGTTCTTGTGCTAATTCTTTTTCTTTCTTCTTTCTTTTTCAGAGGAAAGCTCTTCCCAGTAAGTATCTTGATGCAAATAGTACATAAATCACTGCAAACCTCATTTATGTTTCAGATGATTTAGTAACTGTAATGATTTTTGCAGCCTTTCTAACATGATTCTTGTGCAGTAGCTTTCTTGACACTGACATAAACCTCCTACACACTAGCTGGTTTCCTTATTAGAAACCAGTGTGCTGGTCAGAAAGTGAATCACTGCATTACTGTCGTAAATACAGAGATGTGTCTTTTTGCATAGTTATAGCTTATACGCCTAAATCAGCTATAGGCATTCATGTGTCTACTCTTCAAACTAGACAAAAGACAATCAGAACCAAATTGAACTGCTCTCATATCCATATCTACAGGTTATTGCAGGAAGTGTTTTTTAAAAATATAACTGGTGGAAACTTTCTGACAGTGCCTGGTCTATTCCTTTGATATGGATTTATTCCACTCAAATTTCTTTGTAGCAAGTCAGAATTCCTCGAGCTATTTTAGTTCTGGCCATGAGCTAGACAAAAAGTGTAACTGGAAGACAAGGTATAGAAGGTGTTTGGCAGTGGTTTATGAGATAATGACTGGTATCTAAAAGCAGTCAATGGATTTGTTATTGTAAGTTTTTTTCTAAGAGAGGGGGAGAAAACCCCTGAGGATTGCTGGAAATCTGGAAAAATGCATTCATATATAAGGCTCCCAAAGGCTCCTATAAACCCAACACTGGAAAATACGCTATTTAACCTGTATTCCTTTCCTGCTCTGTTAACAGAAAGAAGACGAACTATCAATCCACAAGTGAAAAGGCAAGTCTTTTGTGTTCACTAGTGTGTTTTAAAAGCTTTAGATATCTTCAGAGGTCCTTAGATCTGTAATGTCTTCGCACATGTACACGAACTCCTCACTCCTGCTGTGCTGTACCTGGTACCAGTACCTGGAGATACTTTATCTCTCTCTGCACTTACAGCTTCCTATTGCATAGTCTCAAGTGCCACACAACTACAGCACCTTGCTCCGTACTTTGCATCTTTTCATACATATTGATTAACTAACTGAGACACAGTCCAAGACAGCAATGAGAGAAAGATTGGGCCCTAACTCTTCTAAGAATTATGTGGGTCAAAAACTTGACTAAATATGGAAGCTGAATTTACTACTTCCACCCTTGAGTGGGCTCAAGGGCTTTAACTACATGTACATCATTCCAGCTTTTCAGACTGGTGCAAAAGGAATAGAGTTCAAAGTAAAACTTCAACTAGGAGTGACTTAATATCACTACAGTTTAAGGACATTAGGAGTTTAAGTAGCATGAGTAATACTGATGTAACCTTAAAAGATCCCTGAACACTACCCATTTCCTTAATCAAAACAAAACATAATAAACCACATAAGCTTATTCCTTGACCTAGTATGTATGTAAGAAACTTCCTGAGACCAACTATCTATTTGCTCTGACTGAGGTATCTGTTTATCATTGTTAATGCACTTAAAAATCAGATGCTGAACAGTTCTGCTTGATACCTGTATTTATGAATAGATTACTACTGTGTAGAGTGCATTTTGTAGACCTCCCATCCCAGAAAAGAATAAACATTTACTAACTGCATCAGATATATTTCTTGTCAACCTCAATGCCTTAGTTTCTTCTTAAATGTACACTAAATATTAACCTGCTTAAAGTCTTTGAACTATTACTTATGTAACCTTGTTTGCTTCATTTAGGATTTCAAGCATACCAAGTCCTTTGTTATTTAGAAGATTTCAGCCTCTGTGAGGGACATCAAATGATGTTATACAAAAGTTTCAGAGTCCTGGTTTCAGCTGGGATAATTTTTTTTGTAGTAGCTGTGTTTTTGATTTAATATGAGAATAAACTTGATAACACATTGATGTTTTAGTTGCTGCTGAGTAGTGCTTACTCCAAGTCATGGAGTCCTCAGATTCCCATGGTCTTCCAGTGAGGAGGTGCAAAAGAAGCAGGGACAGAGCACAGCTGGGACAGCTGATCTGAGCTGTCCAAAGGGACATGCATAGAATCACAGAATCATAAAATAAGCTGAGTTGGAAGGGACCCATCAGGATCATGAAGTCCAACTCCTGGCCCTGCACAGGACACCCCAAGAATCACACCATGTGCCTGAGAACGTTGTCCAAACACTTCTGGAACTCAAACAGGCTTGGTGTTTGGTGACCACCTCCCCACCAGAACATCATGCCCAGTATTTAAATTGGGAAAGTTGGCAAGGAGGAGCCAACTGCTGCTGGAGGACAGGCTGGGCATCAGTCAGCGTGTGGTGAGAAACTGTTGTGCATCACTTGTCTTTCTTGGGCTTTACTCCTCTCTCTCCTTTTCACTACAGTTCATGTTATTGTTGTTATTATCATTATCATTAGTATTATTAGTATCTTATTTTGTTTCAATTATTAAACTGTTGTTCTCTCAACCCACCAATTTTATTTTTTTTTCCTAGTTCTCCCACTGGGCTGGGGTGGGGACAGTGAGCAAGCAGCCACATGGGGCTAAGCTGCTGGCTGAGCTGCTGGCAGTCCTTTTTGGCACCAGATGTGAGACTTAAAAGGTTGAGATAAAAACAGATGTGACTGGAGCATATTAAAACAAATTTGTTATAAATCTTTATTGTATTGGTTTAATAGTTGCTGGTCACCGTATTGATTCATTTGCTCTAGGCTTGGGCTAAGGTTATCCCTGTGTTGTTCAGTGTAGTACTGGCTTGTGCTACGATAGAATGGCTGGTCATGAGCCCGCCTGGTGTGCGTCCCCACCGTCCTTTAGGAGCCATCTGGTGGAAACTATACACAGTTACATCTACTGCCTTTTACCCTCAGAGAGCCAACCCATGGGAAAAAAACTTCCTTCCCTTCCAGGATGATTACAGTAGCATTTGAGAATTTTAAAGACTTTGCATATCCTGTGACTACCCTTGAAACCAACCTGGTCCTTTTGGTAACAATCAGTATATTGTTGTATATGGTTCAGACCTTCTTTAGGGTTAAGAAACAATCTGTGGCTACCAAAACCCTACCAACCTGTACTATGCCTACACAAACTTCAGTGACAGGCCAACAAGAGGCAATCACTCAATGCTTATTCCTGAATGAGCTGCGGGATGTACATAAATATTTCAGCTGTTGTCCTGATGAGTGTACTACCACCTGGCTGCTCTGATGCTGGGATAATGGGGCTAACAGATTGGAATTAGAGGGTAGGAATCATTTTCTAAGAAAGCAGGAATTGACAAGGTGATTCCACGAGAGACACAAGTTCTCAGCCTCTGGAAGCAACTCCTGTCAAGCATGAAGGTATCCTTACAAGAAAGATGTTACATGTCACCATGCAATTAGAAAGATATCCAATACTTGAGGGAACTAGCCACGCTAGAAATTATTTATTTTGACCTGGACAATACAAGGTTCCCCACAGATCCATACCAATTTTTCTGCACATGACCTGTGTGGTGGAAGTTTGTAGAGTGTACCAAGAGTACACACCAACCCACTGGCAACGTTAATCTGGAAAGACATCACATAACCATCTGTGGATGCAGTGGCTTGCCATCTCTGGGAATCTGAAGACAGCCTCTCTTCCTCTCTCATCTGTGGAGAAACTATCAGATAAACTGTACTAGGAGTTTCAGCAGTTCAAAAAGGATATGCTCTATTCTCTCCCTCTACAGACCAATGCTAATGACAGTAAGCATTGGCTCAAGAGGGAGGATACGGAAGGTACACACCATCATATGTGTAAAACTTGTGGGTTTAGCTGAGAGACCACAGAGAGGGCATGAAGAATTGGGATGGAAAACCTACCTTGACCCTAGAAACATGGGTATATGAATTGTAACAAAAAGTCCCAAATGGGGGTTGTTCCAGGAAAGCTGCTACTCCCATTGCCAGTGGATGGTTTGCCAGGCGAAGTGGAAGGGCTGAATTTACTCTTGATCCTATGGAAAGAAATTCTAATCCATTCCTTCAAAAAGTAAACTCTCTTAGATGTTGTGGGTTTTTTGAAAATGCATATTCCAAATTATTTTGATTGTAAGCCCTCTTTATCAAGTGATTCAGAAGAAGAATGATTTCACATGGGGCCCTGAGCAACACCAAGCCTTTGAACAGATTAAACTAGAAATACTTGGAAAACACTCACAGATGATTGGGCCAAAGAACATGGCATTTAGTAGGTGTATTTTATCATGCACCAGCTGGGAAAACCAAATGATCCAATGGACTGTTAGACTACACTGAGAGCAATGGGCAGGAGGACCTTCAAACATTGGGGATGCACATACTGGCAAAGGCCACCTGGTGAGTCAGCACTAGAAGATCTGCCAAGTGGGCTGGCCTTGCCCAATCAAAACTTTTACTGTAGAAGGGAATTAAGTTCCTGTAGTGCACATAAAAAATGTGCTGCAGAAGACAGTCTGGGTTACTTCTGCCTTGGACAAAGGCAAACTCATCTGTGGGATTGTTTTTGCTCAAGGACCTGGGCACACTTGATAAGATGGGAGGATGGGCAAGGCGTGGTTTGTGCATTGAGTGGATTTAATTGAATAGCCAGTGAATTCTGTGATGTTAATTGCTGTGTAATGCTGTGTATTAGCACTTCTATGTCAGCTGCATGCCCACCATTGCACTGGGCACCTCATAGTGCCTGTCTCCATCCCTCCAGCTTTGGGGATCTGAACCCAACTCCCCTTCAACTGCCACATTAGGAATAAACTTCAATGTAACTGGACAAGCAGAGCAGTGATGGAATCAGAACTGGCTTCAACATGCAACAATCTAACGCCAGACACCCTCTTTCCTGCCCTGAGAAACTGTCAGCCAAAAGTCATGGACTAAATGAATTGAATACACTTCTACGGGGATTGTCTATAGATTAAGGAAATGGTATCTGTGTGTGCATCTATAAAAAGATGGGAAAGGTGGTGGTGGTGTATTGTGAAGTGTAGGATCTGGCTCGACATAAATGGTATGGAATAAGCAGCTGATAGTTTTCTGGTTTCAGTTGGAAAATAATTTTCTTCCTAGTAGCTGGTACAGAGCTGTTTTTTTAATTAGTATGAGAATAATGTCAATAACACACTGTTTCAGTTGTTGCTCAGCAGTACTTACCCTGAGTCAGACTTTTCGGTGTCTAATGCTCTGCCAGTGAGAAGGTACTCAAGTCATGAGGAAACAAGGCCAGGACCCTGACCTGAACTGGCCAAAGGGATATAGAACATCATGCCCAGTGCATAAACTTGGGGGAAATTGGCTGGGAGGGGCCATTTGCTGCTGGGGAATGGGCCAGGCATCAGTCAGCAAGTGATGAGCACTTGGGCTGTGCATCTCTTGTGCCTCTCAGGTTTTCTCTCTCTTTCCCCCTTATTATTACTTTGGTTCAATTATTTAACTGCTTTATGTCAACCCATGAGTTTTGTTTCCAATTCCCTTCCCTACAATAGGAGGAGGGGGCAGGGAGTGAGCCAGAGGCTTAGTTGCCAGCTGGGGTTAAACCACAACACCAAGGGATCTTTTGACCTCTGCTCTTTAAATAGTTCCCATGTCTTACATGCTGAAAATAGAAACTGCCAATATTTAGTCAATCTAGCTGTGATGGCATTTCAAAAAAAATAACCCCCAAAAAACCTTAAAGACAAATTAGCTTGTATATTCAATTTAGTTGTGTGTGAAAGTTCTCATTTTGTTCATATGCACATGCAACAACACAAGATTCACTCTTGCAGCTTAGAACAATCTATTCAAGTAACTTTAATACATGACCTCACTACTTGTGTCTCAACCACTGTCAAGGGCCCAATTTCTCCTGCAATTCTGATTTACTAGGACTTGGAGATGATTTTGCAAATCTGATACAATTTCAAAGTGTGTAGCTGTGCAGAAATAAACTCACTATGCTGACAAAATAAATCTTCCTGTAATTAAAGCTCAAGCAGTGTTTTAGTGTTTAATGTGGAAGTCTCTCTCTCTGTAGACTGCATATGTAGTTTCATTCTGAAGAAAAATCATGTCAATACAATTCAAACTGTAGTATGTAGACTCTAACTGCTGAAGTGTTTATGTAGCTTCTCAGATAATAATTATTAAGAATAAATAGCTCCTGAGAAGCTGAAGTGTTTTTGTCAATAGTTCAGTTGCAGAAATTCACACCTTATAATCTCTTTAGAAGATTTAAGTTTCTTTTGGAAGATTAACTTAATCACCTTTGTTTTCATAGATGCAGTGTAGAATTAAGGTATTTGTACCTACACTTTTGGCTGTGCAGCTCCATCACTACTGTAGAGCTTTGCTACAGACTTAAGGTTCATGGAGTTTTTTTTTCTGCAGAAGCTTTTTGGCTAAACTCAACAGAACCAGAAGTTCCTTCCTGGTTACGAGTGTTATAATATCTAAGCATTAAAACATAACACATAAAGGAGTTTTGCAGTTAACATTAAGCAGCACTACTCAGCTGCCTCTGTCATTTAAGAGTTGATGATCACCATGCAGTTAAGAGCTTCTTCACACCACTGAAATCAAACTGAAGCACTACATTTATTAAATCACAGTGCCATGTTCAGCAATTCCATGGCTGTACGCTGCTGTTTGGTACACAGGCTGCAGAGATCACTTAGGAGTCTCCTCAAACTTGGGCTCTACAGGAGGAATGGGAGAGAGAAAATTCCTGTTAGTCTCTGTTTATTCCATCTTCAAACACCATAATTCATTTGTAATGTAAAGAAAACTAACCATTACGTTGGCAAGCTAAAGCAGCACATTGCAGTCTACACCCCCACTTTCTGTTTAAGTGTGGGTAGCAGTATACAGTAACTAGGCTTGGAGACAGGTCTTTTTCATCTTGTGGGAGTTATGTATAAAGGCTAAGCCTCAGTAATATTCTGCCAAAACAGCTTTTGGGATAGGGGAGAAGACAGCAGAGAAACTGAAGAAATCCACCAGAATGTTACTGGGCAAGTATTTCCAACGTAACTCTGATACAAGAACAAGTAATCAAGCTCCTCTCTCCCTTTCATTAGTGTATTATCAATGTATAGTAACAGAGAGGAGCACACAGGATACTCAGCAGGATACTCTCCACATGCAAACACTGACCAAGGAGCCCTTGATGTCAAAGGTACAGGCTCACAAAGGTTAGGGCTTTGGGCACCTGGGCTACTAATGTTTGCTCTCTTTAATACAAAGTCTGAGAGGCAAGGCTCAGCTTATAGCAAGCATCCCTAATGTAAAAAAACTCAAGTTCCTACACATATAATTACTCATATAATTACAATTTGAAACCTAATTGAAATTAGATCAAGGATAAGCAACAGTGGCAAAAGAACATAGTGTTGTGTCTGTGCTTTGCTCCATTCCTATGGTCACACAAATTCTTTTTCCTTACAAAAACAAGTAAAATTTTAACATGCATAGTTTCATGCATGCACATGACACAAAAATACAGAGAAACTACATCCCTAAAATTGTGGAAAAATAAAAAAAGAAAAACCATAAATCCTACTTTACAGGTATTCTGGTTTATCTGCACCAGTAACAATCTGACACCAACTTTACTCAACTGAAATACTACCAAAACCCAAAATGTTTTCAAGGGTGTTCCTAGTCTAAATTAGAATTCCCAGACAGTCTGATCAGAACTACAAGTTGCTGACTATGGTGGTTGGCCTTGGCTGGCTGCCAGATACCAACCAAGCCTCATGCTGTCCGCCCTTTCCCTTGCACGCTGAAACAAACTTAAAGCAGTCAAACACAAGTCCTACCCAAATAGCTGAAGAAAAAGGTTTAATATAATTTAGCCACAAAATATCCATCAATAAGAAAGTTAAGTCCTATGTTAATTTTCTGAAATCAGTGGCTTTCCTGAGGAGCTTACAATATCAAAAAAGTCACTGTTTAGATGATGTTAAGACTAACTGATATTCACATTATAGTCTGCTAATCTCTTTGGCAAGATGAGAAAAATACAGACTGTAAGCTATTACTATTTGAACTCTTTTTTTAGGTTGTCTGAAGGACAATTAAGATAGCCTGATCTGACTGCAAGTTTTGTTAATCATTAGCATAAGGAAGAGTACATCTCTGCTAGAAAAAGCAAATAATCAAAACAGCAGTCACGTGGAAACAGATGTGAACTGTGCATAAGATTCCCAGAGTGCATTTTACACAAAATTAATGGTACAAATATAAATTAAAGAGGTATTAAAAAAATCCTGAGAGTGAACATGTCTCTACTTGAAATTAGAATTCAGTAAGATTGTTTGTTAACTCACCCTCAAATTTAAATTCTGGAAACTTGGTGAGATCTCCCTCACCATATGCCCGTTGGAGTCTTGCAAGGGATTCATTCATATCTTTTTGAAATTCGGGTCCTGCATCAACAGGCCCTCCAGCTTGCCTAAATAAACATTAAAAGCTGTGATTAACAACTCAGTTCTAACGTTTCACATGGAAAAATTCTATATTTTCAAGCCCATTTATGAATTAAAACCTTTTCAATAACCAGCCAAAAGAAGTAATTTAAAGTATTTCCAAAACTCAAGATATGACACCTTAGGGCCTCCTAACCTTACACATAAACAAGATTCTCAGCATAATGTAAAGGTTTTCTGCTATCAGTGATGAAAATCCAAGCCTTTTGAGACAAAAGGTGTTCTTATGAGACAAAAACACTGATGAGTATGGAGGCTCTCAGGGCTTTTAGGTTTTTTTTTTTATTCCAGGTGTGAATTCCTAACAACACTGTGATTTGCATCTCTTCTATCTCTGAATTAGTTAACTCAGTTAGTAAAGCTTAACTGTTCTGAACCCATTTTGAATGCTGAAGAACCCCCACCATGACAGGAGCCTCCTGGGGTTCATATATTAGATAAATAATAACCCCTTAGATTGCCAGCACTCAGTTGTACCAGCACAGGGTCCACACTTAGAATGGGTAAAACCACCAAATATCTGCCTCCCTATACAAATGGATTTGTAGGTAAGGATACACACATCTTCCACCAGTAGAGCTAAGAAGCATCTTAATTCCTTCCCAGAAATACTTCCCAATAATAAATTACACAGAATTACTATAATTTTAGTTTCCTGGTCAGTAGTTCATTCAAATATTACAAGAATCTAAGATTCCATTTGAAGGAACTGCTTATTAACAGGAGATGTTAAATTAACTATCCTGATAATTCCATTAATTCTCACTTGCTTTCAGAGGCTATTTCCTTTCAGCTTCTGGAAACAAGACTACAGAATAACTGTTTTCCCCAGCCAAAAAAAAAGAGGGTTTGTTCAGCTTTCCCCCCGCTATTTATAGAGCATGTAGATAAGTAAAAATTAACGTATCAGTACATTCATGCAGTGTGCAAAAGAACTTAACTGTGTGCCTTAACTACTCAAGAAAAATGACATTAGTTTTTCTTTTTTAAGGGAAAAAAAAAGTGATATTTCTATTAGATATGCAAGAACAAGCTTTCCCACTACCAAAACCATCACTAAGTGTTGCACGAAAACACACATTAAATATTTACAGATCAGTCTACGAAACTATCAAACTGTCAAAAATCAAACACTTCATGTCTGACGTTTTAATGTCACAATCAACAGATTTCCCCCTTTTGCCATCAACCCCCTCATTAAGACAGTTTCCTTTACTTACTTGCTCTTCGTGTTGTACTCTCTGATCTTGTCCAAGAAGAGCTTCTGAACCGGGTCCAGTTCTCTTGTCTTGTTGAACGCAACTGCAGAGAGCCCAATGTTCCTGCGCACGTGAACGGACAGAGTGGAGTGGAAAAGGGAGGAAAGCCGCAAGATCTGTCGCAGGATCATGGTGGCACTTCTGCTTTAACCATTAACAAAACACCAAAGCAGGAACAAATTAGTCACAGAGATATAAATGCATAAAAAAGCAGGAAAAGATAGCTTGGAGCTGAAACCAGACAAGTATTTAAAAGAGATTTCCTTTTTTAAGATAAATGCATAAAGAAAGAAAAATGTACTTTGGAGCTGAACTTTAAAGCAGAGAGGTATTCAAAGGTTATTTAAAACAGCATGGCGGGGGGAAATTCCAGCACCAATTGAACCCGACCGCACCGTGACCCACTTGTGCAGCCCCGCGGCCCGCTCGTTACAGAACCGCGACAGAACAACCCAGACAAAAGGTGAATTCCACTCTTCGCGTCGTTTAAATAGAAAAAAAGAAGGTGACAATTTCAACGCAGCGAAGCCCTCCAGAGTCACCTTGGCCGAAACACCGCCTCTGCTCGGCCTCGCCGCCCTCGCGATGCGCGCCGGGAACCACCACCACCCCACCTCCCCCCGCCCCCCGCACACAGCCGGGGTTCCCCCGTCCCCAGACACCGTCCGGCCCCACTTAGCGCCCGCCAAGACCTGGGGTAGCGTGGGAAGAGCCCTGGCACAGCCCAACACGCACCGTGTCCGCACGCAGCCACTTCCAAGGGAGGGGAAGCGGCTCGGGGCCTTCCGCACCCGCGGCAGCCGTAGTACCCGCGCGGGGGCCGCCGGGAGTCGTAGTTCCTGCTGGGGCGCGGCGGTGTCGCGCGCTTTCCCCGCGCTGGGCCTGCGCGCCGCCCCGATCCTGGTGCAACGCGCTCCTGGACACGCTCACGGAGCCGGTCCTGGACCCGGAGCTGGGGGAGTTCCCGGACGCGGACGGACGGCAGGACGTGTCGGTGCAGCGGGCGGGCGGACGGACCGACGGACGGACGGTGGCGGTGGGTGAGCGCGGCCTGGCCCGTGTTTTGTTTCCGTTTCTCCCCCGGCGGCTCCGCGATCCCATTTCCGTTTCGGGTTCAAACAACGACACGGAGGCGCCGCGGGAAGCGGGGCCCAGGGGGAGGTGGCGCCTCGGCACTCGCGGGGAAGGGCCCCCGGGATGGAGTGCTCCCGCCGCGGGGCTCGCGAGGCCTTCCCGGCGCGTGAAAACTTACCTCCGCTTGTAAAAACCTTATTTTGGGTGAAAACGTAACAGGATGTGGCGTGGTTCTCCCCTTGCAGTGGTGAGAAGCCCCTCAAGTGATGTGTGTAGTTCTGGGCCCCTTTTTCGCCAAAGAGGTAGAGGGGCTGCAGCAAGTCGAGAGAAAGGCAGCGGAGCTGGGAAAGGGTTTGGAGCACAAGTCTGATGAGGAGGAGCTGGGGGCACTCATCCGGGTCAGAGGCGGCCCGGGGAGGACCCTACCTCTCTTTACAATTCCCAGACAGCAGGTTGCAGCCAGATGGGGAGGTGGGCAGTGCTCCTCCACAAACAAGTAATAATAGTCTTAAGCTGTGCCAGGGGAGGTTTAGGCTGGACACTAAGAGGAATTTCTTCACTGAAAGGGTGATTAGACGTTGGAACAGGCAGCCCAGGGAGGTGGTGCAATCACCATCCCTGGAGATGTTAAAGGAAAGGCTGTATTTGGCACTTAATGCCATGGTCTGGTTGACATGGTGTTCAGTCATGATGATCTCAAAGGTCTTTTCCAACCTAATTGATCCTGTGATCTTGCATAGTTTGCTTCCTAATGTTTGGCCAGATACATGCTGCACAGCCATGGCTCCTATTTTGGCTTTATTTTCTCACTTCAGGCTGTTGATAGAGAAGTTAAACACATCAAATCTGGTGTGATTTTTCCCCCACCCTGTTCAGTGCTCCACTATCTCCATCATAAAACTGAACTGTCTTATGAGTTGTAAGAGGACAGGCTATCTGCTTTGTTACCTGCTTTGTGTTGGTATTTATAATTTGGATAATATGGACGGTTAGGAACCATGTGCTCCACACACTAGAGCTTCTCTGGGGCATAGATAACTCCAGTGACTGGGCTTCAGGATCAGCTGATTGCGTGCATGAGCTCCAGAACTGGACCCCATTTCACAATTACCTGGTAGGGTAGCAAACATAATTCTAGTCGGAGAGTTTGTGCCTGTTTCACAGTGGGCCATTCCTTGCTCAATTGCTTCTGTTCTAGGGAAAAGACAGATTTAAACAGAACAAAAGGACTACTCTTCTTACTGTAAAAGACACTGAAGTAGCTCTGGGCTGTCATACAAGGGAAAAAGGCTCTGTTGACAGGCACCTTGTATGTTAGTGCAGGTCAGATTTCTTCTTGGCTAACAGGTAAGTCTTAGGGTTTGTTAGGTTGTAGGAAAAAGTAGAAGCAAGCAGAATTCAGTTGGCTGAACCTTCCAGGAATCGACCACAGTTTTTATGCTCCTTTGAACAAATGCTGCTGTTGTAGTGTTCCTGCCAAATCAACCCTCCAGGCAAGCCAGGCTCTTTGAGTCTTCTTGTCTCTCAGTAGCCTTCAGGGAAGGGTCAGGCAGCTCAGTCCCATCTGAACCTATGTTCAGTTTCAAACTCTGCATCATCCTGTAGGAACAAGCTGCTAGACTTCATGTGAAATGTATATATTGTAAGAAGTCTCTTTATGCTAGTATAGGGAAGACTGAATAATTTTCCCCTTTAGGCTTCTATGAACTTTAATGAGTTTATGTGTTTACATTATGTTGTTATTCTTTGTACCCATCTCCCTTCTTTGTATCTGTGCTTAGCAGAACCATCTTTTTTCCTCTTTGTGTATTTCCACTTTGTGCACCTGCTCTTTGTGCCTGGGTTCCTCTTTCCTGCCCCTCCAGGATCCAAAAATATAACAAACCCTGAGAGATTCAACCATGAACTGCCTTTGAAGAGGGTGTGAACAGTTACTAGTCCAGCTGCCAGTTTGGAGATCAAACCATAGGGACTTCTAAGTTCCTTACCTAATTCTGTGCTGTTACTGTTGGCAGTAATGTTTTATCACTCTGTGTCGTTCTGCATTTAGCCGTATTGAATATTTTCTGCCAGAAATCTATCAAGATGGTGAGTTTGTTCTGTAAATTTGAACTGTTTTTTCAGGAAATAACGTACGAATATGTCAACAGAAATCCCAGCCTAATGGATCAATCCTTTGTGACCTTAATGGTAAACTCCCTTCATCACAAAAAAAAAAGATAATTTACCTTTGTTTTATGTTTTCAGTCTGATTGCTGATACAGAAAAGAATTTCACCCCTTTTTTATCATACCAGTTTGTCGCTGTTGATGGAGACAGGGAGGTGACATTTACACACTGAAGCTCATGTAGCAACAGCCACTCTTTATTGTTCCGCAGCTCCTTTTATAGAGCTTCCAAATTTCCCGCATTTACAGACATGACTGGTCAAGGGTCTTAACTCTGCCCAGCTCACTGGCCGATGATATGGGTGTATCTGTGCTTCAGAGGAGCTGTCTGAGGTGTTGTGTCTAGGTACTTGTTTACTTCGAGCTAGGCTGGTCGAGCTGGTATCTGTTAAGGCAGATCATCTGTGCAGATATAGTCCAGCTATATCTGTCATAGTTCCCCCTTCTCAGTTTAATAAAAATGCAAAGTGTTCTCTGTTATGTTACCTGCAAGGGTCCTTTGTAGATGAAATGACGGGGCAGCATGATGACACATAATTTTACTTGACAAGCCATAATAGTTTCGTTCGTAACCAGGTGGAAACACTAAATATGTAGTGGTTTCACATTCACCTATCTCTATTGGCCAAATTAGTGTAAAGTGTCTTTTCTGCTGTGAGATAGGATTAGGAGAAAAAAGGCAAGCAGGCCCAACTTAAAGGTACAAAGATAGATTTATTAACACACACTAAAAGAAGGAAAATTGAGAATCAAAATGAAACTTTTAAAACACTCTTCCTTGCCCACAAACTGCTCACTTTCCCACAAACAACATAAAACACAAAACCTGTGATTTTCAGTCAGTTTCACAGTAAAAAAAAAAAAAAAAAAATCACCAATTCTTTAGGGAGAGCACTCTTTCTTTGTTTATCGTGGAATTTCCCCCACTGACAACCTAAAACAGTTCTCTTGAGGATTTTAACTGTCACAGAAATACCCACCTGGGGAAACCGGCTTCTGTGAAATTCTCTCCCATTAGCAGTTTCCCAAGCTGCTTATGGGTCATGGACTCATGCATACTGGGTTGTCACTTTTTAAAGATGAACAACTCCACAGGCAAAGGATTCTTCATCTCAGGGAATAGAAATGTCTTCTTACTTCTTCACTGGCACAGAGGGCTTCTCATCTCTCTCTGTTCAAGCGTCTCATGGGATCGCAAGAATCACAACTATTTCACTTAGTCCATCGCAGATACCTTTGCTCAAATCCACAAGCCTGAACAATCATTTCCCCAAATGCGTATTTTCTCCGTGATTTAAATGGATATTCTACATACAGAGTTAATTGCCGTGGCTCAATAAGAGAAGTCTAGCCTAAAATGGCAAACTCCTCAATCCCTTCTCCCAACTTTTCCCTCTCTCTTCACTGAGCGTCCATGCAATGTCTCCTTATAGTTCAATAACTTTGTCCTTTTCCTTTCTCTCAGGGAAGAGTTAGGGCTCCGGAAGTTTCATTTTGTGCCAAGAAAGAGTTAGTTTTCTTTTGCCCAGGCCTTGGTGGTCATGTGATCTCTGCCAGGCGACAGCCACTAGGATTTCAAATCCATGCGGATGGGGAGGCTCAGAAATGGCAGCCAGGATCTCAGTAGTTAGGTAGGCTGATGGATGCCTCCCCCTCCACCCCTCAGTTTCATCCGGAGGGGCCCAGCTCAGTCCCTCGCTAGGACTAAGCAATAGCTGAGCCCTGCCAGGCCCCCTCAGGCCTGCGGGGTGGGCCCAGCTCAGGGCTGTTGTTCCCTGGGGCCCGGGGAACATCTCTTGTTGGGCCCGGGTCTTCGATGCCAGCAGTTTTAAAGTCAGCTAGATGTTAGTAGCTGTGACTCCCCCTCCCCTGCCAGCAGCTGCGGCCCTGGCCCAGCTCGGACAGGCCAGGTCATCCCAGCTCCCCCAGCAAGGAGGGAGCCGGGCTGCCTTCTTTACCTCCTCTGAGGTCAGACAGGAAAAGGGCTGTTCCCTGCGATCCACCGATATGTCCACCGATATGTCTATATGAACCCTGCGTGTTCATATAGACATACCTCTTTCTAATTGGTTTGTCAAGCTCTAACTTCCTGAAGAATCACTTCCTGGCCAAACTACCACACAAGCCTACCTCTCTTAGCCAGTGATGCATCCCACATTTCATTGAAAATGTTACATCCATTCCCAGGAGCTGTCAGGCAGGATTACCAGCAATACAGGCTCTCAAATTGGCACACTGCAGGCTTATTACTTGGAAGTTATAAACTTGCAACTTAACTCTATGAACAGGAAACACTTCGATTTTGGAACTGTGGGAAAATCAAATAACAGGAAAAGCAACTTGTCCAGTTTAGGTTTTTGCCTTAAATAAACTAATCTCAAAAAGATCCCAGGTCACTATGTATCTTTTGCACAAGTCATTTAACTCACTGCTCCACAATGTCTGCTGCAGCTTCATCAAAGAGATACTGTCTCTAGTCCCAAGCAGGATGCAGAGCAGAGCAAACACACCTGATGGGTATCCATTGTGTTCCAATGTCCATGAAAACACAGGCATACCCACGTGCCCATGTAATGAGGTCCCATGGGCCTTCCCACTTGTTTGTGATAATGTCTTTTACCGTTACTTTAGGTTTAGGTGACTGGGCATCTCGAGATGACTGCAGTGGTAGGAAATGGTTTAAGATTATTGGGTTTTGAGATTGTTCCGGTACTGTTAAGTGATTCAAAATGTAAACAGCTTTTGCCACTTTGCTCTGTGAGGTTTCACTACACGCTCCCCTGATGAATTTCTGTGTGAGGCCAGCGTGTTATTAGCCCCACAAAGGTTCATCACACTCTGAGGGCTGCCAGCAACCTCCCAAAAATGGCTTAAGAATAGTTAGCAAGACAGCATGATCAAAGGTGTTTTGAAAAAGCAAAAAGATTTTTGTTTAAGCAAAAAACCCAAACTATATAAAACAGAAGAATAAAAGCCATGCACAGTGCGGGGAGGTTCCTTGCACCTGCTAAGATACTCCAAAAACACCTGGAGAATGTCCATGCTCTCTCTTAAATAAGCAACAATCTTAGGAGGGTTTTTTGGCAAGCTGCCCAATAGAAAATAGCTGCATTCCTTGAGGAACAGCTCAAGGGTCCAACAGGTGTTTTTGTCCTGGCACTGGGCAATTATGGTGAGAAGAATATAGAAGTTTCTGGTTTCATCTTCCTTACAAGTTCAGGGGTGAGGCTTAAACACTTTTCCCAATATGGGAACATCTGCGAGGGTGCGAGGGTGCACTGCAACATCTCATCCTTTTTAATTTTAGGAAAAAAAGGAGAAAAAAAGAAAAATAGTTACCTTGAAAAAATTCTCACCCTTTATGCTAATAACTTGTTATTGCTTTATAATTCCGTTCTATAACTCAACTGTAGTTTTTGACAGATTAAATTATTTTGAATTTGTTACCCTTCTTTTCTAGCCACTTACTTCAATTAATAATTTTTCAGGATTAAAATTCAGTCTCACTGCTTTGGAATGATAACTTGCTTTTTAGTCTGGTGAGATGTTTTCAAGTGAACTGTATTCTCTTCTTTATATGGAACTGGGACTAACAGAACCTTTAAACTATTTTAACATACAATTTGAAAACAAGGTAATAGCATTAGCATGACAGCAATCACTTATAAAAACTTTCTCAGTGCAAAGAATAGTCTGCTGAGTAATCTTTAACTAGTGCAAACATAAAAACTCAGTCTCTGCTTTGAAAATGTTCCTGTGTCCATACTGCTGATTTGTGTCCAGGTGTAGGAATCCTTTTGAAGCCATGGTCTGTGGTCACTCAATGTCATTTGAGTGTTCTTCTTCAGGTATGTTCTGCTGCTCTTTCATCTGCTGCAGTTGTGACTTGATATTTTTTGCAGGGATCCGTAAAAGGCCCTAAATGTGGAAACATGCAGAAAACCTCTCCCCCGTGTTATAAGATGATAGGGCTGTGAAACTTCTCCTGTTTCAGGATCTTCTATGAACACTGGCGGCTGTTCCTTGAGTTTCGCTTGAGTGATGTTACTAAAGTATGTGAAAATTGGGGGCATCTCTTCCATAAAAGAATTATTTAAGAAGTTAAAGACATATATAGCTTTGTTTAATCTTTCTACTGTAGAGAGCACTTCTGTTCCTCCTTTTTGTTTTTCCAGGAATGTTTTCAGTTATCTGTGTGCTCTTTCTGCAGTAGATTGGCCTGTGGATGAATGAGGTATTCCTGTAGTGTATTCAAAAGAAAGTATTCAAGCCTGTTCAATAACATTTGGTAGTGTGTTCTGCATTGTCATTGCCAGAAGGTCTGCCATTGCATTGCCTTCTGCTATGAAACCTGGGAGGACACTGTGTGATCTAATATGTGTGATAAAATAAGATTGCTGTCAAGAAGAAAGAAGAAAGATTATTTTTTTAAGTAAACTGTTTCACTGATCATTTGAAACTCTTTGAGCAGAGATCCCCCTCTGCTCTTTCCATTATACCTGCAACATAAAACTAATCTGTTACCAGGTTAAAAGGAAACATGAACTTAGAAAACACGCACAACAGCTGCTAGCTCCGCAATCTGGGTAGAGCCTTCTACTTTCTTGATGTCTGATTCTCATTCTTTGGTGTCTGGATTCAGCCAGACGATTACAGATTTCTGAGACTTCTCTGAGCCATCTGTAAAAAAGGTGATTGCCTCTAAGGATGTGTGACTCCTTAGAGGTTTCTGAATTAATTTCAAAGGTGAATTTAATAACTTATGTTTAGGGTAATGAACTGAGATTTTTTTCGTGCAAAATTTGCAATGGTAATTTGCAAAACTTCTGAATTTTGAATTAACCATTCTAAATACATAAATTTGACTGGCAAAAATATTTCTGCAAAATCTTTGCCTGAAAGAGAAAACATTTGAGATCTGGCTTTCATTATGAGTTGAGACATAATTTCAGGGCAGGTTGTTATTGTTTTACCCATTTGTTGAGACTGAAAGACCCATTCTAGTATTACCAGATGGTCCTTCTCCAAATCCCACTGGAAAATCAATCCTTGAAGTTGGGGACTTTCTCCTAAAACTGCAAACAAAAAGCATAGGTTAGGGTTATAACTGTGTGCCTGATGTGATTAAATGGCTTGTAGCACTTCTTCCAAGGCATTTTGAGCTTCTTTGGTGAGTTCTTGTGGTGAATTTAATGCTGTGTCTCCTTTTAATAAATCAAATAAAGTGTTTAGATCCAGATTTGTAATTCCTAGCAGAGGTCTGATCCAATTGATAGTTCCAACGAGTTTCTGCATTTCATTGCAGTTTTTGGATCGTTTCTCAGTTGAAGCATTTGTGGTGTTATGATCTGTTCTGTAATCTTGTATCCTGAGTACTTCCAAGGAGGAAGCCTGCTGTATTTTTTCCTTGGCTACAGTGAATCCTGCCTCCTGCGCTGCTGAGATGGCCTGTCTGATGTTTCCTGCATGGATGCTTCATCTTCAGCTGCTACTAGGATATCATCCATGTCATGCAGTATGAGGGAATTTGGACAGTGCACAAACTGGAGAAAGTATTTCTGCAACATACTATTGGCAGATAGTCATGTGCCTTGCACATGCCTTGCAGCAAAACTTTCCAATGGTATCTCCCTAACGGAGCTTGCTGGTTAATAGATGGAATAGAAAAGGCAAATGGTTGTGCGTCATCAGGATGCAGACTAATATTAAAGAAACAAATCAAAACAGTTACTGTCCAATCTTTAGAAATCATAACTGGTGAAGGTAAACCTGTTTGCAATGAGCCCATCTCTACAATAACTTCATTAATTTTTCTGAGATTATTTAACAACCTCCATTTTCCACTGTTTGGCTTTCTGATTATAAAAATTCAAGTGTTCCAAGGGCTCGTAGTTGCAGCTAGATGTCCTTTGTCTAATTCTTCTTGTAGTAATTGTTCCAGAGCGGCAAGTTTTTCTGCTGATAGGGGCCACTGATTTTCCCAAATAGGTGTGTTGGAGGTCCATGTAAGTTTTAAAGTGTCATTCTCATCTACAGCCCATATTAAAAATTTGTTTCTATTTTCAGACCCCATTGTGATACAATGTCCCTTCCCCAAAGGACTATATCTATAAATATCTTGGTGGTAGCAATACCATGCTCGGGTCCCTCAAATGTGACAGGGTGTAAGCTATGAAAGCTGTCACAGTGATCTCCAGTACCTGCTGGTTGTTCCAGTGTAGGTATGACTGTCCAATCTTGCAGCCATTGATTTATTTTTTTTTTATATCGGTGACGTCAGCACCAGTATTGATGAGGCCTGCGAGGGTGGTGGTCTTCCAGAGATACTTTAGGACACAGGTGAGATGTGGCCGCCCACAGCTGATCTGTCTCATCCAAGCAATGACAGATGTGTTGCTGCATGACTCTGGTAGGAGAAAAGCTTGTGCTAATGATTAGTCGTGTAGGTAAGAAACATGGGGGTCAGGATAGATAACTGAAACAGTGATTTCTTGGGAGGATGTTACACACAGTACAGTTGGTAAAACATAAAGTCCTTCAGTGTGAACTCTGCTCACTCCCATAATTAAAAATTCATGAAGTTTTGGTTCAGGACCTAGCTGTCCTGTGGATATTGCATGATGGTAACAAGCTGTTAACATTACTAGTTGGGCTGTGCACGGCTCCGAACAGGTACATGGGGGCATTGTGGCTTGTAATTTGGATATGGTGTGTTGCAGCTGTGGACCTGATGGTCGGCTGTGATTACTGGCACACTGGACAGGGATTCTTGTGTCATAGCGTGCCACTGCTTCATACTCGGCTGTTTATTTCCCCAGGAATGACATCTACAGTCCTGTACTGAACAAGAGCAGTATCTTTGTAACACGGGATAGCTGTTTCAAGATCTATAACTGGGAAATACTAGTTCTTTTGGTGTTGACTCAGTGAAAGGGCTGGACTGTGGGTTATATGGTTAGAATAGAGGTATCTTTGTTTCTCACCAAGAAAATCTCTTTTAACACTGTGAGGTAATGAAGTCTAGGTGAATACCTCTGGGGTGTGGCTCATGTGCCCCCATGAGTGCTGGTGTGAAGTCTCTAGCACAGAAAAGGTCTGCAGTGGTTCCTTTAGGGGAAGGAGTTTCAGAACAGAGAAATTAGGATCTAAATGCATTAAAAATAAGAGTATGATTAAAGCTTAATTTTTTCTTTTAACAAAGGTTTTTACAAGACCACAGTATGGGGCAATGGCATTGCTTTTAAGCTTTAGAGCTTTATATTGTTGCATAATTTTTAAGTGACTGAGAACAAAACTTACTTTAGATTTTGAAGTCCCATAACTGAAATTGTAAGATTTTTGGAAGAGGAAAAGAGATACCTTAATGTTTTCTCTTCTTTGGAAGGTACTTTGAAAAAACACATCAGTTAATTTCTGCTTGAGGGGATAGCGTACAATTAGAATTATTACAGGGGCATCTATTCATAAAAGTAATTTTAAATGAAGGTTTGAGATAGTGGTAACATTGGCATAATATCAGTACTGACTCTTTAAATCGTGTAGGAATTGCTATTTGAATAATAAAGGCAGAAAACATCTACGAATTAGTTGTGGGAACCAAGTTTAGCTCGCAGCTGCAAACACTCCTGAAAGCAACTGGCAATTTGAATTCAAAACAGTGGGTTTAGTTTTTCAGGTGGATGGAGCAAACGTGATGCCTGTAGAGTGCTCAAAAGCAAAACCAACAAGCGTTGTACTATAAACTATATTAGGCAAGCTGTAGTCCCTATTTTTAACACTGGCCTAATACCTTCATAGTAACGCAAGAGAACTAGCTAACAAAGATAAGTATATGAAGCAGTTTCAAGTTTAGTACATGCAAATGCTGCAGTCGTCCCTCTTAGGGAAGAGGCTATTAAACTAGCCCAGCCTTTTCCTTTATTTAGTATTGACTTATCAGAGTTTGCAGAGTGTGAAAGCTTTAGTAGAGTCAAAGCAATGGTGGCAGAGCAGCAGTGGTGCTCTGCTGACGTATTTGAGGGAGGCCATGCTTCACCAGGCACACGCTGCTCAGTGTGTGGGGTAGGAGCTCAGCACTGCTTTTGTTGGCATTGCCTTGGCTGGTGCTGCTAAGTTCCTTGGTTTGCTTCTTTACTGCCCTTATGCAGAGAGCTGCTGATGTCCCGCTGGGCCTGCTGAGAGGGGGGCCCACCCCTGCCACTGTGCAGCAGCTGTGCCATGTGGCTAGCACCATGTTTTTGGGACAGCCCGATCACTACTGCCCCCACGGCACCATGCCCCTGCATGCCTCCCCCTGCTGCCTCTGCTGCCACTTTTCACTTTCCGGGCTCCCCACAGGGGCTCTGTCCAATGCCCTGATAAACTTACACTTGTTGGCTAAAGGCACAGAAAGGCTTGGAGGGAAAGCAGTGGTGACAAACATCATTCTTTGTCTCATCTGCTGATGCAGAGCAGCAGCTCACATTTGGTTGCAAATGCGATGAAATACGGTATTCTGCTGAAGGATGATGGCTCTGGCTTTCTCTGTTAGTATCTCCTGTGTCCCTTGCCAGTATATATTGCAGGGACAGCTCCAGCTCCAGCAGGGGCGGTACATTCGGGACACTGGCTTTGCTTCTGGGTATCATGTCTCCAGGAACTCCTGGCGATGCGTTTCCCAGACCTGTCCCCAGACGCTGGGTCAAAGACACAGGTACACCCCTAGAGGCCTGAATTGGAGGTGATGGCAGGTGCCACAGAGGCGTGGTCTTGGAGCTGGTCCACTCCATCTCAGAAGGAGGCAGTCCTGGCACACGTGGTAGCAGGGGGTGCATGTGGCTCTAGTGCATGCTAATCCAGTAGCTGTGCAGGCACAGGTTGGAGGTGTGGGCTTCTCCATGCCGTGGGAACCATGCAGCCCATACAGCTCACAGGGGGTGTAAATGGCTCTTGCAAGCACTGATCAAATCCTTGCACAGGCACAGTTGGAATAGCTGTAATAGCTCTTCTGCGAGAGCCGGGGCATCTCCATGGTGCGGTGACAGAGCTATTACAGTTCGGGGGGTCACAGAGCATGGCTCAGCAGTAGATGGGGCTTTTAGTGGCTGGGGGCTTGGCAGTAGCCAGGTGCCTGGCAGGAGCCAGCGACCTCCGCTGTGTCACAGCAGCCAGTGGCAGGTGCGGGCGGCCCTGTGGCAAGTAGGCATCTCGTAGCAGGCATGCACAGTCTCACTGTGGCTGAGAGGGGTCGCAGAGGTTCCTGCTGACACGGCACAACACGGAGCAGTAGAACACAGGGTGGTCTCAAGGGTTTCTGCTGGTCCGGCAGGACGCAGGGCGGCAGTGGGGAATGGCAAAGTGGGGTTCGGCTGTGGTAATTTCTACCAGCAGTGCATCCCCACAGGACAGTGGCACGGTCCCAGGTGACTGGAGGTTGCTGTGCTGGGTGGTGTCTCTGCAGGGGGCAGCGGTGCAATCGCGAGTGGTTTCGCGGTGTGCCATGCCACCTTCTGTCCTTCTCTCCCGCTCGTCTGGCACAGCATCTGTGCCCCCCTGCTGCCTCCACTGGAGCTGTGCTTTCACCGCTTGCCTCAGTGGGCAGCGTCCACAGTAGTCCCTCTGTCGGCTTTGCCTTCCGCTTCCTCTCCTGCTGTTCTAGTAAGTCCATGATGAGCCTCCAGGTTTTTATAACATTGATGGCTGTCTTGTCACCTGTGGAGGCTGTGGCAAGTATATCTCAGCCATCCCACCCCTTAGTTTTTAAGTCTAGGGCATCCACTTCAGACACATTGAATTTGTGGCTCTCACACCATGTGATCAGGGCTAGTAGAGCCCACTCATCGTGTTTTATCCCCCTCTTTTTAAGAAAGGAAGTCCATACCTTCAGAGTGATATTTTCTGGTGTCGAGCTCCCTGCTCCCATCTTCCCAGCGGTGTTTCTATTCCATGAAGGAGGGTCTACACCCACATGGATCACTCTGCCGCCTTCCGCAACAATATTCCACCGTTCCACCGGGACTTTGCAGCAACTCCGCTGCCTGCAGCACTATCCTGCCATCTTTTGCAATCTCACCGGCTGTTCACAGCAATCTCACTGCCCTGTGGCACTGTCCCCACCACCTCCCGCAGCAATATCCTGCCACCTTCTGCAGCTTCACTGGCTATCCATAGCAATCCTGCTGCTCCCCTGGTCTACCCACAATACCACAACTGCTTGTTGCCATCAGGTCAGGAGGTCACCAGATGTTGCTGTTGATGGAGACAGGGAGGTGACATTTACACACTGAAGCTCATGTAGCAACAGCCACTCTTTATTGTTCCGCAGCTCCTTTTATAGAGCTTTCAAATTTCCCGCATTTACAGACATGACTGGTCAAGGGTCTTAACTCTGCCCAGCTCACTGGCCGATGATATGGGTGTATCTGTGCTTCAGAGGAGCTGTCTGAGGTATTGTGTCTAGGTACTTGTTTACTTCGAGCTAGGCTGGTCGAGCTGGTATCTGTTAAGGCAGATCATCTGTGCAGATATAGTCCAGCTATATCTGTCACACCAGTTTGCTTCTTTGGGAGTTTTCAGTAAGAGACATTGCTCAAATCTTAGTCCTGAAATGTTTTTTAACAGTCTGACAGATCACCTGTAACCATGCAGGTGTGAGTGCATTTTGATATTTAAGCCTGTCTGCATTCTTCAGACGTTGTGTTTCAGTCTTTTGCATTTATCATGGGAATAATAGGCAAGATTAAGTGATACAGAGATTGGACTCCTGGGACCCTATTCTGTGGACACTACACTGCCCCTTTGGAGATTTTCACAGATCCAGATGTGGAATGGGTTCTGGGTTTGCTTCTAGGAATGAGAGATTGATAAGGTGATTTTTTACTTCCTAGCCTTAGTAGCTTCTTACAGAATGAACCATATGCAGCACTTGATTTTTTCACAACTGATCTTGCAAAATAGTTTTTGAAAGAGATGATGAGTAGTTTGAATTTCTTTAGATAGTTTATGTAGCAACTGTAAAACACAGTTGGTTACTATTACTTCTGAGAAGTTTTAAAGATTAATACATATCCTTATTATCTTGTCTTCAGTAGATAGTCTTGTTAATAGTTGGGTTTCGGATAGAGTAGTACCTGGGAAAGGATGTTTCCAGGATGGAAATCTTGGTGACCTCTTCTATTTTGGATATTTAAATAGTAGTCATCTTTTGCTTTTTCTACAATGCTTTTTTTCTTCCTCTGTACTTCTACTTCCTGATTCTTTTGCTATGAGTTCATGATGTTATTTTTTGTAAATAGTTAATATAATTGGGCCTGGTTTTTATCATATGAATTTTATAGTTATGGTATATGTGCTGGTTAGTGAAAAACAGCAATACCAGACAAGCTATGCTTTTACAGATCAAATGCTGTAACTCTGTGTTTCCCGCTTACGTTCCCAACAGACTCCAGTGTTCTACAGGGCATGGAAAATCTGCATTGTTAGTGAGAATGTCATCACAGAATAGCTTCTCCTTTCATTACTAGCATCCTGCTTTAGTTTGGGACTTCACAAGATCCGTTCATTGTGCTCATGTCATCAACCATTCATCTGTGGGAAGCTTGGGTGGAAAGATGGGGTAGTCAACAAACACTTTGTTGTTGACTGTATTTACTTATGAAGAAATCATGGATCTTCTCCCTAACTGCCTCCTCAATGTATTTCATGTAATAAAATGCTGCTTAAATTTTTAAGTGTCTTTCACCCATGCTAGGAAGGTAGTTTGAATTTTCAAATGTGCTTTGCTGTATGTGGCCTCTCGCAACAACAACAAAAAATCCATGAATTTGGGTGCCTCCAAGAGAATCAGGCTTCAGTCTCTGTGCAAATGTCTTAATAGTCCCATGTTTGCTTCTAGAACACTTGTTTAAGGACATGTATAGTAATATATTTTGTGAAATCTGTATTAGCTTTTGGATTTATTTTTTTAAGATGAATTCTTGGCTTTATAAGGCTATTCTGGTATTGGATTTAAAAAAAAATGTGTGATAGGACACAAAACATTGTCTAGTCATGTTAGTCTGTGACTTACACAAAAAATATTTTCTGTTCATAGCTCTGTTCTTAAGACATTGCAGCCATGACTAAGAGAGAGGCAGAGGAGCTGATAGAAATTGAAATTGATGGAACTGAGAAACAGGAATGCACTGAAGAGAGGTATGTGCTGTCTTTGCTCTTTGGGATTCTTAGGCAGCAATTAATTAACTAATTCATTTTTCTGTTTCTTATCTAGTTAAATGGTGGTTTTCCAGAAGTTGAAATGTGTCCACTGTAGAAAGTCAGTATAGTGCTGTCATGTTCCTCAACCTTAGTTATTTAAATCCCAAACTGTTCTGGTTATCTCTTGCTATGTTATTAGTATTTTACTTTTCATGTTTTCATGTCTGTGGTAGTATGTCTGTATGTGTGCTGCAAACCTGTCCACTTCACTGGATCCTTCTGTAGTTGAGATGAACCTTTCTACATCTCCAGTCCTTTGCTTTACTGTTATACAGGATTTCTACAGCAGGATTTGTTTTTAATAGAGCAGAAATGATGCTCAGTATCAACTATACTGTTGTTAGGGCCATTGAAACTGTACATACTGAAGTAGGATACCCTCTGACTTAATTACCTCAACCTGGATTTTTAGTATCCAATGCTTCCCTTCTAATTGTCACTACTGTGTTTGGAAGCTCAGAGCATCTGTTAATGTGTTGCAATCCAGTCTAAACATAGAAGAGCAAAGAAAACTAATTCTCTGTGAATAAAACAGATCAAACCCAGAAAGATATGAAATACACCCCACAAGTGGATTAAAACCAAATGAAGTTAGATGTTGATACCATAAAATCAATGTATTTTATTTAATATTAAAAGAGGTAAAGAGAAAGAGAAAAGAAAGAAAAACAGAAATAGAAAAAGAGGTGGGAGACAGGATCAGTGACAAATATTAAACAGAAGCATATCACCCTTACAAGGGTCCCAATGACATCTTGTTGCTTCCCTCCATCTGGTCTTCTTGGTGGTGAGGGTCCCCACTAAAAAGTATAGAATCCAATGGATTAATATACATTTGGGCAGGTGGGAAGACACAGATATCTCCCAGGGGAGGACGGGTTTGACACGGTCCCTTGCAAGACTGTGGATCTGTTGCATCTTGTAGTATCACATGCAGTGCTCTGGTGCAGGGTCTGGGGACCCCTTTGGGGGTGGCCTTTGAGAGGCCATGACACCCCCTCTGTTGTCCCTCACATGGCTGTCCCTCACACAGATGTGGCCTTCCAGGGGTGGAAGGCCCCACAGCTGGGCCAGTCTGCCCAGTGGAGGATGGGCGTTCACTGCATCTGGCCAGAGGCTGTGCCACACACCCCAAACCTCTCCTCCTTCCCCCCTTTGGTGTAGGGGTCTATGAGAGCCTGGCAGCAGAAAAACCTGGAGCTGTGGCCTCTACCCCAAAGGTGCTGGGCTTAATCCTCGTGTGAATATATTCTTTTACCCCATCCCTGACATGAGTCACTTTATCTTATCTCTGTTAACTTGCAGTCAAGGGTCTCAGTCAGGAGGTCCCTTCAGGGTGTGGTGGTCTTCCCATGCAGCTCTTTTTACCTACTTTTGCTATAATAGGCAAAGGTCTTTCATAAAGATGTTTAAGCCATAAACCATAACATTTCAGTCTCTGACAGGTAGAAAGAACTAAGGCTGGTTAGGTTAACTGTTCTTTAAGAACCTATTCTGGAGAACTGATTCAAAGCCACTTACTAGTTTCTTATTGTTCTAAGTTCCTTGTGTATTTTTACCACTGACAGACTGTCTCTGTGTACATTCTGATTTCCTTCTGTGTAAATGAAGAGAGCCCAGCTGTGTAAGGTCATTTTTGTAACATGAGTCCCATAACAGTGACATTTCGGAATGCCTGTGCCAATACTGTCATGTAGTGCAGGACAACCATGTCATGTGACTCATGATTCCTTCAAGGCTCCATGTTGCTGTACTTCCTTCTGGCTGTCCCTTTTATGTGTTAAACTTGTTATTCTTGTGCTGACTGGTGGAAAGACATTGAAAGCTGCTATGTATAAGTGTGAGCATTTTTTTCCTTCTATTTTCCCTGTCTGTTAAGTTTCTGTGTTTGTGTTTAACTTGAATATCTTTTAAATACAGACCAGGCAAAGCAAATAAAATCAGTTTACTGTACATGCAAGTTAACAATATGTAATATGCTAACCATGGCTTACTCTCTTGAAGGAGGTGATCTGAATCTTGGTATTTACCTGAGCTTTTTACTGGTGACAGGGTGAAAGAAGAGTTACACAACTGTAAAATTAATGAATTCAATTTAGTAATTGACTCTCTACTCAAATTAAGAGTACTCAAACTAATACTGCATGATATTAAGATTTCAGAGTCAGAATTACTTTTTATCTAGTTTACTTCTAACTTTTATTAAGCATTCCTATACCTGCTCTATTAACATGTAGGTAATGATTTATTATATTAATTTGCTATTTAAGCATTGTCGAGCAAACCTACACCACTGCAGAATTTGTGAGTCAGGCTATTGACATCAGTGAACCCATTGGAAATCTTAAGAAGTTGCTGGAACCCAGACTGCAGTGTTCCTTGGATGCACATGAGATTTGTCTGCAAGATATCCAGGTAAATTGAAAGGTTATGAAAGATTTAACTTCATAATAGAGAAGCGGTTTACATACTTTTTCCCTTTTTTCATTGTCTGTGGAATTCATGCTTCATGTGGAATATTAACTACAATTAAGAGTTTAGTTTCATGTCAGGTTCATTATCATCAGACCATGTAATATATACACACTAGTTCAGTGTGAATATAATCAAAATATTCTTGGAGTTCCTGGTGTGAGGTTAAGAAACCACCTTGTAAGTGAAAGAAAAATGAGGATGATGACCACACTACTTTCTCTTGAGGTAGCCCATGTCATTTGTTGCTGCTGAACTTCCATAAGTCTAATCTTGTTTTAAATCTAAACGAGAAGGTTTCTATATTACTGAGGTATAGAGGTAGAAAAGCATTACTCAAGAAATCCCCCCATTTTTACAGGCATTGCTACATGTTGGACAGTATAACTGTTTTGCATTTCGTTTAGCTGCATGTTTTATTTGAAGTTACAATCAGACATCTGTGGCTTTTCCAGAAACAGCAGAAGAATATTGTTGTAAAGATAAGAATTTTTATGAAGGTGTTAAAAATTCAGAGAAAGAACTGTAGATAGTTTCCAGGCAGTGAAGGTACCTCCCCATATTGCATTGCTTCTTTTAGGTAAAAAAAAATGTTCCTGTAGGCAAAAATACCTTAAACAGAACAGAGTGGCAAGTTTCAAATATGATCAAATGTTTTCTGTTATGTACTATTGTCTACACAGTACTAAAAACGTCTTCAGAAAATTTGCTGCAGGCACCAAGTGTTTCTAAAGTTTAAAGGAGAATAAGTTTATTGTAACCATGAAACTAATACGTACTTTTGATTTTTTAATTTTTAATGCTTTTATCAAGCTGGACCCAGATCGAAGCCTTTTTGATCAAGGAGTGAAAACAGATGGAACAGTGCAACTCAGTGTGCAAGTAATATCTAGACAAGGTAAGCAGTTACATTTGTCTGCTGTACAGACAAACTAATATTGTAGGAATACTTGTGAGCAAACCTAATCTTTATTCCTAGCTGTAAAACTGAGAAAATCAATGAATGGTCACAGAGCTTCAGAATGTGTTTTTTGTTGTGTACCATAGTTCTAAGTAGTAAAGTTAAAAAAAATATCATGGACTAATGCTATTTAAAATGTTTTTTAAAGAAATTTCATATCATTTTTATAAGTAACAAAATCAAACACAAATCCAGAACCCAAACAATTCTTTGTTGAGTAGTGTCTGTTACAGTATGAGGTTTTCCTCAAGGTTGAGTAATTATTCATATCAGACCAAATATCGATGCCAGCAAAAGATTTTTGTGTAGGTAGGTGACAGTTTCATCCCTGTGAGGTGAGTGTGCTTTAGGAACGATTGCATTTTGAAAGTAAATGTAGCTAACTGAAAACCCTTATCAAGGTCCAGGATCACTGTCTGTTGTCTGTTTTCTTTGGATGAGAAGTCAGAATAAACCATTTTGTCAGAGGAACATTGACCAGTTGGGTACAGATTTGTTGAGGCATAGTTTTTATTTGTATTATCTGGTATGACAGGATTTCCCCTTGTCAAATTCTCAGGAGCTAGCAGATTCATTGTTTTGCTTTTTGTCCTAGTTTTCTGCTTTGCTGCCTCCATATGTCTTGAGTGGAAGGACAGCCATCACTCTTTAGCAATCACATCTTTAAAGACAATGTACCTATTGGGCTGTGGGAACAGCTACAGGTGTTTATTTCTGTAATTTTGAGCAGGCAAAAGTTAACACTGGAGTATGTATACTGTGAGTTACATCAGCAAAGCAAATGAGCAAAATTTGGGGAGCACTTTTTGTTTCCTTGTGGCTTCATTGTAGATTAAACTGAAGAAAACTTCTCTGCTTTGTATTAACAGTCTTTAGTAAGACATGATTTGCATTTAATGCTGAGTATCAGGTGACTAGTCCTAGGTTGAATCCTCAGTTCCCCGTATGTAATAGGAAGTGTACTACCTTTGTGCTTATAAAATAGAATGGAAATATCCTTCAGGGCACTAGAAAAACTGCTCTTAATTCATGCCCAGTAAGTTCTAGTATTCAGTGCTCAGACCTCCATTTGCTAAAGGATGTGAGTGATTAATATCTTTACTATCATCTTCCATGTTCTTCCTGTGTTACGTTTTCTCCCTTTAATGCAAAACTGAGCTTCATGATCACATAGCACAAGGAGTTTCTTGCTCCCTGCCCCCATCACACCTTCTCTCCCTCTCTCTCTTCCTCTCCCTCTTTCTCCCTCCCCCCTTCCCCTCTTAAAAGAAACACTTGATTAAGTACTTCTGTGTCACTTTGGAGCACTCGTCAGTGTTGTTTTTCAGGCCTTAATACTTCAGCAACTCATAAGAAATCTGTTTGTTGAAGGCATGTAAAATATGGCAGGGCAGAATATCAGAAAGCAAATAGCATGCATATAACAAAAGGAAGCTTTTGGATCACTAACAGGAAAATGGACTTATTACTCTTGAGCACAAGTAGCCCTTTGAGACAGATGGGGAAAAAACAGGTTATTACTCCATATTTTATTTGCATGAATGAGGTTTTGAGAGATTCTCATTTCGCTCATGTTTATTTTTCCCTGACTTGTGTAATGTATAGAATTCAGGTAGGAGTAATCAGTGTGGTGGATTGGATTCTCTTATTTCTTGAAAGAAAAGCTGTTGTCTGTTCAAATGTTCTACCAAATTTTGATCAGCTGGCTTTACATTCAAAGACAACAGGTGAAATATTGTTCTTCTTCTATAATTGAACTTGAGTGTAGTTCTTTTATAGCATTTCATTCTACAGCAGATAAAATACCATTCCTATTTTTCATTTTACTAGTAAGACTCTTACGGCACTCTGTCTTGCCCTAACTTGTTTCCTCTGGTTGGAGGAATGGCAGTGTGGGTGGTTTTCCTTTCACTGTGAGAACAGAAGATTTGAGTGCAGCCCAGTTCTCTACTGTTCTGAACTGAGCTGGTCAGTTCTGGTCTTACATACCTGTGAAACTGTGAGTAACTGTGTTCTATTGTACATCAAAGAATTGGAAAAAAACTTTCATTTTGAAGACCTCCACAATAAAGTATTTGGGGTTTTTTTTCTATAATAATTTCTGAAATAAGTTATTTTTAGTATTTAAAGGAACAAATCATAAGTGTAATGACACTTTCTTAGATTAATGATGCTGTTTGACTAATGTCCTATCTCTGGCTAGAAATTTCAGGGTGTTGGTAAAACCAAGCAGGCTGCCTGTAGGTCAGTCATTGCCCCAACTATATTCTCTGCTTTCAGACAGTTGGCAGTGCTGTCAACATCTACATGTGTCTTGATAGCTCCTGTCCTGAAGCTTTGTACTGCTTGTACCAATTTAAACTTCTGGGATGTGTGGCATTGTGTTCCACACCTTGGGTGCTGTCCAAGGAAAACTGGTCATCTCTTATGTGGGAGGTGAAGGGAGAAGAGATGTGAGGAGACATGCAGACAAACCCAGGGAATTAATGTTGATCTAGTGTTGCAGTAAGTTAGATGGCAGACTGTTAATTTACATTTTTATTTAGAAGGTGTTTCCTCTACAGAGACTCATTGCTTTGATCTCCATGTCTGTATTGTGGATAAAGCACAAAGTTCTTTTGACATGTGATTTTATGACAGACAGTGAATTATTTTGTTGAGCAATAATGAACTGTACCTCTCTAAAAGCTCTTTTCTTTATTTTCTGTTTTCAAGATCAAAAATAGAATCTTAACCCTTAATGGCTTCCCTTACTCATTTTCATATGATTTTGAAAGAAGCCTATGGTGTGCATGTTAATTTTTTGTGGCCTAGATAAAACAATCTCCTAAGTAAGACATCTGCTTGCTTTTTCTTCATGTTTGCTTCTTCATCTAATCAACCACTTAACTGGTTGTCAACATCTATTTTCATGTCCTTGATTTCACATTGCTGAGTTTTGTACTCTAGGGTCTTTGTAATGTTTGTTCCCTTTCTAATTTTTTTTTGCTAGCTAAATACCTTTTAAAATCTAGAGGAATACTTGTCTGAAAAAGTATTTCTTACTTGTAATACAGGTACATACTCCATTTGTTTTCCCTTACAAACCATGACTGGATTGTGGATTTAGCATTTAAGGCTGTTACCTGCAGAACCATCTTAGGCTGTGCTTTAATATAGATTGGACAGGAAGGACATGAAGTAATACTTCTATGGTACAAGATACTGAAGTTACTGTGGCCATATGATGTTCTGTGAATCCTACTTTCATCAGCCTAACTATAGTCAAGGTTTTCCAACTCATGATAAAATAGAATTGTAAAGATTCTTTATTTATGTGAAAATATGTTTGATAAAAATCTCTTAAAATAGGTGTGGTTGTTTGCATTATAATGAAAATTGTTATGTCACAAAATCTGAAATAATTTTGAAAAATCTTCTGTACAATGTCAGAAATTTAGTGAGGCACCAGCTGGACAAAACACCTCAGCAGACAACAGAGAAGGTGGTGATACAAGGCAGCAAGAATGTGTTCTTTCTTGCTGCAGAATAGATACAGACATACCTTGTTAGCTCCATGATCTAATATCTGAAATGACAAATATAAAGCCAAAACATGAATGAAGCCTAAAATGGGAAGAATTTTCTAGGTTTCTTTTAACTGGCTGTTTAACACACTGCCTGCTGCAGAGTACTGAAAGATAATGTTAACTGCTTTGTGTAGACTCCAGAGATAATCAGGGAAGTATTGTAAAGGCTGAAAGAAATGCGTTATGGTTGGAGTAAAGCTGGATACTTGTTCTGGGTCCTTTTGGAGGTTGCTTTTTCTATTTGTTTTGGGGTTTTTTATTTGGTGTATTTCTTACAGACCAAAATGCTTGTACTTTATGCTTACATGCTGAACATTCTGTTCAAGATCTGTGAAACGGATCACATAACTAGAACAGGAAGCTGTAATACTGGGGGAAGAAGGACAGCTTTGTTACTCACCTTACTAAAGTATATGCTCTTTAATAGAGTATGTCATTCTAGTTTAGGACATTTGAAAAAATCGGATTACACTTTCGTGTCCTCCCTCTTTCCTGAGTTTGCTAAGCCTACTAGCCAGAAAGCTTTAAAACAATGTTTTTGTCATATTTGCATTACTGTCTTTAAGTTTTGTATTGTTTCCATGCTTAGGGATAGAGCCCAAGTTGAACATCCTGGAAATCGTGAAGCCTGTGGAGACTGTGGAGGTTGTGATTGATCCAGATGCTCATCATGCAGAGACTGAAGCTCACCTTGTTGAGGAAGCTCAAGTGATAACCTTGGATGGGACAAAACATATTGCAGCGATTTCAGATGAAACGTCTGAGCAAGTGACGCGATGGGCTGCAGCACTGGAAGGCTACCGGAAGGAGCAGGAGCGCCTTGGAATTCCTTACGGTAATAGCTATGGGTTTATTCAGCTTGGGGCTGGGCTCTTGGGTTCTATCTGGGGTTGGTGCTCAAGGACCTCAGAGAAGGAAACCTGTGGTATGGGTTAGTATGTGAGGTTTTTATCTTCTTTTCTTCCTGTTAGAGCCAGGATTAAAGCCATTAAAATGTGGGGTTTCTTATCTTCTTTTCTTCCTGTTGGGGCCAGGATTAAGGCGTGGGAGATGCCGTTTTCTCGTGTTCGGACTAATTCTTGTCTATAGTACAGTCTCACGAGTTGTGAGTTCTTGCTAACAAGGTAGAAAATGGCTCTATCTTTAACTCTTTCCAAGGTCTTTGAAGCATAATTTGTCCAATAACGAGATGACACCTTTATTATTTTCACTTCTAACCCAGTAACTAACCACCTGTGGTCCACAATGCAGACCTTTTCACCCAATTAGAAAACGCCACCCAAACCCATGAAGAAGAAGGTGAAAGAACTTAGCCAACACCCTAAATCCTCTGTCTTGCTTTATATACATATTACTATATACTAAACCCTTAACTCCTAAGTTTTGCACCCTGTGACATTACACAGTCGTATTCAAACCACACACCCATAATCCCAGTGCTATCACTCAATTTCAGAAGCCTGTTCCACGGCCTCAGGTTAAATGTAGTGCTTGCTTGTGGGTCAATGCATTTTAGCACAGAAGGCCTAAAATCCTCAGCTTTCAGGGTTATTTATGTTGATAAATACAATACAAATAATCTGCGTAAAGGAATTGTAGAACCATGGAATGGTTTGGGTTGGAAGGGACCTTAAAGACCATCTGGTTCCAATCCCCTGCCATTGGCAGGGACAACTTCCACTAGATGAGGTTGCTCCAAGCACCATCTAGCTTGGCCTCGAACACATCCAGGGATGGAGCAACCACAGCTTCTCTGGGCACTATGCCAGGGCCTCACCACCCTCACAGGGAGGAAGTTTTTTCTAGTACCTAATCAAAAAACCAGGGAGAAGTAAAATGAATGCTCCTAATAGTTTCATTAAAAGAGTGCTTTCATGCTGTAACCTACCTTGTCAATGCAGTCTTTAGAAAGCATTTTTCTTCCTGCCCTCCTTAAAAATGTGTATATATGTGTCTATAAAGTTCTTCAGGTGTTACTCACCTTACTAAAGTATATGCTCTTTAATAGAGTATGTCATTCTAGTTTAGGACATTTGAAAAAATCGGATTACACTTTTGTGTCCTCCCTCTTTCCTGAGTTTGCTAAGCCTACTAGCCAGAAAGCTTTAAAACAATGTTTTTGTCATATTTGCATTACTGTCTTTAAGTTTTTGTATGGAATTGAACAGACTCAGTAGCTGGTATTGGGGTATTGCCTGTAAAGTTGCTGAAGCAAATTGTTCGTGGACTGGAGGATGCTGAATATTCTGTTAAATCAGATTTTGTATGAGAAGCTGTACTGGACTTCATCATACTGGAGGAAGATGATTCAGAACTGAAAATAAAAATTCTTCTAGTGATTTCTTTTTTTGAGATAATGTTGTTACTTAGCAGGTTGCTCTTTCAGTGTTAGCTTAAAAAAACATCTCTGAATGTCTGTTTAAGATTGAACTGGAACTGTGGGATGTAGACCTATATCATGTTTGGGAGATTATCCAGCTGAATTGCTTCTTGTGACTGGCGGAAATGTACTGTCAAAGCATATTCAGGAAGCTGTTCTATATGAGCAGACCTGTAAAACTGGAATATATTTGGCAAGGGGAGTGTTTGGAAGGGTTTTAGAATTCCAGTCAAGTCAAAGGTCTTTGTAGGACATGTAGCTTGCCAGTGTTTTGAGCATATTTTTGATAACTAAAGCAAAGACTTTTTCATGGCTTTTTAGTTTTCTCATTGGTAAGCACTTCAAAAATAGTTTTCCTCATGTTATATCTGTTGATAATCGGGGATTTGATGCAGAATGTTTAAAAAAAGAAAGTGAGGAATTATCCGAAGCAGACTAATACTTTTCGTCATGCTCTCACATTAATATTAGAAGAAAATTACTTAACCAATGTTGTTATGTTGAATACTATTTTTATAAACTTCAATAACATTGATGCTTTAAGAAAACCCCATAACCCACAACTGTGACTTCAAAAGTTTAATGATTTTTGGGCCTTTGGAGTGCAGCTTTTTTAGGAAAATCATATTAGTTCGTTATGACGGAGATCCATGCATTACGAATAATAGTGTTATCTTGATATCAAATATGTGCTAAATTGCACTCCTAGAAAGAATAGCATTTTAAGTGTTTTCTGAGTAGACATTACAGGGACTTTGGCTGAAATAAGGTGCCCCAAGGTTCTACATTATAATCCAAAATTATTTCTTGAACCTTTTCAGAAGACAGTATGTGTTGATATTAAGAGTCAAGACTAGTTAATGAATAATCATCCTGAAAAGTAGTGGTTTGTTGTCTTCATCCTTACAGACTTTTCTACTTTGCTGCAAAATGGAAAACTAGCTTTTAGCAGGTCTTTAAAATGTTGTGCCTTCTCACTTCAGAACAATGAAAGGATTGTTTCATATTATTCATTCTTTATGCTTGTGGGCACTTTGTTTGTTAAATAAATAGTTTTTTCCACATTTCTCTGTGGAAGTTCTTTCCTGGATCAGCTGGGGGGAGGGACTGTTTAGGTTTGCTCCCCAGAGGGACCCTATTCAGGGGTTTTCTCACAAATTTGCCCTAAACCAGGACAGAACAAAATGCAGGAAACCGAGCAGCAGAAAGCATGTACACCACAGAAGTGGTTAGAGAAAATAATGATTTTTGTTTCCTTGCAGATTATATTCTGTCAATGAGAACAAATTAGCAGCTTTTTGATGAAAGTTCACTGCTGCTGATGTGTGGTAGATCAACCCCCTTGTGGTGTGTCTTTTGCAACAGGAGTACATTGCATTGTTTTAGGTAGCATTAGTGAAAAATTATGCCATGTAGCTGTCCTTTGTTAACCAAAATTAAATTTGTAGCTCCTAGATAAATATTTATAGACTTAGGATACTTTGCTTTCTTTAATTCTTAATTTTCTTAATTTTTCTGAATTCTTAATTTTATTTCTTTTACATCTTAAAATAAAAAATTGTCAAGGTGACATGTGCTTGGGATATTAGAATTTAAAAATACATAATCACTCTGCTCCAGTGAAAAGTAGATATTCCTACTTTAATTTCTAATTCTTACCTGTTGACATATTTAATATATTGTATACAACATTATCATCCCAAAACTTGATGCTCTGGCTGAAAAAGTCATGCAGAAGCAATCACTTGCCTCCAGCAGGGCAGTGCTCAGCCAGGCTCTATGCAAGGGATCCTTCAAAAAAGAACTGGTCCTTAGTTTTATTGCTCAGTATTTCCTGTAGTGTGGAATATCCCTTTGGTCAGTTAGAGTCACCTGTCCCTCCTCAGTTTCATGTGCACCCCCAGCCTACTCGCTGGGGTTGCTGAATGAGAAGCAGAGAAGGCCTTGCACTGGAGTCCAATAGTCTGACCAGGATCTTTTAGATCCTGGTGTGTGGAGGATGTAATATTGAATATCAAATTTACTTGAAAAATCATTGGTATTACATGGGATTTCTGGTTTAGTAGAGTGATATTAGGTACATTAAAACCCAGCACAAAGGTAAGATATACTTAGATGAATACAGCAATTGCAGAACATTGCACAAATCCCAACAGGATTCCTGGTGCAAGTGTCTATAATATACTCACCATCACGAGGTTAAGTGTCCCTAATGGCCAGGTAGGAGAACATGGGCTGCAGCAACTCAAGCCTATTGTTCTCTTCAAAATTCTCTTGCTAGTTTTGTGGTTTATGTTCTCTCTGTTGGGCTGAGCCACATCTTCGTGGCCTCTGCAAGCGTTGCTCAGCAGTAGACAAAACATTTTAATGTGTTATTAACAGTGGTTTGGTCACTAGCCTAAAGTACAACACAGTAGGGGTTTCTGGGAAGAAAGCCATTGGTAGTTTTTGTCAGCAGAAACTGAGATGATGTGGGTAAGTTTAGAATGTAGTATTACATTGTAGTCATAATCACAAACTGATCAAAATTTTTGAAGAAGAGTATCCTTCTGTGGGACAGAGTATTCTTTTTTTGAAGCTGAAGACTTGTGGAAGAAGAAAATGGGTTTTTTGTGTGTTTGAGTTATGTTAGTCCTAGTTCTGATGTAAAAACTTTCTCTAAAACACATCACTCTTTCACCCTTTCCTTCACCCCACCAACCCACACCATTCTATCACCATTTTAAGTGCAGTCACCAACTTTCCAGGCAGATTTGGTCTCAGTAACTCTGCTTCTTGATATTGTGCTTTTTACTCTTATAGAAGTTATTATATAATCAAGGAGGAACTTTGCCGTGTATGATGAGGTGATTTGCAGTTTCATCCATCTTTTCCAGACCCAGTTCAGTGGTCGACAGACCAGGTGCTCCACTGGGTGGTGTGGGTGATGAAGGAGTTCAGCATGACTGACATCGATCTCAATGCACTCAGCATTCCTGGGCGGGACCTCTGCAATCTCAGCCAAGAAGATTTCTTCCAGCGTGTCCCACGGGGAGAAATCCTCTGGAGCCACCTGGAGCTTCTTCGAAAGTGTATGGCAGTTTGGTTTTTTGGGTTTTGTTTTGGTTTTTTTGGGTTTGTTTTTTTTTTTCAGACTTTTTCTTGAACTATGAAACCAATTATGAGCAGTCATTTTTCCTTAATGTTGGAGGTAAAAGTGAGGATATCAATACAAGAGGAGGTATTAGAATGTGCTGCCATGAAACATTGTGTGCATACTACACACTGCATGTCTTTTATCAAACCACGTAACTGGTAGACAGTAGCAGTGAATGATTATTCCACCTTTCTGTTTTATAAATCTTCATAGTTTGTGCATCTACAGGGTTTGTTAGTTCTATAATTAAGTATTGATTGTCAGTTACTAAATGTACATTTCTGTGTCGTATAGAAGTGGAGATTATTAAGCACAGGAGGTGAGATCCTTAGTACACAACACAGCTTCTAAGTGATGCATTGTATGTGCATAATACAGTAACTTATATGTGCATTTCAGATGTACCATACTTGGATGTAACTTGCCAGACTAATAACTGTTTCTATCTTCATTTACATGATACAGCTGAAGGTTTTTGGGGATGGAGAATGCATAAGGTAGTGGAAAATTGCCATGTACACCCTTCTAAAACTTGAATGACAGATGTTAAATATCTCCACTTGTAAGACCATGAACTGTACAAGTCTCTTGCAGACTGATAGCAAATTTTTATTTCTTTTCCTCTACAAAATATGAAAGTTTTTGATCTTCATGTGACTCTGAATATATTTCTGGGTTAAATATAAACCTGCTGCATTTTTTTTCCCAATTTGTAGATGTGTTGGCCAGCCAAGAACACTCTGGAGAAATAGCAACTGTTACAATTGATCAGCGTAAGTACTTCTGTCAGCATTAATTCACACAATTCACTGTTTGCAGGTTTAGTGTGGTACTGTGGTTCAGCAGTATTCATACAACATTTAGAAAACCACTCAAGAGAGTATTTTTCCTTGGGGAAGGGAGGAGGATGTATTTTAAACTTCAAAACATAACATTGAGTTTATCTGTATTTTGTTACTGGCTGGTGTGTTTGACCTGAACTATGGAATTCTTTTAATTTTGGATGGTAGATTTTCCACTTTCTTGAAATAAGCTGTCTAGGATATGTATTTGAGGTTTTTAGTTGTTTCAGGGCTTTAGGTTATATGTTGCATTAATGAATGGATCTATTTAAATGTTAATTTCAAATAAAAAAAGTGTTTCCAAAAACTGAAGGGTTTTGTGGAAGAGGTGACTTGCTTAAAAACCAATATTGGAAACAATGCATTAAAGTAACTTTCCAGTTACTTGAAGCTCATTCTTTCAGCTAAGCAGTGTCATCAGTTATTAAAATGAATCAATTTTCAGAAGACTTATAAGCATCTCATATGTTAAATAGATAGACTGTTTATTATATCCTGTGGATGTGTCTAGTTAAAACCAGCTTGAGTGGGGCATCTGCATCCTCCTACACCATTGCAATAGAAGGTGTTTGCTGTTTGACTATGTGGTATGGAGGTTGTGCAGTGACTGTAGAGAAAAGGGCCTTAGGGCAGATCATGTGGGAACAACATGAAGATGAAAACAAGGGCTTGAGAGAGTTTGGGTTCTTCTGTGGAAGCATGTAATACACATGATAATAAACTAAAGCTGGTGTTTTATCTGTAATGTGGCTCTTCTGCAATGAATCTAAAACTACAGTTTTCATATAAAAAACTGTAAAAAGGTCTTTAAATTATACTTAGCATTATGACTTAATGCAGTGTGCCTTTTTAGCAAAGGAAAAAAACTAGCTTATAGACATTACAATAATACAGGTAATAAATAAAATATGCCTATTTCTGTGCCAGCAATTTATAATTGATGTTCTGTAACATTCTCTGCTCTACAGCTGTGCAGATTATACCAGCATCTGTACAGCCCACTACCCCAACCACCATCAAAGTGATAAACAGCAGTGCAAAGGCAGCTAAAATACAGAGAACTCCAAGGATCTCCGGGGAAGATAGGAGTTCCCCTGGGAACAGAACAGGTATTGCCTCCCTTATTTTTACATGCTAATGCTCTGAACATTGACCCATTAATTTGAATTGCAGTTTGGTGAAACACATTTTTGTAGGTCCAAGTGTGAGGTTTGTAGGAGTCCATGTGGTGTGAGGGGAGCCATAGGTACAAAAATCTGAGGTAAGCACAGGCAGCCCTGGCAGACTGGTCAGCTCACACAAGCACCAAAGATGCTGCAGTTTTTCCATCTTGCAGCAAATAAAATGCATACATTTCCCCATCACTTAACAGTCTATCCTCTCAAATCACTGCAGAGCATTTATTCAAGCTTTTAACTTCTATTTGCAGAAAGGGAAGAAAATAAACTCTATATTGTAAAATGTAGCCTAGCTGCTACTTGCACTGTCTGTTGCACTCTTCCTCTGTTTTCGCCCAATCTGGTGACTTCAAAATTTATAAAGTTTTGTATTTCTTGTTTAGTTAAATGAATGCATGTCTGAAAAACTGCATGCTAAATTTGCAGTTTAATTTTGGAATTACTGTTATTTGTACATACACTTTGATTATTAATTTTTTTATTTTTTGTTGCTGTCATTTTTGTTTTGCTTCTCTTTAATGTTGTGAATTTTCTGGTAAATCCTTCTCCTCCTCCTTGAGTTTTTATTTATTTTAGACTATAAAGCCTCTAATGATGTCATTCAGAATTTTAAGGCCAAGGTTTTACTGGCTGACATTAGTGAGGAATACTCTGTCTTTCTCTCTTTAGTCATCAAGTCTGCTCTCTGCATCTCACTGAGAATTTAGGAATTTACTTGAGTAAATTGGTACTTGACTTGGAAAGAAATCTTAAAAATTGGATGTGAAAGTTGCAACATTGATGTAACCTGAAGTTTGGAGGTTTCTTTTGTGTTTCTGTATTTTATGTTGAAAATTTCAGATCGATTTTTTTTTTAAAAACACAGCTTCTTTTACACGTATGTGTGTGTGTGTGTGTGTGTGTGAAGAGGAATAAGCAGCTCTTGCTAAATCTGTTCTATTTTAAAGACAGATATGCGTCTAAATGATTATGTTGGAGGGTGTTTGGCTTATTTAAGTTCTAGGGGAAGATCTATATGAAATCTTGGATAATTTTTCCCTATGTTCATAATTTCTTAAATACAAATGGGTACTGATGATTTTTCAGGAAAATGTTTACGAAAGAATCATTAGAAGGGATTAATTAAGTGTAAGTTTTCTTTCCATTATATAGTCTATGCTGGTCTGCTTTAATGTGTTGGTTGCAAGTTTCTAGCCATGAGTGGAACATATAAAGGACAAGTTGTTATTCCTGTTTTAACAGGGAACAATGGCCAGATCCAGCTATGGCAGTTTTTATTAGAACTTCTCACTGACAAAGATGCTCGAGACTGTATTTCTTGGGTTGGTGATGAAGGAGAGTTTAAATTGAATCAACCAGAACTGGTTGCACAGAAATGGGGACAGCGCAAGAACAAGCCCACGATGAACTATGAGAAGCTTAGTCGGGCTCTGAGGTAAGAAAATTAAGGGACTCATGGGGTGTGATTTTCAGTCATTTTGCTGTCTCATTTTTAATTAACATAATGCAAAACTTGCAGCTGTTTTAGTAAAGGCATATCCAAATCTTCTGAAGCTAGTCCTTGCAATGAGATCCTGGTAATCTTAGGAGAGAGGTATTTGCTGGGCTTTTTGCCTTTGTTTTGAGGTTTGGTTTTTTTTTTTTTTATTTTTAAAGAAGCTGAAAGAATAACTTCTTGAAAATAGATTTTCTTTTTTCAAGGTCATAAAGAGACATACACCTCTTTTTTATTTATCTTCAATATTTATGCTTTTAGTAGCATGACAAACAATATCAATTATTGGTAAAAGATACAAAAATGTGTGAATTATTAACTTACTTTTATGTCCTACTGTCCATGTTCTTCTTGCTCTTGTTATGGAATAAAGCAGATTACTTCTCTGTAATTTTTAGTGGTTTTCTGTATATAAGAATCTTTTCTAAGTTCAAATATTCCTTGTTTCATTTCATTGTTCGTATTGTGTGGATCTGAAATTGAAAAATACAGTTGACAGCTATGTTTCAACAGTTGCAATTCCAACATCACAGTGATCTGAAGAAATGGAAGTGTTTCAGAGTATTCATTTCATTGTAGTAGTAGAAAATGTAGATTTTGTAGTTTGACATTGATAAAAGGGACTTATATTATTGATTCACTGTGGGGAAGGTACTTGAGGAGGGGTAAGAATGCAAGTACCTGAATTTTAGACTACTTTTCCCTGATTGTTTTAGTCTCTGGAATCTTTTGAAAATTCATCCACTTCTTTGAAATCATTGAGAGTGAACTTCTGATTTCTTATTCCAATATCATTGAATATATTTCTCTTGTTTTGTTTTCAAGAAAGATGTTTTTTTGCCTAATCCTGCAAATTATTCAGGCAGGTTTAGAAATTCTTTTTGTATGAGTGAAGTTGCATTTTGATTGAGGTCTGTGTTTTACTTACCAGCATTTTTACTTTTGGATACCTGTTGTTTGCTTGGTTGGTTTTTTTTTTGAAGTAAATTCCTCTAGCACTGTATAAAAATAACAACTTCTATTTGAAAATACCTTTGTAAGAAATGATGGTAAAGTATCATATTCTGGCTTTCTTTACCCTTTTAGGGAGGATTTAATTAGCATTTGACAGGCACGAGACACAGCTAAACTGCCCTTTTGTTTGTCTTAGAACTTCTTTAGACACAGTATTGTGGATGTCGGAGTTACTTTGTGTTTGACAGACAAGTGGAAAAATTACTGAAAAATAAATATTTTGAAGGATATTAGATTGAAAGATTGAAAGACGCAACTTCTAAGAGTTCCTGAGCCTCGGGTCACGAAAAGCAAGGACGAGCATTAGTAGATGCTTGCTCTCATGCTTTTTCTTAGGTGTTATGTTTCAGTCTGTTGGAGTCTGTTCCTGTTCTAGATGTTCTGTCTGGTTTTGTATGGCTGTTCTTGCATTATTTGTATATTAATTAGAATGTCAGTTTTTTTCATAGAATCGCAGACTTTCTTGGGTTGGAGGGACCGCAGGAGGTTTCTGGTCAAATCTCCTGCCCAAAGCAGGACTGTTCCAGTACAGCTCTTCCCCAGCCTGTATTGTTCAATGCCATTCCCAGGTTTCTAACCTGTGTATCTGGGAGTCTGTGTACTAAAGGCATATGTAAAAACCTGATACATAAAAATTATGCAAACCGCGTTGATGTTTTCAGGTTTTGTCAAGACGCTCCACAGAAGATGCCAAAGGCAGCTGAAGAACTTTGGAATAATGTTCTTATCAGTGGGATATTAAGCACCAATTTGCATAAATCACTATTAGAAAAGTTTTGCATTTATATTTAGTCACAGAAGTACAGAAATCACGTTCCTCAAAAGTGGTGTCATTTTGGCAGCTGCATCAATATTGATATGTTTTCTAACAGTTCAATGTCTGAAGGGATATTTAATGCCTCTTGCTATTCCTGTGATAAACAGTGTTGCCAAGCTAAAGTTTAATAAATGATTATGTGTTTTTGTGTTTTGTTTACTAATGTATTGAAATCACTGTGTCAATTATTGATTAATACAGGAAATTATGTTGGTATTATTGAGAAATATGCTGGCTCTTCTGCCTAGCTGTTAGGAAAAGCAGGCATATAGACACTAGGGTAGAGGGGCAGAAAGGGAAGAGCAGCTTTTTGTTTATTATACATATCTTGGTAAATCTTTAAAAATCCAAGTCTGTTTAGTTATCCAGCAGGGAGGTGAGACTTGAAAAAAAATAATTCATCTCCTGTATTCTTCTGAAACCAAGTTTCTATGTGTCTTAGAATGTTCTGGTAACTTTGTAAACTTGCATGTGTATTTAATTTTATTTATTTTTAGCTTTCTATATTTTTGAGTAGGCAAATGCTGTAAACAGAAATGCATTCAACATTATATTGAAAATATCCTGTTGCCACACTGACTGATTTTAACTTGAGTGTTTTGAGCATGAAATGTGGGAATCTTGCATGTTTTGGACATTCATATAAACATGATCTAATTTCTTGTGATCCTTTTCCTTTCTGATCATATCAGTAATGTGGACTTAATCATTCAAAGTATATTCAGTTTTCTAAAGCAGTTTTCTACAGCATACAGGAATATATGGGATTGTACAATAAATGTAGAGGCTCGTACAGAGTTAACTGACTTTAAGAAAATGATGACCACTGCCACTTGACATATGCCATGGCCACATATTACAAACTTTGTTTTTCTGCAGGTGCTTCATATTGCCCCAAGTGAGCAGAGCTCAGTTTCTCTATGTTTCTCTACCCTGTCATATTCAACATAAGAATCTGCCCAGTGTTCCCACACACTATTTCACACACAAGGGACACACCATGTTACTGCTCATTCTTCCCCAATTCTGCCCAGTACTACAAGACTCTATTTCAAAGCTGAACATAAATTATCATCCCACCCTCATGGTTACAGAGTTCATTCAACCCACTGCAACTAAACCTCAGTAAGAGGCTGAAAGTGCTAGACGCCATTCCACAAGAGTTCCTTCAGCTGGTGCTGAGATGTTTTGGAGGACAGGGCTGTCTTGGAGAATTGCTGGGTGGAAGTGGCAGTATAAGCCAAGACTAAGTATAGAGATGCAGAGAAGGAAACGGAGGAGATGAGGGAGGCAGGTGGTAGTTTGAGGGGTAGAGTGAGGAGAAGGACTGAAAAAGAAACATTTTATAATTTTATGTCATTCAGGAGAAAGCTGAAGGAGAGCTTTAGCAAACAAACCACACTGTCTTTACCCACAATAATAGCAATAATAGGCTACTCTGACACTTCCTGTACTCCATGATAGACCTCTGTGGCTTCTTGCATGATCTCAGTAATCAACAGGTTTACCAACATTGTTTTCTACACAGCCTGTGTCTCATATTTCTTTGCTCCTGACCTTCGAAAGTATGAAATTAAAAGACTTTTTTTTCCAGAAATTGAGATGTCTTAAGAATTTGCTTGGATTAGTTACTTACTGCTTTTCCATTAGAGCTGGGAATCAGAAGTTCATCTTTTAATTGACTTAATTTTGCTAGTGAACAAGAATCATCTTTGCTTTATGAACATGTCACAGGCTTGAGTTTTAGACAGTCAAGAAATCAGGAAGTTATATTTTGTGAGTTGTGGTGGTTGAGTTTTTATTATTTTCCAAATTTATCACAAGCTTGTCAAGCTCATAAAATCCAAGTTACATCCCAGTCACTTAAGTTTCCTTAATGAGAAATGTGATACACATTCTATTAAAACTTGTAGTGAGAGAAGAACAGGAACAAAACTGCAAAATTCTAAATTCTGTATTATTGGTAGGTCTAAACTGTCTCAGGGTGGGGTGGGGGGAGGGGGGGTGTCATGTAGACCTTATTATCTCACTACATTTCTGCCCAATCTGATAATTCTTCTGTCACACAATATAAAAGATATTTATAGTTAAAGAACTCACTTTTAGTTGTAAATAAAGGCAAAGATGTAGTTTTGGCAGCATATGAATTATAACAAAAAAAAAAACAACCAACCAACCAACCAAAGCCCAACAAAAACAAAACAAAACAAAAAACTAAACTGACAAAACCCCACAAATCCAACCTATGCTTTTATAGTTTTATTTCCATCTTTGAAAACAGTATAGAGAGAGTAGCTGCTTTCATATTGTAGAAACTGCTTGGTAATTTTCAACCTGTTTCCAGTATTAATTTTTTTCTTAAGAAAAGCAAAGCAAAGGACAGTAATAAGGGGAAAGACAATATTTTCTTATAGAGACAAAGCACTATATATTAGACATCTTCCATGTCAAGCTGTTTTTAAACTGCTCTAAGACTTACTTCTGACCTGGTGCTTACAATGGCCTGCAAAATAATTATTGTTTTGTTTCTCCTTAATACACCAAGGTGCAGTGACAATTTTCAACACTTCCCTTTTTTCATATAAGAAAATGCCTAAACAATTTATTGGTATATGAAATTATGAGAATCTCAATGAGAAAAAGCATAATATTTTAGCCTCTGGTGATCTTAAGTAATGGATGCATATGAAAATTACAGATGCTAAAGTTCTCTGCTGCTGATTTCTCTTCTGCAGGTATTACTATGATGGAGACATGATCTGCAAGGTGCAAGGCAAGAGGTTTGTGTACAAATTTGTGTGTGACCTGAAGACTCTGATTGGGTACAGCGCAGCAGAGCTGAACCGCTTGGTCACAGAGTGCGAGCAGAAGAAACTGGCCAAGATGCAGCTCCATGGCATTGCACAGCCAGTTACAGCAGTGGCACTGGCTACGGCATCCCTGCAAGCAGAGAAAGATAATTAAGCAATGGGACCTGTAAGTGGGAACCTGAGGCCTTTCCTCTATCACCAGAGCAGTTGGTGCTCTTACCTTTATCAGAATTGGAAACTTACTTTGTTTCTTGACCGTACAATATAGAGCATGAATTTCTGTAAAGAACTCTGACTCGCATAAATTTGGATCTTTTAACAGCATTATATTTTAATGTAAGTTAAGGGATCACCCCAACTTCTGCAGCTAGTGAGAGGTGGAGCCACTCAGCACTGTGACCACAGCTGTGCAAAGTAATTTCTGCAACAGTTTTAGCAAAACTGAAGTCCCTGTAGTCCCCAGGCTGATCAGTTGTGTAAATGCAGCCTTTTCCAGTCTTTTGTTCTCTGCTGAACTACCAAATGGCATTTGATGCTTTCAAAGTTTACAGTATATTCATTATTCTGTTAATCAAGTGGAGCTGAAAGACATGTTAAATGTTACAAAGCATCAAGTTCTTAAAATAGTTTCTGTGTTTAAAAGCAAAGGAAACTTAAGACTAGACTTAACTGGAGATCCGTGCGGAAGAAGGAGATCCAGGTTTCAATATGGCTTAGGTGAAAAGCCAATTATGAGTATTTCATTGTAATATACACATAATATACATATACGAGGGCATATACGTATTTTGAAATAACGTACTTGATGTTAGTCATTTCACAGAAAGCAAAGGTGAACTTCTTCCCCCACTGCCATCTCCCATCAGGTAATTCAAAAACTTGAAAAAACAGCCCTCACCCAAAGAGTGGATTGTTTTGGTGGGGAGTATTAATGGGGAGTGTTCTGCAAGGTGTTTATACCTCCATGGTAGTCAACATTAGTATCCAAAGACTTAAGTTAATCACAGTCAGTAGTGCCAGGTCAGGAACAGAAAACAAATTGAAAATAGTTTTACAGAGAACCAAAATTTCCCAATCATTGTACAGTCTAACATATATTAACTACAAAGAGGTACTTTTTATTTAAAATTAAGTTCTCTTTGAATTTCAAGTGATATTTTTGAAGCTTCTTAAGCCAAATGCATGCTCCAGAACTGGGTGCAATTTGAAGTCTGGGTGATGAGTCAGAAATAGTTGGGATGTATCCTGAGCTACTGAGCTACTCAGTGCTTCTTGCAAACTTAGACATGCAGTAAAAAGTAGGATTCAGCTTTTGATTTTCCATACTGGTGCCTGTTAGACTGCTTCTTTTGATGTCTGAGAACGGTGTGATTTGGGGATTGCTTTTGCCTCTTCATGTTAATAAACAGCATAATTACTATGTCACCGTTGATGTTCATCAACTTTTTATAAATTAAACCCCCTCTGGTAACACTTAACAATTACGAGGGAAGACTTTAATTCTTGTTAGGAATCGAGCTACTCTTAAACCTTAAATCCAAAGTCCTTGGACAGTGAGGTTCAGAACACAAAGTGTGTTTGTGCTGAGCAGTGAGAGCACTGGGCTGCTGCTCTTGATCGGAGCAGGAATGGTTACACTTGCAGGCAAAAAGCAGAGAATACAAATACTTGTGTGTCTCCTAAAGATGTGTTGCCAACAAGGCTTTCTGTAGGTGGATGCTCATCTGCAGATAGTTTTTGCTTGACTAGAAGTCTTGAAATAGTTCTAACTTGTGTTTTTTCATCATTGACATGATTATAAAATCAAAGGTTTTTTGCTGGATTCTTTTGGTAACTCTTACTGTTCTTTTCATACTTGAGTTCTTACAGCACTCCATCTGCTGAGCATGCTGATGTCATTATTCTTTTTTTAAAAAAATGTAATCCTTGAGCAAAAAATGTAAATGTATCTGTCATGAAAGGTCAGCATCACTCCTTTTCTTGCTGTTAGAGTTGATGTCACTGATTGACAAGTGTTGGAGGTGGCTTGTGCAGGAGATGCAGGTTTGCTTACCAACAATTATGTGAAGCTGGTATTTGATGGCAGCAGCTCTGCATGGAACAACATTCTGTGACTAAACACAAGTCCAGTACAAGTCACTAGTTCGAGTTAGCAGAGTTCTTAAGATGCCTTTTTAGTTGAAATACAGGATAAAAAAGAAAAAAAGCTTAAAATACCAGCTTTCTAGATCAAACTGGAGTGTGGGTAAACACACAGCAAAATTAAAAAGTAGTATCAATACTTTATTCCCCTGCATCTTCAAACTTCTGCTCCCACCCTTTGTGATTACATTCTCTTGTTGTTTTGCAGCCTTTCACTAGGTCCTTGGGGTTCTTTGTTGTGGCTCCATCTGCTTTTCCACCATGTTCTAATTAGTAAAGAAAGAACCTTTCAAGCAGTATAAAATTATTATCACGTTCTCTGTAGTTCTCTGAGGGAGAAATCTGTGACTAACTTGATGTCTTCAGTGAAGCAAAAGATGTAGAATATATTGTCAAAGGATTATCTGTTGTGGCCAGAAGGAAAACAGAATATTCCCAATTTTTGTAAAACAGAAGGGTTTTTGCATACTTTTTACTCTTTAGATAAAGACTCTTATACTCTGCTAATAATTACATATTTCTTTTGTGTTTTGTTTTTTTTTTTTGTAATTTTACATTAAATAATTGTTTTCTATTTTTACTCTGATAAAGTATTTGTGCATAAAATGTCAATATAGTAAAATAAAAATGTTACACAGCTATTTTGCCTTCTTAATTTTTCAGACATTTTTAATGTCTTTCAGGAACAAGCAGTTAGTTCAAAGATGAATACCTGTCCTTTATTCTCTTTTCTCTTAAAGTCAGGAGCTCAATACAGAGAGAAGGCAAACACAGCTTATGTTCTGAAGATGTGTCTTCTTTGACTCAGTATTTGGCTATGTGTTTCTGCTTTTAAACTGTAACTCAGTGTCCTTATTTCTGTAGGAACTTTCTTTAACATTTTAATTAGAAATCTCAGAAAGGTACTTAAATTAAACAAATGATGAAAACTCAGTAGCAGGACAGAATGGAGCCCTGTGAAATGATTCAGTTTATGCTTTTATCAGTGTTTGATTCGGAAAGGTTCATGTTTACCTGTAAACTTTGACTTTTTCATTCTTGCAGAAGGCCCCATTTACTTCATGTGGCTCTGCTAACAAAACTAGTTACTTGCCATGTTAAAAACAAGATAAAATTCTGATTGTAATTTACTTTATTTCTACTGAGACACAATTTAAAAATTTTCTCATTATACTTCTGAACTCCTCCATCTGGACTGCCAAATTCAAGACTGAAATATTTTGTCATCTTTAAACCTACCACATCACTTGATTTCAAAATGTTTATGCTTAGCTTAGCAGCAACAATATGTAATGGACTGAAAATGGTTTTCAGACGTTTCAGTAACTTGTTGGACTTGATGATCATAGGAGTCTTTTCCAGCCTAAATGAATCTATGATTTTAAAGTTCATTTACATGTGCTCCAGTATCATATTAATGGAGGACCTATTATTTGGGTTTAAAGCTATTAATATATTTATCCATTGTGAGTTTCTTTTGGGATTGCTATCATACAGAAATTGTTATTGAAACAATATAGGGAATTACTAGCAGCTTGCAATGTCTTTGTTAATCAGGATAAGATGATGTGGGACTCTACTGCCTGATCAAGAAACTGTTATATAGTCCATTATCACAGCTTTGTGGAGAGTCTTTTTACTGACTAGATTGGGGTGTCCTGTGCTTCAAGATCATATATATTCCTAAAGGTTGTGGATTTGATATTGCTACATCAGGACTGTTAATATATATTTGAGTTGATACTCTTAAATTTTGATCCTTTGGAAAAGTAGTTCTTAATATGGATTATGCTAAACAAGGAATTAATTAAAGGAAAGGAATTAATGATTGACTGGTTTTGAGGGTTGTAACATGGAACCCCGTGCATTAGATACATTATTACTCCATTACATTTTGCCTCATTATTTCATGACTGGAGCCCACAGAATCTTATCATGCACCAAACTTGTAATTTTAGAGTATTGACATCTTACCCATTAATAACTTGAAACAAGGGTTTAAAATGTTGAGGAGGGAGAAACAAATATTGAGGATCTGATTTTAATTAAAATTGCCTTTTACTTGTGAAACTGGGCTTCTGAAAACCAAAATGAAATGGTTCTAGTGGCAGTTGTATCAGAAGATGGGTCTGGAAGCCACAGAACAGTTCTCATTTACTTTGAAAAGACAGAGGATTCAGTTGTGTTTGTGGTTTGTGGCACACAATGTCCATGTGACTTCTTTTTGTAGGTGGTGTCACTGTAACCAGCTGTGATGGGAAAGAAAGAATCCAAAGAAGTAATTGATCGTAGGGACTTACTTGTGCAGCTACTTAATAAAAATGAAGTCAGTTTAAAGTCGGTTATCAAGAAGATAACTAAAAGAAATAATTGGAATCCTCATAGTTGTTACCAGAAAAAGCTAAAGCTCCCTACAGAGCATTAGTTTTTCATAGTCCAGCAGTTCTTGACTTATAAAACAACTACAGGACATAAAGTATTTTTAAAAATCAGTTTATAGCAATTTTCATGTTGCAGGAGTTGAAATAGTTGTTAAGAAAAAAAAACCAGAGAAAATGTTTGTTTAGATTAGCACAATTTTGGGGAGTGTGAAAACTTGTAATAATGTTTCATTTTGTCTATTGAATTGCTTCAAGTATTTGTTACTAATGATCTAAATGAGCTCACATAATAAAAAACTCACACTCGCCATCCATAATAGGTCTGAAATCTTAAGACATTTCTTTTTTTCTTACCTTTTCAATCTGCCTTTTAATCTAAATGTATGAAATTAGCATTTAGGAGACGTATTTCTAGTCCTATGGGACCTACCTCTCAGAAATCAAGGTAGAATACCCCTTTCTCAGTAGACAAAAAGCAAATTATATGACTTACATATGAGTATAATCAAATACTGATTACAACAGAAGCAGACATGGATGGCACTAAAAAACTTGTTTCTTGGAAGGTTTATTGTTATTTGAAATTCTTTCTGGTTAGGGAAACATAATTTAGGATGAAGTAATGTGAGTTAGCTGCTTCTCCCTTCATCCTGGTAAGCTTTGGTTTTCAATATTCTCATTTTCAAGGACTCTGCAGGAGGGCTTCATAGGAACTGGTTTGCATAAACCTTCAGCTACAGGAGGCAATAAGAATAAGTGTGTTTATACAAATCTCGTCAGGGTGAAAGCTGGAGGCCATGCATGGAAAAAATGAGTCTGGAAAAGTGAGAATGCAAGAGATGAGACTTAATGAGATTAACTAGACATTAGACACCTGCAGGGTACAGTTCTTTAAACTTCAGGGTTAGGATAGAAAATATATTAATTTTTTTCCTCCAGGAAAGCAATGTTTTATTCCACATCCTATGGTGTACCAGCCTATTGGGCTTCAGAGAAAGTGGCCCATGTCAAAATCTGTAGTACCCACTTTGATATCCCCAATGAGAGGAGGTTAGGGACACTCAGGATGCAAAACTCATTGTGAAACTCAAGTTGTTCCTGGCCCTTGTTATGTGAAAAGAGCTGAGGGAGGCAGAACCAAGGGGAAGCAGATTGGCTAACAACCATAAATTGGTAAGATGACCTGAACTGTACCCAGAAACGAAGTAGAAGCTGTAATAGGGACTTGAACTTGTCCTCCGGCATAACTCACTGAGCCTAAAGTGAGGTTTCTACAAATGTGTTGTGGGGGTGGACAAGGCCCCAGTGGCTCTGCCTTGGAGAAGATAAGAAGAATTGCACAGCTACCTCTGCCAGAGCCCTAAGATAAGAAGCAGGCTTTTGGTTACGGCGATCACTAAAGAGCCCCACAATCCCCTAGGAGATTTTATGTAGGTCTGTTGCAAACTATTGGCTTTGTACCCCTTCCCCTCCCACCTTAGTTCCCCATAAATACCCCCTTGGGTTTCCTCTCTAGGGTTCCCGTCCCTGGCCCCCTTCGCTGGATCTTTTGCAATAAAGACCTTATGCAGAAATGCCATACGGGCCCTCTCTCCTTCCCGGGCTGGCTAAGAGAGAAGCTACGTCGCAAAGGCAGAAGCTGACAATCACTGAGCTGAGAATCACAAGAGCTGAGAATCACTGCTCTGCCCCCCTGCTGAGGCCTTCTCTACCAGCTGAGGGAGTTGCTGTGACCCTCCAGGGTGTCTTTAAGGAGATACCTTTCAGGGTGGCTCTAAGCCTTCTGGGTACCGGCTGCGGACCCCAGCACCAGCTGGATTAATGTGTCTTGGTTTGAAAACACAGGTGTCTGCTAGAGAGGGCAGGAGCGGAGAATGCAAACCCTTCCCTCTGAATTACTACAGTTTTGAAATTAAGGGGCTCTCAGGCAAAGATATGAGAATAGGAGTAACAGTTCTTTACTAGTATTTATAACAAGGCAAACAACAACTGTGGCATTAACAACAAAACAGAACCAGGAATCTCGTGACAGCCTTCTCGGCCGAGATGGAAGGGTTGGAGGAGAGGCTTTGCTTCACAAAACCCTGGGGCAGTCTGATCCCAGTGCCCCTGCAGGAATCTGAGGAGCACCAAGCTGGAACGACAGGAATGAGCAGAAGTCCTGGGCTGGTGGATGAGATGTACCAGAAGCTCCATGGTGGCAGCTGGAACTGCAGGACATCCTGGTAGGGCAGGGCAGTGTGGGGCTTCCTAGAGAGGTTTCTGAAAACAAACTGTGCACTTCTCCCTCCCTTTTTATTCTCAGACCCAATATTAAAGGTACAGAGTGTAATATCCAGCATAAACCCAACAGACTATTGGGGATACAACATCATAACGTCACCCTAGAATGTTACGACCAAGGCTAGCCTTGTGGCTCAAACTGTAACCAAGAAGCCAGTGAGCATGTGCAAGAGTACAGGGAAAAAAGTTCAACAAGAGGAAGACTTTAATTACTTCATCATGAAGACCACCAACGACCACCCGAGGGCATTGCCCAGACGCGAAAGACTGATGTCTTGGTTTGGAAAGACAGGTATCTGCCAGGGAAAGCTGGAGTTTCCCTTAGAATGGAGAATGTAAACCCCTCACCCCCGCCAAATTATAATTTTGCAATTAAAGGCTTTCAGGCCAAGATTTGGGAATAGGAATAACAGTTCTTTACTAGGAATATTAAAATACAAATAATGTAGAAAACAAAACCACCCAACCAAACATGCAAACAAACAAACAACAATTTTGGAGAACCCTGACAGAGTCAGAGCTACAACCTGACACCCTGTTGGTCAGGGTGTTGGAAGCAGTCCAAAAGTGAGTCCTCCTGGAGTGGCAGATGTGGTTCTGTTGGAGTAGAGATGATCCTGTAGAACAAGGGTCCAGTGATGGTGAAAAGGGTCCAGTCTTCCTCTGGGAATCCAGTGAAGCTAGATACCTTGTGTTCCTGCATCTCAGTTTTTATCCAGGTAGGAATGGTTGGCTCCCCCACACTGGGTGGAGCATCTCACAATGGAGTGATGGAATGTGGATGTACTGCTTTGGGGAGGAGAACAGCTTGGGGAGTCTTAATGGCCCATTGTGAAAAGAGGTAAGAAACACTGCCCTACCTGGTTTTAACAGTTGGCCCATTATCAGAAGGCACCTGCCCCCCTCCTCCCAGAGTTACAAGAGGTAAAGAACATCTCCCCAACTGCTTTCAGCAAATGAAATAGAATACACATTTTTGGTTCCATAACCCAAGACAACTGATAAGTTCATTTTAATATAAAGCGAGATTAGGCAGGATTAGGTGATAAATATGTATAGACAACTTAATGCATATGTGACATTTTAGAGAGTAAGTAGAGAAAGGTAACTCTTCAGAGGCATGCGTGCCTTTGGGAAAGATCCCACATCGCGCCTGGTGCCAACAAAAATACAAACCTACTTTTCAACTAACTCTTAATAGTTGTGGAGTCGTTTTTTCCACAAATCGTTTTGGCAACCACAAAGGGACCCTTTTCTGCCCCTGTGGGACTGACTGGGGAATGGACTCCCTTGGTGTTCCCTGAGATTTCCTGGAGGGACGCTGGTCCCCCAGCTCACTCACTGCAGGGACAGAGAGACAATGGACCGTGGGCACTGTGGAAAAATGGTATGTATCGATCTTAGAGAAACCCGTAAGTCATATGCAGGGCCAGAGGGCAGTTGCCAAGTCGCCAGAGACGCCTGGCGCACAACACAGTCCCTGGGTAAGTGAAGTTTGGGGCTTGCAAGCCGTCACTGACCGATAGAGTGGTTAGCGGAAGGATTTCACAGACTGATAGGGCAGCCTGGCAGAGGGATTAAGGGGTTCGCTGTCTGATAGTGCAGCCACTAGCAACTCTGGGGGTGAGCTGAGGAAAATCTTGTTTTTGATTGTGTTAATCCTTGTTCTTGTGTGACTCTTTATTTTGTTTGTGTGAACCCTAGTTTTTTGTTTGCATATTGTGATTTTGAGTCCGGACCTTTGACTTTGTGATCCTCTGTTTGTGTCCTCCTGCGTTCCCTGGCAGGGGAGCAAGCAGGACTGCTTACTGAGCCACTTGGGCTCTGTGTCCTTCTGCGTTCCCAGGCGGGCAATGGGCAGGTCCCGCTCTGAGCCACTGAGCTTGTGTTTCCACCCACTCTGAGTGGGCAGAAGAGAGTCCCACTCTGAGCCACAAGGCCCATGCTTTCACCCGTTCGGAGAGGGCCATATCTGCTCATTAGGGTACTGGTTAAGGATGCCTCCTCTAGTATAAAACAAAGATTCTCTTCTATTTTCAAAATTATCTTCATCTCAAAAAACTAAAAATCTCCTTCTTCTTAGGAGCAAAAAGCTTCATATCACTTTTAACTAGAACCTTACATCCCGCCCAAACAGCATCTGTATGTTACAGAAAAAAAATAATCCATTCTCCATAGTTTACTAGAAATATCCAGACAAATTAGGCCACTCCTCTTCCTTTGTCCCAAATAGTCTTTTCACTCTCTCTTCACTGACTTCAGTTTCATGCCATGTCTCTATGGTTCAATCACTTTGTCTGTCCTCACTCCGGAAGAGCCAGTGCTCTGGGATTTCCATCTGCTGGCAGAAAGAGTTAAATGTGCCAGGCCTGCGGTGGGCACATGGTCCCTGCCGGGCGGGAGCCACAAAGATCTCAAAGCCATGCTGTGGGGGAAGGCTCAGGAGGGGCAGCCAGGATCTCAGTAGTTACATAGACTGATATATTACCGGGATCCGGGCGCGCGTGGGCGCACGGCGAGGCCCGGTATTGGCGACCTGGTTCGACGGGGCCACGGCCGATCACTTCCTTTATAATATACAGACCGTGCCAGGCAATCACACACAACACTAATATAGTGGATGGCGAAATGCATTTATTCGAGCGTACGCGGTATCTTTTATGGATGTAACGTGGTCACGTCATGCCAGTAGGGGTCCGTGAGGAATGACCGGATTCGGTAAGAACTGCGGAGAGGCGGGGACCCTATCTATAACTGTTAAATCTGCTTGCCAACATACCCCCCCTCTCCATGACGGGAAAATTTTACAACTGTGTAAACTTTGGGTTAGTATGAACTGTAAACAGGTTAGTAAACAAGGTACAACTCTCGTAAACAACACGTCACGTCAACTGTCTGTGTTCCAAAAACATAATATTGACTGAGTCCAACCGGGCTTTTACGAACTGGGTTAACTTGTTGAGAAGGCATGGACCGAACATCAGAACTAGGAGAACAACAAGGACTGGTCCTGCCAACATGGAAATTAGGGTAAAAAACCAAGGGGATTGGGAAAACCAGGAATTAAACCAAGTCTGTTGGGTGTGTTGTTTGTTTCTTTGTTCCAAGCGCTGCTGCAACTCTGCCATCGACTGCCTGATTGGCCCAGAGTAATTGGCATAAAAGCAGCACTTTTCATTCTGGGCAGCACATTGCCTCAAAAGCAAGAGATCTAGCCCACGCCTGTTCTGAAGCACGACCTCAGCCAGAGAGTTAAGTGAATGTTCCAAGTCCGATATTGATTTCTGAATCCGCAGCAGGTCCTCGTCGACAGTTGTCTGCGGTTGACTTAGGCCTTGGTTCTGCGTGCGAGGGCAGAGACGCCTGTCGCCGCTCCTGTTGCCCCAAGGTCCAAGAGAACTGCAAGGCTAACTGCCATGATGAGTTCTCTCTTTTGTCGTGGGAGGTCTGTCTCTATTTGTAGCAGCATCTCGTCGTCCAGATAGTAAAGGATCCTGGAGACGACAACAACTTGCATGCAAAAATTGTTAGCATTCCTGAAATGTTTTGTTGAAACACATGGAGTGAGTTCTGCGCAAGCCATGTGAATCTCTCTGCAGTCAGTCAGTGGCATGGTCTTTTGTGGCTTTTTGTGACTGCAGGTGGTGCAGGTGAATTGGCATGTCCAGCAAGGAAGGCTGACACCCCTTCCCTATCAGAGTCTGAACTTGAAGAGTCCTGATATCTGTGGTGTTTGTGTGATTTCTGTTTATTTTTATGTTTTGGAATGTGCAGGGAGTGATATTCTGTGTATATAGTGTGCCCACTGTCATCTGATGATGTCTCTGTGTCTGAGGAAGAAGTGGTGTAACAAGGGACTCTGTGTTTGTGGAGCTTCTGCGCTCGGCTGAGCTCCTGTCTCCTTCTGTGGGCTAAACTCTCTCTCTCCTGCCTGCGTTCATGTCTGTGTCTGCGCCCGCCCTCCGGGGTTTTGTTACTGTAAGTAATGAAGTCTTTGGGGCGTGCACTTGGCTTGAGCTGTGGGCGTGTCCCGAGCTCCGGCTGTGAGCTCTCCTCCCCATCACTGCTCGTGATCTCCGCCCTGCTCTCCCCGAGTGTCCCACTACGCATGTGTGTGGCAGGAATTTGATCTCCGCTCCGCCCTTCTTCTCCCTCCTGGGCGCCATCTTGGGGCGCATACAGTGGCGGTTTTACGTGAACCGAATCTGGGATTTTACAACCGTCGCTGTTACCGAAATCGCGAATTTGATCGTCTTTGTGTGGCCGGACGTGTTCAGCGGCCGGCATGGGCTGATCGGTCGGCGCCGCGGCAGATGCGCGAGCGGTCCGCACATCTGGAACAGATGATGACTCCGCGGTAAATGGCGGTGCATGTGTGGAAGTGAGGGACCGCGACGAACCCGAAAGACCCTCGCTGCTTTCCCAACGCGAACTGTGAAAGAAATTGGCCCCAGGTTATGCACTCCTAAGTTGTACTGTTATACTGTTTTGCTGTAAAATTAAAGTTGCACTGTTACTTGCCTGTTTTAAACCGTTCATGTTGAATCTGTACCCTGAATTTCTGCTCGTTATGTCCAAGTTCTGTACCCTTTCTCCCTAAATCCTGGGCTTTCCCCTCTCCATCGACTAAAGCCCACACGCCGCCGCCTAGTCGTTCCCCCCTGCCACTTCCTGCTGCCCCCTGCTGCTCCCTGCTGCTTCCTGCTGCTCCCTGCCGCCTGCCGTCGAGCGGTGGACCCCGCCTAATATGGAGATGAGAGAGCTCCCATGGTGCCTGGCTGCGGCCGGGAGTCCAGTTGGAGCTAGAAAAACCCCTGGGACAGCGAGCTGACACAGAAACTGGACCTAAGAAGGACAAAACTGTGCAAGGCACACATCCAGCTACCTGCAGGTAGCAGGTATTTGTTTGTTACTTTCTCGCCATGACCTGAAAGGAACTGGAGAGAGGTGACGCCCCTGGACCACACGAGCCAAAGCGATTCTATGGGAACCCCCGTGAGGAAGGAATCCCGACTCTGCAGCAGCAGCAGCAGCAGCAGCAGATTCGACTGCACCTCCTCCTCCGTGGTGTGTACTGGGAGCAGCGGTGGCGTGCGCAGCTCCTCGAGCCCCCTACCCAGAGCTGATTTCTAATAAAGGCCTTTTCAAAGGAGCCGGTCTCCTGGCCAATTTATAACAAATTGGGGGCTCGCCGGGACGTGACCACGCCTGAAGAGGACCGAGGACGGGACAGCCGACCGCCCTTTGGATCTCCAGGACAGCTGGTCACACTGGACCCAAGAAGACAGCCTGGGATCGGACAGCGCGGAGGAGCGCCGGTAAAGTATAGCCGGTGGCGGGAGTGGAGATGAGCGAGTGGTGTGTGTGTGAGACGAAGACTGGCAGCTCGGATCTTTGGAGCAAGTGTGGACCTTCTAGTACCGCGGTTCCAGTCTCCCGCGAGAGAAACTGGCCGGGAACGGAGGGAAGCGAAAGGAGAACGGAGTGAAAGAGGCGTCTCCAGGGGCATAGGCACCCCCCTCCGGGCGTGCGGAGGTAATTTAGAGGGTGAGTGGCACGTCACAGGGTGTATGATTGTAGGATAGGCCCGCCTCCATTCTAGAATCTACGGAGGCAGGCTGCTCAGGCTGATCCAAGCGTGCGGAAAGCCTAGAGCTGTGTGTGTAGCACGCACCACACTGGCTGAGGTTACGGCCCGGGGTATCCACGGGTTGGGATACTGGCTGGGGTAGCTGGCAGGGTGTGGGGAGTGAGAGAGGGTACTGGCCGAGGTTACGGCCCGGGGTGTCCAGGCGAAGAGGGGTGCTGGCTGGGGTAGTGACTGAATCTCTAAGGGCGGGATATCAGGCTACCGACAGGGCACTCTGAGCACTGGCAGAAGTGGTGGCCAGACCCTGAGGGCGGGTAACTGCAACCACTACTGGCTTGGGACACCGGCTGGGGTAACTGCCGGGGTACAGGAGTGGGCACACTGGTTGGGAGTACCTAGAAGTGAGAGGTATGCGTTCCAGGTGTGGAGAGCCTACAGGGCCGGGGGTCTTTTGAGTATACCGCCTGGGTGTAGGATGAATGAAAGTTAGGGAAGTCCCAAGGTGCGAGGGATTTAACGATACGGGGAGTGAGTGAGTCGCACACTGTATGTCCGAGTCCTGGCTGTAAGTGGTGACTGGAACTCTGGGCCCAGGTTGACCGGCCACTTATGGAAACTCGATAGATATACAGGAGAGGAAGAGGGGTGCTAGCTGGGGTAGTGACTGAATCTCTAAGGGCGAGATATCAGGCTACCGACAGGGCACTCTGAGCACTGGCAGGAGTGGTGGCCAGTCCCTGAGGGCGGGTAACTGGAGCCACTAACGGGTGTTCGTGGAGTGAGTGAGAAAGGGGTGCTGGCTGGGGTAGTGACTGAATCTCTAAGGGCGAGATATCAGGCTACCGACAGAGCACTCTGAGCACTGGCAGGAGTGGTGCCACTGGGGCCACTGACAGGTGTTCGTAGAGTGAGTGAAGATTACCTAGTGAGAATGGGAGGATACATAAATAAGCAAAAACCACCTGAGGAGGAAAAGGGGAAGATAAAGAACATTCCCCCAGATAGTCCGTTAGGACAAATGTTGGAACTATGGGATACTGATGAGGCCACTAAAAATTTGAGCAAGGTTAAAATGATTCATTATTGTATTGAGGTTTGGCCCACTTTAAATTTACCTGGAGGATGGCCGTGGTGTGGAACTAAGGACCCCTGGATGTGCTCGCAATTAAACCAGTATCTGAAATCCCGAGGGGACTCAGATACTGAGCAGATCCTTTATGCTGCCTGCTGGCAGAGACACAGAACTGAAAGTGAAACAGCTAAGATTTGTAAGCTACAAGAGGGAAAGAGGAAAAATGAAAAAGAGAAAAGGGAGGAAAGCAGTCACCATTGGGACCCTCTTGATTATTTGCCCCCTCCTCCAGTTTACCCTGGGATACCCCAAACTGTCCCTGCTAACCCTCCAGCTTTACCTGTGAACCCCTTCCCATATCTCCAAACCATGATCCCTATTCCTTCTTCAGCTTGCTCCCCAACAGGATTACCCCCTACAGCTCCACCCTCTCTACCACCTCAGTCTAACCCGACTATCTCGGGTACTAACCCCTTCTACTCTTCAGCTCTATCCTCAACCTCTCCTAACACTGGCCTAGGCCACTCCCCTTCACCATCTACTGTTCCTGCACTCCCACACAACTGGGAGCTGGACTTGCCAGCCAATAATATAGAAACCCCAAAAGGACCCTACTGTGGCACCAGGTCAAGAACAAAGCTCTTCCCCCTAAGGAAAGTCCCAATAAGTGGGGCAGCTGGGGATGCACCTCTGACAGCTTCAGAAGTTGGGGGCTTTAAGAAAGAGCTGGGAGGCCTGGTTGGGGACCTGGTGGGGGTGGCTGGCTGGGTGGATCGGTTCCTGAATCCTAATGTTTGCACCAGGAGTGAGATGAACTCTATTTTGGGTGCCTTGTTCAGCCCCAAGGAGATGGCCATGGTCCATGTCGCGGGGATGCAAGTCTGGGAACAGGGGAGCAGGTTTGGGCCCCGGGCAGGGGATGGGCAGGGGATCCCCGGGCGGATCCAGGGTGGGATCCAGGTGGAAAAGGGGAAGGGCAGAATGTGGGAGACTGTAGAACCCTGGTGGTGAGGGGCATCGGAGGGTCTGTTCCCCAGGGTGGCAGCACCAGGCTGGCCTTTGATGGAACCCAGGGGGAATGGGACCCCAGCCACCTATAGTTAAGCAGGGGAGGAGATTTTTGGTTACGTGGATCCCGACAGTCCCGAGGACCAGGTGCTGTTAGAGGTGCAGTTCTGTGCTGGATCCTGGCCTGATATCAGGAAAAAGCTAGAAATTAGTAACCCATGCTGCTGTTTGGACCCAAGAAAAAGAGTGGACTGACGTTTCCCGTGTAAAAGGACCAGTATTGCCTCCTCCTAACTATGGACAAAACCCAGAAAAATCCCCCATGAGTCTCCCCAAGTGGACTGCCATCCAAGATCCTGCCAGCTGACAAAAGAAGAGAACCAATATATGATGAACATGAGTTGAGAGAAATAAAGAAGTTAGGGTTGTACCTAGGGAAGCAAGGGGAATGGTTAACCCCAGATAGATGAAAGTTTTTAAATAAAGCCCTAGCTTGAAAAATGCTAACAGAAATACAGAGCCTGACCCACTGGGGCACCCAAGGGTTATGTGATCATTTTTTTTAAGAGAATATTTATGTATTGGGGTATATGGTCTGGCCAAAGCAGTAACTGAAGGATGCCTTATATGCCAAAAGGTAAATCAGAAAGCGATGGGGGGGAGTGCCCCAGGAGGAAGACGGATGGCATTGGGACCCTTTCAAAATATACAGGTGGATTTTGCCGAGGTGCCTTCAGTACAGGGTTGCAGGTATCTACTTGTTATGGTTGATTGGCCTATTGGGTGGAAGCTTTTCCTACAAAAAGGGAAACGGCACAAGTGGTAATAAAAATATTATTGGAGCACATCATCCCCCGGTATGGGCTAGTGAATAATATTGATTCAGACCGAGGTCCTCATTTTGTGGCGAAAATTCTACATGATGTCATTAAAGCCTTAGGAATCAGGTGGCGGTTGCATACACCCTGGCATCCTCAAAGTTCAGGGAGAGTTGAGAGGATGAATAAAACCCTCAAAAATGTATTAACTAAATTGATAACCGAAACAGGAATGGATTGGCTCAAGTGTCTGCCCCTGGCCCTTCTGCGAATCCGGGTCCGACCAAGATCTGACATAGGGGCTTCACCATATGAGATGATGTTTGGACTCCCCTTCTTACTGATCCCCTATAGCACTGGGGATTATTTAGGAGAGGCCGCTACCCAGGAATATGTAAAAACAATTGGAAAGACATTGGCAGATCTTAAAAGAAGAGGGTATCTTCCTCAAACCTCTCCCTTGGACACTGACATGCACCAAATAAAACCAGGAGACTGGGTTTTAATTAAGTCCTGGAATACCACCCCACTAACCCCTAAATTCGAAGGCCCGTTCCAAGTTCTGCTCACTACTCATATTGCAGTGCAAACCCAGGAAAAGGGCTGGACCCACACCACTAGAGTGAAAGGACCATTACCACCCCCGAGTGATCCCTCTGACTGCAACAAGGGGTCAGATCCCTCTGACCCTGCAACCCCAACAAGGGTTCCCTCTGAGTGGACTGCCACTCGAGATCCAGACACCCTCAAAGTAACTCTCAGGAAACAACCAAAAACCAGTTAAAGCCAATAAGGGACAATAACAGTTATTACAAGCTGTCCGTTACCATTGTTAAAAATCCACATTGTTATAAGAGGTTAAAAAGTGTTAATATAAAAGTGTAAAATAATGGTTAAATCCGATGTTATAAATTGTTATAATGAGTCACAATGTGTTAATGTAAAAGTAATAAGTAACAGTAATTCTTAATTTAAAAATTAAATCTCTCATAGGGCACACCCAAAGGGAGCTAACTAAAACTAAGAAAAAGGTGGAAGGTGGGAATAAACAAGGGAGAACTCCACAAATCCAGCCTAAGAACTCCCCGACCCAAGAGGCAAGACCAGGTGACACCAAAGAGAACCCTCAGAGCGAGATGGGGGCAGGTTCATACTGGACTCTTGGAGGGACTAATAGTAGTCCTATTGATATGATGAGGAGAAAGAACCCCCTGACCCAAGAGGCAAGGCCAGGTGAGACCAAAGGATCCACAAATAGAATGGTTCATACTGGACTCTTGGAGGGACTGATAGTAGTCCTATTGATAAGCAAGTTTACAGATGGGGCTTACTCCGAATGCTGTCATTCAGTTTGTGATGGGGAGAATCTACAATCCCTTATGAGAGTTCACACCCATGTGAATCCCACATGTTTTGACATGACCCAATTATCCACCTGTCAAAAAGAGGAAAAACAATACTGGATTGCAAAAAATGCTGCCACATTTAAGCAGTGCCTGACTGGGGAGTGCCCTATCAGAGAGTGGTTCTGTTTTAAAAAGTTAAGAAATACAGAGGGAGTAGCAGATCTGATAAAAGAAAAACCACTGGTGGTGAAAAAAAATGAAATAGATGAACCCCTTGGGAAAAGTCTATTTGTTGATCTGGTAGAGGGAATCAGCCATAAACTAAATATAACAAACTGCTGGATATGTAAAAGCACACAAATGTGTGATGTATGGCCCTGGGAAGGGACAAGCTTATCACCCCTAGACATCCTGAGATGGAAGTTAATAACGGGGAAAAAGTATAAAACCTTCCTAGGAAGAATGGCTTGTAAAAGGTACCTACTGATCAAAGAGTTAAAACAAAAAGGGATCCCCAGGGAACCTGAAAAATATTGGTCTATTGGGAAAAAAGAATCAGGGTGCGTCTGTAATAAAAGTTATGGTCTACATGAGTGCACTAATAAAGGGACCAATCTTTTTTGGGGAATCAGAGAAATTTCAAAATATTGGGAACACCCCTATGACACACAAAACACATCCTGGAAGGCCCCAAAACACCTCTTTTGGATTTGTAGTGACAAAACCTACACCCATCTCCCAGGAGATTGGGCGGGTAGCTGCACCACAAGAATCATCAAACCAGCCTCCTCCCTCCTCCCACGAGAATCAGGAAACCATTTAGGCATACCCTTATATGAAAATATAAAAAGAAAATACCGAAAGAGGAGGAGGGGCAGCACACAAACATGGAAAAGTAAAATACAGACACCAAAAGAAATAGTAAAAACATATAGGCCAGCAACTTGGACACAAGATAGATCATGGAGGTGCCGAACTCCAATTTACATGTTGAATAAAATGATCAGATTACATGCAGTATTAAAAAGAATATCAAACAAAACAGCCCTTGCCCTTGATCATATCAGTAACCAATTGGCACAGACAAGAGCAGTAGTGTATCAAATCAAACTAGCAGTCGATTATGAAAGTAAGATTATGTATTTCCAAAGAAATACAAAAAATTGCATATGTAAGTACCCAGGAATGGAAGCCCTTAATTAATATAGACTGGTGGGACAACTTCTGGTCCTTTGAAGGGACCTGGTGGGAAAAAGTAGTGTTCATTGCAATAAGTGCCTTTGTCAGTCTCCTACTTCTCCCCTGCATACTTCCCTGTCTAATTCGAACTATAGCCACCACTGTTCCAGCTAGTCTCCAAATCCCTAAAGTAAAGATTCAGAAACCTACAAATACAATTAGATTAGAACCCCAAGAAGAAGAACTGAGCACAGCAAAAAGAATTTATAACCAATACCAAGAATTAAAACAGATTTATTTCCTTGAATCAGACATGGCCAATTGATGCGGGCAAAAGCCCGATCAAAGAAATAGAGGGGGGATTGAAAGAAATTGATAGCCCCAGGTTATGCACTCCTAAGTTGTACTGTTACACTGTTTTGCTGTAAAATTAAAGTTGCACTGTTACTTGCCTGTTTTAAACCATTCATGTTGAATCTGTACCCTGAATTTCTGCTCGTTATGTCCAAGTTCTGTACCCTTTCTCCCTAAATCCTGGGCTTTCCCCTCTCCATCGACTAAAGCCCGCATGCCGCCGCCTAGTCGTTCCCCCCTGCCACTTCCTGCTGCCCCCTGCTGCTCCCTGCTGCTTCCTGCTGCTCCCTGCCGCCTGCCGTCGAGCGGTGGACCCCGCCTAATATGGAGATGAGAGAGCTCCCATGGTGCCTGGCTACGGCCGAGAGTCCAGTTGGAGCTAGAAAAACCCCTGAGACAGCGAGCCGACACAGAAACTGGACCTAAGAAGGACAAAACTGTGCGAGGCACACATCCAGCTACCTGCAGGTAGCAGGTATTTGTTTGTTACTTTCTCGCCATGACCTGAAAGGAACTGGAGAGAGGTGACGCCCCTGGACCACACGAGCCAAAGCGATTCTATGGGAACCCCCGTGAGGAAGGAATCCTGACTCTGCAGCAGCAGCAGCAGCAGCAGCAGATTCGACTGCACCTCCTCCTCCGTGGTGTGTACTGGGAGCAGCGGTGGCGTGCGCAGCCCCTCGAGCCCCCTACCCAGAGCTGATTTCTAATAAAGGCTTTTTCAAAGGAGCTGGTCTCCTGGCCAATTTATAACAAACTGGATGTCACGGAAAAATCTCTGAGTGGCGTCTGTGTCGCTGCTCCGACCCCGATTTTTGGCATGACTCTCAGGCACACCTGAGCAGCTCGCCATGCAGTTTGCTCCTTGAGGGCTTTACGAAGCGCCTCGGTTACCTTCCCCCAGCTTTTTAATATTTTCCCTGACCCTGTGGCTAGAACACCACGCACCAGTGCCTCTGTGCACTTGTCCCAGCATTCAGTGTGAAGTATATCAGTGGGACTTCCGATAACCCCTGATTTCATTAGTTGGACGACTACAACCCGGAAATGCTTAGCCTTGCAGCTAATGCGCCACTGATTATAAAGCTGAGTTACAACCTGCTCCAGTGCGTCCATCCTCTGGGTGGTACTGTGGGTGTCCCCACGATGCTAGGTCAGTCCTGCCGCTCTAGCCGCCTCTCGCCGACCAGTGTGTCTTCCCGAGAACTCGCTACTCCTTCTTTTCCCGGTTTTGGCACCAGATATTACTGGGATCCGGGCGTGCGTGGGCGCACGGCGAGGCCCGGTATTGACGACCTGGTTCAACGGGGCCACGGCCGATCACTTCCTTTATAATACGCAGACCGTGCCGGGCAATCACACACAACACTAATATAGTGGATGGTGAAATGCATTTATTTGAGCACACGCGGTATCTTTTATGGATGTAACGTGGTCACGTCATGCCAGTGGGGGTCCGCAAGGAACAACCGGATTCGGAAAAAACTGCGGAGAGGCGGGGACCCTATCTATAACCGTTAAATCTGCTTGCCAACACTGATGGATGCTTCCCCTGCCACCCTTGGCCTCATCTGGGGTGGCTCAACTCGGGGGTGCTCCCAGGGGCCCAGGAAGGGGGGAGGGAACATCTTCTGGCCCTGGCCGGGGAGCAAGCAGTTGCCAGGGCTTTTTCCTCCCCTCTCCCCTGCTGGCAGCCAGGGGAAAAGGGGTTCAGCCACCCGGGTCGCTCCTGTGCCGGGGGGCAGCGGCTGCCGGGGGCCCGGCCGGGCCCAGTCCGGCCGCCCAGGGGCAGCGGGGCCTGGCCCAGCCTGACTCCCACAGGATGTTACCGGATGGCTCACCGGGAGCAAAGAGGGAGGCTCCCACCCATTCTCAGCTTTATACGGGTACTACCAAAAGTAGCATTCTGTTTTCTCAGTGGTCAAACCACATGACAATAGCCAAGAACTGACTCCTGATAGGTCTCTGTCCTTTCTAAAGAAATTCAAAGGTCTTTACAGGGCAAAATTCCATATTTTTCTTCAACTGAAAACCGAACTGTCACATATGTCCCATGGCAGCTTTCAACAGGCTATTGTATTACAGTGTTATTCAGTGAAGCATTTTAAATTACCCATGTAAGGATTTTGATCTTGGAGCCTCTGCCTTCTGGGTATTCTTGTATTTAATTTTTCTAACTGTATTTGACCTTGTGATTACATAGGATGTCATGGTTTGACACTGGCCCAATGCCTGGCGCCCATGAGAGTCACTTGCTCACCCTCCCCTGCCACAGCTGGGCAGAGGAGGGAAAAGGAAAAAAAAGTTAATGAAGAATTCCTGAGTTCAGATAAGGACCAGGAGAAAACACTTCAAGGGCAAAACAGGCTCAACTTACAGTTGCAAAGTGAAATTTATTACTAACAGGATCAGAGGAGGATAATGAAAAGTAAAATAAGCCCTGAGAACCACCTTTCCCGCCCCCAGCCCCTCTCTCCTTCCCACCAATAGCATAGGGAGACAGGGTGTGGGTGTTTGGGTCAGTTCATCACCAAGATTTTCTTCCACTGCTCTGGGAGAGGAGTCTTTGTGCCGTGACACCATGGGGTCCTTCCCACGGGAGACAGTTCTCTGTGAACTTCTCCAGCGTGGGTCCACTCTCACGAGAAGCAGCCCTACTGCACCTGCTGCAACAAAATTCCACCTGCGGGCAAACACTCCTCCCAAAACTGCTGCAGCATGGGTCACTCTTCCACAGGGTGCAGTCCTTCAAGGACAGGCTGCTCCAGCCTGGAAGCGGAGGCCCTCTCTCTTTTCCAGGTCTCCGACTGGATCACAGCCTCCTCCAGGCATACACCTGCTCTGGCATGGGCACCTCTCCAACAGGCTACAGGTGGATCTCTGCATCCCTTGTGGATCCCCAGGGCCTGCAGGGGCAGAGCTGCTTCGCCATGGGGATCACCATGGCCTGCAGAGGAATCTCAGCTCCAGCGCCTGGAGCACCACCTCTGCCTCCTTCTCACACTGACCTTGGTGTCTCCATGTTGTTTCCTTCACATGTTCTCACCTCCTCCTCTTCTCTGACTAGAAGCAAAAACTTGTGGCTTTGTTTTGTTTTTCTTCTTAAATATGTCATCACAGAGGCATTACCAGCCTCTCGCATTGGCCCAGTTTTGGCCAGCAGCATGTCCATCTTCAGAGCCATCAGCCATTGGCTCTGCCAGACATGACAGCAAGCTTCCAGCAGTTTCTCACGGGAGCCATCCTTGTGGCCCCCTGCTGCCAAAAACCAGGCCATGCCAAACCAATACATAGGAGCTCTTACTAGAAATGTATACTATAACTCTACACTTTTCCACTGCTGGAGCTACTTATGAGAATTTTGTTTCAACCAGGAACAAAAGTTTCTCTGCAATGAACAAAAGTTTGTTCATTGCAGAGAAACTCACAAACTTCCTACCAGCTCAATATGACTTTCACAAATAATTTGGGAATTAGTGGAGCTATTTACTTTATTTAAGCACTTTGTTCATTCCTTTTACTTATATGACCCTTGAAAGTCTTCAATGAAGTGGAAGTATAGCAGGCAAAAGTATTCCTCTTTCCTAACAGTGGTCCCAGGGAGTGTGCTAGCTCAGCACCTGCCTTTTTGCCAAGGTGCCATATGACTGAGAGACGGGACTCCAAAAGAGGGGGTGCAAAAATAATCTAAGCAGGGAGCCTTAAGCTAAAGCTTGAGCAAAAAATAGGTCGGAGTTCAAATTGAAATGAGAGTTTATTGAAGTCAAAGCTGAAGTCAGAGTAAAAAGGAGTTGGTTGAAATCAGGGTTGAAATCACTGAAGTCAGGTATTATTCTCACAATACAGTGTTATATACTTGCTACAGCTCAAATAGGCCACAGCCTTAAGTAAGAATTTTCTCAAAAACTACAGATAGCCTATTGTTCACATTATTTGGCAGAATTAAGGTAGTATTACTGGACTTGGAAACACTGAACACAGTGCGATTGCATCAAAAGCTTTGATTCTTCTACACAAGATGATAAGGAGAAGCATCCTACAATTTTGATTGATGTTTTTTCATATAGTTAAACTTAACACAAAAATTTGTTTTCACAGAACCAAGAAGCTCTAATACCTGGGGCTCTAAGGATCCTTTGGGAAGGTAAGGGGCCCATTGGTCTCACACCTTAGTGGGATTTTTTTACTCACTTTATAGCACAAGCAGCAGCCTTTGGTATTGGCCAAACATCTACAGACAGATTGAAAATGGATTTTCAGGGAATGCAGTAGCTAAGCATAGGGTATCTTGTCTTTTTAAATTTGCCAGGGTTAATAGGCCAACCTGTGCTAGTAAAAACAAGCAATGCTAATAAGCATAAGCATAACATTTGGTTTAACTCTATGCTTTTCCTTAATTAGTGGCAGCAAGCCACTGTTCATGAGATAATTCTTGCTGTTCAGACAAACTAAATCTATGCCCACACACTAACTGTACAATTTGTGCATCACTTTGGCTGCCTCTCAGGGGATCACACTCATAATGGGCAGCTCACCTTCTATAGGATGTACAATGCTACAACACTCCATATTCAACACATTTACATTCAACCTAAGCCTGGTGATGCCTAGTATGACAAACTAAGCAGGGAAAAGAAAGTAGCAGTCCCACATTAAGTTCTCACTTAAAAGCAGTGACTATTTGGATAGGATTAATGTTCCTAATTTAAAGTAAGGATAGATTCATCAAAAGGAAATTGACCACTGTATTGATCACCCCTAGATGTGTGGTTCACTGGTTCTCCTAAAGTGGACGACTTAATCTTAGTTACCCTAATATTTCTGGGTAACCTAAACCATCTTCCCAAGGACATGTCTGTTGTCACACAGTTGCTGATGAGGCTTTTCTCACAAGTTTCCTCAGAGGGCAAAATCACAAATCCGTAGAGGTCAATGTCAGGGCTGGATCCTCAGGTGGTGTCACCAAGGATTCTCTGAAAAGCTTCACATCCCTTGCTGGAATTTACCTTGGTCCAGCTTCTGTGGAAACACAAGCATAACCTCGACCCCACATAACAAGGGAGTAAGATTGCAGAATTTTACCTGTCTCTGGATCCCTTACCAACACCAGGCATTTCTGTTTGGGCTGTAATTGCAGACTACTATTGAAATGTCTGACAACTGGAAGATTAGGATCTATCAAGGAGCAGTTCAAAAAATTAAAAACATACAATGCCTTCTTTAAGCATTTGGCGGGGGGGGGGGGGGGGGCATTCCCCATTCCCCTTCTTTGTTGCAAGAAAAGATTACATTGGTGCCAAAATAAGTCCAGGAGCCATTGTCTCCTGGGAAGCTCGGCTTTTTCCTTTCTTCCAAAAGACATGTTGTGTTTGCAGACTGGTTTCCAGGAGACATTTTCATCATCTTTTAAAGCTTGTGTCTGGAAAATGCATTTTTTCCCTATGACCTTCAGGGCAATCAGTTTTCTGTATGGAAAAGAGGTAACTTCCCTTTGCAAGGCTTAACTTAGACAATGAAAAAATTCCTGTCACTTGCTGGAACTGTAAATCTTAACTGAAACCTTGGTTGTAGTGGCTCAGCAAACCAATAATAGGTGTAAGAGAAGCAAACATAGATATTACCAGGTAAGATCTCATACAGCTTCTTTCCCAGAAGACAAGCTCAGCTGTACCTATACAGTTTTTTGGCTAAAAAATTTAATAAATAGCCTCCCGCCCTAAGGAAAAGAAATCTTTTTTCAGTGCTGATGTGAGTCTCTGAGAATTTCTTTACCTATCTCCCTCTTTGAGAAGGATTTCTCCACCCACACATATCACACATTCAGAAATACAATATGCATCCTTTCTTGTCAAAGAAGAAATCCTGATATGTTTCTCACTCATCTGTGTATTCTAGAATTGCCCATGGTACTCTACAGCTATTCTTGATACCTTTCAGAAAGAAATACAATTGTGCTTTTATGCCTTGATCATATGAAACCCATTAGGTTCTTGCGTAGTAATACATGTTGGCAGCCTGTGACAACATTTATTATAAACATGTTGACTCAGTGTTGTTTGTAACTGCTTTGCCTTTTAATGAGGAGCCTGTAGTCTTAAGAGTAAATTAAAATAAAATTACTATCACCAGAAGGACCAGGAAAAAGCATTCCTAGCAGCTAGTACTTCAGTATGACCACTGTAATCTCCAGCCCCCATAAGAGCTGATGCTGAAGCTTCATTACTGTATGACTAAATGAGAAAAGTCCACTGTGCTGAGCTCTGTTCCTCAGCTGTGGTGCTGTGTTCCACTTCACTCTTGCTTATTTCATCTACGAAGAACTTACAGTGACAAGAAATAATTAAAATACAACTTCAATGGGTATTAATCTGGATAATGCTCTTGAAGAGGGAGGTCATTGCTTGCTTTCATATTATGGAAAGCTATAATTTTCTTAGGATATTTGATTTCAGAAGAATTGAGGTTATTTTCTATGCATTGTAGGGGATAACTTACTTTGGGGTGAAAAGAAACTTCTTAAAAAGAAGTCCTGCTCCAATACCAGAATTTCCCAGCTTATGTCACTCCAACAATAGATTCAAGCACACAAGAGATCACCAGCACACTTTATAAGATCTGGTGATGATTCTAAACAGAGACAACATGGCCTGAGATTGCAGGAGGGAGATGCATTAATACACACGGCAGAGTGGAAGGCTGAGCATGGGCACCACTGGGCAGCTGGGCCCCACTGGGAGGGGGCAGAACTGGTGTGGGGAGGGAGTTGGTGCAAGGACATATCCCAGCAGCCTGACAGCCCAGCCCAGGAGGCCTGGGACCCCCAATCTGTATTTGTAGTGAGTCTAGCACAACTGTGCTGATAAGTATCAATAGCTCATTTGTTTTTACTGGGTTTTGTAATGCCACTTCACACTGTTTTGTCCCAAAGCCCAACACAGAGCTTCCCATTTGCTGCTGCTTCACCTTCACCCTTTCAAAGCTGCCTGGTTGGGTTCCACCATTCTGGGCAGATGGACATCTCTTCTCCTTTCCACCACCATCTGCTGGCTGTAAGCACAGAGCCTCTGCCTTCCTTGATGGAGGCAAGATGTGTCTCCTGGGGCAGCAGGTAGAGAATTCAATTAATGAGTTGAAAATGGCTATTTTCAATCCAGGATTTTTCCAAGTAGATGAAAATTACTCCCATCCTTTCCAAATAAGCACTTTGGTTGCCTGCTATGACACACTCTGGAAATGGTTTGTCATAGTTTCTGAGCTTTGAGCTAAATTAGAGTAAGATGGTCATCTGAAGTAAGATTAAAATCATTGCTCTCCCCTCTTCCTTTGGAGAAAAGTGTCAAGCTATAGCATGTAGTAATGCTACATTACCTACTCGTGAGTGGGTAGTTCTACATAAGGAAAGGGTTTCAGTTTACCTTTGGACATTTTAGGAAGGTTAACCAGAAAGTTCTGTGGTTTTGTAATTGGCTCAGGAAACGTGCCAGGAGACGAGCACCTGTTGGCCCTTGTCATTGTTTGTCAAAACCTGTACCTCTTTCTATTGGCAGTTTGCCAATAAATCCAATCCCTCAATCATTAAGTGGAAAAGGGGACAGAACAGAGTCTCGTGGCATCCTCGGGGTGTTGTAGCAGGTGAGGAATCTGTCCCTACACTGTGCTCAGCTTTGATCTTTGTTTGTTGTTTTGTATTATTTTATTTTATTAAACCTTTTTGATTTATCCAGAAACACCTGACCAAGCTGTCCCACTAATTATTATTAAGCTGTTACTCTGAACAGGGCTGGACCGTCAGGAGAATGTCAGGGTAATCCAATAGTAGCATTTGTAGCAGCAAAGCCCCAGCAGACAGGACTGCTCTCTGTGGCTTCCAATGCAATATAGTGGTACAGCACCCTCCTCTCTATTATACTGATTTGTTCTCTAGCATTTTCAGTGGTGTGATTGAAGCACTTCTGCTGACAGAGGGCAGGGGGAAGCTGTGAAGCTATAGTGTCTGTGTGCCTCCTGTTCCACAGAACTCTCCTCCAATGTATTTGCTGGAGAAGCATTCAGAATTCCCTGTGATTGTGGGTGTTGCTGCAGCTTTCTCTCTACTAACCTTGGGTTCTCTCAGTCTCTTGCTGGTAAAATCCTGGGTGCATGTGCCTGACAAGATGGATGAAGGGTATATGTCCTCTTAAGTGCATATACAAATAAGAGGGAAATAAATAGAAAATTGTAGTATCAATAATTTGAACAGAAAATTAGAACGTAATCTTTAAAATTCCTACTCATGCATAATTTAAGCTTCCCAATGATCTGTGTCAAAATATTTATGATCTTTTTACCTATTCAAAAGAAAGGCAATTTTTATTAAAAAAAAAATAATTCCTGTTACATTATGGCACAACTTGATGTTTTAGCCAAGGCGGGGAGCGGGGGAAACCCTTGGGGTGCAGCTCCCACAGCAGCAGAGATGCCCTGGCCTGGCTGGGCTGCAGCTCCACTGGGCTGCAGCTTCTGCTGAGTGAGGCCAGACCCCTGCCTAGGGCAGGGCCCTGCTGCCTTCAGCAGCTCTGTTTCGGGGAGGCTGCCCCTCTGCCTACCTGCAGCCACAGAGCTGAGCAGGAGTGCCTGCACCACCAGGTTTCACAGGGAGGATCCACACACCTTATGTGTCTCCATCACCAGGTCCCACAACCAGCCAGCAGTGCTGACTCAAATGGTGTCACCATTCTCAACACCTGGGTTTTGTGCTTGTCTGGGAAGAGAAATTATGTGTTCTGGCTACTGGGCTGTGCACTTGTGTGCACAGTGTGTGTGTTTGTGCTTTGTGTTTGCAGGGTGCAGAGAAGCCCTAATGCTTGCTTCTGTTCCCAGCAAGCCAAGATGCTTGCGCAGCAAGAGTCCTGCCTTTTCCAGCACAGGATCACCTTTGAGTCGAGTTGGAGTTGCCCCTGCTTGCAGCAGCTCAAGCAGAAGCTCTGCTGGCTCTCTGTTGCTTTTCCATAGCAGAGCTGTCAAGAAGGAGAAGCTGGCTTTTTGCCGAGAGACCGGTGCATTGCCACAGCGAAGCCAGCGTCCTGGGAGCAGCCGCACGGTATGCGGAGAAGTGAAAGGGAGCCGGGGAAGACTGTCTTGCCGGGGAAGGCAAGACAAACCCGATGTGAGCAGGTGTTTGTGGGGAGATGCAGGCAGAAGCCGGCAGAGCTCCTGGATGATGAGGGAGCTTCAGGCAGACTTGTAGAAATTCTTCCAGGACTGTGTTCAGCACCAGGGCTATTTTCCTGCCAAACATGCCCTGACTGCAACTGAGGGCTGTATTGGTGCAGGAGGTGACAGGCAGTCTCCTATTTTGTGGTGTGTGCTTCTGCTTTTTCTGTTCACTCATTGCAGAAACCTGTCTCTGTGGGACACAAGGACGAGGCAGGGAGCGATTCAGAGAGGCTGCGTGGTGCCCTTGCAGGGAAGGGACCACCGTTTATTTTTCTGACTCCTTTTGTACATTTTCAGATGTGCCCACCTTAGAGGTGGGACCTTTGGGAACCATTGGTCAGATCCAGAGACCATCACCCAAGTCCCTCCTCTGGGAACAGAATGTGGGAACACTCGGTAGTTTACATTACATGGCCTTTGTGTACCAAGACCGTGCCTGGGAATGGAATTTCCCAAAACCAAAACATGGTAGGCATGAAGCATGGCAACAGAAACCTTTCAGCTTCTCTCTCTTTCCAGCAAGCATAGGTGCTACTACAGCAACATTCCTGTCTTTTTTAACACCGGATGACATTCTGGTACAGTTGGAGTTTTCCCTGCCTGCAGCAGGTAAAGCAAAAGCGTGGCTGCTGATCTGCTCCTTTTCCATAGCGGAACTGTCAAGAGCGACAAGCTGTGTTTTGCAGAGAGAACGCTGCTTTTCCTCTCAGCAGCTCAGACTGCCCTTGTGCTACACACTGTCCGGTGTGTGTTTCTGCAGGTCTGCCTGAAGCTCCCTCATGAGCCTGTAGTTTTTCTGGCTAAAGCTCCCTCAACCACCTCCTCACTGGGCTTGTTCTCCATATGCTGCCTTGTGCCTTTTCCACATATGCTCCACCCCTTCCATATCTTTGTGCTTCGGAGCAGCAAAGCAGTGTTCTCTCTGCAAAATGGAGCTTTTAGTTCTTGACAGCTCTGACATGGAAAAGTAGCAGATAGCCAGTAACGCTTTTGCTTTAGCTTCTGCAGACATGGAAACTCAAACTGGATCAGAATCTTATCCAGTGCTGGAAAAGGCATGAAATTTGGTGCAATAGCATCTTTGCTTGCTGGGAAAAGATAGAACGAATCGCTTCTGCAGCCAGCAATCCCACCAAGCAGAAGCACAAGCACAAACTGAAAGAGGAGACTGCCTGTCACCTCCTGCAGTGTCTATAGCACTCGGCTCCAGCCAGGGCGTGTTTGGCAGGGAAACAGCCCTGGTGCTGAGCACTTGTCGTATTGCCCCACATATTTTCTGAGGGTCCAGCCCTGTTCAGAGTGCTGGCTTAATAAGAATTAGCGAGACAGCATGATTGGGTGTGTCTTGAAACTCAAAAAGGTTGAATAAAATAATACAAAATAATACAAAACTACAAACAAAGATCAAAGCCAAGCACAGTGTAAAGACTGTGTAAAGATCCTGCACCTGCTACAACACCCTGAAAATGCCACGAGACCCTTTGTTCTGTCACCTTTTCTACCTAATGGTCGAGGATGGATTTATTGGCAAACTGCCAATAGAAAGAGATACAGGTTCTGACAAACAGTGACAAGGGCCAGCAGGTGCTCCTCTCCTGGCACTGAGCCAATTACAAAGAGAAAAACACAGAACTTTCTGGCTAAACTTCCTAAAATGTCCAAAGGTAAACCGAAACCCTTTCCTTATACAGAAGTGCCCACTCGGGAATGGGGGGTGCATTACTACTAGCACTGTCCTGTAGGGGTTTCTGCAAGTCTGCCCAAAGCTCCCTCATGAGGCTGCGGTTTTTCTGGCTAAAGCTCCTTCAAGCACCTCCTCAAAATGTGCTTGTCCTTTACATCCTTCCCCAGCTACCTTGTACCTTCTCCACACATGTTCCAGTCCCTCCATGTCTTTCTGCTTTAGAGCAGGAAACAATGTTCTCTCTGCAAATCGGAGGTTTTAGTTCTTGACAGCTCTGACATGGAAAAGTTACAAATAGCCAGCAATGCTTTTGCTTTAGTTGTTGCAGACATTGAAAACTCAAACTGGATCAGAATCTCATCCAGTGCTGGAAAAGGCAGGAATACTGGTCATGTACTGTGACCATTTTCCATGGGAAAAAACCTGACACACCGAGGTTCCTGTGGTCAGTTTAAGGACAGCCAGAGTCCTTGGTTTTGGCAGCTTTCACACGCGAGAAATCCTGGCGCGGTTCATAATTTTTGGAGGCAGAAGCCCACTGCCCGGCACAGGCCCCTGAACATGAACAGTGGCCCTTTTCCACGGAAACAAAACTCACCCCGCCAGGTTCCTGATGTCAGTTTCAAGGAAGTGTTTGGCACTTCAAGGGCAGCCAGAGTCCTAGGTTTTGGCAGCTTTGATGTGGGAGAATTCCTGCGATATTCATTATTTTAGGAGGCAGAAGCCTACTCCCAACCACAGGCCTCTTGGATATGTATGATGACCCTTTTCCATGGGAAACAAAACTCACTCCCTGCAATTCCTGATGTCAGTTTGGAGGAGGCATTTGGCACTCCAAGGGCAGCTAGGGTCTGAGTTTTTAACAGCTTTCGTCTCCGAGAAATCCTGAAATATTAATAATGTTAAGAGGCAGAAGCCCACTTCCTGCCACAGGCCCCTGGACACAAACACTAGCCCTTTCCATGGGTCAAAAACTCACCTCCCCAGGTTCCTGATGTCAGTTTGGGGGAAGTGTTTGGCACTCAAAGAGAAACCAGAGTCCTAGGTTTTGGCAGCTTTGGTCTGTGAAAAATCCTGTGCAGTTTGTAATTTTAGGAGGCAGAAGCCCACTGCTGGGCACCGGCCCCTGGACACAAATGGTGACACTTTTCCATGGGAAACTAAACTTACCCTGCCAGGTTCCTGATGTCAGTTTGGAGGAAGTGTTTGGCAACCAGAGTCCTAGGCTTTGACAGCTTTGGTCTGGGAGAAATCCAGCAGCGTTTGTAACTTAAGGAGGCAGAAGCCTGCTGCCGGGCACAGGCCCCTGGACACAAATGGTGGCCCTTTTCCATTGGAAACAGACCTCACCCTGACAGGTTCCTGATGTCAGTTTCAACAAAGCTTTTGGTATGCCAATGGCAGCCAGAGTCCCAGGTTTTTACAGCTTTGATGTGGGAGAAAGCCTGTGCTGTTCATAATTTTAGAAGACAGAGCTGTTGAACTGTCAGTGGGAATGCAGACACCAGGCTGTTGGGCTTTTTGTCCTTGTAGCTGGCGGCATTTTGGGGGAATTTTGGGGAGATTTGAGAGGGATCTTATTCGGTTTGGGAGGGGAATTTGGGAGGGTTTTGAGGACTTAGGGGATTTTGGGTGGGTTTAGGGGGAATTTGAGTGATTTTTGAGGTTTGAGAGGGAAATTTGGGGGGAATCTGGAGGGGTTTTATGGGATTTTAGGAGGATATTTGGGGGATTGTTAGGGGAATTTTGGGGGGATTTTGGAGGAATTTTGGGATATTTTCCAGAGAATGAGGACGAGGATCTTGAGGGGTACCCCAAAAGTGTCTCCGGGAGGCACAGGAGAAACAAGTTTGGGGGGACTCGAAAAATCCCCTCAAATCCCCCCAAAATGGGTCAGGAGCCCCCAAAGACCCCCCACATGGATTTGGGGTCATCCCAAATTCCCCAAAAATGGGTTAGGGTCACTCCAAACACCCCCAAAGAATTGGTTAGGAGCTCCCCAAATTCCCAAAATATTGGGGTCATCCCAAATCCCAGAAACATGGGTCAGGAGCTCCCAAATTCTCCCCAAAATGGGGAGGAAATCCCCAAAATTTGGGCTCAAAAATAGAAGAGGGACTCCAAAATTTGGGGGGATCCTTACAAATTGGAAGGAGTCCCAAAAACTGGGGCGGGATCCTAAGAAATGGGGTGAATTCTGAAATTGGGGAGTGTAAAATTGAATGGAATTCCAAGAAATGGAGGAGATCCCAAAAGTTGGGGGAAGAGTACTAAAAAAATTGGGAGGGAAGTCCCAAAAATTGGGTAGGAAAAATCCTGAAAAATGGGAGGAAATTCCTCAGAAATGGGGGGGAATTTTGAAACTGGGGAGCCTAAAAAGGGGGGAAAGCCCCAAAAAAATGGATTGAGGTCTCCCCAAACACCTAGAATTGGAATTGAGGTCTTCTTCTCCCCCCAAAAAAATCAGTTGGGGTCACCCTAAAAAGGGGTCAGGAGCTCCCAAAACACCCCCAAAAAATTTTTTCCCAAAAGCCCCCAAATTGGATTGGGATCCCTAAAATTCCCAAAAATTGGGTTGAAGTTACCCCAAATCCCTCTAAAAATGGATTTGGGGTCACCCCAAAATAGGTCAGGAGTCCCCCCAAAACACCAAAATTTGGGTTGAGATCCTCTTTTCCTCCAAAAATTGGTTTTTAGGAACCTCCTAAAAAAAAAAAAAAAAAAGGGGCGGGGGGCGGGGGGCGGGGAAGGATTTGGGGTTGAAATTGAGACGGAACCCCCAAAACTGGGGGAATTTCAAAACTGGGGGATATCCCAAAACTGGGGGATTCCAAAACTGAGGAGCCTAAAAATAAGGGGGGTGGGGGGGCTAAAGCTGGGAGGTTCCAAAAACTAGGGGAATATCACAAAAAAATTGAGGGAAGATCTCCAAAAATGGGGGCAATCCTAAAAAATTGGTGGGAATCCCAAAATTTGGGAGTGTAAAATGGGCCAGGAGCACCCTGAAATTCTTTAGGGTGCCCCTGGGTCCTTTCCCAGGTAGAATCTCTAAATTTCCGCTCCCAAAAATTCCCTAACCCCCCCAAAAATTCCCAAAATTCCAGCAGTGGAACCATTGGAACAAGTGGATAAGCACCCCCTGCACCTGGCCTGCATCGAGGGAGGCCCTAAAGGGGTCAGCCTAGATGAAGTGAGGGAGGGGCCCCAAAATCCCAAAAATTCTAAAAAAATTCCAAAAAAATTCCATAAAACTCCTAGGGTTTTTAAGGATAATCCTGTAAATCCTTTTGGGGAATTTTTTCGGGGTTTTTGTTTGTTTGGTTGGTTGGTTTTTGGGGTTTTTTTCTGATTTTTTTCATATTTTTAACAATATTTTTTTGATTTTTAAAAGAATTTTTGTAGAATTACTTTAGGATTATTTGGGGGGGGGAGGGTCTGGTTGTTTGTTGTTGTTGCTGCTTGTTTGTTTGTTTTTTCCTGATATTTTTCTGGGTTTTTTTCTGATTTTTGTGACCTTTTAAAAAAATTTTAGGATTGTTTTGGATACTTTTAGGTTTTTTTCTGAGTTTTTAGGATTTTTAAATTTTTTTCAGGCTTTTTAGGATTTTTTCTTATTTTTAATCATTTTTAGAGAATTTTTAGTATTTTTTTTTTTGGGCGGGGTGGGATTTTTTTCACTTTTTTCAGTTTTTTCTGAGTTTTTGTGATTTATTGAGGATCTGGGGGGCTGCTTTTGAGGGTTTTTGAAGGATTTTTGTGGGGATTTTTTGGTTTTTTTTCTGATTTTTTTTTTTTTTAGGATTTGGGGAGGTATTTTTGGAGCTTATGGGGCATTTTTTCAGGAATTTTAGGGGGATTTCTGCCCCCATTACATGGAATTTTGGGTCCAGACTGGAACAGGATCATCCCCCTGCACAATGCCCTCGCCTTGGGGAGGGCCAAATTTGTCATCCAGAGTAGGGACAACAACACTGCCAGAAATGCTGAGGTGAGGCAAAGAACCCCAGGAATTTATCTGGTATTAGGGGAATTTTTTTTGATATTTTTCAGTCTTTCAAAAAAAAAAATTTAGCCTTTTTTTCTGATTTTTTCAGGACTTTTTCCTGACTTTTTCTGATTTTGGGAGATTTTTTTTTTTTTTTTTTTGGTTTGGTTTTTTCCCCCATTTATTGAGGAGTTTCAGGGAATTTTTTTGGGATTTTTTGAGTATTTTTGGGAGATTTATTCAGGATTTTTTTTATTATTATTATTTGGGATTTTGGGAGAATTATTTCAGATTATTTTTAGGATTATTTTGGATAATTTTTCTGACTTTTTAAAATATTTTTATGATATTTTGGTGTTTTTTATTTTGGGGGTAAATTTATTGAGGATTTTTTTGGATTTGTTTAAGGATTATTTTAGGATTTTTTTATAATTAGTTTTCTGAAATTTTTTTATATTTTAAGCATTTTTAAAGGATGTTTTCTGGGGTGTTTTTTTAGCATTATTTACCATTTATTTAGCATTTTTGAAGGATTTTTTTTCTAACTTTTTTTATTTTTTTAGGATTTATTGGCATAATTTTATGAATTTTTTCTGATTTTTTTTCTGATATTTTTGCCATTTATTGAGGACTGGGGGGATTTTATCAGGGTTTTTGGGGGGATTCATTAAGGACTTTTTGAATTTTTTTCTTATTTTTTAAAGATTTGGGGGGATTTTTTTCAGGATTTTTTTGTGATTTTTGGAGGATTTTGGGAGGTTTTTTGGGTATATTTTGGGGTATTTCTGGGGTTTCGAGGGAGAGAGGGAATTTTGGGGAGATTGAGGGAATTTTAAGACCCAAATTCCTCTCTTTTTTAGCAATTTTTTACAATGTTCCCACATTCTTTAGAATTTTTTCTGTGTTCTTGTTTTGGGGTTTGTGGGAGTTTTTTGTTATTTTTATGATTTTTTTCAAATTTTCTGGCAAATTTTTGAGGGGAATTTTTCCTCTGACTTTTGGGAGATTTTTTCAGGTTTTTTTTTCTTTTTAAATTATTTTTTAGCATTTGTTTAGTATTTTTTAAAGATGTCTTTTTAAAAAAGGATTAAAAAATTAAAATCTAAAAAAAAAAAGGATTTAAAAAAGGAATTTTTTTGATGAATTAAAATAGGATTTTTTTGAGGAATTGAAGGACTCCATTTCCTGGTTGGTTTGTTGTTGTTGTTGGTTTGGTTTTGTTTTTTTTCCCCAGGCACTTTTCCTGTTTGTTTGGGGGTTTTTGAGTTTTTGTGTTTTGTTTGGTTTTTCTTTTTTCCCTGGTTTTTCAAAATATTTTATCAGATATTTTGAGGATTTTTGAGGGCGTTTTGGGAGTCCAGTTCCTGATATTTTTTCAGATTTTTTCTGGGAATTTTTTGTATTTTTTTTACAGATTTTTTCATTTTGGGGGGGATTTTTTCCTTTAATTTTGGGACCTCCCATTCCTGCTTTTTGGGGGAACTTTTGGGGAATTTTTTATTGCTTTGTAGGATTTTTATATGATTTTCTTTTAATTTTTTAAGGATTTTAATTTTTTCTGGAAATTTTTTTCAGATTTTTTGAGGAGATTTTTAGGTCCCTTATTCCTGACTTTTGAGATTTTTTTGGGAGTTCCTGAGGAATTTTCTGAGTTATTTTAAGAATCTTTTGCAGACTTTAGGATGCCACATTCCCGATTTTGGGGGATTTTGGAGGCATTTCTTGGGATCTTTTTGTGGCTTTTCAAAGGATTTTTTGAGATTTTTACAGGATTTCTTTTTTAATTTTAGGACTCTAATTCCTGATTCTTGGGAGATTTTTAGGGATTTTTTAGGATTTATTTTGGAATTTTAGGAGCCTTATTCCTGATTTTTTTCATTCTAATATTTTTATTATTTTTTATTATTTTGGGGAGATTGGGGGGAATTTTAGAAACCCAATTCTTGATTTTTTGGGGAATTTTACAACCCACATCCCTCATTTTTGGGGGACAATTTTAGGACCCCAATGCTTCATTTTTAAAAAATTTTTTTCTTTATTATTTTTATTTTCTGACCCCTCCATCCCTATTTCCTTTTTTAATTTTATCACTCTTATTCTTTTTTTTTTTTAATTTCAAGACCCAAATCCCTAATTTTTCCAGGAGTTCCATCATCCAAATACCTCATTTTTTGGGATTTTCACGAGATTTTCATGGGATGTTTTAGGGATTTTTGAAATATATTCTGGATTTTTTTTTATTATTATTTTTAGCAGATTTTGAAAGGAATTTTAATGGGACTTTTAATGGCTTTTTCTCTTGGGTTTTTTGGGATTTTTATAGTATTTTTGCAAATTTTGGGAGATTTGAGGGGATTTTTTGGGGATTTTGGGGGGGGGTTAATTTTTGTGGGTTTTTTTTGTGAATTTTGCAAGATTTTTTGAGACTTCGGGGGGGTTGGGATTTTTGGGGGGATTTTCCATGAATTCCCCCATCCCCCTCTCTTTATTTCTCACCAACCCCCCAACCCCTTTTAAAACAGAAAAAAATTCCAAAAGACCACACTAAAATCATTAAAAATCCCTTTAAAAATCCCCCCAAAATTTCTGAAAGATCCCATTAAAATCTCTAAAAACCCAATAAAAATCCCATTAAAATTTCTAAAAAGAATCTCCTAAAAATCAAAGAAATCCCCCCAAAATCTCATAAAAATGAAAAAAAATCCAAAATAAATTTGAAAAATCCCTAAAATATCCCATAACCCCCCCTCAACCTCATAAAATTCCTATTAAAAATCCCAAGAACCCCTCCTAATAATCCCAAAACTTTCCCCCAAAATTAAAAAAAAAAAAATCCTAAAAGACCGATCTACTGAGGGAGTTAAAATAACCTCCTTGAGAGCCCCCATGTCACCTATTGACATATTTGTTTCTCAGAGTGATTTCACTGTATGGAAGATTGTCTTGGTTTGAAATACAGGTGTCTGCTAAGGAAGGCAGGAGCCTCCCTTGGAATTGAGAATGTAAACGCCCTCCTTCTGAAATATTATAATTTTTTAATTAAGGCCTTCTCAGGCAAGGATATGAGAATAGGAATAACAGTTCTTTACTAGTATGTATAACAAGGCAAACAAACAACTACAGCATGAACAACAAACAGAACCAGGAGCCCAGTGACCCCTTCTCGGCCGCAGGCCCTTTCCCCTTTGGTGCAGTTCCGGTCACAGCCAGCAGGGGCGCTGGTGGCTCCTGGTGGGCAGGGCAGGTGCGATGATTCCCCCGCAGCTGCAGGGGGCGCTGTGGTGCCAGCTCAGGGAGCACGCGGCAATGGCGGCTCGGCCAAGATGGGAAGGGATGGAGAAGAGGCTTTGCTTCACAACCCCCTGGAGCAGCCGATCCCAGTGCCCCAGCAGGAGTCTGAGGAGCACCAAGCTGGAACGGCAGGAATGAGCAAAGATTGCAGACTGGTGGACAAGATGTATCAGAAACTTCGGAGCTGTGGCTGGAAACGTGGGACATCTGGGCAAGCCGGGGGTGTGGGGCTACCGTGTAGCAAAAACTCAGAGCAGTCCCAAAGAAGCAGTGGGGACGGGTCAGCAGCAACCCACCTCCCAGCAGGACAGAGAGGGGCAATCCCAAGATCCCAGGCACCTGAGCAGATGGGGATAGGTTCCTCTCACAGCAGAAGAAACAGGTCTGGGCTGGGCTCTGGTGGCAGCATGGACTTCCCTTCCCAAACAGCACCTCTGTGGTGAATGATAATTCGTGTTTTCATAATTTTGTTATTGTGATGAATGATAGTTCATGATTTTTCACAATGTTGTTGTTATAATAAACAGAAAATAAAATGTACTTTTCTAAGAAAGCCAAAAAGCCCCCCCAAGCAGAGTACAGGGTTTGGAAATTTCACAAGGGGCTTTCCTTGTCTCTGGAGAAGGAAACAAAAGAATTACAATTCCAATAGAAGGTGGAGAACAACCTGGACGAGGATGCTCAGCACCCAGTAAGGACTGATGGCCTGAGATGATATCTTATCTGGGACATTAGGAGTACTCAGGAACCTTCCGCACCCAGGAAATCCATTCAGAAAACTGGACCGTGCTTTAGAAATTTCATCAATGGAGACACTGAGGGACAAAAGAACTTATAGAAATCTCAGACTCACGTAAGCCCAGCCAGAAAAAGTATAAAAGAGCTGGCTTGGGCTCGGGTCATTGTGAAACCAGGGGGAGTGTAATGCGGTAGAGGTTGCACCTGTGGTTTCACCCAGTGCTGGCACTGTTTCCTTGGTCGTTGGCTTTGTCGATTGCTCTGTCCGAAATTTTCGCTGGCAAATAAATAATTTTCAATGGAATTGGCTCTCTAAATTTATAACAACCTCCAACCATCCTCCTCTGAAAGCCAAGAGCAAGAGAGTCCGCAGCTGCCCCAGGCCCTGTCCTTTACCTGCCTCTATTCTCATGGTATCTCTGTGCCTCAGAAAGAAAACTCCCCAGCATGAGCGAAATGCAACCAGATGCCCTCCTTCCGCCTGAACTTGGCCACTTCTTTGTTTTCTTAAATACCCATAGCACCCAGTAGTCAGTGTTTCTTAGCAACTTATGGGAAAAAAATTATAGGTAGGAGGGAACAAAAGAAAAGAAACCTAACCCCCAACAAAGATTGATCCCTTTCAGAGGACATCAACCTGCAAGGTCTATTTCATAGGTGCCCAGGTGCCTGATGGAGATGTAAGATCTCAGTCCACCGAGGACAAGGGAAGGGGTAACCCAAGTAACTCTACTTGCTCCAAGCTTGTAGATTGAGTATTACTGGGAAGTGAGAGACTGGAGTAGGCAAATCTTAGAGGGGGGTGGAGGAAATCCTCCTCTAAGGAAAGGGAGAAGAGAAAGATGACAGAAAGAGGCACCAGGATTCTTTTGTATTGACACTACATTTACTACAATAACAAAAGCATTTGGTCACTAACCACCCTACCAAGCAGTCCACTCCTGGTGACCAGTGTGTTTGTGGCTCTCATCAGTGACAGCCACAAGCTCCATGTGCCAGATACTGCTGGAAGACTGGCTACACTTCTGGTTAGAAACATCCATTCAACTTCCACCATCAATGTGGTGAAGGCTTGAAAAACATACTGACAAAGATATGGAATTGAAGGCTGGGACCAGATGCCCTGAGTAACAAGAGTCCTTCTGCAGAGATGTCTGTAACTATAACATGAAGGTCCATGAAAGTCCATATATGATTGGGTAGCCTTGGCAGTCAGTGCAGTCAGAGATTCCCTGAACTAAGTTCAGAATGGGAAGGTGAGCCAGCAGGTCCAACAAAGGAAGAGAGCCTGGAGGACCATCTGACAAACTCTGGGCACCACCTTACTCTGGCAATCTTGTCTACCCCAAATTGCATAATGGTTGGCTGGCAGGAGTGGCATGCTGAGTTGACCCAGGCAATAGCCCCAGGGCACCAGATCTTCTGATCCCAGAGATAAGCTCCCAAAAGTTGACATTGAACACCAGAGTCTACTCTGATGGCCTTGACTGTGGCCACTCACATTGAGAAGCTGGATGTTTGCCAGGGACACCGAGGGAGACAAGGCAGTACACGTCCTCAAGGCCCTGATCACATTCAGACAAGGCATGGTGGCCACTCAGGAGAAAATGCTGTCATCCTCATCCTTTTGGAAAAGACGGCCCAGGACAACAGACATTAGGTATCTTCCTGCCTTCAGGATTAATCTCCCACCCTTGACTCACAGCCCCTTGCAGATCACTCTGTCCACACATGAACATGGTGAATGGATAAGCCACCTTTGATGCCCAGGAGCTGCACCAGGAAAAAAATATAGAGATTTTCTGGCATCTCTCTTTAGAAGGGAGGTGATACTTGTACAAATTGAAGTGAGCAGCAACATAGTGGCAGAGACAAAGACACTGCAATACTTTCTAGAAGGGGTGATGCATGAGACAGGATTTGATGGGATCACTTGACTCATGAAAGTGCCAGACTGTATGCACAGTTGAATTCTTTAGCCCTGAGGGCTGGATTATAGATACTCTGAAATAAACACCTTGAATTTATGTTGTAATGAGTGTGGCAGGACGTGTCCTTCCCCTCTCTACCACAGATAGTTGGTGCATAAAGAGAGAACCTTGGCTGAAAGGCCCAGCAAGGGGTCATCTCTGGCACCGAAAAGGCTCAGACCCCAGCTAAGAATCAACATCTTAGTCTGGAGAGCAGATGTGGGAAGAGATAAAGGAAATATTCTTGACTGAGAGACATTGTTTTACAAACTATAATAAAGATACCCAAGTTATCACAGAGGCAGAAGCCTCTTACACCCTGACAAGCATTCAAGACTTCCTCGCAGAGTTTGGACACAGATTTTGTGGTTACTTTCCTGGGAATTGAGGGAAAGTATCTAGATGTGTACCTCATCAACAATTAGATGATAAGATACAGTGAATCCTAAGTTATATTATTTCTTTGCTAGCTGTAATATTAATAGATACCTTTAACCTTGGGCTATATTTGCTTACTTTTTATCCTTATTCCTGTGTAGAATTAGTTTAAGTCTTTTGTCTGTTAGTTTTCTGTCTATTAAGTAAATAAATAATTCTATGATAGACCGAATCAGTCATTATTGACTTGTGAATGAGAGTGAGTTTTGGGGTGCTGGCCACCTCAATAAAGCTACTGCCTGCTGCCAGAAGCCTGGGCAAAAGGCAAGGACTTATCTAAACCCCCGCATCCATCAATAATATCAAGGACATGAGATGCCTCAGGAACAAGTGTTTTCATCAGCAGATCCACACTTACTACATTGCATTAATTGCTAAGATAGGCTCAGCCAGATGTCACACCAGGTTTCTCTTCATCAAAAGCAGCAGCAGCATGAAGTTACCAATGCATCTGAGCACTCATTCCTATGCAGAACAGCTTTTATATTTTATGGTTTCCCTGCTCCTTTGCTCTCTTTTCCAGCTGATTTAAGAGCTTGGTCTAATTCATCCTGGAAAGTACTTGCATTTTTTTTCAAAATGAAACTCATGCATTTCACAGTTTCCTGAAGTCCTGAGCTGGAAGAAAAACAAAATGAGAAATGTTATATGTTTACAGATTTCAAGCTAATGAAGACCGTTGCTTGCAGGTAAGAAAAGGCTGTCAGTGCTTGAGGTCCAATTATTTATTGTTGGAGGAGATCAGGTTTTGGACCTGAATTTCCTTCATCTAAGTGCCATTAAAGTAGATTTAAAAAAAAAAAAGCCACTTTGGAAGAGCTCAGTTGATATGGTCTTCAGCCAAGTTTGGAGGAATATAATCAGAGGAGAGTTATTAAAAAATGCATGGGTTTGTATTAATGAAGCCAGAGTTTGTTCTTGAGTTGTCTAATAGTCTGCAACACTATAAAACTGAAGGAAACATTAATTACATGTTAGAAAAATGTTGAAGACTTTATTGTGTATATTACAAAATAGTTTAGTCAAAACATATTGAGCCATTTAAAATGCCACTTGGCTAACACTGACTTATCTACACTGTGCATATATTTAGTGTTTCTTATAATTTTAGAGTGAGACAAATCTTTCTTTTTTTAGTGAGGTTGACTGTGAGATATAGGTCTATTTTTATTATGGCCTTTGGCTTGTAGCATTTCTCGAGTTGTGTAGCTGAATTTTAAATATGAATGTCCAAGGTAATGAGAATTTTATGTATTTTATAAAGCTCTGTGGAGCTTCAGACCTCAAAGAGCCCTAAATTATTTCAAAATAGAAATAATAGCAAGGTTTTTCATCTTCCTTCACAAAAAGCAAGAGAATTTGATTATGTATTAGCTGTATTTGTGTTTTTATATACTGCAGGGCTAAGACAGGGAATTTACTGGGGGAAAAGTGAATCTCTGTGATGCTGAGTCTAAAACCCTGACTCCTGTTGTCTTACTTGCACACAGGCACTGAATTTTGAACAAGTATGTATTTTAGGTATGTTAACTTGGTAAGATTTCTGACACGGAAACAGATGTGTTATGCAAGTGGCTTTGGATTTTTAAAGGACAATTTTATTATCAGAAAAGCCCAATATAATCTTTTGCTCTGTGTCAGCCATGGCAGCATTAGGGATTTCATTTGTGCTGCTGATAGATGGGACTAATCTGACCAGTGTCTGCCCAACCACAGAATCAAAACCAGGCTGTTATCATGTGACTGAAGATGAGCTCTTCAAAGTGAGATGCGAGTGGATATTCAAGGTCTTGAAATGGAGGCAGATAAGAATGCATAATATATCAAGGTCTGAGGATCTTGCGTTGCTCAAGCACAGGTTTTGAATACATAGGAGTTTGAAAGCTGCAGAATGCTCATTCTTTCAACTGAACTTGTTACAGCTCTCACACAGCTATCAAAACCATGTGCCAGGGCTTGTTGCCATGCTTTGTGCCTACCATGTTTTGGTTTTGGGAAATTCTGTTCCCAGCCACTCTTCTGGTACACATGGTCACATATTGTAAACTACCTTGTTTTTCACATACTTTGCCAGAGGAGGGATTTCGCATGGTGGTCTCTGGAACTGACCAATGGTTCCCAAAGGTCCCACCTCTAAGGTGGGCACATCTGTAAAAGTATAAAAGAAGCCCGAGAAATAAACGTGTGGCTCCTCCCATGAGGAGTCCACTGCAGCTTTCTAAATCACTCCCTGCCTCTCATTTATTGTGTCCAACAGCGACAAGGGCTCAATTTTAGGTAGATCAATGGAAGACTGATGTGCATAAAAGCTGTGGGTTGGGTTGTTTTTGTTTTTTTTTAATGTGTTTGGTTCCCAAGCCTCAGGTGAGGTCTTACAGTCAGGATCATGATTTAGAGCAAACCAGTAAGAAAAACAGAGGATGTGTTTATTCCATATCCTCAGGGCTTCAGAGCTCTGTCTCTGCTTCCTCAGAGTAGGGCAATAAATCCTTTCCAGAAAGTAGGTTTGTATATCTCATCCTTCCAAAAACTGTGCAAGATTTACTTTTCTGCTCATAAAATACAGTTAAGGTTTTTGCTCATTGTTTATGACTTAAAGGAAGCCCTCATGCTACCTACAGGAACTTTCTTAGTCTCCTTTTTTCCTCCCAGGCTCAGCTAACTTGGAGCCGTGAGATGGCACAAGCTGAGCAGAAGGCCCTCCTTCCCTGTGCTGAAGAGTCAACTCCCTGTGTAGCCAGCTGCTGTGCCGCAGAAAATGGGAAAAGCATGTTTGCAACCTCTGCAGTGGAAGGCTCGAGCCATCTTGTGCTGCATATGCTGAAGGAGGCTCCTGTCACTAGGCTTGTCACTAGAAAATAGAAACTGTGATGAGATTAACTAATTCTTCATATCCTGAAATCATGAAGAGCTGTATCTCTTCATTATGGTACACTGAATGGACTCTATGTCCTGGGTTGTGGAGCCGGGTTTTGTGTATTCTATTTCCATTTGTTTGGGGGCCTGATGTCCCATCTTGATAGGCCATTGCCACCTTCCCCAGCCTGTGCCTCCCCCCCAGAGTGGTGCATCTGCATTTCTATACATCTCATGCCCTGGCATTGGTGGGGGGGGAGGGGAGCAGGCAGTTTATCTGGATTAAACAGAGACTCACAGACAGGAGAGGGGCCAGTTTTTCACCCGACTTCTGCTGGGAGGAACACCGGATTTCGTCTCACCAGATTTCACCTCACCATTCCCAGACCCCCTCCTCAACATTACCAGACCCCCTCCTCACCACCCCTGGATCTGCTTTTCCACAGAATCATCTCTGCTCCAACAGAATCACGTCTGCCACTTCAGAAGGACTTTACTTTTGGACTGCTTTCAACATCCTGAATCACAGGGTCAGGTTGTGGCTCTGACTCTGTCAGGGTTTTTTCCAAAATTGTTGTTTATTTGTTTATTTGTTTGTTTGGTTGGGTGGTTTTGTTTCCTATCACATTTCTATTGTTAATATTTCCTAGTAAAGAACTGTTATTCCTATCCCCAACATCTTTGCCTGAGAGCCCTTGATTGCAAAATTATAATTCGTTGGGGTGTGAGGGGTTGGCATTCTCCATTCTAGGGGAACCCCAGTTTCCCTGGCAGATACCTGTCTTTAAAAACCAAGACACTCTACTTGGTAGGTGAGCATAGGACTGAGCCCACTTCAGGAGAGACAGGCAAGCAAACTGGCTTCCTTGACTTCCTGAAGCGTGGTGAGAAGGGTGGGCACTGCCCGGGATCATAGGCTCTGTGTATTTCTTCTGTCCCAGGAGCAGTCATGTGAAATCACAGGCATCTTCCCAGAATGGGTCTCGTGGTTTTGCTGCAAAAGCAGAAGTGATCTTCAGAGTTTAGCTTGAGACAGCAAGATGGGTGAATGGGGCATGAGAGCTCACTGAACTACAGCCCATTCTCTCCACTAGATTCTGAGGCTAGGTGTACACAGGCTGGTCTTTTGTAACTGTGGCAATCAGCCATCCCATAGATTTCTAATTGCTATTGTTTTAATGTGGTTTTACAGGGAGAAGTCCAAAACGCCACTTACTGCCACTGTGCTGAGATTACTTTTCAGTCTGGAGTTCAGATTTGAAAGCTGAAGCCACCTTCAATCTGCATTTACATTGTTTAGCTTAACCACAAGGCCAGTAGCTATTTAACTAGAAACATACCGAGTCCTGATTCTTTAAGATGGCAGAAGGCTAGAGAATGTGGGAGTTTTGAAGAATCATTCTGATTTCCATTATGTTGTTTAATCACTATGTTTAAACATATTGTATGTTTAATTGTATTGTAAAATTGTATTATTTTATCAAAGTCATGCTCAAAATGGATGGTTCACTCCTTTAGCAGGACTGGTCTAAAAGTTTAAAGTTTACTGGTTAAAGAGTTTATTATCTGGTGCAGCAGCCCTCTTGTTAGAGGGTAGAAATAAGCTGAGACACAGACTTCTTTTTTATCACAGTGTGAAAAGGATCTATTCCTCTTTACAGCTTAGCCATCCTGGCTCCAACCATCAACTGACTCTGGCTGCAGCAAGTGCCTACTGTAGGTTTCCCTTGCAGCCTCTGACTGCTGGTTATCTCCTGCTAAACTATGAGTGCATATATCAGTTTGCAGACTCTGAATGCAGGCTTTTACCTAGCTGGACTATGACTGCAGGTTCCAACAACAGGCTCTAACTGCAGACCCAGACAGACCTCACAGCACTGATTCTCTCCCCAGGATCCTTCTTCTTCATGATTCTTTACTTCCCTCTTCCTCAGGGCTCCTCCTCCTTCATGATTCTTCTTTACTAGCTAACCCACTCCCTTTTATCACACTTATCTTTATTGGCTATAGCTGTGACTCATCACAGGCTGATGTTGAGAGGTTTGGGCATCTTCATTGAGGACTAGAAGCTGGGTAATTGTAAAAGTAAAGTCCTTTATTGCATCATTAAATCAGTCCCATGAAGGCATTGGTGTTACAGTCCGTACCATTGTGCAGGAAGCCTTCTAACATAGAATTCCTAAGTCCCAAGGAGAAGCAGCAACAGCTATGACTTGTGATTTATGTTTTGTGAGCATCATAATATTTGTGATGTTTCATGAGCATCCTAGCATTCTCTAAGCAGTGCATTTATTTAACCAATCAGGTATCTACAGGAATTTTCTACAGTCTTGCTGGACCTATCCTAAGCTAAGATTGATGTGCAAAGGCAAACGCAAATTCTTACACAAATTCTATGTATATAACTCTATCTGTTCCATCTAAGAATGTTTAGCAGAGCTACATTGTTTTTGTTATGACTAGAATTTACCTAACTTTGTAAAAGGCAATGCTATTGAATTTTAAACTAGGTTTTAGGTCTTTTTCATACTAACTAATTCAGTCTCTTATTTGCTAAGGCACTTAAAAAATCTTCTACTTATTTAAAACCAAACTTGCATTTCTACCTCATGTCTGTGTGGATTTATATATCTTAGTTTCTCTGAAGGTTTAATTCAGCCCTCAAATCTTTGGGTACTCCTGGCCTGTGTGGATGGGGCCCAGGGGGATTTGTAATCCAACAAGGGGCAAGGCTGTATTGGGTAATTAACACAGCTGCTACCTGTCAGGGGTGAGGTCACCTGTGTTCCCTTCTCCTACAATTATCAGACATGTCACTCTCCTAAAAGCACTGGGTTTCACTCTAATGATTCTGTGTCACAGAAGTGATTTTACATTAAAAACTCAATAAAGACCAGTAGCAGTTGTCTTGGCTAGACACACTCTGCTTTGGTATTTCTATTATACAGAGCGTGTACATTTCTGAATCCTATCAATGCCCCACCTTGCAATGCCATGTTCTAGATCAGCCTATCTGAACCAGTCATTGTGGATGTTAAATCTTCTTCGAGGTTAGTACTAGCTAACATACACTCAGTCACAGAAACACAGAATTTGAGATTGGAAAACACTTCTGAGATCGCTGAGTCCAGCTGTGCCTCCAGCAATACCAAGCCCACTACTAACCCATGTCTCCAGCTGCCACATCTACATGTCTGTTAAATCCCTCCAGGGACAGGGACTCCACCACTGCCCTGGGCAGCCTGAGCCAGGGCTTGGCAACCCTTCCAGTGAAGAAATTTTTCCTAAATTCAATCCAAATGTCCCATGGTACAACCTGGGGCAATTTCCTTTTATTGCCTGGGAAGAGAGACCAACTCCTTGCCACATTCCCAAGCAGTTTAGAGAACATTTAGGTAGCCCAAGCTTCCTTTTTCTCCAGACTGAACACCCCCAGCTCTCCCAGCTGATCTTCACAAGACTTGTGCTTTTCCCCTTCCCCAGTTATGTTGTCCTTCTCTGGACATGCTCCAGCATCTCAGTGTCCTTACAGTGAGACATCTGGACAAAGTGAGACATCTGGACAAAGTGAGACATCTGGAGCAGAATGCAGTAGACATCTAGGAACCTCTTACACCCTTCCCCAGCTTTCTATTTTTGGTTACCAGGGGAAGCAGGATGCTGGGCTTAGATGGACCTTGGCTCTGACACTCCATATCCATCTGCTATTCTGTGTTTTTTTAGATTGATCATGCCAGTACTACTCAGTGTCAATCAGAATTTTCTCTCTCTATTTTGTGACTCCATTGGTGGGTCCTACACCCTTTTCTGCTTAGGAAACTGAATATACATTGGAAAGGGTCACAGTGAGAATATGGTTGTTTCTGGATAAACTGCAGATTGTAAATAGAATTTGCATCATGGATGAAATCTTTTTGTGTCTCCAGGTACTTCCTCCTCTCAGAAGAGGCTGTGAGTTGCTCCATTCCATGTGAGCACAAGAAAATTTAGTGTGCCCCAGTGTCAACACACCTTTGATAGAGGATGTCCTGACACATTTTCTGGACCAGGCCAGAACTGCATAATGAGGGCTGTTCTGGGCAAGCAGCAGAGAGAGGCTTGGCTACTCCTCCTCCAGGGAGAGCAGCTCTTCTTTGGGGTCTGTCATCAGCTTGCTCCTTCTGACTTCCCCTTCATTTATGGGGTTTTTTAAAGATAATACTAAGCCTGGGGGATTAAATAGAGAATTTAATTTTCTGTACCTAAGTTTATATACCTTCTTTTATATCGATCATGTCAAATTTAGGCTTTGCAAAATGCAGGCTGTTGACTGCAATACCCTTTTAGCTACTGACTTTTAGCAGCCCACAGACTTTCACAGCAAAATTTCCAGCAACTCTATTGTCAGAAACTGCAAAGTACCTTTGGGGTTTTTTTCTGTGCCAGGGAAACAAATGAAAACTGTTCTTCAACACTTTGTATAGGTAATGGGGTACAAATTATATTCTAAAAAAAGACTTGGCTAATTGCAGCTCAGTCTTTTATTGCTCATTTTTAATGTCACTTCTGGGGAGACTTTATGCCATTGCAAACAAGGAGTTTCTAGTGAAGGTATCTGCAAGGCAGGTGAAGATAATCTCTTATAACAGTGTGTCAAGATTGCCCCTGCAACAGACCAGGGACTTCATCATGACTCTCCAAATGGTAAACACAGGTGCTAAATTAACTTCCCAGATCCGTCCCTTACAGTGCACAGTTTCCCCAGTAGGTGAGTGGTAAGCCCGGGTGTCAGGTGCAGAGCAGGATTCCAGCTCCCACTGCTGCTGGTGTGATTCTGTAACACCAAACTTGTCAGGAGCAGGCTGGATCCTGGCTAACATAAAACATTGATGCACCCCTGAGTAGCCTGAACATTACAGACACATCCTTGGCTGCGCCCTGGGCAAGGAACACTCGGTGAAGGAGAGAGTTCAGTGTAGTTGGCATGGGCTGGCACAGCCACACAGCAGGCCAGATACAGGGCTTGGAATTCTCCCTCCAGGCAACCCCAAATGAGTGCCCTGGGCCTGCGGTTTCATCCCAGCTAGGTATGGGAGCACAGCCTCCAGCTCTTCTGCAAAAAGCAGCCTGTTCACATACACACACACACACACACACAAAAAAATAAATCACTCCTTTTTCCATAAAGCAGGTTGAGAGACAAGGCTGTTGAAAGGAAAATAAACCCCACTTCCCCAGTACTTACTTGGTTTAGGTTTGTGAGAAATTGTGTTGGTTTGAAAGACAGGTGTCTGCTAAGGAAGGCAGGAGCCTCCCTTGGAATGGAAAATGTAAACTCCCTGCCTCAAAATTATTGTAATTATAAAATTAAGGGGCTCTCAGGCAAAAATATGAGAATTACAGTTCTTTACTAGTACGTATAAATTTTTAAAAATCCTGCAACTTAATATGAAAACTAAAATAAAATGCAGTAGTACAAAACCACTGACAGAATCAGAATACAGCCTGACACCCTGTCAGTCAGGATGTTGGTAGCACTCCTATTAAATGCTAGCTACAGTCTTCCTGGAGTGACAGATGTAGTTCTGCTGAAGCAGAACTTCTTGTATCTTGTAGAAGAATCTTGTAGAAGGGTGTAGTTTTTTTCTGTAGATAGGTTTGGTCTTCCTCTGGGAATCCAGTGGAAAAAGGCTGACTCTGGTGTTCCAAATCTTTGATTATATCCAGGTAGGAATGCTTGGCTCTTCCCCATGAGTGGAGCACCTCAAAATGGGATTATGTAATTTTTTCAGTCATGCAGTGAGCCTCAATGGCCCATTAACAGAAGATATCTCCCTGGAGGGAGGATGGGTCATGGAAGAGATAAGGAACACTGACCTACCTGGTTTTAACAGCTGGCCCATTAACAAAAGATACCCCGCCCAGAGTTATGAGGGATGGGTCATGGAAGAGATAAAGAACACTGCCCCATCTGGTTTTAACAGATGGTAATACAATAAATACTTTTGGTTACATCTTGCACTGCAACTTAAGACAGAAATGAAGCCCACTACTCCGTTAAAATGTAAAGAAAATTTAAAAAGGGACAATAGGGGACAAAGTCAATAAAATAAAAGGAACAGTGATGGGGGCTTAGCCGAAGCCAGAGGCACACCAGTGAACTCAGCAACAACCCTTATGTACCTTGGGTACTGCATCAGCTGACTATGCATTCACAAATGGTCCTATGTGGGAACCCTAAAAATCCCCTCAGGGACACTTCCAGGCTTTGCCCTGGAAAGCTTTACCATAGAGCTCCTTGCCTAGGCTGAAAGAGAAGACTTCCTTTACGGTTTCTTGCAGAACTACTGCTGATCTACCCTGGATTGCTTCCTTCACTGGTCACTTAACCCTGCCTTCCCCAGTTGTTCATCCCTCACACCCCTCTATAGGCTTGCCCTTTGTACTGCCCCTGTGCCCTCAGATCATTGGCCACTGGCCCCTACTTAACCATGCCCCTTCAGCTCGCTGAAATAAACCCTGCTGGAACATACCATACAGGAGACCCTTCCTGTCTTTGCTCCGCTGAGGCGCGTGTGTGTGCATGGACTTGAAATGGCTGTCCTTGTGGCCTGCTCTGAGCGGCTTCTGAAGGAGACGCTTTGAGAAGGTAGCAGCATATTACAATGCTGCCACAATGCTACAGTCATACATATTCAAACATTTTAGCATAGTTCCTCCTCCATCCTGCCTTTTTGGAGCATGTGCACTGGTCTTCATTGTGGCCATTTGTTACTTTTCAATACATTCAACAGTTTCAACATTCAACATCCTTCATTGGTTAAATGCTAACATTACGACAACTCTTCACCAACATTGGTATTACAATACAACATTCACATTAAAAGCTCTAAACTTCAGCAAAACTTCTCTTACAAAAGTCAACATTATAAAACACGTAGTATTCACTCTAACAATTGTGAAAGCCAACACTGTAATATATTTATCACAATCCCTCCTCTTCCATTTCATAAATCATTTGGCTCGAGCAATAATTCTTATTTTTAACCTTGATCATGTTTTTTATAAATCAATTTAGTTTCTTCAAAGGGGTCCTTTGTTTTGTCTTGTTTCTTAAACACCATTATATTTTGTGCCATTCAGATAGAGCCAATTTTGGGACCACAAGCATTGCCACTACTGGCATACGCTGGACTACACTGGTGATTAGCCAAATAAAACAGGGAATCAGATAAGGAAGAAATAATAAACCAGCTGCTGCACATAAGAGGAAGAAGCTTAGCTTTCCCTACCAATCCATTCCCAGTAAAATGTCCCACCAACTCACTTTTAGTATCGATTCCCATTTCTGGACTGGAACATGGGCTATTTTTCTGATATCCTTGGCTATGTCTGTGATGGAATCCCTGTCATAATCTATTTTCAAGCAATAATTGGATGTATTAAATTTTCCACAGACACCGCCTTCTTCTGCTAAATAAGTAGTCTAAAGCCAGCCTATTCTGATACACTGCAGCTCTTGTTTGCCTTTGTTGGTTTGATATTAATTCCATTGCTGGGGCAGTTTTGTTAGTTATTATTTCTACAACTGCTTGGAGTCTTATAATACAATTTAGCTTATGAACTGAGGTTCAGTATCTCCAACTTCCATCTTGTGCCCATGCAGCTGGCCCATATATTTCCAATATTCGTTCAGGAGGCCATTTCTCATTACCCCATTTTTGAGATCCTCTGCTTAATTCCTTTTTTTTCTTTTCAAGGCTTTGTACACTGGTACCCCTAAATCATCCCCATCCTGCTCTGGTAAAAGAAAAAAAAACTTGGCTGTATAATTCCCAGAGTACGGCTTCCTTTCCACCGGGGGAGAGTTTTGGGTAAGCTCTTTTCCCACATACACAGAATAGGCTATCTGGTGCTCTCCAGTAATCGTTACTCCGTTGATTTATATTTTCCCATAAATCTCTGGGATTTCAGAATAGGGACTTTTGCCTCAATCATTACACAGAAACATTTTCTTGACATTTTCATTATTACATTCACAATTTTTATTAGTTTTTTTTTCTGGACCCAGTACCCGGTTGGTGCTTTGGGGATCCACCATGTAGAAGTCTCATTACTAACATTATATCTCATACAGGGGGTACTTCCTTCTTCGTTAAATTTTTTTTCCCCAGTGGGCCAGAGGTGCTCTTCTATCACTGTTGAACTCAAGATCCAACCTTCTAGTTGGTTCTCCCCTCTTGTATTTGTCCACTTCCATTTAAGGAATTCAACAGGGCCTAGGCAGTAGCCTTTCCATGGCCTTTCCATGGCCATTCCTTTATCATTCTGTCCTCCCCCCACAAACCCAACAATTGGTTATGTTTAGTTCTCTACTTATTCTTTCCCCCAAATCCACAAACAGGTTTTCCACTAATCTAGGGATTTCTATTTCCTTTTCCAATTGTTGTTTGAGTTTTGTATACTCAAACTCATGTGGGGTTGACCTCAGGTTAGAGTGCTCTATTTGCTTTTTCATCTTGTTAACTATGTGTTCTTTTCAAATCCTGGATTCCACCCCTGAGAGCAATTGTAAAGCAAACCCACCTTTCCTCCTTTGGGCATCTACTTCCCAGCCTTTGACCACCTTGTCCTAAGTTTTCTGCAACCCATAATGTCTGCCCATTCTGTGTACAGGTTTCTGATTTGGATGAGTCATAGTAGTATCTGTTGATGTGGGTGTGAGCAGTGAAAAAATTTTTTTTTCTTTTTTCTTAAGGTTTTTCTTAAGTAAAGTGATTGGTAGCACTTACAGCATGGATTTGCTTGAATTCCAAAAGGGAAAAGACAGAAAAGGAGTAACAGACAAAAAAGGAGTAACAGACAAAAAAGGAGGTCCAGTATGGCTTCTACCCCCACCTCGTATGCCTATGGGGTTGCTACCCATAGCAGGTGTATATGATCTTCCTGGTGACCAGTACAGTGGCCAACTTGGTCTTGCCCTCTATTTCTTTTGTCATTCTCTTCTTGCTAATTTCCAGGTAAATCACTTTTTGCACTTCTGTATTGTGGTTTCTCCATTATTTCTCAGGTACTTTCCATTCAACAGACACTAGTAGTTCCCACCCACAAGATAATTATAACCGTACAAATCATATGCTAATGCTAGTATGTTAGGACCCCCTGACTAATACAGTCCTGATCCTCCTAATTGGAGCAGAAGTGTATACCCAGAGAGGTATTGGAGGTTTCTCAAATCTTGTCCAGACAGTACATGAAACTACTGATATGAATTTGGCCTTATTTCCCCATTGTCTGTGATCCTTGGAACATTCCTTGGATTGTTTAGGTCATCTCAGTTCATTACCTTCCAGTCTTTGTTTAAGAGTCAGTTTTGTGTCACCCAGTTTAGATGTTACAGTCCATTCATTAGGTTCTTCCACAGGCCCTTTGATTCTGCTGGTGTGGATCCCTCCTCTTTCCCCAGTTCAGATTGAAGCTTTAGCTGTCAGTAGTACCTGGAAAAGACCTTCCCATTGTGGAGTTAAAGATTGTTCTTTCCATGTTTTAACCAATACCCATTACGGATCTTAAAATCTAAGGCTGTGGGATTGAGGGATTTTAACTGTAAATTTTCTAGAGTTTGTGCAATTGTGGTGACATATCTTCTAACAGTCACTTCCCCTTCTTCACAATGTTATAAATAGTGAGAACCAATCTACAATAAAATAGAATTTATTGCCAGAGAAAAATCACAGACAAGAAATTTACAAAGCCAACACAGAAATTGACAGAGTCAGCGAAGCAAGGAAACAGGAAGTGCACACTGGGTGAGCCTCCAAACGTGCCCTCTACCGCGACACGTTCCCCCTGAGATCCCATGCCAGTCTGAGTCTAGGTCTGCCAGTCTTATACCCTCAACTCTGTGTACATGTCTGGACATGTCTCTGTGGTCTTGGTATTGAGGGGGACTTGAAATTTTCAGGGTTGGAGCCACTGCTCAGCGCAGAATTTCTTTAGGTGTCTTTGTTTCTTGATGGTGCTGCTGATAGAATCAGGAGATCGGTGGCCAGGCTTGAATAGATTTCCTGGGTGTGCAGGATGTATTTTGAGTACTCTTAATGTTCCAGGCGGGATGTATTCTCTGGACTATCAGTCCTCATCAGATGTCAGTGGCCCTTTGCTTCCATGGCTCTCCACCTTTCATTGGTATTGTAATATGCTGATCTGGTCTCTGGTGATGAGGGAGGCCTCTCATGAAACTGCCAGCCCAGCATCTGCCTGGGCCCTCAGTGCCTCTGAGACTTATAAAATTTATTCTTAGTATACCTATAATACAGCTATTGCAAAGAACCCCTCACCAATATCACCTTATTATGAAAACATGAATTAATCCATCATAACAATAAGTAGTGGTTTCATGTTGGGTGGTCAAAAAGGGCAATACAAACATCATTTCATAGGGTGACACTCCTAGGTCTGATCTGATTCGGACCCTCAGTAGCGTCAGAGGGAAACACTTTAGCCATGACATCTGGGTTTCAATCATCAGTTTAGTTAAAGTCCTTTCTAACGTTTGGTTCATTCTCTCTACTCGGCCTGAACTCTGTGGATGCCATGGGGTATGTAATTTTCATTCTATTCTCAGGGCTTGAGTTATTTGTTGTAAGACTCTGTAAAATGTGTTCCTCTATCTTTCTTGTTAACCAAGATTCCATACTTGGGAATAATTTGTTCCAAAAGGGTTTTACATACCACATTAGCTGTAGCTCTAACAGCTGGGACAGCCTCCATCTGATGAGTTAAATAGTCTATTATTACCAAGAAAAACTTCCATCTCTGCACTTGGGGAAGTTCAGTAAAGTCCACTTGGATGCTTTGAAATGGTCACATAGCTAATTCATGACCTCCTGGTGTTGTTTTTCTCATAAACTTTTTATTTACCTTTATTCAAGTTATACATCTCGCAGTTACTTGCTTCGCTAATCCAAAGATCCCAATGCACCCATAATTCCTTAAAAAGTGATCACGCAAAGTTTGAGTACTCTGATCAGTCTTCTGATGTATGTCTTCCAATATTTGCCTAGTAAGGGGCTTATTAAGTAATTGCCTCCCATCAGAGAGTTTCCATTTTCCAGACTGATCTCACTTTCCTCCTGTCTTACTTAACTCTTTTTCTTCTGTTTCATTAAATTTTGGAATTTTCAATTCTTTCTTGCTTGCAGTCAAAATTAACATAACCCTCTCGCTCCCATTTTCAGCTGCATCTCTAGCCTCTTGGTCTGCCAAGAGGTTCAATCCCTCTTACTTATGGGGTCATTCCCTTTTGGTGTCCTCTAACATGTACTACAGCTATTTCTTCGGGCAATTTTAATGTTCCTGAAACTTCTAGAATGAGTGCCTCATGAATCAGCCCTCTGTTTGAATTTAGTAACCCCCTTTCTTCCCAAATCTTTCTGAAAGTCTGCACTACCCCAAAGACATATTTTGAATCAGTGTACATGGTTCCTTTCTTATCTGCTAAATATTCTGATGCTCTCTTTAGAGCATATAATTCACAAGACTGAGAAATTACCTTCAAATTACCAAATTGAAGGTTATTTTCTTTTTTCAATGTTTTCTTATTTATTGACTAAAGCATATCCTGACATCCTGTGATGGTTTCAGGTCGAAACTGGTGGAAGCACCAATTACTGTAGTGGTTTCAAGTTCGCCTATTTCTGTATCTGAGTCATGGCACCAATTAGTGTAGTGGTTTGAGTGCCCACTAGAATTATTTACCCTTTTTCTGCCGTGAGATAGGATTATGAGAAAAGCAAAGCAGGCTCAGAACTTAAAAGGGTATAAAGACAGGTTTATTAACAAAACTACAAAAGAGAAAGAAAATCAGTAAGAATCTGAATAAAACTTTCAAAACACTTCCCCTCTTTCTCCACAAACTCCTTTCTTTATCTTTGACAACATGCAGAGATAAAACTTAGACTTTAGGTCATTTATCACCTCTAAAATAGTCTTTCATCAGTCCTCTCAGAGAGAGAAGTCTGTTTTGGTCTGCCATGGAAACTTCCCCACAAGAAAAAACAGTTCTCTTGTGGCTTTTTAATTCTCACGAAAGCAGCTGCCTGGGAATCTGCATTTGTGGTGTCCTTCCCATATCATGCAGCTTTCCCACAGCTGCATAATGGGCCATGTAAATGCACAAGATACCATTTTAAAGATGAATGGTTCAAAAGCAAAGGTTTTCTTCATCTCTAGGAATAGAGATATTTTCTTTTTCTGGAGGTAGATCTTCATCTCATCTCTCTCTCTCATAAGATCACAACCACTTCAATATTTATTTAGTTCACTACGAATGCCTTTGCTCAGATCTACAATTTGAATACTCTGATCTCCATGCCTTCCATGACTTAGAGGGATATTCTAATATATCACAGTCATTACCATGGCTTATAAAAGAATGTCTGCTTAAAACCAAGGCATTTTCTCGTTCTCTTTCCATTTAGGCCTTAGCTCTTTCTTTACTAACCTTAATGTCTTTATATTCTCTTTATGTGTCTTCACTCTGTCCTTTCCTCTTACTCAGGGAGGATTAGTGCTTTGCAAGTTTCATCTGTCAAGGAGAGAGTTAGTATCTCTCGCAGGTCTGTAGAGGGTGATGGTGATCTTTCCTGGGCAATGGCTGAAGGTGGTAAATTCAGGCCATGCTGGGGCTGGGCCAGGATCTCAGGGGTTCTGGCTGCATTCAATCTTCAGCTGCTGGGCCACTCTGCATGGCTGCAGAGCCACCCTTGGTCTCAGTTGCATGATCTCTGGTGCAGCTGGGCCCCTCCCTCAGCAAGGGGTCTTGGTAGCGGCGGCTGAAGCATGCTCGGGGGAGAGCCTGTCCCAGCCAGGCCCTGCAGGCTGCCATGCGGTGGTGGGGGCAGCACTTAGTGGCAGGATGTTAACAGCCACTGGAGGCCTGATCCAGCCAGGATGGAGCCTTCTCTCCTTCCCCACCTGCCCAGTAGCCGCCAGGCCCAGCCTTGCTAAGGCGGCAGCAGGGCCCAGCCAGGCCGCACCAGGCCCGGGGCCCACATGAGGGAGTGAGGCCAATCCCACCGGCACCCTGTTACCTCTTCCCAGACCAGAAGAAAAGAGAACTCTTTCTGGGATTCCTCTGATTTTTAACCTGTGTAGTCCAAAGGCATATCTAGCTCTCTAATTGGTCCCACAGGTTGTTAATATTCAAAGCTAGTAATTAATTGGTTTTGCCACAGCTTTTCTTAAAAAAAATCACTTCCATGCAAAACTAGCACACATCTTTTTTCCCTGTAAGCATATTCTTTTCTTTTCCAGGAGGGCCTGTTCTGCTAGATCTTCTTGAACTTTAGTTTGGTACTACATAACTTCTAAACAATTATGTGTTTCATCACTCTTTGATTCTCCATATAAAAATTGAGCTGGGTTTAAACTGTTGTCTACTTCCAATGTCAAATCATCACTGTTTATCAAAATTGCTCCATATTTTAACATCCTGGAAACATTTTTCAGCTTTTTGATTTAACACATTTTGGACTGCATGAGGTGTTGTACACCATTAGTTTACTTCCAAAAGTTTAGAGGTCTCCTCTACTAAGAAGGCAGTAGCTGCTATGGCTTGAATCCATATTGGGCAGCCACAGCTCACTGGATCTAGCAATTTAGATAAATAGGCTACCAGCCTCTTTACCTCTCCTCATTCTTGGACTTAAACTCCATGAGCTGCTCCATCTTCCACATTCACATACAGATAAAAGGGCTTTACTAATGAGGGTAAACTCAAAGCTTTCATTCCTCTAATTTATTGTCATCCTCTCTAGTCCACTTTATCTTGTCTTCCGCTGTCAATTTTTCATATAAGAACTTCACTGCCTGAGTATATACTTTAATCCACAGCCTACAATACCCCAATAATCCAAGCAGTTTTCTAACTTCCTTCTTTGAAGAAGGAGGAGGAAGAGATAAAATCCCAGCAATCCTTTCAGGATTTAGTTTTCAGCTACCTTTGCTGATTAGGTGACCAAGATACTTCACCTCTAACTCCACAAATTGTAGTTTTACTTTTGATGCCCTCAATCCTTTTTCCCCAAGAAAATTCAAAAGTTTTATAGTGGCCTCACTAACTTCAACCTCAGTTTCTCCTGCTAATAAAAGGTCATCAACATATTGAGTCATCTGTACTCCAGCAGAAATGGGGGAGGTCTGTAGTATTTCCTCTAAAGCTTGCCCAAATAGATTTGGAGATTCAGTATACCCTTGTGGTAGTTTTGTCCCTCTTAACAGCTGTTTTTGCACAGTACCTGGATCCTCCCATTCAAAAGTAAAACTATCTTCTGCTAATGGAGAAGCCCAAAATGCATCTCTAAGATCCACGGCACTAGACTACTGATGTTGAGGTGGGACTTTACTTAAAAGGGTATAGGGATTAGGTACCACTGGGTTCTAGATTCTTTTGTTAACTTCCCTTAAATTTGAACTAATCTGTAAGACCTATTCAGCTTTTTTATTGGGAGAATAGGGGTATTATGAGGAGACACACAAGGTTTCAATGTCCCATCCTTATCAGTTCTTCTATTACTTAAGCCTTCTCTTTTTTCTAATGATACAGGGTACTGACACACACCTACGGGACATTCCTCTTTCTCAACTGTTACCCTTATGGGGTCAGTATCTGTGGACATGGGGCATAGCATGTGGATTTAATTAGCATAGTCAGTTTGATAACCAAGATGTCTTGGCAAAAACAAACAGAGCTTTGAAGATTACAAGAAGATTGGATTAAGGAGAAGATTGAATCAAACTTCTACAAGCAAGAGGTGTAAAATGTGTGAGTTTTGTCTGTGTGATGTATAACCCAATCATTGTAGTAAAAAATTACTACCCTTCCTAGAATAGTATATAAGCATTTGGAAATCTCAGTAAAAACAAATTCTGATCAGTGAATCAGTCTTCCCGTCCCTCTCTTAATCATCAATAAATATCCAATCCTCCCCTATTTCCTTCTCCAATCCAAACTTCCTTGTTAAGCCTTTCCTCATCTTCTTTGGTGGAATTTAAGCACTTTGGCTACCATTTTCCCTTCTTCAGGTATAATCCCTATTCCTAATTGTACCTACAGGACTCTCCTCAATAAATTGCAACTTGCTCCAGGAACTAGTAAGACACCTCCCATCCCTATTTTAGTGTCCCCTTTAATTACTATGGTTTTGATTCCAGGAACCTTAAACCCTTCTCCTTTAGCTTCCCTTACTTTCATAGTGTCATTGCTTACATTACACCCCTTTGGAATAGTAACTACACAAGTTCTCTCTGACCCAGTATCAACTATAAATTTTAATGCCTCTCCCTGAAGGCCTACTTTTAAAATTATTAAGGGCTCTAGATGGTATTTATCCTCCAGGAAATAGTATCCCTGACATCCCTAGTTTGCTAATTCTTCTGAGTGTACCTCTTTGAATACTTCCAGGTCCTTGTTCCTGCGAGGGCAATCTCTCTTATAATCTCTCTCTTTTCCTAAATAAAACCAGACCTTTCCAGTGTGGAGTCCTCCCGTTTTGAGGAGGCTGAAACCTGATCTTACTCTCCTTGTGTTATCTCCTCCCTTGACCCAAACCCTAAGACTCCTCCCCTGAATACCTGATAAAACCCACAACCTTGTCCCCGCTTTGGTCCTCTTCATCCTCACCTCCTCCCCGGTCCAGGGTGGGGGGAATAAAAATGGATTCTCGAGCTTAACAAAGAGACTTGTCCCGTCTGTTTCCCTGCCGGCGGCTGAACCTCCCTGGACACGATCATTGCTGCCACATGCTGCTACCAATGGTGGAGAATTGCGAGCAACCAGTGAGGACAACAGGACTGGCACCCCATAAGTCACCCCCTGCGGGACCCCCATCTTAAAAAGGAAGACTCAAGAGTACCATGGCTGGAGACCAGGTTGAGAGTGACCTTAAAAACATGGGGTTAAAAGGCTTACGGGGAGGGAAATACCAAGTAAGGAGACTGGCTTACTGGGACCGAGAGATGAGATTAAAATCTACCATCACAAGTCTTCTCATTCTTCATGGGAGGGAGGTTTTAAGAGCTACAAGTAGCTAGTGTGCCTGCAAAAAGGATCATGCTGGGCCTCTTACCAACTCTCCTGACACGTTTGCTGCAGTTTATGGACGATAAAGCCCTGGTGGCTACTTATGGACAATTATGGACAATTACATGCAAAATGTCGGCACCCTTGATCAGTGGTCCTCCCTTCTGTGAAACCTCACGTTTTTCAGTTTCTGTGACACCGTCTCTTTCCTTACCCTTTGTTCCTAAGAGTGTGGCAAGGAGTGAAAACTGACAGGATGGCACAGAGTTGCTACCGTCTCTCTGTCACGCCGTGCCCCTCTCCACCCCTATCTCCCTTTCCCTAAAGGCAGGACAAGGTCGGAAACCGTCCAGAAGTGATGTAGGTGCACTACCATCCTCCCGCCATCCTGTGTCCTCCTTCACCCCCTGTCTTTCCATATCCCCCATTCCCTGTCCGGGAAGGTAGTGGCCGCGCTGTCCCGGGCACTCCTAAAAAATGGCGCTTACCACGTGGTTTTGAGATCCCCTCTTTCCCACCAGTCCATCTTTTCCAGTCCCATGCCTACTCTTTCCCCCCACCTACCTCCCCCACTTCGTGCTGCGGTTGCAGCTGCCCCTACACCACGCCCATGTGGCAATGGAGGTGAAGCAGGGCTGCCTCGAGAGGGCTGAGCCCTGCTGTGCCTGCAGCTGCCCCCACCCCAGGCCCACGCAGCAGAGGTGGCGTGGCCGAGCTGGGCAGTGCCAAGGGAGAGCCGGGCCCTGCTGTGCTGCTGCCAGCCCCACCACTGCCGCTTTCACTGTTCCTTGCTTCACAGTCATCATCATCAATCCAACAGAGTAACACCTGCAACACCAGTACCAAAGCCAAGACCAAACACTAAGAACTGTGCCCCTGGTGAAGAGGAGATTAAGGAACTGCACCCCTTCAGCTGAGAAGATCAAAAGCCAAGGAGATTGAACTAATAGCTCATTAAGTGAAAATGTATTAATTTAATTCAGTATCATCATTTCTGTTACTTTATCCTCTGTAATTATGTCTCAAATGCCTTTCTATTGCTTGTTAATTCAGCTTAATAATGTTCATTTTAGTTTTGTAAACCATTAAGTCATATTCCTGAGAATCCCCTTGTTACAAGCAATTTATAAACGGAGGAGTTGTAGAATCCTTCCGTTTTGAGGAGGCTGAAACCTGATCTTACTCTCCTTGTGTTATCTTCTCCCTTGACCCAAACCCTAAGACTCCTCCCCTGAATACCTGATAAAACCCACAACCTTGTCCCCGCTTTGGTCCTCTTCATCCTCACCTCCTCCCTGGTCCAGGGTGGGGGGAATAAAAATGGAGTCTCGAGTTTAACAAAGAGACTTGTCCCGTCTGTTTCCCTGCTGGCGGCTGAACCTCCCTGGACACGACGATCACTGCTGCCACATGCTGCTACTTTCTAGTTTGCTCCTGAGACCTTGATCATACAGAGGGCCTGTTTCTTCCCCTTTCCTTATCTCTAGAATCCAAATATCTGGCAATAGTACCTAGGGGTTGCAGATTCCTCAAGGGGTTACTTTCTTGCATGGTGGCTACCATAATTTTAGATTTTACCTTGGCTTTTTCTTCATACCTCTGCACATAAAATTTTTGGCCTTCTCTCAATAATTCATTTAACCCCTTATGTTGCCATTCCTGAATATTTTCCAACTTTTTCCTAAAATCTGGCCAGGCACAGGTGGCAAAGTGAACCTTTAACAGGGCTTGTCCTGCTATATTACCAGTGTCTATCCTGGAGTATTGTCACATGTTTTTCCAGAGGCTCTCTAGCCATTTAGTTATTTCTTCCTTTCCTTGCTGCCCATCAAAACCTTTGCCAGCATTTTGCCCTTGGGGTGCTGCCTCTTTTATCCCTTTGATTATCAGATTACGATAACCATTCATATTTCCTTGTCCTGCAGCATCATTGTGATTTCAGTTAGGAGATGGTGTTGGCATTTTCTGGTCCCCTAGTGGGCGCTGTTGATTTTGTCTTTCGCAAATTCTCATTCCAGCAGCCCTAATCACCTGCCTTTCCTTTTGGGAAAATATAATGCCCTGTATTGACTGCATTTCTTCCCAAGTAAAAATATTGGGGTCTAAAAATTGGTCTAATTGTTCAGCTAAAGCTATGGGATTTTCTAATAACTCCTTAATTTCCTTTTTAAAATTTCTGACTTCTGAAGAGATCAAAGGAGCATTTACAAATCCTATCCTGCCTTGAGTCCCTCCCACAGACACTTCCCTTAAAGGAAATAAGCCAACTTCTTGACTTCTTTCCAAATCAGACCAGCCTTTCTGTTCCTCAATCATCATGAACTTAAGAATCTTTTTTTCCTTGCTGTGGGATGGTCACAGGGAAAGACTTACGAGTCTTATGAGTGGCCCTTAATTTTTTCCTGAACTTCCCCTAGTGTTTTGGTATGGTCCTCCACCAGTAGGAGGGGGAGCCAGCAAAGCAGCAGGGGCCACTTGAGCAGCAGGGGCCATTGGAGCAGGGGAGGAGGTAATGCCTCTGGCAGTTCCCACCTCTTTTCCTTCTTTCCTTCTGCTTGCTCTGTCTCTGAGGCTTCTTATACCTTAAAAATGTTTACCCCCTGGGGCCAAAATTCTTCTGTCCAGCAGGAGGCATACTCACTTTCCTCAGGATCAAGAGGCTCTTTTGCATTTACAAATATGTTTAAAGCTTGACAAATCAAACCCTCAAAAGACTTGTACCTAGGCCAAGAGACATGATCGGATCTTATTTCCGTTTTTGTCCACTCTGTCATAAAATAACAAATAATTTTGACTTTATCTTTTCCTTTTGTACATGGATTACTATCCCAGTTAGCTAACTTAATTCCTAGAGGACTGTCCTGGGTTATATCTGCCAGCAGTTTTTGCTCACCTTCTTCCTTGAACCTAACTTGCTTGTTCCATCTTTCTTGGACCTGACCTGCTCGTCCCTGATCTCTATTCTTTTGCCCTAGTTCACTCCCCTGGCAGCACCACCCATTCTTCACAGTTTTTCCCACACTAAGCACAGAAAACCTTTCCTCTCCAGCAACACAATCCACCTCCTTTCAGACAACAAGGCCAAACTCCAAACCAAAAATTGACATAACCTACACCCATTCACTCACAGTCACTCTCTCTGCCCCTTTCCAGCCTCTCTCATTGGCGGGCCACAGAATGCAGACAGAGCCCCACAGCCATCCCACACTCACCCTGTGTCCACGACACATCTCACTCGCTCCCACTCACTCCACTATAATAACAGATTAACTATCAGCAATTGAGAGATGGGGACATTCTGAGCTCTGATCAGAAGCCCAAGTTTATTGAGCATACAAGGTGTTTATATAGGGCTTTTCTTGTATGGCACTTATATAGGGTTCTATTTTTGGTAACAATTTCTCATTGGTTATACATTCTTTATGATATCAGTTACTTGGTAATCATTACAAAGTTTCACAACATGTTTCTTGGTTACTTCTACCCCAGGGAGCCTTTATCTGTGTCTGTCTCTCCCACAGTTTCTGCTCGATCAGGCCTAAGAAAACAGGCCCCTTTATCAGTTCCATTATACTCTCTGTTTCATTCCCCATAAATAACAACACCACAATAAGGTACCTTTATTTTCAAATCACTTATTAACCTTCACCCACAGGTATTACTTACCAAATTTAAAAAGGCTCTAATTTTGGGCATATGATCAAAATCTCTAAGGTTATTGGGCAACCCCAAATGCTCTTGGATATAGGATCTTTAGGATATTTTCCTAATCTTCAAATCCACACTTCCCATCTGGAGGAATTTTCCTAGCCTTCATGGACCCCAGCCTTCAGTCTGGCAATCTTTTTGAAATTGGGGACCCTTACTCTCATCCCCTATTTTCTAGTGGACTGCCTAGGAAATTGCTCCCTGTCCTGTCTCTATTAGGGATCCAACCCCTCCCTGGGACCAGTCCCAGATACTCTGGGGAATCACTCAGCCTTTGCCTTTTGCTTCATCTCTTTGCTGGCTAGTCTCTTTGCAGAGATATGGACCCATGGCTCGAAAGACTCCGCACTTTGCAGCTTTGCAGATCCCGACTGTCCACTTCAAGTCTCGTACACACAAACCAGTCAATCCCCCGTACACCACCCCCACACAGTACTTACTGTCCCTTTTCCTGCCTGGGTCTTCATGCACGAAATTGTGGCCAGTTACTGTGGATTTTTTGGAAGCCTTTATCCTTCCCCCTTTTCTTTTGCTTTATGAGTCAGTCCCCTCTTGTCCACAGGGTGTCAACCTGCAATCGCCAATAACACCAGCAGCTGAGCGAGCCACCAAAATCGAGAGGATGCGCCTCTCACTAAATCTCCTAGGGCCATGGAGACAAGGTGTCCATCCTGGACAAGCGTCCACTTGTGAGAAATGAAGCCCACTACTCCATTAAAATTTAAAGAAAATTAATAAGGGACAATAGGGGACAAAGTCAAAGTCAATAAAGCAAAAGGAACAGCACTGGGTACTTAGCCGAAGCCAGAGGCACACCAGTGAACACAGCAACAACCCTTACATACCCTGGGTATTACATCAGCCAACTACATATTCATAAAAGGTTATACATATTCAAACATTTTAACATAGTTCATCCTCTGTCCCACCTTTTTGGAGCATGTGCAGTGGTCTTAATTGGAGCAATTTGTTACTTTTCAATACATTCAACAGATTTAGATTCCTTCATTGGTTAAATGTTAACATTACAACAACTCTTCATCAAACATTGGTATTACAATACAACATTCACATTAAAAGAACTAAACTTTAGCAAAATTAGTCTTATAAAAGTCAACATTATAATACACATAGTATTCACTCTAACAATTGAGAAAGTGAACACTGCAATATATTTATCACAGGTTTGGGGTTTTTTTCGTTCTCTCTTTTAGGGACTCTAATAGTCAAATTAAGACTCCAGAGCTCAGTTGCCTTCCAGGCAGGGACTGCTGCTGGCCATAGTGCGAGTTTGCTCTCATCTCTGTGCAGTAGCTGGAGGAATGCAGACTTTATTTATATACCCTTCTTAGAGAAGCAACATATGGGGTAAATATGATTTTGCCTGTTTCTTCCAAGTGCTCTCATCCTAATTAAACGGAAAAAAGATACTGAACTTGAAACACACCCCAGAGCTATAGCCTGAAGTAATGCTGAGGCACAGTTAGATGGACTTGGTGTGGGACTCAAAATAACCATAATTTCCACCTGGAATAGCAGCAATGTCACAGTTATTTCAAGTATCTACTTCCTGCAGGTGCTGGTCAGCCCCTGCTGAGGTGTGTCTGTCCCCTGCTGAGGTGTGTCTGTCCCCTGCTGAGGTGTGTCCTGTGCCAGCTAGTTTTCTTCCTCTGTCTCTCTCTCTTTCATTTATTTATTAATTAGCAGCATTTTAAAAAACCAATTATCTTGGTTTTGGAGAAAAAAATCAGGAGAAAATGCCCTGGAATGAATGTTTCCTCTAAAGAGAAAAGAGCTTCAATAACTCCCTCCCTTTTCTTCTGCCAATGAGAGAAATTGATACTAGTGGGTGAAAGTGAAGAAAAAAAAGAAAAAAGGATGTTTATTAACAAAAAACAAACAAACAAACAAACAAACAAAGAGTGGGGGGTGGGGTCATGTGCCCATAATATACAAAAAAGGATTGAATAAATTCTAGATATGGACTCCCAGAACTTACTCTTCACCCATCCACACAAACCTCCCACAGCAGAACAAAAAAATACCCTCAAAAAATGCCAAGGGAAGAAGAATCCATGGGCTGACCATGTGGCCTGGAAAACAAAATGGTGACTGGTCCCTTTTGTCTCTGGGAGGGGGAAGAGGAGTTCACATAGCAGCCTGGAGCAAAGCAGATGGGAAACCTGTTGAATTTCTAATGTGGATATCCTCCTCACAGCAACCAGAGTTGGTGGATTTTAATGTCCTTTCTTGTGTTGGTTCAGCTCCTCCTATGTCTTGGGTTCAGGGCAGTCCCATTGGCTTCCTGGATGGGCCAAAAAGAAAAACAAGCCAAGCCAAGAACAGTTCAAGGGAACAAAAAACCCAAAAAGCTGCTGGGAGGATTCCCAGTACAACCTCCAAGCTACGGGAAGGGAAGGAAAAAAACTTCTTGCTTTAAGCAAGCAAAAATCCAACAAACGTAACAATGCAGCATCCCTGGTCCACATTGTCCAGAGCACACTGGAGACAGAGACTGAACAGAGCACATGCTCAGCGTTCCCAGGCTCTAGCCCCAAGCCCCGCCCCCTGGTTCATCTTAAAGATACCACAGCCATTTCTGGGCAAAAAGCAGATGATTAGGGAATAAAGTATCATCATAAAATCACTTCAAGACACCAGAGACCTAGGTGGTATCCTATCTGAAACTTTTCAAAGCTGTGGATGCTTTTCTCCAATGATCTTCCTTAAAGAAACTAGGTTACAAACACAGAACCACAGAGCTGTCAGGGCTGGAAGGGCTCTCTGGAGATCATCCAGTCCAACCTTCCTGCCCAGGCAGGGCCACCTTGAGCAGATGACACAAGAATGTGTCCAGGTGGGTTTGGAATGCTTCCAGAGACAGAGAACCCACGACCTCCCTGGGCAGCTTGTTCCAGTGCTCTGCTGCTTTCCATGGAAAGTTCCTCCTTGTGTTGAGGTGAATCCTCTTGTGTTTTAGTTTATAGCCATTACTCTTCATCCTGTCACTAAGCACCACTGAAAATTCTGCTACTGTCTTCCTGAAAACCTACTTTGAGGTATTTTTATGTACTGATGAGATCCCCTCTCAGTCTTATCCAGACTAAACATGCCCAGCCCCTATGGTGTCTCCTCATAACAGATGCTGAAGACCATACATGGGAGGCATTAGTTAGGGAGACTTGCTTTCTAATTCAGTATCCAAATTCAGCTTTAACTAAGAATCCTATTAAAGCCAGAATATTTCATTACTGCAATATAAATCTCAATACTTCTATTTGGAACCTTGAAAAAATTTTGCAGTATAGTCAGCCAAATAAATTTCCCAGGACTGTAGAAAGATGTGGGAAATACTCAGTGCTTGCTTCTTGTAGGAAGGAGGAGGAATAGATAATTGCTGGAAAGCAATGAGAGAGAAGAGCCATTGTAGCCTGACGTAATTAGCCACTAATTTACAAGTGATGGAAAAAGTGCAGAGAAATACAATTGTGCAGTGTTATTTGTAACCTGTTCTTATGTATCATTAGGGTGTTTTCATGCACGCTGCCTGAAGGCACTTTAACAGGCAGCTTGCCTACTGCCCACAAAATCCATTAGTTTAAACAATAAAAATGAGCCATTTGGCTACACGGTGAAGGCCCTAAAATTGCTTTGTTAAGTGCAGACACAATGAGGATGGAGACTTTGGAGCTGTGCAAAGATCACAAGAGACCTAGAGGAAAACACAGCTGCAGCGAGGTGTTGTCTGCAAAGGCAACACAAAGCCTTGGTTTGCTTTTCCCAGATCACCATGTAGTCAGAGAAACACAGCATCATCAAGATTGGAAGACACCCTCAAGATCATCTAGTACAACTGTCAACCCAGCACCACCATAATCACCCCTAAACCATCCCCAGATGTTGGTTCTCCAGTTTGATTTGGAGGCACATACTGAATGCAGACCATGGCACATTTTTTAGGGTGGCTCTACTGCTACGTGCCTGAAAATGTCTGAAGCTTCACCTTGCACCTGGTACTCATTAACCTGAGCGAGCCAACACAATCCAGTCAAAGCAAGATCACCAGCATACCCAAAGGGCTGAGGAGGTTTGGGCTGGCCCTTATCCCTGCCTGGCACCACTCTCGCTTGCTGGGAACCACACTCACCAGCTCTGCTGATGAACCTGCAGTGCAAACACTCTCTCCACGTTCTGTTGAAATAGACAGTCTAGAAAACTTCACCCATTTAATATATCAACTGAACTGACAGGGATATTTCAATTTTATTCCCTAACCCCTCCAAGAGTAATTTCCTCAGGGCTGGGAAACAGCATTTTGTTCCCAGCCCACAGCTGCGTGCAATGGCCCTGCCTGGTTTATTGCTGAAGAGGGTGATACCCAGTCAATCCCATATTTAGAAGCAAGGCATTCAGCTACTGTCCTCTTTCTTCTTTTCTACTTCATGAGCCTGTCAAACTATTTTTGTTCATACCCAATATAACCTTTCCACAATAAGGAGCTTGCATAGCTAGAGGTGGGCAGGATGCTGCCACTATTGCCTGGGAACATCAGCTTCCAGAGTTGGAGCAATTGTGGGAGTGTTTCTCTTGAAGTTTTGGGAACTTTGTTCATGCCTTGTGCTTTCCATGCATGTCACGGTGTGCATTTATTGCCTTTCTTTCAGGAGAGTGTGTGTGGAGGGAATCATAAAACCTGATCACTTAACCAGTGCATAAACCAGCAAATTATTAATAGCTCGTGCACAAGTAGCAAGAGCAGCACCAGCACCTCACTGGACACATAACCCCACACCAGGAGACTTGATTGTCTGGGAATTGGTGTTCAAAGCAATTGCATTTTTCTATAACTGGGATTGCATGGGATTAAGGTATTATAAATGGTATTTGCTCTAAAGGCCAGTGGCTTTCTGTATCTTATGGATTACTCCAGCTTCCTCTAAAAGGAATTTTGATAATCCCTCTCTAATGAGACTGGCTAAATTGAATTACATCCTGCTTTCCCCCTGAAGTGGGATCTTCTTCTATGATACTAGACATGCGCACAGACGACAGTCTTACATATTCCTTCCTTGGTAATATGTGTGACCTATGTAACAACACCTAAAAAACAGACACAAGCTTAAACCTAAATATTTGTAAAAGAAAAAGATATTTTTTTTAGCAGTTTGGGGCCTGAAAGCTTCTGCTCATCAACACACATTATTCTGGCCCAACCAGTTCAGTTTTAAAACTGGAGAAGGTAAATCCTCTGGGGGTATTTCGTAAGTTTTTGTTAACACACTGGTACTCCAGGACCTACAAGTAACACCAACCACTTCCAGTGCTCTGATCCATGAGATGAATTCCCTTGACACAGTAGGGAAGAGCAAAGGGAATAAACCTGTGGTAACAGGCAATGGGAAGCTCTGCAGTTTTTCCCATTACTGGTTCAGAGTAGTAGGTGCCACCTCATCATCCTGAATCTCCACAGATGGCTTCCAAAACTCCCTGACCTGGTTATTTTCTCACTGACTGAACATCTCTCCTGGCCAGCATGGCTGTGTTCCACGCCAGCACGTGAATTACCTGAACAGGTGAGATTTTGTGTAAGATCATGAATGGGCAAGGACTGGAAACTATTGCTTCCTCCTAGTTGAAGTCAGGAGTGACTCAGCCATTTGTCTGAGCTCTACAGCCCCACTGCAGCCATGTCCCATCTCGCTTGCTGAGACAAAAGCAGCCAGTGAGGCTGAAGAAGAGGCTGCCATGACTTGCACACAAACTGAGTTACAAGAGGCTTTCCCTGAAGAGATCATGATGTCTTTATTCTGCTCCTAGTTCTTCCCTCAGTCCTGCTTTATCTAACCCATTCACTGTAGAGAAACAGTAATTCACTTTCTTTTTCACAAATGTGCCCCTTCAGTTTTATTCCAGAACCCATTTCCAAGTTCAAACAGTGGAGTCCTTATTTTGGGCTGGGTACAAAAGCCATCTTGAAGATCCCCAGGTCCCCTCACCTGCTGTGGTCTCATCTGTCTTCGCAGGTGAGTCCTGTGGTGTTACTGTGCTCTCCCTGTGCCACAGGAGTGCTCCCAGAGGGCCAGGAGCTGAAGGAGAATGGAGAGGAGATGGAGAGGCAATGGAGAAAACATGCTGGCCTAGGGGTTATGTATCCCAGCTCACCAATGGCTTTGCCCTCTTCCTGCAGAAAAAATTCCTGGTGCTGCTGTCCTACCCTTCCTGGGCACTCACCGTGAGGCAGTAGAACAAGGCTGGATGCAGCCAGGGAGGCTCCTCCTTGCCTTCACCAATATAGTACATTGCAAGGCATGGATCTTGCCAGAAAGCCAGCAGAGGTGCAGGGAGCAGAGGGAAGAGCTTGCTGGTAAATCACTCCACGGGATGGCCAGGAAAGTGGGATGTTGGTTAATAATCCACATCGTGCTCCTCTGCGCAAGCAAGGGTGGCTGGTTGGCACAGAAACGCACTACTACAACAGGGCTCCTCCAGGAACGTATTTATTTACATTAAAACACTGTTGTACAAACTGAAAGTAAAAGAAAAGGAAAAAAGAAAAAGACATCTTAGAGGGGTGGCTGTGCCAAAGATGGCACTCCCCGCTTTCCGCCCTGTCTCACTGTTGCCTTCTTTCTGCTCTGGTCCAACTGTCAGTGCTGCAATCTCTGTAGGATCCCAACTCTCTCTCAGTGTGAACACCTATGTATTCTGTTTAAATGGCTTTCAGAACTCTTTGTTTTATGCCTCCAAAGAAAACTCTTGCCCACACATCCTTTTCTTAATTTATTTATGTAACACAGTGTAGAAAGCTATCAATTCATAAGCAATGGCTCTGTACAATCATCCTGCAGAGGACCCATGTTAATTTTTGGCCAGCAGGCACTTCTTCCCTCAGAAGTGCTCACAATTAACAAGGGCTCTTTTTAATAATTTCTTTTAAGATCAAAAAGATACATGGAAAAGAAAATAAAGTTTACCTTTCAATGCCTAAAGTGTGCACATAAAACAGGCACAAAAAAACCAATGTGTATTCTCATGATTTCTACATCACTAATACAGCAGGAGCAACAATTCATACAATAAAATGCAGCTGCAGAGGAAAAGAATTTCAATAACTCATCTGAAATACTTTTAAAAAATGTTGGTTTACTTTAAAATGCATAGTGATCAGAAAAAAATGCTCAGCAAAGAGAAGCAGCTAAACCCCACAGACACAGAAAGCATCCCCCATCAATTCTTAAAGCATGTTTCAACTAGGACTTAATTTTTGTCACAAATCACAAGAATAATATACAACTGGCTAAGGAGCTACATGATAAATAATTGGGAAAGAGAATCTATCCATGCACTAGTTAAATACAGCTAACCTCTTTACAGTACACAAAAAACATTCATTAATAATGTAGTGTAAAGACTGAAATGTAAAGAGAAAGAGAGAGAAAATACATTACTGATTTTATTAATTCAAGTTCAGGCATCTACTTGTGTTACAGCACAGCTGTCAAAAGGCGAGAATGAGTAAATAATAAAGCAGAGTGTTTTTCTTTCTTTCCACATTACTCTATAACTGAACACCAATGAGCAGTGAAGCAATTATTCTTCTGTCCCACTCATGAGCTGCTATGATGTCCTAGTTCTGCATCTGTTCAAAGAACTTGTATGTGGGATTTTCGTAGCCATTTTGCTGCATCTTGGAAAGGTGGCGCTCCTCTGGTGTCACTGCAGCATCCACCTGTCAGGAGAGGGAACAACTGGGGTCACATTCCTGCTTAACTCACAGCATACCCTGTGTTTCCCCACTTTACAGCCATTCCATGTACTTTGTACCCCGTGTGTTTGGGCAGAAAGCATCCTCTGGCTCACTTTTTGAACAGAAGATGATAAAGCACCAACAGCTCCGCAACGCATGTTATTGCTGCAGGACTTCAAAACCAGCTGACCAAAGGCAGCAATACCAGCTTTGGAATTTGTTGTCTGGCTCAGGAAGCAACTCTCCAAACAAAAAAAAAAAGGGATGCAGTTTGCCTCTCTCTGCTAGCCCCTCATTAAGAGATTTCCCCCCCCCCCCCCCCCCCCCCCCAGCATATATATCAATATCCTGGGATCAAGACCATATGTATCAATATACTTGGGATCCACTGGGTCTCAAAAAAAAAAAAAAAAAAAAGGAAAAAGGTCACTAAAAAGCTGAAGGCAGTGGCTTGAGTCTGCCTTCTGCCTGCATTGTGCTCCCAGATCTGTTGCAGGTGTGGTGGTCTCAAAACAAAAGATGAATTGGAGAGGATAAAATGAGGATAGCAAGGAAATGCCAGAGCAGCCAGGCACAAGGTGAGCTAAAAATCCCATTGCACTCAGAGACACAGAACTCCTCTACCTCCAAGGCTAAGTTTGGCTCAGTTTAGTGATAAAGACTTGACATGTCTGCACTGGTTTAAGTATTTATACTAAACAAAAATTGACCTTTCTTGATTACTTGGAAGACAGGCACAAAGTTCTGTTTTGACTTCTCCATTGAATACCTGCATCTCCACAAATTATTTTCTTCCTTAACCGAACATTACAATAATATAAAACTCCATCGAATTAGAGTGGGTGAGAACAGCCTCTAAATCTTAATTAGATATTTTACCTCTGCTGTATGGGCTCAGTAGTTGTGTATTCAAAACCTACTGAATCCTGGCTATCTTGCAAAGCACCTAAGAAAACAGTCTGCTTGTCAGTTATTTCATTTGCTACCTGATGTGTCCAGTGTTTGACAGCTCCTAAAAGCAAAGGTAAAAAGTGAATTTCACAGTGTCTAAAATCAGGAAGGCCTAAAACTCTACTGTTAAACATTAGGTATGAACATTTTCCTGTGGATTACTATAAGTAGTGACCTCTTGGAAATACAGCCAGTCACCTTCAGCAACAAACTAGCCTTTAAGATAAAGGAAAGAGTATTCTCTCAGGAAACCCTAACTTACTCTATCTAACCTTTTAATAAAAATGCAAAAGAGAAGTACTGATGTCTGATACCAATTTTAAATCTACTCTGCAATAATGAAAACATCCCAGCCTAGTGAGAAGATGTTGGCAAGTTGTTCCCTGATACCCTGGAGAAAGACTGAAGGTATGTTCTTCCCATGCTTGGAACTAACACAGGCTGTTCAGTTTATTTTTGCAGCTGTTCCTTCATTGCAGCAGGTTACAACACTGTACTGACCACCTTTTCCACAGTCCCACCAGAAAATGGGTCCTCTCAGAGCCATCTCCCCTTTTTCTGCTTTTATTTGCTATTTAAGAAATGGTTCTCTGTGTTACACATACATTTGATTACTCAGATGAACTGCTTACCCCAAATCTGATCCATTTTCATATCTGTGCCCCTTTTTATGTCCTGACTCCCAAACTGCTTTTTAAATCAACACTGTATCTCCCATCAGATTTGTTTTTTTTACACAATAATTAGACATTTTCATGAAATATCAAACTTAAATGTTATACCTCACTCTATATATATCTCTCACAAGCTATTGTGAAACTCTTCACAGTTGGAAGCCCTGAGACTTTCAGCACCCCTTGACTCCTGTGGGCAAGGAACAGGATGCCCGGCAGAAAGGATCACTGGGCTGTGCTGACACTATGCTCCTTATGTTTCAAATTCTGCAATATAACTTGGACTTTTACTATTGCCATTCACAGGCTTTCTTTTTCTTTCTTTCTTTTAAAATTGTATTTGGATGCAGTACTTCTCTCATGCAACAAACCCCAAATCCACTTATTTCTTCAACTCCTGTGACATGTTTTTAGGTAGCAAGATCACACTTAGAGGTCACTCTTGCTTTATCTCCCTTGTTTGAGAAACTGGGGGTAAGACAGAATAGTTTCTTCCTTTCCTTGGCTCCTCTCTCTCCAAAAGTGACAACCTTTTTCTTCTGAAGGATGCAAGCTTCCCCTGGCCAGTCCACAGCAGCTTGGCTGTCAACAATCATTTTGATCCATCAAGGACAGAAGGACCCCATGGAATTTCACAGCCTGTCTCCTCTTCAACCTCCCACTCCCAAATCTCAAGACTTACTGTACAGCAGTCAGGGTACAGCTGTGTGCCCCCATTTTAAAGAAGGGTCTGTGCCAGCTGCTCTGTGTCCCCTACACTGGCAGCAGGGCTGGGGAGGGATGGGGAGAGGCCCCATAGCTCACAGCACTCACCTTTGCCACTACCCCAGCGGCTGGGCTGCTTTCTCGGTCCTTTCTGGGGGCTGCCAAATTCTCCCTCCACAAAAATACACCATCTAGATCCATATGCAGTGAATCTTTGACTGGAAATCCCTCCATGCTATTGCTGTTCACGTGTTTTGCTAGCAGTTCAACAGCAGTAGGGCCTAACAAACCCATTTCATACAGATTTTGTACAAATGTGCCGAACGCCTAATCCCCACCCTGAGGACTCATGAATTTAACAGCAGTATTCTGCTGCTGTTGAAGTTGTTGTGAACATGGCTGTGAAGGCCAGAACAAAGCAGGAACATGGCAAATGTTCCTGCAGCCTTTTCAGCACTTAGAGAAAACAAGAATAAAAGCAGGTGCAGAGGAAAAGCCACCCTTCTGTTCACTCTTGAAGGGGCTGCTACAGCAACAAGTCAGCCCTGGCTCTTCAATGCTGTATCACCACTACCTCAGAGCATCCAGTGCTTCTTCAAATCATGAAGTGAGAGTCTCTCAACTAATCCTACAAACAGCTTCTCTTCTAGCATGGACTTAAAACTCTGGCATTTACAGACCAGGGTTCTATGTGTGTCAATACCTACCCAAGAGCATTTTCATTACTAGGAGGCTCCCCAACTAGGCTGGGATGCAAAAGGAGGGGGATGCCAAAACATGTGCTGTTCCATAATCTCCCATTATCACTGGGTTAAATTCACACAGTAACTTCTGTCACACAACAGAGAGGTGGCAGATTAGTTAAAGTACATTCAGCCAAACTACAGCTGATGTACAATTATTTTTACATCAATTGATTTTGCTTTTCCACACTTTCTGTGTACAGTATACCAGAGGTCGGCTGTAGCTAAATAAATTAATTTTCTTTAGAATGTAACACTTAATTTTGAGGACAGTATTAAACATCAATTGTATATGGCTCTTTTAATATTTTGGGTTTTTTTTCCCCCCCAGTAGAAGTGCTACAGAATTTTTGCCAGCTTAGGACAAAAACAGAAGTTATGTCTTTCTTGCAGGCAAGAAGCTCTGACAGTGAGGTTGTGCAGCCTCTGAAGACTACAGAGCAAGTCAGGCAGAAGGAGGAATCCTGGCTGCCAATGCCAGCAAATCCACAAGGCGACACAATCCACAGTGTGATACTACAAATCCACTAATATTCTGGTACATCTGCATGCTAAAGCTTTATGGTCCTGTCTGTAAATTTTTTTACAGATAAAAATCACTTAATATTTATTAAGTGATGCTGTTATTTTGACATGAATTACTTATTCAGTTTTTGCATGTTATTTCTAGGCCAACGGTTCCAAATTTACTGTTACCAAAGAAAGCTTGAAGAAATACAGGATGACCTTTGCCACATCATTCTATCAAGCAAAATCCACCTAGAATTTTAAGGTTGTACTGCAATAATGGTATGTCTACATTCAATGTCTGATTTGGGGCTTTGGCCTAGCAAGGTTCCTGGTTTTTCCATTCTCACTAAATTCACCCAAAGGAGAGTCTTTGGTGGCACAGCTGTTGGCAGCTTGGTGGATTAATATTAAAATCTGCTTCAATTTTCTACAAAATGGGCTGAAAACTGTCACATCAAAAGCTAAAGTTAAGATTCCTGTTTGCTATTTTCTGCCTCTCGGTCCAAAATTCTGCACACTGCTATCTGTGGAAATCACCCCACACTTTTGGTGATCTTCTGACCACGTCTCTTTGGAAGGTTTCAAACCACATGTATAACCACAATGTGGACACAAGGATGCACAAGCACGGGCTTAAGACAAAGGCTTACACAAATAATTCTTAAGACCCTTCATAATCCCAGACAGTGGAACAAATGCATCATGAAGCATGTGTGTCTTCAGAAAGACCAAAGCAAGGTTCGACTCAATATGAAACCAACATAAACTACGGACTTAATCAAGACTTCAGTTTCAATCAAAAATGTAAAAAAAACAATTCTAAAAAGCAAAAATATACAACTTTCTCAAGTGCTTACCAATACAAGTACTATCTGCAAACCAGACACTCACATAGCAAATTAAATAGGAAGAAAAAGTGTTACATGAACACCTTCCATTTTTCATAATGAAGTTTTTCTACTTACAGAGATCTTATCCTCAAGTCATGAAATAGATAAAGTATTTTAAATTACTGTAAATTGACCACCAACTTCCTTGGCAAACTGAGGAGACAAGGATTTTCACCTTGAAAATCCTATATAAGAGTCTTATATACTCTTTGTTTCTCAAAACGATGAGTTTCAGAGTAGTCATAAATCCAAAGCTACTCATGGCAACAAAAAAATCTTGTTTAGAGAGCAGAGAACAGTAAAATACCTGTCTAGGGAAAATCATTGCAGTGCACAGCACAAGCTATGGGAGGGCCAGTCTCAAACCTTAAAGCTAAATAAAGAAATTGGTGTGTGGATTCCAAAGAATAAAACCAGATTTTTCCTCTTGTGCAGTATCTCCTCATTGTCTACTGTCAAATTCCTTATAAAATGAATTTCCACATTACAAAGTGATTGGTCTGGAATAGTTGCAGAAGAAAGTTTTGTGTTTTACACTGACTTGAACATGTTTTACATTGTGTTTGCATTTACTAAATAAAGCAAATTGATTCCACGCTACTGGATGTAACAATGTCAACATAGGCAAAAACCCAGTTCCTTCCTTAATAAATTATTATTTGTAGAGGAGTGTGTTGACTGTGTTGCACAGGTGATACTGTTGTGCTTGGAAGTCTTTTCTTACCTCCACAACCCCGTGATGAATAGATGTGTACTGCTTCTTCTTCAGCATCACCAAAGTAATGACAATCACTGTTGCTATGACAACACCTCCCACCATTAGTCCAATGATGGCACCTTTATTTGAACCCACATCTTCAGCAAAGAACACCTACAAAAGAAAAATAAAGGGAGATGGCTAATAAAAAGATCACTGAACATTTGACTAGCCTGCCCTGCTGCCACAGCAATATAAAGACTATTGAAGTATCAGTAATTAAATGGGACTGCATGTCTTCGTAATTACTTAAACCTAGATTGCTGTGCCACAAAGCTCTGAAAGCTGGAGAGGAGCAATCTGGGACATATATATGCCCTATGGGACAGCAGTGCTGTGCTAAAGGGGGACTCAGCTCCATGTTCAGCTTCACACAGATCTCAGTTAGTAGCTCCCTTTTTTTCCGTGAGTAAGCGAGTCAAGCTAATTGCACAAGTGATAGGCTTGAGTGGAATAACCCGGAGTACACACATCTCTTTATTTTCAAAATGCTAATCATGACTGCAGTCATACATTTCCATCTGTGTGGCCTGTTTGGACTATGATGCATGTTTTTCAAGAAAAGAGTAGTGAAGGACCTGTAGGACTACAGTGACACTTGCACACAACCACCTGGGAGAAAATTCTCACACCAAAGGAGATGAGCCAACAAAAGCTATTCACTGATTTAAGTGACCACCAAGGGGTGCTTCAAGATTTTGCAGGGTAAAGAGAGTACATCTGTATCTGCACGATGTACTTCTGTAAGACCTAGGAGGTGACAGTTGTGTGAAAATCAGAGAAAATCCGCTTGAATTTTATACACTGATAAGGCAAAACAGAGAACAGCAAGAGGCTTTACCATGCACTTCATAAGACTGTCTTTTATAAGCAGGAGCAGGTATGAAAAATGGGTGATCGTTTTCATTGCCCTGTTCTGTATTCAAAGACTATATAGGATTATTTCACATTTGAGCATACATTACAATCTTTTTGTCTACATGCCAATACCAGGCTATTATTATTTTTAATATCATTATTAATATTATCATTGTTGTTACTATTATTACTTTAAACCAAAATGGGCAAAAAATATTACAGAATAAATTACATTCACAGAATGGTATGATTACCTCATGCTGAAAGAGTAAATAGTTCAACAAGTATTTAACAAAAATGTAGGAAGCAAGAAACCAGCTGAGAACAATAATGAGCTGTATAACATTTGTACTCCTTAATAAACACTACCTTCCTCAGAAAGGTATTAAAAATGCAGTATAAATATTTATATTGTTCCCAGTCAAAAGCAAGAAATGTGTTAAAGTTAAAAATTCACTAGAAAGTACAGACAATGGATAGCATTGCCATAAGCCAGTGCAAAGAAGTGACTTCTTCCATGAATTTCACCAGCCTAGAACTGAAATTCTGTTATTATACTATTTCAAGAGAACTGTGAAATCCCCCAGCTAATATACATATGCAAGAGAGGAAGGCCTTAAGCACTCCGAGCCATGAAAATCAACTTAATGTACAGTTCAAACGCGAACCTCCATAAAGGAGAAAATAAATGCAATCTCAGCCCAATTCAGAGGTCTCCACGTAAAATACAATGTGCAGCTGAATTCAAAGCAATATCCTTAGAACACCGTTTCAGGAAATTCTACCATGGCACAGAATGGAAGCACAGATCAAAGTGCCTTCTGTCCCTGCTTTTGAATCAATGCTAAACAGAGAGGGGCATTGGACAGGACATGGTGTGTGGCAAGGCACACAAAGGTACCATGTGGGCTTTATTTCCTGCAGCCTCTCCTTGCTTCTTGTGGAAGCAAGACGTTGTAACTATCAGTCCAGTACTTGCTCAGCAATACCAGAATCCCTGCTCAGTCTCAACTGAAAAGATAACCTAGAAGACAGTTCACTAATTTTTAAATAGTGGTTGTACCTTATCAGTAAGAAGTATGGCAAAAAATACTATGAAAAGCTGGAAAGGTCCCATTTTAAGCATGACACAGATTACCATGTGCAGGGACTGCAATGCCCTCCCCATCAGGTATGGGGAGTTCCCAGCACCTAAGTCCTTGAGATGGTATCAAACCACTTACACACTAAAGGGTGTGGCTGAAAACTATGACAATCACTAACTACTGTGTCTAGCACACATTCCTGCAAGTTCTTTCCCTTCTACACCCTGCACAGGTTTGCTCCATTGGCATGTTTAACCCATCTCAGCTAAGCACGTCAGACTTTCCCAAATTAGTGCTAATAATGCATTTTGGATTAACTCATCAAATTGGGAATTCTCAGTTCTTGGCATCAAATAGATGGCCGAATATCTTTTTATAGAGTGACTGTCTAGTTCAAATGCAAGTTTGAGTCCCATACTAATTTTAATTTTCAGCACTACTTAGCTTTAAGTATATATTTAGGAAAAAATGCTTTCAAGTTTAATATCAGGATATTGAAAGCTATGGAACTGAAACCTCATCACACAATATACCCTTAAAAAGAAGGAACAGAACAGGTTTATAGTCAACATTGCTGTCTGGGTTCTTCATTGCTTATTAAGTGACCAAAAAAAAGCTTTTAGAAGATGCTTTTCTTACCTACAGTGCTTTTGGTTGTCATGTGTATGTTCACAAGAAGCACAATTCAAATGGGGAACAGTATTTGCTCCCACCTGCCTTTCTCCTGTTAATTATAACAACTTCATATACCTTAAGGAACAAAACACACAGATACAGCCAAACACAAACTAAAATTAAGGCCAGTGGAGAATCTCCTTTTATCCCAAGAAACCATTCTTGTGAGAGGTTATGCTTCATGCATACACTGCTACCATCTGTTTTGATGGGAAAGGACTATATTCCTGAAACGGTGTCATTCTATTTCTTGCTGCACTGCATTATGTGTCTCAAACTTTTTTTTTTTTTTTTTAACTCAGCATTTTCCTTCCTCTGTATCCCTTGTATGATACAGAGAGACTATGAGACAGATGGACTGTGGGACAAGTGTTCTCCATATAAGCACATCCAGTGACACAGCAGTGCAAGGACAGGAACTGTCGGAATTTCCTCTCATGTGAGGCTCAGTGACTTTCCATCCTCTCTGGTGATATTATTCCAGGTTTACTCTCATTGAAGAGAGAACCAGAAAAATCATAATCTTTTCACATGATAATTTTTTGTTGGCACCTTTAGCGTCCACATCACTCAAACAAAACATGGCTATAAGTGACTCACTAGTTCAAGACTGAATCAGCATCTCAAAATGCATGCATGGAAAGCACTGTTTGATCACTCACCAGCTTTTGATGATGAACTTCGTATCCTGAGTCATGCCGGAACTCCGCATCCATTTTCACTTCAGATATCTCTTCTGTCTTAACATTGGTCAACCCAGAACCTGCATTGCACCACAAGGACAATTCACTAAGGTCATGATTCAGATTCAGGAAGGTTCTGCTTAACTCCATTGCTGGAGAGCAGAAGGCAACAGTGCCACTCACACGGAGGTAGTGTGATGCAATGTGAAAGGGAACTGGGAGGAAAGTGAGCTACATCTGGTGTTTTAGTCCCACTGAGGTGACACAGAATGAGCTAGTAAAGTTTCTCCTTTGCCAAATGATCCTTAGTCCTCGGCAGCTATATTGGTACAGGCATCAAAAGCTTCTGGCATGAAACACCGCATGAACTACGATGCAAGGGACCAACAGAGGCCTCCTGAACTGGCCCACAGGCTGCATACAGATCTGCTCTGACGGCCTCTTTAGCAATGTCAAAAAAATTTGTTGTTTAGGCCAAAATCTTCCTCCTCCCTCAGCTCAGGCTGCTGAGAGGAAAAAAAACAAGAGACTCATGATGTGATTAAGAGAACTCCAGATATCTTATTTTCTTGCTTCCTGCGAGTCTGTACCTCTTCCACAAACATGTACAAGTTACTAAAATATTTGTGAAGTTTACAGAGTTTCTATTTGTTTTCAGATTTCATAGTGCTCAGATTTAATGATTCTTTCTGTCTTCTCCCTGAAAGATGATCTGTCCCTCAACTAGAAACATACAGAGAAGCATGTGAGCACAGCTTACAACCATTATAATCGTACATAGTTTGCAGTCCTGTTCTCTCATGGGTGTGAAGAGGAGATGCTGCACTTGTCTAGCTGGAAAGAAGGCCAAAATTTCCTCCTGGAAAATAGCCTAAGGAGAACGAGCCAGACTTAACAGCAGCAGAGCACTGAATCCTGTATATGTCTATGAATCCTGAAGAGGTGGCTCTGGCTTAGAGATAATATATGGGTATCCACAGAGCTGGTTGTTTTCCTTCTCAGTACCAATGCACCAACATTTGTATTTCTTGGAGGTAAAAACACTGCAGAAGAATGGTGTTTATCCAATGTTATTTCATCCCTCTACTGAACAAAATAAAAACAAACGAGTTCATATTCCTTGTTCATATTTATTTAAGCATTTTCTCACCCCCAACTCCTCTCTCCAAGGCTTAATTCTTAGAATCTTGTGCTGAACTTAAGTTTTGATGAAGAGGAAGAACCTCTTTTAAAATTCCCAACACTACCGACTGCTCCTGTGCTCCACTGTCTCATTGGACTCTCAATAATAATTCCTTAAGACTTCAAAAGGCCAATGAGTTCCACAGTCTAAAAGAGCACTCAATCCAATAATTTTTATTTTTTTTAATTGCCTCTGAATGTGCAACTTTTTTTTTTTCATTAAGTGGTGATTTATTTTTGAATTATGAACCAGCAAGAATAGATCTTCCCAAGAACTTCTCTAGACTGTACAGACAACCCACTCTAAGGTTCTGATCTTCGTTTTCATAGGAATCCATGCAAAGGAGAGAACAAGAATCGTCCTTATGCTATAAAGAATTTATGGTTGTTTTCTTGAAGAGTCTGACTGTCTCATAAATTCTAGGTTTTTTTTTTTAAGGAATCAAGCACTTCACCCCCTTGAATTTCTTTATGAAGTTCCTGTTTTTTGATGCTACATCACAGTACTGACACAAATATGACATTTATACATGGGAGACCATTTTTAAATGCAAGAATTCTAAAGTACTTAAGGAATTGCAGTTTGAAAATAAACAATGATATTCTGTCACAGAAATGCAGAAGGAAATGGAGCTGCAGGAAATAAAGTCCACACAGTACCTGAAAACAGGTTTAACTCTCCATCCTTCAAGCAGCTATGGCTAGTTTTCCAAATTAAGAGTACAATTTACTCTTTTTTGTGCATCATCTCAAAGTACCCCCTATACCTGCATCAACGGGAATTAAGGAAAAATATGCTGGAGACTGAAATGTTATTGAATATTTTTACAAAGGACTACTGCCTATTTTAGAAAAACTGTATAACAGAAGTTCCACCAAAGACCACTGCTCTCCTGACTGAGGCCCTAGACTGTAAATTGATTTGAGATAAAATAAAGTGACATTATTCTCAGGTCTGGCTTGGGAAGAATACTTTCACAGGAGGATTAAGCCCAGCATCTTCAGGGGTGGAGGCCCAGGCCCACCTGCTGCCAGACTTGTACAGATACCTACACCAATGGGAGGAGGATGAGAGGTTTCCTGTGTATGGCAAAAAAGCCTCTGGTCAGAGGCAGTGAACACCCATCCTCCACTGTGCAGAACGGCCCAGCTGTGGGGCCTCCCACCCCTGGAATGCCACATCTACAGGATATTCACACGGGGCACAGATGAGGGGGTGTCATGTCCCATCGAAGACCCTCCCAAAGGGGTCCCCAGACCCTGCACCAGAGCACTGCATGTGATACTATATGATGCAACAGATTCACAGTGTTACAAGTGTCAAACTGGCTCCCCTCAGGGAGGCACCTGTGTGTTCCCTCCTACCCGGATGTGTATTAATCCATGGGATTCTATACTTTTTGGCAGGGGACCCTCACCACCAAGAAGATCAGATGGAGGGAAATGACGAGATGTCATTGGGACCTATGGAGGGGCAAAATGCTTCTGCTTCATCTGTCTCTGTCACTCTCCCTGCCCACCCTTCCTCCCCCCCACGCTATTTGTCTTTTTCTTTTTCTTTCTTTCCCTCTTCGCCTCTATTACGATTAAATAAAATATATAATTCTTTTAGTATCAACATCAAACCACTTTTGGTTTTAACCACATTTTGGGGATTATTTCAAACATCCAGGTTTGATCTATTTTATTCACAGAGAGTTAGCTCTCTTTGCTCCTCTGTGAACAGAGCAGGTCGCAACAAAGGAGAACCCGTATCTGCATACATGGAAGCTTGGCCTGTCAACCCCTTCCGCCTTTTGGGTTTTAGCATTAAAAGGGGAAAATTACAGTAGTGGAGTACCCGTGCAGCAGCTGGGGGAAGAGGGCTTTCCCAGGACTTGTTTTACTGCCCTCGGCTGCAGCAGCTGAAGAGGCGGCTGCTCCCAGCTGCTCACCGTTGTCCACGGCCACACTTTGTGCCCTCGCAGATACCCTGGCAAAAGCACTGCATGAAAATTCCTCCAAGGCAAAGGCCTGAGGAACTGTACAACTTGGCTCATACAGCTGGCAGATCCACTGAAGCTATAAATACTAGAACATACCCACACATATAAGTCAGTGAAGAATCTGCTTGTCTTTTGTTGATGGAAGTCCTACCTCCCAAAACTCTTATGAGGTCACTGGAAGAGTTGGGAACAGTGATTACATTTGGAGTGAATCTGGATTTCCAAAAAGCTTTTGAGAAGGTCCCTGATCAAAGCTCTGGCAGCAGCTAAGATGCCAAAGATTAGAAGGGAAAGTCCTACGTGACTTTCAATAACTGACTAAGAGAAAGGAAATGAAGTGTAAATACACATCTGTTTTTCACAATGGAGCAACATTACCAGTGGGTCCCATAGGGATCTGTGCTGTTTGCAAAGTGATCTGGATAAGAGAATGACATGACAAAGTTTACAGACAAAAAAAAAAAAAAAAAAAAAAAAAAAAAAAAAAAAAAAAAAAAAAAAAAAAAAAATTAAAAAAAATATATAGTCAAAGTAAAACCAGTTGCAAAGAACTGCAGAAGGATCTTACGAACTCCAAGAGCACAATAAAAGGGAAATGATATTCAGTGTTGATATAAAGCAAAGTGGTGCTTGTGGGGATACATAACCCTAACTATACATATAAAGACTTTAATTTAGCTCTGTTCAACCCAGGGCAGAGACCTTACAGTCACAGTGGATAACTCTGTGAGCACTTGGCTCAGTAGCAGTCAAAAAGGCAAAGAGAGAGGTAGGAACAATTATGAGAAAATAGAGAAAATAGAAAACATTGTTACACCTTTGTATAAATGATGCATCCTCATTTTTGTTGAAGAGATTCTCTTTATTACCAGTTCATTCACTTTCCTGTCCTGGTGATCACACATTTAGACTTGCACGCTAAAATCAAAGATATACTTTTCAAGAGTAGTAGCTGAAGGAGGAAAAACTTCTAAAATTTTTCTAAAATTTTGATCAGAGGTGAGATGCAAACAGACAAGGGATTCCTAATGCCTCTTTACCCTTGCACTGAAGATAAACCCACAAACAGTTCTCTCTCTGACAAGAACTTTAATCCTGACCTGGGAAAAAAAGTATTTTTTCACTATCAATTCTTAAATACTCAACCCAAACACAAAAGCCAATATACAAGATGAAAAGTGAGAGGAATAGCCTCATTGCAAATTCACAAATACTGATAATTGCTACCAGTTTTCTTCTGAATTACATACCATCTTTAGGGAGCTGCATTCCTAAATCACTTCAATTTAAAAATGTTTCAATTCAGATGGCAAATCCAGTAACTTACAGCTCCTTAGAAAAAACTGACAAAGCTATTTTGTTATAAAAACCATGGGCTTAAAAGCTTCTAGTGAAATTCAACAAAATGAGCTAACTATGATGGACTTTTTATTGATATTGCTTTTAATTAGCACTATTAGCTGCTTTTATATATACATGTGTACACATGCATGTGTGCACACATACATTTCCAAACATCAAAAAAAATGTAAAGTATGAAACCCCTGTTTTTCCTTACCCTGGAGGGAAAAAAAAAATCATATGGAGTGAAAAACTACTCATATGAAAGAAAAACCAAATAGCTGCATTGGGGAACACTTTATACTAACATTGATGAGCTTCTGTGTTTATGTAAATATATATTTATGCTTTCAGAAGACTAAAAAGGAGAGATTACAGTGAATCCCACCAAGGATTAGGTGCACATTATCTATCATGCTGCTTGCAATTACTTTATCTACTGGTTACATAAACAGCTAGAAAGGTTTTTTTGATATTGTTTTGCACAGATCTAAGACAGTGTTAGCTGTGCTCAAGATTAAATCTGGAGTTAAAAATTAAATCTCCAAGTGAAGCACAGTTGAAACAACTAGGCCTGGGTGGTCTCTACACAGAGAACACCAAAGTAGCAGTTTGAGTGACTGCAGTACTGACTGCGCTCAGGAAAACATTCAGCTCCATGCCCAAGTGCTTAAGCCATGGCAAGAACAAGAAAAGAGTTGTTGAATCACGTGTGGCAAATAGCTTTATCTGGGTTAAGCTTCATCAAAGATAAAAAGGGTGGAAAGGAAGGAATGTAGTCTTTGAACAACTCCACCCCAGGGTAGAGAGCTGCCTGTTCTAACTAGAGGTTCAATTATTACTTCCATATGACTCTGTGACTTTGTGCAGGTCATTTAATTTTGAAATGAAGGAAGAATGAATATTGTAAACTCATAAAGATGAAAATGAAGACTATATACTGTTGCATATAGGTGGAGATAAAAGAAAGGCCTTATAAAATTGTGGTTTAAGGCCTGCTACTTTGGCTAAGTGCAGTTAACCTGTTAATTCCCATGAGAAAGAATCAGAAGAATCAGTTTGCGTAAAAATCTATTCTTGTAGAGAAAAAAATAAGTTGCACCTGTAATAACAAAAGATTTGTCCCATGAGAATCCACAAAGAAAAATGTAAACGCCTGTGGAAAAAGAAAGTCTTAGCACATACACACAGAGGCACCTTCTAACCAATGGAGTGAGTGGTAAAAAAGTTACTAGCCAATTAGAATCAGACAAGGTCTTTGAAAACTGTATAAATATGTGCTTCATGAATAAAGAATTGGTTTTCATGCATAAAGAAACTGAGTCCTGTCTGCTTGTTACTGCAATAATATACTCTTTCTTTGTAAAATTAACTCAAATATCTTTGAGAGATATGCACTTTTAAGACTGCATGGAACTAAAACTTTCTGATCTCTCCTAAGATACCAGTGAACTGCTGGTCCACTTTTACTTCATGGATAACTATGGGGCTCTCAAATTGAAGAAAGCAGAAAGTAAGTGCAATAAAAGTGTCATCTTTTATAAGAGTATAAAAGAATTACTTCTCAGAGTACATGTGTGTAGAAACAAATAATCAAAACAAGTAAAATCTGGTTTGATAATCTGGCATATCAATCCAGATGCTGTGCATATTACACCTATAACTGAATTCACAGTTAGCAATGATCTCATTTATAAAACAAACCAAAACAATCTAATGGAAAAAAATTATTAATTATTTTTATTTGGTAGCTGCAGACAGTTTGCTTAAAGCAACTGTATTGAACTAGCATCACAAACACAGGAAAAAAAATATGCTGGCAGCTACTGGCAAGAAAATCATAAATAATTAACTAAACTGCTCTATGCCCTCACCTCATACAGACTGAAGCATATGGGTTAATGATTCTGCAGAACAGCCATTAGGCTTACAGAGCCTCTGCATGAAGAAAGAAACCCCTCAGTTATTATGTAATGTAATAAAGATAGACATGTCATGATTTATTAGCAGAAGGGCCAAAGACACAGAAGCAACTTCATGTGCAACATTTCCTCAAAATAGTTAAATGTTTGCAAAAATGATCAACTGATAAAGAGCTGGAATAACACAAAAAACCACCATCAAATTATCACTACCAAACATCCAAACGACACTACATGGAAGAAAGTAACATACTTAATATAAATCCTTTTGTTGTGAATGATGGGCATCCAGTAAGTGATGTATTTACAGCTGTGAGTGTATACTTACAACTGCAACTCTACAACAGATGAAAATATGATCTGCCCTGAACAGAGCATTTATTGTTTATCTCCTTGAAGTACAGAAAATACTCTAATACTAAGCAAAGTCCCTTCTGATGGCACATTTTCTAATCTTCACTCAACTTCCGCAGATCAGACCTGCTGAATTCACATGAGTAGAACAAGCTTGTACATGAGCATCTAGAGATGTTTTCAGATGTATTTTTATGTGTATGTCTCGATATGTATATGCACACACAAAGAAAAAATTACTAATAAACAAATACCCAAAATTCAGTTGCAAGAAATTGAATATTCATCCTTAAAAAGTGACTGCTGGAGCACAGAAGAGAAGGAAACACTCCTGAATAAGTTGTTACAGTGAGGTTAACAAGAGAAGAGGTACTCATTCTATCTGAAGTTCTTCCTATGGAAGTTCTCAGGTTGGACTGGAACCTTCTAACATCTAACATCTCCCTGTATAAAGCAATTTATAAATAGCAAGAAATATGTCATAAGTATGTTATAATTTTGTGCTGTATTAAAAAATAGCTCACTGATGACTACTTAGTACATCTAGATATTTTTCTTCCCTTTGACCTTTCACCATCACGTTTACGTCCTTTTTAGGAAGGAGATAGTAAGAAATGGTTTTAGACATAATTTTTATTTTTGTTTGCCCATTTGTGAAACAGGCAGGGGAAGGACAATAAATTAAGGCACTGGAGTCCTTTTCTAATGCTCATGTGAATTACACAGATGTTTCATCCATACTAGAAAATGGGATTCATCCAGACAATCTTCATTCCCTAGGACTGATGTAGATCAGATTCCATGTCAGGCTTTAACTGCGGACAACCAAGGTGGAGCACAACAGAGGTAGAGGTTTAGACAACTAGCAAGAATTTCAACAAATGCTTTAAACTCATTAACTTTTCTACTCTATGGACTGGGCAACTCCTTACTTTTTCTGACTTGACTCACAGACTTCATTTTTTGAAAGAGAATGATGTGGTGAAGGAAGAAGATCCTAGGTATCACAAATACTACTACCACCTAAATACTTGTTGGACCAGACGATTGTTGAGGTCCCATTTCAAACCAGTCTTCTATGAGTCTGTGACTCTATTCTGTACTGTGACCAAACTAACTCTCTTGTCAGAAAGTGAAAAAGATGATCTGCATGGTTTTGATCTGCCTGTAAGAAAAATGTAACGATCACTATAAGAATGCTGTGTGAGCAAGAAGTAAACACAATGAAAAAGAGAAAAAAGGACACACGTTTGCATGTTTGTCTTAGTCCTTTCAGAGCTCATTTTCTTCAAGAAATTCAAACAGCTACAAAACATTCACTTGTTCTTCTTCAGGCTTTAGAGTGTTGCAGGCTGACATGACACCAATATTTTCATCCTGAAGAAGCAGGTCACTTGAGACAAGATAGTAGAAGCATCAACTGGAATGTCAGGCCCACAGAAAGGGGGCAAACCTTTCAGGAAACCAACAAGAAGCTGGGCAATTAAAAAGTAACAAGAAGCTGGATGCATTAATCTGCAGGTCTTTCATTAATACTTTTTCACTCTAGAATAATCTACTTTTTTTTAGATTTTTTTCTTCAATAATAACCCCAAACTGTAAAAACAGACTATCCAAAAGGACAGTTATTGCACAAAAAGTATTTCTTTTCCTTTTTGAACCTCTAATACAGAATTTTTATTTTTAATGAGCAAGTAAAGTAAAACCTTAGTTTTAAAGCACACACTTTTAAGCTATCAGAATCCCTTCTGTACTTAACAGTTTAAATAAGCATCCATTTGCTTTCCTCTGTTCCTAGTTCATGAAGATCATCAGATTGGAATAATTTCTCTGTTAAATTGAAATTTTGTCAAACATATATTGTTTTCAAGGATGATGAAAAACCACATGGACATTTATAGGCAGAATCTGTATCAGTAAGAAAAACTTTTCTAAATCTGTAAATGGTGATTAAAGACATCAGGGAGTTAAGCACTACTTTTGCACTTTAGCAGAACATTGAGGAAATATCCCATGTGATTTTCACAGTGGAAAAGTTACAGCATCTGCCATCTGCCAAATCCATAATGGTCAGATGCTGAAATATTTTTTACCTATCCTTAGTAGTCTACCACACACATTCACCAAGATGACTCATGACTTATTGTCCTTAGGCCTATAGACTTGGGTACGACTTGTATCACCACAACCAACAAAGCGCTCTAACGCAGTCGACTAAAACATAGTTTCACTTTGAAACTAGAGAGTGGCAGTGAGAGAAAACCCTTTCTCTAGAAAAGGGACTCTAAGGTTTTCTGAGACGTGTGTCTATATGTGAGGTAACAAAAGCAAGGAAGGAATAACCTACAATAATAAATACGGGCCTTAAAACAGGAAATTTTTCAAGAGGACTGAAATTAAAATTGTAAATAATAATAGATTTTAATATTATAAGAAAACTCCTAGACTGAATTGATATTACAAAATTTGGATTAAACCATATGCATGTTTCATCTGTGATATTTCTACTGGTTCTGGGGAAGAAGGTAGATGATGCAGTACTGGAGGGATTTTTCCCTGATCCTAAGATTTTTGGCATTGTAGCTCTGTACCAGTTTCCAGGCTGTCTTCATGGACTGAATTAAGACTCTAAAGGTAACTTAGGATGTTAGACTCCTAAAAAAGTGCTAGGAGCACACTACCTGGCCAGTTCTGACACATATCCCACTTGTTGCAACATATGACCTTATTTTACCTCCCACTGTAGCAATTTCTATAGTTGCTAAACATGGGTGAGTTAAGATTTACAAACACTAGGAAGGTGCTATCCATGATGCTATCTAATGGATGTTTAGAAGACAAGATGAAGGGAAAAATGATACAGATTGACCAGTTTAATCTGATCTGAAGGAAGAAAACACAATCATGATATGACACTAAAATAATCCTGACATTAAAATATATTCTCACTACATTGAAGAGTCAGAGAGTGGCATCCTCTGAATTAAAAAGCTGTTTCTTCTCAATGGCTTTAGCAGTTTCAGGTAATTCAGAACAAAAAACAGAGGAAAAACAACCCCAAATGCAAAAAAATCCAAAAAAACAGTTAGTATGAAAAGCTAAAATAATTTTTCCTTTTGGAAACTGGAATTGTCCCATTTTAACTTTTCCAAACATTTGCAGCCTGACTCAACCTAGTGACCTGCTATTGTTCTGAAATCCATACAAAGACAGAGGTACCTACAGAGGAGAAACAATCACTCTGTTCTGTCCTAGAATGGAATGAATAGCTGTGTCCTCAGGTGTCCTCTGGGAATCCAGAGGGATAATACCTATTTTTAGGTATTTGGAGGTAAGGTAAATACCACAGCAAAAAATATCAAGGCCCCCTACAGTTCTGAAGCGGTATGTATTAATTCTTTATTAGCCCTGCTCACTCTACATAAAGGATTTGACATATCTATTATACATTCCCAAATCAGAAGTAGTGTCTGTATGAAGGAGTCCCAAGTTTACCATCTCCTGCACTTGCTGAAGTGTTATTTCTGGAAGACATGAGACCTTTGATACAACCAGTTCTGGGTCTGGGACCCACTCCTGCTGCAAGCATACACTCCAAATGCCTTCAATATGGACAGCACTCACATGGAGATTATTTGTGAGAGAATGATGCTTCCATCATGCTGGAACAGCATTAAATTTTGTGAGACAGATATACCAAAGCAAACACAAGTAATTTCAGCCCCAGCAGACCACAAGCATGCCAGAAAAATACAGTTTAGGTAAAAGCCATGCAAGTCATATACCTGGTCGTGTGGTGAGTCCTCTGTCTGCAGCTGGGCGGGCATCAACAGGCTCAACTAGGCACGTGCAGAAAAGAAACAAAAGAGCAAACAAAAATAAACAAAATTCCCCAAAATTACAAAGTCAAGGGCTCTTCTGTTGGGACAGTACAGTGGAGGCATACTGCATTAACAGTTACCAAAGCAACAACTAGAAAATACCTGCCTTCAGTTAATCCTGAAAGTAGATGGAAGGGATGGGTAAGACTTCACAAGGAAAGCTTCAGAGTTGAGACATCGTTTTTACATCATATTCTGGTTACTGCTTCAAGTCAGAAACCATTAAGACTAAAGAATTTCTATCAATAGAACAAAACCATATTCATTACATGCAAATTTTTCCTGATTGTCTGATCAGAACTGGCAACCAGAATGAACATGATGAGTTCCTGCAGCTGCTCTTTATCAATATTGACTTCAAAGCCTCCTGAATCCCTCCTTTTTCCTTTCAACAGGGATGCTTTACAGCACCAGCTATAACATTTAAAAAAAGTAAAGTGCATTTTGAAAATACAATCAATATTCCTAGATGTTCTGATTTGTGAACAGCATATTCCAGTTTTTGGAAGGGAAACAAAGAAGAAACACAAATTTCTATCCAAATGTGTGTCGTATACACTTTTACAAGACTCTTTTATTACCCTACTACATACTACTAAGGTTTTATCAGCTGAAACCTAAGTTGATGGAGCTCACTGGCACTAAGAGAAAAACAGGATTTGCAAAACATAGAGCTATTTGAGTCACTGCCAACTGCCTCAGTAAGTTCAAACATACTGAAGATGTTTATTAAAAAATTCAGATTTTTACGCCTCTTTTTTGGTTGTTTCTCTCTTTTGGTCCAATTGTGTTCCCTTCCTTATCTATCCAATCTTTGACAGTGTCAAAGAACTTAAATTCAGAAAAGAAGTGTTACATTGTTCCTCAGAATTCAGAATTTTTAACGTATATTATTATTCATTTGAATTTCTGGATTTGGGTATGAGCCTTTATCAGCAGTAAGTGAGACGCAGTAACACCAGAAATCTGACAGACCCACAGTTTTCAATCAAGAAGAACTGCTCATTAGAAAAATCACACAAACCTGATGATACTGTTGATTTAAGCAATGGAACTGCCCACCTTCTCAGAAGTCTGTGTCACTGGCTTAGTGTTTCTGTGGGTTCAACAACTTGCTATGCTTGTGAGAGCCTAAGTGCCTCCCATGTCCTTTGCATACAGGAGATGACTGCAAGAGCTTCTGCCTCTGAATAAAACCCAGTAACTCAGCTTTAGAGTAGCTGCAGGTTAAAAGCACATCAGCACATCTGACTCACTTGTGTCTCCAGAAAGGCAGACTTTCACAGAGCTTGCTGGTCTGTGCTGCAGAGGCACTTTCCTTCACAGCAGTTCAGAGTGGCACTAGCATAACATGTAATTGTTTTCCTTACATAGCTCTACACAAAAAGCAATTTTGATCCTTAACTAAAATCCATAGTTTTGAGTATTTTCTTATTTATGTCTTCTGTTAGGTTTTTCAATATTGTCAGCACCAACTCTCAGGTGGGTCAGCAGTAATTTTCAGTGGCAAGGACCCAACTGAAGAAACATCCATGAGCAAAACATTACCCAAACTGCTCTTGCAGACCCCTCCTCTGTTATCCTGGCCCTCACATCCTCCCTAGAAGGCTGAGGGCTTTTTTTAACCCTTCCTCTCTGTAATCCTACATGGCAACAGCTATGGAGAACTGAGAAGCCTGTGCATAGCAACAGAAATGGGAGTAGGTGGGTGAAGGGGAAAAGGGTGAAGGAAGTTTCTGTTTTACAGTAGCATGGACCTGACCTCAGAGTGGTCAGGTCACCTTACTTGTGGTTAGGTGAAAGTATTAGTAATGAATAATTCTTGTCACCTATAATTTTGGAAGCCCTTTACAGTGGGGAAAGGCTGGGCCACTGGCACATTTCATAACTGACACAGACGTGAAAAGACCTGGTCAAGGTCACAAACCAGCTCCAGGGCAAAAACTGGAGGCAAATTATAAGAGCTGAGAGTCTTCCAAAGCAGATTGTGATGCAAGGCAACATGATAAAAAGAAAGGCTGGTTTCTGGAGAGCCCTGAGCCACCACCTTTTGAATTTCAGTTGGATTTTAAAACCTTCTTGCTCTGCCCCAGTACTGATATATGTACCAACAGCAGTTAACTCTGAAAATCTTGTATGTGGGTTTTCTCAGTGCTTGCCTTCATATGCTGGTTTTGCATATTGATTTTAGTGAGGAGGAAAAACACCAGCACTGAAGTAATCCTCTGCAGGAAGCTGTCTCTGTGCCTGGCCAAAACCAATAGCTGGCTGGCTCTGAGAACTGACACACCGCTAAGTCAATTAGGGAAGCTGGGAACACCTCTATGATAACATATTTAAGAACAAAAAGCTGTGGGCAGTTCTCTTCTTTTTCCTGCTTTTGAAGAGGTGGCTGGTGGAGAGCCACCCTGGTATGGCTGCCAAGATCCCATCGGGCCCCGGCACGGCCCAGCTGCCAACATCCCACTGTGGGGGGACCATCCTGGCACCGCCAGGCCTGGCCAGTGACAGACTTTTGTGCCTCTGTCTGCTTCTAACCTGCCACACTGCAAACAAAGGGACAAAAACAGCAGAAGCTTTTCTTTTCTTGCTGTCCCGCATGAATAAAGCTGCAGAGTAGAGCTGACAGCTTGGGCAGTGCCAAGGGAGATCACTGACCAACAGAGAGAAAAGCACAATGAGCGTTTCCACCGATCTGTGGAGCTTGGATAAAATCTGCTTTTCAGTGCTGCAGAACTCCACTTAAGAATAGATGAACCTACTCTACATCTTCTCCCAAGTCAGAGAAAAGGAAAGAGGGGACATGTGAGGAGAACGACATGGTGATACCAGGTCGGTTCAGAAGGGGGAGGGGGAGGAGGAGATGCTCTGAGCATCAGCTCTGAAAATCTTTTGCAACCCATGATGATGACTATAAATACAACAGTTTCCCTGTAATTCATGAAGTGTATGGGGGGATGTAGTGCTCACCCACAGCCCATGAGAACTGGAGAATGTTGATGCTGAAAAGCTGTGATCCAGCTTGAACAGAGAGAGAGAACTTTCATTTTCAGAGACAGAAGAAGAGGACGCTTTGCTCTTGTATACAACAGCTCCTCCTTAAAAACGGTACCTTATAGGCTGGAATGGCCCACAAAAGCAGTTGTGGGAAGACTGCAACACTCAGGAAGGATTTTGTGATGCAAACAGCATTTTTCCAGGGAGACTGTTAGCTGTGAAAATCGGAACTATGCTGGAAGAGTTCACAGGGAGCTGCTTCCCATGGGAAAGACTCCACACCATAGCAGGGGAGACTCCTCCCCCTGAGTGAACTGAAGAAAGATTCTTTTTAGAAGTGATAAACTGACTGAGAATCCCAGGTTTTGTCTCTTTGCATTGTTGGTGGGAAGGAAAGAGGGGCTGGGAGGAGGAAGGTGTTCTAAAGTTCTATTTTATTTCTTATTCTTCTTTTAATGAAGTTTTGTTTATACCTTTTAAAGTTTTGAGCCTGTCTTTCCCTGAAGTATTTTCTCCTAATCCTTATTTCAACCCCACGAGCTTTATTTTAACTGATTTTTTTCTCCTCCTCAGCTCAATTATAGCAGAGGAAGATGAGTAGATGATTTTTGTAAGTACACTGGTGTTTGGCCAGCAGTCAACCCACTACACCTCACTGGACCACATCATCACAACAGGTAATGAAGGCAGGAGAAATTGAAACCTACTGCAGCATTTATCAATAATCAAAACTCAAATATCTACCGTGTGTTACCATAAAAAGTGCATTCATTTTGATGCTCCAGAATTATTTCTCTTTAATATATTTCCATGCGCACAGAAATAAGACTGAAAACGCATTGTCCAAATAGACTCATCAAACTAAACTGGTGCATGTTTATTTACACTGACTACTCAGGCTTCATAGAGCCCACACATTCCCATCTTTACCTAATATTAACATGTCTCGGAAGAGAAAAAGAGAATGTGTTTATTTCTCTTTTTGAAAGTAAAAGGGAAGTACATTAAAAACTGGGACAAACCAGCAGGGGAGGAGTGCTATATGATGCTCACCTATCAACAACATTGTTGAAGGGGAGAACTGAACAAATCATAAGGATAACACAGTACATTTACAGGAATCTCACTTTAGATAAATACTAAATATAGAGACATTAAGGCTCCCTGTAACCTGCAAGCTAAAACACAAAGAGTAAAGCACCAAACTCAGTCATTGGCAAAATGCCCAGAGGGCTTGGCACTTTTACAGCTTCACAGCTGTTGGGGTTTGTTGGGGTTTGTTGGGGGTCACCTCTGAAGATGTGTTTTGCATTGCTGAAATAGTTTCCTGACATTTTTCATGGTGCCTCTGGAAGGTTCTCAGAAAGTGTTTTCTTTGTTAACCTATGTTGCAGCATGCTGGACATCCATACAGTATATTACCTGCTGTTTTGGATTAACTTCTGTAGACATTTCTAGGGAAACTACCTCAGGGGCAAACAAGTGAGAGTACACTTGCAGAAAATACTGAGTTATGCTAGACTTTCAAAGTCTATTTATTTTTAGACTATTTTTCACTTACTTGTCAGTAAAAGCAATTCCAGGAAAATTTGCATTTGTTCTTTAAAACATGCAGTTTACATTGCGAAAATTTCAAATGGAGTTATGAAACCTTAAAATTACATGGCAACATACCAATCCAATACATTATTAATATCTCTGGTTAAAACATGGGATTAGATCATGGCCATGGAAGGAAACAGGCATGGGAACTAATAACAACAAATTTTAGCAGGGAGCATTATGGTATTTTAACTGTCAGTTCATCAGAAAGAAAAAAAAAGAGGTGAAAATTAGGTCAATTTTTACCAATTTCTTGCTACTTCCAAGCCATACTACAAGAAGACAAGCATAATTTTGGAAGCAAGGTAGACAAAGCCTGAAGTAAGACCACTATCAAAGAAGTGGTCAAAGGCATGGGAAGTGAAGACAAATGGCATAGTCAGTCAGTCCTGGGATTCTGGAACAAGAAGGTAGAAGACAAACATAAAGGAAAAAAATAAAGCTGTGAAATTCCCCTTTGGTGCTATGGGCAAAAGTACAGAAACAGCCTCTAAAGAAAGAGGGTATTCTTGGCATGATCACATTAAGAACGTTGTGGTTTGGGTAGAAGACAGAGAAGTGTAAAGGGAAACAAGAAGGACTTGAAGAGGGTAAAGTCACCAAATGATTTCCACTTCTAACTTGGATACTTGAACAACTATAATGGTTGGCCTAACTGAACTGACTGCTGCAAAAAGTTCATGACAAATACAATACAATCCTGGTATAAAAAAAAACCCTAAACCCCAACAACTTGAAGGCATGAAAGAATAAGTGCTGCAGCAAACCACATACTGCATTAAAACACAGAGGCCTAATAATTGTGGTATTCCAGGCAGGAGAGCTTTTGTTTCTTATCTTCTGCCATACATTTGAAAAGGAGAACCATGCTCAGTACAGTTGCCTGTGGAAATTCAGTGTCACTTTGAACTACCTCTCATTATTAGATTCTGAGCTTAGACAGGCTTCTGAAGGAAAAACACCCTTGTGTGAATAAACTAATGGGTATGTCTGGAGGCACCTGTCTACCTAATAATTTCTAAACCTGGTGACTGAAATCAATATATTTTGAAAGCTAAGAGGACAGATATCAAAAATAATTAATCTCCACCATGTTTTATGAAAGCAGGCAATAGGTATAGAAACTGATGCCCTGGATGCCTCAGCTACAGAAAAAAACTGGAGCAAGAGCTGCAGTTGAAAATTCCTGCAGGACAGACATGAGACAGACTGTTACCTGATACTGGCAGACAGTCTTGACATGTGCACTAGGGGTACAGCAAGCTGCAGCTCCTTCCCCAGGAAAATGAGGTTCAGCCTGCCAGCCTGTGAGTGATCTGTACCCTTTGCCAGTGCCTGACACGCTCCAGCCAACTGCTCTCACTGCCTGTCATGCCACTTGGCTGCAAGTGCCCTTCAGACACAGCTGGAGTCCTTGTCACCATCTCCTGCCTTTCGGTTCTTCCTGCTGGTTGGTCTGTTGAGTTTGCTCTGGCTCTGCTCTTTTACTTGTCCTTAACCTGCAGTGCAGGTCCCCTGATTATAGCTCTACTCTTGGTCAGCCTCTCCTCTTCCCCGCAGATCTGCTAAATACCTGCCTCACTGATCTTTGTGCAGATCTTCTTTGCCTGATCCTAGACTTCTCTGACTCCTTGGGACAAACTTTGATTGCAAATCTATTTCTGATTCCACTGATTTCATCTGGCAACACCACCAGACCTGGCAAATCTACGTCCATGTCTCACACACCCAGTTGCTCATAGTCTCATTCCAGCATGGTATGTGAGTGACCAACTGCATAAGGATGATGTCAGAACTCATTCTAACAGCAGGTACAGCCTAAGCCAGTGGTTTCAAAAGACTTGAGGAGGATGCTAATGTGCAGTTCAGCTGCAGTTCATCACAGATTTGCCAGAGAAGACTTCTGCAGTTCCAGGCTCTGTGTGTACTGTGGCTTTGCAGTATCAAACTTTGACTAATGTAACTGATTAACTTAGCACTAGTATCAGTGCAGTTGAACATAGGAAAAAGAAAAGGCAAGAGGAGGAACTCGAATGACATGACTAAGTCCCTCAGGTTTCTGATTTATTGGCTCCAGCTACCTAAGTACCAATTCCAGATTCTACATGGATTATCTAATTAGCATGCAGTCACTTCAGTGACACAGTCCATTAACATATAATACTCCTCAGGAAAACTTTTTCACTAGCCAAGTTGTATTGGTGCATGAACATTTCTGCAGTACACTCCAGACAACCAGTGTATGGAGTGAAATTAACATTATCTGTCTACTAGGATTATGCTGGAACTGTAATATTTTTTATGCCAGCAAATAAAAAGCTCTACCTTAAATAAAACACTCATTTCACCATGGCACAAATCTAACAACATATCTCCCTTCAGTCATTGTCATGTATCTTAAAATACTGTTAATTATAATCTCCTAGAATTTATTATTGTTTGTTTCTGAAGGCAAGTAAGCTCAACTGTGAAATTTATTGTGTCTAAATTACAGATTTTAGTCAGGACTTTCTATTCCATCAGAGACACAGCAGACCAATTCCAAACGGACATTTCAGAACCTCTATCCCACTTACTTACAAGAAAAATATTAATTTTCAAGGAACACTATGAAGAGAAACCACAAAGCTGAGCTCGGAAAGTTCTGTTGTTTCTTCCCCTATTGTACTTACCTTCATTTTCAGTATTGGCTGGAACAGAATCAACTCCAAAGGGATGCCATGGCTGAAGGTCATCTAGGCTGAAGTCTCCATCCACTGGAAGAAGTTCAACTGTAGTCTTTGTTTCCGTCAAAGAAGGCATAAGAGCATCATTTCCATAGCTGATCCTGGGTTCGCTGATCATATTGGCCAAAACATCATCAGAGTAGTTCTGTTCTTTCTGAAGTAATTCATCTGCATGGAAATTTCAATGCAGAAATTATCTGAAAGAGCCAGCATATCTAAGGACCTATTTTCAGTGCTACTCAAGTAAGAATTCACTGTTGTGAGGTTCTATTTTCTTACAATAAATAAAACCATTAAGGCTTGGAATAGTCAAAACCCCGTGACAGGCACTGCGGCTAAGGCATTTTTTTGAAACATAAACCAGAACTGCTCAATGCTGTTTCCTACCCACATTTTCACCACAAAACAGATCACAGGTCTGTGCTATACACATTCCTTGGCTCTTCCCAACCACTTTGAAAGGAAGCTTAAAACAATTCCCTTCAACTCAACGTGCTTCTATAAGTTAACTGGCAAGAGATGCACAGAACAGAATGCCTTTGTAATTTCTCCTTCCTCTTAAATGCTCACTGCCAAAGCTTATCACAAGTCTTAAATCCTAAATTTCCACAGTAGTCACTGTATTAAACTTGGTTTACTATAACACATCAAATCTGAAGAAGCATTTGATTTTTTAACACATATAACTTCATCATAACATTGAAGTAGTTCTTTGTTAAAAAAGCAGTAGTAGACATCTAGTAGTAGTAGCAGGCAAATTATTTTACAAGCTACCAGCACCTAAAGCTACACAGTTTTATCTATGCTGTGGAGTTTTTTTGCTTGATGCAAGGTGAGAACAATCAAAGCACTTTTCAGTTCCATCAGGTGTATAGGACAGACTGTTCAACTCCATGTTAAAAATAAGCTCAGAGGTTGTGTGTGCTTCACTACTCCTACTACCTTCTCACTTCAAAGTTCCTCTACTCTCAGTGCAGAAAAGACATGGACTTGCTGGAGTGAGTCCAGAGGGCCACAGAGTTGATCAGAAGGCTGAAGTACCTCTGCTATGAAGACAGGCTGAGACACCTGGGGCTGTTCAGCCTAGAGAAGAGAAAGGTCCTAGAAGACCTTCCCATGGCCTTTCAATACTTAGAGGGGGCCTATAAAAAAGAAGGGCCAAACTTCTTATCAGGGCCTTTTGCAATAGGACACAGGGTGATGGTTTTAAACTGAATGATAATAAATTTACATAAGGTGCAAGAAAGAAATTTTTTACAAGGAGGGTGGTGGTAGATGCCCTGTACGTGCAGTATTCAAGGCCAGGCTGGACAGAGCTCTGACCAAGCTGATCTAGTTAGATGCCCTGCTCATTGCAAAGAGGGCTGGACTAGATGACCTTTAAAGGTCTCTTCCAACCAAAACTATTCTATAATTCTACAATTTTTGTAGGAAAAAACGTACTATTTGCAAGTATTTTGAGGGAACTTGCTGCACAAGAGCACATTCAAGTAAGCAACTGCAATGCAGACTAATAACTGCTAATAAGGCACCAATAGTGAGCAGGTGCCACAGAGCTAAACAGTTCCTAACAGGAGACTGTAATAGAGTGCAAGTGAGCAGGTAAGAACACACATAGCAGCTGGTGTGGCAACAGCTTTTCTTAAGACTTCTCTGCACTTCATTAAGGATCCCCTGACTGCCACTATTTCACACCACATCTCTACCATGTTACAAGTCAGGGACATGAATCACCACTCTGCTGCTAAACCCTTTATGCCACCCCATAGGGGCTCACTCATTTCCTAGTAACATCAGTGATGAAGAGCATCTAATTTTCTACACACACCACAGCTTCAGACACCTCAGCAAAATCTTTTCAATGTTATGTTTCTCCCAGCTTTACACCATGAAGCTTCATACCACAGAAGTACAATGCAACCAAGCAGCACCCTCAAGTAAGGACCCTCACCACCTCATGAGCATTAGAGTGCCACTGCTTCAGTGCCTCTATCAACGATGATGCAGTAGGGCTCTGCTCTGCAACACATCTCTCAAAGGCCACCTTGAGATAACTGATGAAATTTTGTCACCCTGTTCCCATAGTACTAAACTCAGAACATCAGAAATAAACAAAATGTTGCAATCTCAGCTCTGGGGCAAACATGGGTTCTGAATCTTGTAAAATAATGTTTCAAAATAAATTTTTTCAGTTTTTAAACAGTAATTAGTTGAGCAGATGGTAAGGCTAATGTGAATACAAAATTAAATTCACATTATTTAATTTGATTTAATTTGTCCATCAGAATGCCTTACTAGGACAGTATATAAAGCCTATGCCTATCACACTGAATTGTTTTTCTTCTCATGTTCATTTTACTGAAACCAGCACTATTTTATGACACCTACTAAATCTTCAGCATAGAAGTTAAATCTGATCTTGTCTCACAACTGCACTTACACTACTTCTTTTTAAACCACTTCCTTTTATGAGAAAAGAGACAGGTGAAGCACCTTGATATTCTGAGCAGACACTATCACATGACATGATAATTTTCATTAGATAGGAATGAACAGACTTTACCTAAAAGAGCTGGATTTTAGTGGCCTGAGGGAGGAGTCTGGTGTCCATGTACCTTGCAGGGAGCCACACAAGATAGCAGCTGAGAACACTAACTTCATGTCATCACGGACCTCACGAGAGAGTGTTACAGTCCTGAGCATCTTTATGACCATCGACCTTTTTCAAAACCTGGGCACTGGAATGGTTTTGGGGCACAGCTCCCCTTGTTCCCATTGTTCTTCCCATCCCCAGAGGATGGTGTGGGGCAACTATAGAGACCTGGAGCTCAGGCAGTAATGGCAAGGGTTGGTGCTGGAAAAGCTGTGCCTTAGCCACTCCTCTGCCCTGGGCAGTACCTATTCTGTACAACTCCTGCCCATACTCTGCTGCTGACTCACTCAGTGTCACCTGCAGACAGCTCCAGCCCTTGCAAAGGGACAAATGGAGCACAGAGGGCAAGGAAGGACCTGAGCTCTGGCAGTGGAGGAGCAGCACCAGCACTGGTACAGCACTCAGGAGAGGCCACAGCCAGGCTGACAGAGAGAGGCTCCAAACTCCCATGATACCATCTCATGATACTGATAGTACAGGATTAAATTTTAGTAGCATAAAATGTTTCTAAAATCATGGCAATAGACTTTGGTGGGGGGCGGCAGGGGACAGGGTGGAAAAGAAAGGTTGGGCTTGGGGAGGCCTGGGAAAGGGAACTAGGCCTCGGGAACAAATGTTTAGCTCTGTTTGTACTAGGTCATGTAAAACTGCACCTGCATGATCGTCATATGATCAATGATATGATTGTTAAATGTAATAGTAGTTGTTGGTAATTGAATATGATTATTGTTTAATTGTAATAAGAATCATGAGAAACTATGTAATCGCAACAAGAATCATGAGAAACTATGTTGGGGGGCACCTGATGAAAACGACAAGAATTCATGCTTGGATAGGATCAATGTATACAATAGAACAATATGGATTTAATAATTAATATATAGTTATATAATGGAAAGGGTGTAAAACACGTTTGTCTCAAATCCAATGTCGGAGTCAGATTTGGGTCTGTACCCCTGATTCCCAGAGCTCTTCAATAAAAACACCTGCATATAATCATCCCGTGATTATGTGTTTCAATACTAACAATACCATCATTATATCCAAATTTCTGAGGGCTGGGAGTGATCATACACAAAGTCTCTCTCAGGGCTACCCAAGTGGGAGCACGTCGTTGCCAGCCCTGTTTTTTTCCACTCAGCTGTGGTGCACAGCATGGCGAGGAACTGACCTGCACAGTAGCTCAAGTGAGGCAGACAGATACTACAACCAGCAGATTATGATCACATCCATTTTACAAGCAGGGAAACAACAGCCACATGAGTCAAGCTCACCTGACAGGATGAATCAGACACTGAATGACAGTGAGAAATTGGAAGTGCCTGGCACAGAAACTGCTGGAATCTATCACAGAGGCAGCTGTGTCTGCATTGAGTAAATGATTCGCAAACAATTGCTTCAATTGCTGAACTGTTAAAAAAAATTGCCTTAGGATTTCCGGTTATTGACACTACTGGCAAAGTCCAAGATCAATTTTTCAGGGCTGATTTTGTTCCTAGTATCGATGGCTACTTGACCCATCAGTTAACACTAATGGAAAGCTACCATACATCTATTCAGTAACACAGTACTCCCTCGATCTGCAGCTGCCAGCTCAATTCCCCCATCGTGAAAAGACAAATCCCTAAATAAGCATGGAGTACAGACACAGCTAGAGGCTAGGATGTGCATTCAAGACTGTTTCAGGAGTTTTATTTGTATTGTGAGCATCTTATCATTAGGTGCTGAAAACAGGGAGATCCTAGGTTGCTCCTCAAGATTTCATCTCACATCAAACCAACAGGACAAAAACTTAGAGAATCTTCCTACAATAAATGTTTTTGCTTGGCTCATTACCTCCTTGTAGCATTCTGCTAAGCCCTGCCATTGAGAAAAATAAAGAGGATGGCAAATCTCTGTCCCTCTAAGAGTATATGTGCTCAAAAACAACCATAACCTTGGGAAAAGACCACACTCAGTTGGGACTTCAGGCCTCCCACCAGCTCTGGATTTGGTGTGAGGGCACACAATTGCTGCTTCTCCTTCAGACACTCAAAATTCTCCGTCAGGCACCTAAACCTTTTCTTTCTCAGGATGACAGACAAGCTCACTCCTAGCATTTTAATAAGATACTTCTTGCAGTTTTCTTAACACCTAAGCAAGTTTCACTCATTCTTGGACTCACTGCAGGCATTTCCTCGTGGGTCAATACTCCTCAACAACAGCATCTAGAAAAATTGAAGTGCAGTATGTTTGGGCAGCTGGATAGATGTGCAATACCACTCCATACTCCTTTCAAGACTATTCTCTTATCCCACAAAGAGGCAAATGGAATCAAAAGCAAAGAGAGAGCTGAAGAAATAGAATTTATTACAAAATATTCTGGTAGATACCAGATTGTTAGAAGGTATTTGTCTACAATGCCCTAAGACCCCAGTTCTATTTGCAAACCTTTGCAAATAGCACCGTGCTAGGAAAGATATCATGACAAATCCCAACAAAGTTGATGGAGCCTTGGACTGGCAAAACTCATGTTATGTTAAAACATTATCTACTTTTACTGCCACACGACATTGTTTCCAATGTTGAACTCTGGGACATACTTCCCAGCCCTTAACTGGCACAGCTATGACAAGACACAATGACAAGAATTTCACATGGAACAGCTTCTCTTGCTGTCCTGGAGTGCCAACAATTTCCAAACCAAAATTTTTATTTAGTTTATAGTTTTTTGTTTATAATTTCCAGAAACATTATATTTGTTTGTTGTGTTTCCAAGGAGCCCATCTAGATGAAAAGCTCTGAAATCACTATTGTATACCAAGACCATCGAATTTACTTGAAAAGCAGCTTTAAAATTGACAATTGTAATGTGGAGTTCTAGAAAACAATTTTTTAAACCAGATTAGAAATGAAGTGTGTAGGAGAACGGAATACAGGTACCTCACCCCGTAAGTAACAGCTCACCCCGATGACTCACAGCTGTATCCATAAATATTAAGTGTGATAAAAGGGAGTGGGTTAGCTAGTGAGGGAGAATCATGAAGAAGAAGGATCCTGGGGAGAGAGAATCACTGCTGTGAGGTTAGTCTAGGTCTGCAGTTACAGCCTGTTGTTGGAACCTGCAGTCATAGTCCAGCTAGGTAAAAGCCTGCAGTCAGAGTCTGCACACTGATATATACAGTCATAGTTTAGCAGGAAATAACCAGCAAGGACACCTACAGTAAGAGCTTGCCGCAGCCAGAGTCAGTTGATAGTTGGAGCCAGGATGGCTAAGCTGTAAAGAGGAATAAACCAGGACCCTTTTCATGCTGTGAGAAACAAGAAATCTGTGTCTTGGCTCATTTCTACCCTCTAACAAGAGGGCTGCTGCAACAGAAGTGCACACAAAACATGTCTCATTAGGACTAGTTAAAATACCACCAAACTATTGACCCAACATCAAGCTTCCTATGAAAAATGTCACCTACATGGTGGAACATATATTTGATCCAACAAAGATGGATTTGGAACCAGCTCAAACAAACTTGTACAAATGCAGAGTCTTACTGCCTCACTTATCATCAGTGACCATTCAGCCTGAACTGAAGATGTCTTTTTCCCAAAGTTACTTGCTTTTGAGCATGTGCTTTCAAAATGACAAAACTAAAAAGTTTCAGTAACATCCCTGTTCTTCTTAACAGCAGAAATTACAGAGCAATTGAGTCACAGCAACAGCTTCATGGCACACATATTGCCCTAATCCAGTCTGAAGGGAGCTTAAATCATGCACATGCTGTATGTCACAATTAGGATTCAAAAAGAACACCAATACAATCATTTATTACAGTGCATGTGGTAAGAGGCAACATGCTTAGCTGCAGCTTTCAATTGTATGCCTACTTCATGGGCTAATTCAATATGTCATGTTACCCTCTAAAGCAGTTGCACAGATGTAATGCAGTCAGGTTTTAACTAACTTGGAGTGTCTGCATCTTGTCAGCTGTATGAATCAAAACTCCCCCAAACGGGTAAATATGAAAACAAGACCTCCTGTGCCTTCCTCCTGAAGCTCCACTGAATTTCAAGTATTTTGTTATTTTAAGATGTTTTGCTGAATCAAACACTGTATGATCATGATATTACATACTGCCATGAGTCATAATTATAATATTATCAAGCTACAAAACACAATTCAGTGGTATTCAGCTCTGAACTAATTCATTTGTATAGTACAAGTCAAATATAATTTAGAGAGACTCTCATGAGAATGTTATTGAAAGTGAACTGCCTGCTGGAAAGTGGAGGAGTGACTGTTGCCTGCATGCTTTGAAGATGATGAAAGAGGAACAAAATATCGCGAAATACTGGAAATAAGCTGAACCTGCAGTGCTCAGATCCATACTGACAGAGAAATGTGACCACGCTATCAAATCTAAGCTTTGTTCTCACCTCCTCAACAGCCTGTGAAATTATGCCACAAGCCTTTTTGCCTGGAAACTTTCAGTGCAATGTGTCTCTCCCTTAGGGCTAAAAGGAGACAGAAAGAGCAAGAACCATGGAAAAATGCATTTCATAGCTCTTATTTTCTGTCCTTCAGAGATATGACCATTAGGTAAGAACAAGTAGCAGCCAAAAAACCATCCACATTACAGAAATTTCTTATGTGCATGAAAACCTTGTTCAATAAGTTGAAAAGATTTTGCCCTTTTCAAATTCTCAGAAAGTGAATGTTTAAGGTACCATGAAACAGCTGACCTAAAAGATTTTTTCTAAAAGTTAGTAAGAGAATAAGCATCTCATAGCTTTAGACAACACCTTGATGGCTAAAAGCCTAACTTTAGAAAAAATATACATTTGAACTTGAGAACAGCTGGAATAATTAGAACCATGCTAAAAAGAACATGCTTCTACTAATTTTTTTTAATCACAACTTTAGCATTTCCATTTTCTTTCCCATTTCTTGCTCTATTTCAGCACATGTGGATTTTACAGTTTCCTTAATCACACCATAAAAACAACACAAGTGAGTTTTCTCCTGTCAGCTGCTACATGGAATAATGTTTCAGTTAAATCTCCCTTGCAGACATTTTGTCTTAAATCATTTAAACCCCCAATGATGTTTAAGTAATATACAGAGCAATTGTCCTTGTGCAGGTAAATCACAGGTTTACTGGTACAGAAAGCTTGGGTAATCCAATTCAGGAATACATTTATTACAATGATTGATTTCAAAATTACCTCAGTGTCTTTTTCATTAGGGATGGACTTCAATACAAATTTAGTTTTGTACATGGCTATGCAATTTCTGAGCACTCTGAGCAAAGGTTCATGACAATTTTCACACCACTTCATCAGCCTGCTATGAAACTCATGGTCTGAAATTTTGTCTAATTTTCCTAGAAGGCTAGTATGACACTCTTTGCCTTCAGTGACAGAAGCTTTAATTACTACAGACCCATAGTTATCTGACAACTACACAAACTAGCTATTAACTAAAATGAAATCTCAACATACGGCTATAGCTAAGTGCACATTTTAATTTTTTTTTTGTAATTAATAGCAAGTCATCTGATCAATAACTGCATTTCCTCCTCATTTCAAAGCAGAGAGTATTGCAGCTGGTGTCATCTCTGAGAGTTATTTAACAGAAATTAAAGATCCTGCTCTTCCCTTTCACAGCATGCCTTTTTGTCAATTTCTGTCCTCCTTCCCTTCCTCTCATCCCCTTCTCATTCAGTTTGGTTAAATTAGACAGTTTCTCTGCAAGTAAGACATGGAAAACAACCTAATATAAAAGTAGACAAGGTAATATTAAAAAATACTTGGGGAAAAAACTGAACTGAAATGACACCATAATCCAGAACATACATTGTATATCATCATCCTGATCCACAGAAGGCACTGTGACTATCTCTCCAAGTTTAAATTTAACTCCACACTTAATTCTAAATTAAAATATCATTAAAATAGGCTGAAAATAAAATAGGCTGAAGAATCTCATTTAAAATAAATAAACAGCCTGATCAATCGTCACTGATATTACTGCCAGATGAATCAGCAATCATTATTCCTGCTCAGGCTTCTGTGAAGTAGTAAAAGTACCTTACCCTAGGTACCAAGAACCTTTCCCTCTTAAGTACCTTATAAGGCCTATAAGTGAAACTGCTCTGCAAAAATCATTTATATGAAATATTGCTACAGAATCTTATTTTCTGAAAATAATTATTTACTTTATAAATTACTTGTTGGTCTAATTTACTGATAAAAATAATTATATTTACTTGCCAAACTTACAATACACAATACAATTTAAAACTGCAGTAGGACCTAAAACTACCACTTTCTAACGCCTGAAAAAAGCCAACTACCCATCATTTTCTACAAACACTTCTAAAGGTCAGACTGTGAACCCCACAACAAGTTTTGATGTGTACTGATCTTGGAAGCAATAAATAATCCATTAAAAATATAAAAATCTGAACACGAACTTGTTGCAGTGATGCTTTAAAATTTTAGGTTTTGTATTTCTCAGATCATGTACTGCATTAGTGTATAATCTGAACTCCCTACAGAGTGTTAGTTAATTCTCTTCACATTTTGGTCAGACAAAACAATCCTTCTGGGTCTGAGATCCAAGCACACCATCTGCCTAAGGCCCCAAAAAGTATAAACAACAGTGAATGGGGGGAGAAAGGGGGGGAAGGGAACTGGCCATATATGACCTTGTTACCTGAAACTGTAATTGGAGGATTAGCCCCTGATATGCTAATTGATTAAGCTTGTAATTGTCTGAAAAACTCAGGACCATTATCCATTCTGGGTGCAGCCCCTTAGGGAGACTTCGTCTGCCCTTAATATACCTGAAGGCCCTTAATCAAATATATCCACTTTATCCTTTATTTAAACTTTGCCTGACCTGTTTCTAGGTAAGCCTGAAATAGGCATCAGCAGCTGATACCCCTAGTCAAAAGAGAAAATTTTTTAACTTTAATCCAAAATTACCAAATTTGAATTGTGCAGTGCCCATTCCAGATAGTAAGTATTTTGCCCATTTATTAACTGTGGTTTTAGCACTTGATAGGCCAGCTGTATCCTAGGTTGCCAGAGTAATCTAAAGAAATGCATTTATTAAATTTACCAAATATATCTATGAAGTGGGATGTGGCAAGTTCTGATGCCTTTTACGCTGTTTTTTGTACGCATGATCTAAAAGAAGGAAGCAGAACAGAGGAAGAACCAGAACCCTGCCCAGGTATCACTGCTCAGAAAAATGCATTTTTTAGTGAAATTGGGTATATGAAAATCACAGGCAGGAGAAAGCTGCACTGATGAAAGATCACTTCATTTGTAATCCCACGTGCATGGGAGCTGTCAGGACATTACTGCAACATCTCCATCAGCCCAGCCATTCTGTAAAATCAGATATCCTATGTAATTTTTTCCATTTTATCCCAATAGTAACAACTTGCCAAGGAAGAACACCACAGATACTCTTGACCATAATAAACACCTGTGAGTTTTCCCTCTGCACTTCTGGAAAGCAAGCTACGCTTCAAACAAAATGTAGTACATTGGCATTAGAGACTTATTTCGCCATCCCCCTCAGGATACCTGACCACAGTGATGCAGTTCAGACTTTAGCATTTAAATCCCTCTGGAAAACAATTCCAGAGACTGACACACTAGCTCTCTAATATATTATATATAAAACTACATTAGCTTGTGCAGACAGTAACTGGTTGTCACTGGAGACTTACAATTTGCCAGCAGGTGCAAATTAAGGTGATTCCTTTGTTTCTTTCACAATCCAAGACCTCCTACCAGGAATCTGAGCTTAGAGTGAATCACACAGAATGACACAAATGTTTCCAAAAATGTTAACTGGGAAAAGAAAATCCATCATTCAACAGCACAAATGAAGCAGAAGATGTTGGAGTGTTTGTGATCCCACAATTTTGGGCTGCTGCAGCACTTGTGGACACTGACATCATGAACTTGAATTAATATGACATATTTATGAAAAAAATTACACATATATTCTGTGTACCAAAAAAAATCTCCAACAGCTCAGTATAATGAGATTTCTGTAAGCAGGCAACATTTTACCAAGCCAAAGCTTCCCCTCTAACTGGAGCTGTGCATTTGGAAAGTTACCTGCTCTCAGATCATATCTGAAAGCTGGACAACTGGAAAACATTTTCAGACTTTGGTTATCTATCTGAAAAAAAAAATATAAAACCACACCTTTAATTTGGCATGTGATGAACTAATGAGTTCCTTAAAGCATAACACTAGAAGCAGTTATCAGGAAATACTAATGAAAAGGGCTGAGAAGCCATTTGCTTCATATGACTAGAAGCAGACATTAAAAAAAAAAAAAAGTTTTATCTGTATCATCTCAAAACTGAGTGCTTAGCTTTGGACTTTTCACTGAAGACACAAAAGAACAGGAAAGCAATTCAACTAGATGTTTATGAGCAAATCTGTAGCTATAAGCTATAAATCCTGACCTATAATGCTTTTTAAAATCAAATATATCTAGTATACTGATTTAAAATAATACAAACATGCCTTTAAATACAACATTTTCATGTAATTGTAACCCTACTACTCGCAGAAACAAGGCCCTCCAAGACAGAATTTCCCAGTCTATTGTCTTCATGACACCAGAAAATGACTAGTGATTTAAAAGAAAATCCTGATCAAACCTGCATTTCTACATGTATCCAATCAAAAAAGAAAAAATAGGAAATACAATTATTCAAATTAAATGCATTTTTTTCCCATTGTGCACAAGGTGACTGTAGACTCTTCCAGAGGAGTATCAAAAGAAGTGAAGTTAAGGACAGTGTCTCAGCCTTAGCCTGTTGCTACTGTGAGCCCAGAGTGGTTTCACGATCATGAACTCCCTGTGGGATCTGCACGGGGATGGGGGATGGCAATTTTCTATTAAAAGAGAAGTGTCTATGACAAAATACTTCAGGCTAAAGTAATGAAAAGATCACAGAGTAAGTTCTTCAAGAAGGATCTATCAATGCAGGGCAGAGTGCTCTCACCGTCAGCTCCTGATGAAAATTGAGGCAACACCTTAAAACCTCTCCTGCAAATAGATGATTTTTTTAGAGTGAAAGATTTAAATACTCACTGAAATAGCAGATACTCAGAAAATTTAAAAATTACTTTGTTTATCACTTACAGGTCTGTGATTATTAACAGTTTTCAATTCTAACACCTGGATCGTAATGCCAGATTTTTTAGAGGTGCAAGTGAAACAGAACAGCATTATTCAAACAAGAGGAAAATATTTTCTTACTAAACATAGTCACTTCTATTAACTTTTTACTCTGATGAAATTTCTGAACTGCAAAACATAATGTCCCATATCTTTCCCCTAAGAAAAAGCCAACTCAATCCAAAGCTGCCTGGAGCCATTTATCCTTTTCCCAGTATCTGTGAGCCCTGGAGGAAGCTGGCTCTTTTACTGACTGAAGTAACGTTCACAATACTTATGAGATGGAAGGAGGGCTTGTGCACACAAAAATCAGGATTCATGTCTCTTCTGGAGAACAATAGTGCCCATGATAGGACACAATAGCCCATTTAGCTACAAAAGATGGGGAGGATATAGTACATTGCTAATGAAAGCACTTCAGAACATCAGCGTCAGTGATGCACATTTATATCTATTTTAATTATCTACCATTCTCTGCCTAATTTTCTATGACAGTTAAATAATCTTGACAAAAAATAAGAGATGCTTAGAAGAAGAAAATGTTGGATTTATTCCCAGGATTTTTTCCCTTCTCTCCTACACTGAAGCAAAGGACATATCTTACTAGCAGACAGAGCTGAGTCTCTTAAACATAAAAAATGCTCTTTCACTGTGAGGGTGACCAAACACTGACAACTGGCTCTGGGTGGCCTTGCTTTAGCAGAGGGAATGGAGCAGATGTCCTCCACCCTCCAGAGGTTCCATCCAACCTCAGCCATTCTGTGCCTCTGTGATATTGGCTGATTCCCTACATAAACATGATACATCACCTTACTCCAACAAATGGCACCTTATTATTTATGGTATTTAAATAACTGTAAGAATATTTTACAGAGATAACAAAGTGGCAAATCTGATAGCCTAGTAAAGACCATAGGCTTGTGATGATGAAAGAAATAAACAACACTTGGTAAAAAAAAAAAAAGATTAAGAGTACGTTTATATATATATATAAACTAGTCAAATGATTTAAAAAACGATGTCCTTGAGTGGAAAAGACCTTAACTGCTCATCAGGCACTCCATCTGGGCCATATGTCAATATTTAAACATACAAAATCTAATGTCGCTGTAGAAAGTTTTAACACAGAATTAATTTGCTTTTGCGGAAGGACTCTGTAAATTTTAACCACTGAAACAACAATATATATTTTGCTAGAATCCTAAGAAACCATCTTTTTGACTGAATGCTATAGGCCTCCAAGGGAAAATATTAAAGGCAAATAACCAATTCACAGAAAATTCAAATTTTTCCTTGAAAAGCTGAGGTTAACTGGATACACAATATGGCAAATCAATTGTGGGGATAAAGTACAGGCATAGTTAGTGCTGGAAGTCACTTCAGTGTACCTGTCCAAATACACATTCTTTGAAGGCTGCTTTTGACTGCTTATTCCAGTTGCATTACACTTATGGGCACAAAGGGCAGAGCAGAAGGGCAGGAACATGGGCTTGCATGATACAGAACACACACATCAAACAGGCTCTTTAAAACTAGAAGGCAGGTTTTACAGAACCTTTAGTAAGACCTACATGCTTATGGAAGTCCTATTCCATAAACTCTGCTTAAAGGTTATTGAGAAATTTCTGTGTGATGTAGATATCCAACAAATCTCAATGGAATACTTGCTGTCACAGAAAAATGTGCTGGTTTTAAAGAGATAAGGATGGAAATTCAATACTTCTGCTTTGGCAAAGATGATGTTTCCTTGGATCCAAAACTGAACACTCCCCTACACAGTACTAGCCAAGTGCCTGGGGCAATTTAGATGTGACAATTGATCTCCAGAAAGGCAGAAAGCATAAAACTGAATAGGAATTGTCCAGCTTTCCCCAGTTATGGGTTTTTGCAACTACTGCAAATGCTCACTCTATTTACATTGTCTGGATGAAGCACATTTGTCAGCTAGTGCAAAACCCAACTGCCCTGATGATAAGCACCACTAGTGACTATTCCTTATCTTTCTCTATGCCAGTTTACTGAATATGGTCTGCCCCGGTGCAGATAAATCCTGGAGTGTTAATTCATTTTACCCATGCTTCAACAACACTGGTTTACTTTACAACAACAACAACAACAAAATAGGCTTTATAAGCACTCTGATGCATCACATTATAGCATCAATCAGATCTACCAGTATTTTTGCCCCTCATTTTAGAGCAAAGCTAGAACTGGATCATATTAAGCAACCTAGAACTGCCAGCTCCACAAACAAAAAGCAATCCCCAGACTTTTCTGGTCTGAGTTACAAGGTAACCTTGTAACTCAAACTGAGTTACAAGGTAATCACTGTTCTTACTAGATACGAACTACACCAGTCTGTATGATCCTATTACAATACTCTTGGAAACCTTTAAACAAGCTTTTGACACAGTGTCAGTCAACTTCCCTTTATAATTCTGATATCTTGATAGAGCAACCCAACTTCAAATAAAGGTTCAGAAATCTTAGGTATTGCTTCAACATCTTTAACATTTTTGAAGGTGGAATTCTTCCCATCAGCTAAGTTTTAAGACAGAACAAGGAAGAGTTACAGAAAAACAAGACACTGAGAAGTCCCACTGCAGTCTGACAGACATTACTAATTACATATGCAAAACACAGCATTTTAAGGGAGAGGATGAAGAAAACAATTACAAAAGGAATGGCACCAAACAAGACAAGACAAAGAATTTGCTTTTGCAAAGCCTCCAGGAACATGTTTTGGTTTTGCAGTATCAGTCCCCAGACCACTCTGGTTGTGGTTGTGAACTGCCAGCCTGTGGCAAGAAACTATTACCATTAAACCTCATAAGAAGGATACCACAGAATGATTGGGAACAGCATCCTAATTCAACTCATGGCAAGAAATGCAGCAAGGCTGTGAATTGACTACAGGTCAAAATTACAAGCTAGAAATGAGGAATCAAAAATTAGTCTAATAAATGCCGAAAGACCAGAACCAGCTGAGGTAGCGCTCACTTGGCCCTCCACTCAGACAGGTATTGGGCCAGATGATTAAAGAAGAAGTGTTAAAAGAAAGGAAGTCTTCAGACATCTTGAGTCTGCAGCTTGTCCTGCTCCTAAAAGCACTTACAAAAATCTTCAAAGGAAATTGCAAGGCAAATGTCTCTTGTTTCAAATTTCGTCATGCTAAGTTGGAGCACATAAATGCTTAAAATAGCACTTGACCCACAGCACCCTATATATATCTGAAAGCAGGCACTGATTTGGGTCAGCCTGGGTTTGCCTTCTCTTCTAGGCAAGTAATTTGGGTGTGACATCCAGAACATGCTGCAGAAGAACAGAACAGGCAGAGTGGAACAGAATAATAAAATAACAATAGTTTGATCTTACTTGTCAAAGGACAGATGAAAAAATACTCTTTTACTTATTGCTTGTAACTGAATGTTTCTGAGCTTTGGTACAATACTGCTGTGGTATTACTACAGTGCTTAATATTTCCTCAGTGGTGGGATAGAAAAGTTGAAGACATCAGTTTGGAATCAAGTAGCAAAACAGAATTAAAAATTCAGATCATTGCCTGCCCACGTGACTGATGGACAAAGCTCTGATGTAGTTTCTGATTCAGAAGCTATACCTGCTATGCTACTCTGCAATAAATTGCCTTTTATATACATAGATAAGCAATCAAATAAAATAAGGATTTAAAGCAGGATGTGCTCAAAGGAACTGCTGATTTCTCTTAAAGCCTACTATTGCTTTTTCTTGGTTTCCATACTTATGAAATAGAATGTGAGATTTATCAGAGGGAAAAGGTGAGTACAAATAATCTGCTCAGATTTTTTTTTGTGCCACTCTCCTATTCATGGGGCATACTCCTGCTCGTAAGAAACTCCATTTATTGCCAAGAACTACATCAATTACCAAGAGCAACCTGTTTTTTTAGCACATTTGCATCACTGCCCCTTGAGAAATCATTCGCAGACAGAATGCCAAACAATTTCTTACCCAAATGACCTGCTTATTCTATCCAAGCTTTTTCAGAACAACCATGGTCAGGTGACCTCTTTCTGCAACTCTCAGACTGGCTCCTTTCCCCCTGCCCCAACATGAACAAGAGACAGCCAGCAATATCGTTCCTCACACATCAGGAATTTGCTGCTACATTACAGTGCCTGAAACCCTAACAGGGCATTTGCACAGTGCACATTGGTTAAATGTTTAGGATTAAAGCCCTCAATTTAAGTGCTGTTTTCTGCCCTCTGGAGCGCTGTGGGTCTTCTAACTATCTATATTGCTCCTATGATACACACTGTTAAAGCCAGTGGGCATCAGCTGGTAATGGACACCTGCAGGCAAGAACTACAACTCTGTTAAATTTTATCCTAAGTTCCTGCCATCATCTCCACTGCACTTAAGAAAATAACAAGAAAAGGCTGCTCTTATAAGGCATAAAAGTCTGTTTTAAGCATAAAACCTGGATTTTTTGTTTTGGATTCCACAAATTAAAACAATGGCTGTAAGCCTGCTTTGTAAGGTAGAAATTTCAAACATAGTCTGTATTTTAAGGAAACTCCAAATGTCCAACTTTTCGACTGTGATTTATCTGATCAACTCTGAAAAGTAGGTAATAATATTTCTAGCAATGAGAAAAATTGAGTGAAAAACAGCACTACATTAGATGTAGGAGGAATTAAATCCACAGTACAAATTCACAGCAAACTAGATTTCATTTATACTGATGCTCCTAGAGCTATTTGTTTGATTCAGAGAAAAACTACCTTTGTCAGAGCTCTGTTGTCTAAACCAAAGATTATCTATTCCTCAAGGTAAAAACTGAACAACTCTGCAGCAGAGTGGAACTAGAAGCTAAAACGAAGAAAGAAAATGAACTAAAACTATTTTCAACCATGTCTCCTTATATGTAATTTATTAGTGAGGCACACTGTGTGATAAGTTCTTATCTCATTTATTTTTCAAGTTTTCTACTGACTCAGACTTTTTAAGCCAATGGTTCCAACAAAAGGTATTTAATCAAACATGTCTTTTTAACGAGAGTTGTAATATTTCTTAGGAATGCTACAAAGGGACATTTTATTAGAAGTTTACTTCTCCACAGATTTTGCAGCTGTAATAGATGTCCTTTTCCATGTGTTTAGAAAGAGTACAGAGACTAAGAAATTCAGTAATTTCAGAACAGAATTTGAAACAGGCTGATCAGAGCTAGAAGGCTCAAAGCTAGAAGGACACTGTCTTCTTGAACAGATGGGAATGACCATGACAAACTTTCATTAAAACCAAGATGTAAAAACCAAGTATATGGACAATATTATCAACAAGAAGCACATTGATACTGAAAAACCCTGCATTATGGAAAACTATTTGTCCTAGGTTACAATGTAAAATTGTGTCCAGGGTATGTATTCTATCCCCATGAGCCGTTGGAGCCAAGGTGGGGCAGGGTTCTCCTTATCTTCTGTTAACGAGCCCAACAATGCCTTCCCGGAAGACGTTATCTCTGTTGAATGGGCCATCAAGGATCCATTTGCATGACTGATAAGATGAAATAGTACCATTGTGAGATGCTCTGCCCAGGGGGAGGACCCAAGCATTCCCACCTGGATATAACCCAGGGTTTGAGACCCCACTAGCAGCTTCTATCCACTGAACTCTCAGAGGAGACGAGCTACCAGACGTTTCTACAGGGATCACTGCTTTGGATCATCTCTGCTCCAGCGGAACCACATCTGCTGCTCCAGGACGATTCCCGGACTGCTTTCAAACACCCTGACCAACAGGGTGTTAGGTTGTATCATTCTATTTATTTCACCTTTTTTCCCTTCTTCTTCTATTAAATTGTATCTCTGACTGGGAGTCTCACTGGTTTTGCTTTCAAACCAGCACACTATTTTATCTAGATCTGATATTTTACCCAAAAAAGATAGTACTTTAATTTGTGCTGCCTAGTAACTCCCAATTATGAGAACTTTGTTTAAATTGCTTTAAAATTTGCAATGCTTTAAGTAGTTTTTAGCACAGCCTAAGCCACAAAAAAAAAAAAAATCAGAATAAGGAAAAACTACTCAAGACACTGTGACAAACATTTCCTTTGTGATTTCTAAGCTGCTCTCAACTTATTAGGAAATAATACCTTACTAATTTTAGGCTCTTTTTTGCCCCTAAAAATTAGTATTACATTTGAGATTAGGAGCCAGATTCTTGTAAACCACTCAGTAGTTACTAGACTTTTGATCTCATGTCACTTCAAAGATTCTGAAATTCTTGTTCCACTTCAGTACATAAAAAGAACAAAATTTGTAAGAATGCCCTCAGCAACAAGCATTAATTTTACCAAAAATAGAAGAAATTTAAATTTGAAGCAAAACCCCCAAGGAAATGATAGCAATATAAAAACAAAACTACCAGAGCCTCTCAAAGACCTCACAGTACTGACATCTTCTTTCTACAGAAATTTTATGCTTTCAAATTATCAATAAGATGTTGTTCCCCCCAAATGACTCTACACCCACAGACTGAGACTGTTGATTGTGCCTTATAATTGTGGAACATAGAAATACATGGACAATTAAGGAAAATTACTAACCAGTTATCTTTTGACTGCCACACAATCCCTTCCAAATTTCCTTGATCTCATCTCCAGCTCTCTCAAGCAGAAGCACATCTCCATCATAACTCATACTTTGGGCAAATGAATCCACCACTACTCCCTGTCCATCCCCTCTCTGTGTCCTAAATGCATCCTAATCCTTTACTGCAGTGGCATGCCTCCCTCCCTCATGCTTTGAAGAAATCAATTACTTGTTTAGTCAGCTGAAGCTGGTTATTAGTGAAATTAATATATTAACTGCCATTTGGCAGAGTATTACAACTTGTGGAAAAAGCTGCTCCAAAAACAACTGTCCCATCTCTGACCTTTACATTTAACCATGTATTATTTTTCTTAAAGACACACATGAGCAATGTGCTGTCCAAAACTAAGTGCAGCTGCCTTGCTGCAATAGCAGCACATGGCAGAGTCTGAGTGCTGTGCTGGAGATCTCTGTGCTGCAGCAATCCCACAGCCAAGGGGTATGCTAGAATTTGGATGGAAGGAAAGGTCATTCTCCCTCACAGCTATCTGCCATTACAGCTCTCAGAGAAGAGGCAAACACAGGACTGTTGGTACTGGATTCACCCACAGTTCAGCTTGCATGCTGAAAAAAATGGGAGGAGCAGAGATATGAATTTGATAACTGACCAAGAACTAAAATGCGTGACCACTAGGAAACTGCCAAGTTGATACCTACACTTTTCTCAGATGCTTGGTTCTGCAGCCAGTTTTTTAGCTGTAGGATTTCCAAACGGTCTATACCATGTAAACACTTACCAGGTAAATTAAATATCCAAAGGATAGGATTTGCTAAATCACATTGTCAATTGCTGCATCCTTATAGCACGGAAGGCTCCAAATGTCAATTAACGTATTTCAGGGAAGACATTTAGAGCAGTATCAGTATGCCTCTGCATGGGTTATACAGGATTTGCCTTCCAAGGGTTCATTATAACTTAACTGAAAACTAAAGAACGTTGCCAGGTTTGCTCTTCTATTTTTCAGCTGAGGTAGTATATAAATAGGAAAAGTGAGATGTAGTTTTGCTTTTAGTGATAATTTCTCATCACAGAAATATATATGTCTTTTTCTGTATCAGTAGTTTGCATACCAACTTCATCCTGGATCTCCTCTGCCACAGCAGGCACATTGTAGAGGAAGGAGAGAGACTGGTTCATGCGTTCGTATATCACACGTAGATGTGTCATAACCTATGGAAACAAAAATATTCAAAGGAGGGGAATACTATGGATAATTTGACATTTTCACAAAATTCACAGATTATAGGAAGCAAGACCGTTTTCACTTGTGCAGGTATAACATTTCAATACGCTCCACATATCAAAACTGTCAAACCCCTTACAAAACTCACCCCTCTCCTACAGCTACTACAAAAATACCACTTTAGATGCTCTTCCCTAGCAACCACCTGAAATCCCATGGAAATACAGTAATGGAAAGTAGAAGTTTACCTTTGCTGTGGGGCAGAACATGCACACAAACAGCTATTGTGGAAGAAATCCACAGCTTCATTCTTCTTTCAGCAACATTTACATTTGCCCATACTCCTAAGTTTTCACAAAATATGTAAACCAAGTGAGGCACAGTGATTGCTGCATTTGAATGTTTCAGATGTTTGGTTTTATTTATTTATTTCCTAATCTAAATACTGCGAAAAGAAACAACTCTCCAAATAAAAACTAAAAAAAAAAAGGTAACATGTGCAAACTGCTAACATTTTCAGCTGCAAAAATATTTCCACCCAGAAGCATTACTGCATCCTCTCACATGATTACAGCTCTATTGCCTCAAGTGCCCTCACATTGATATGGGTTGTTATGACATCACATGATATGTGTTCCCCTCCTGGGTACTCTACCACAAGTATCACCTTTCTTCAGTAGAAGGAGAAATTGAGTTGCATCTTAAAAGACTTAGAAGACTATCAGGATAATTAGGCCTAACAAGTAAATGTGCTGCACACAGCAACATGATTTCTTCAAATCCACATATTTATGATATTGAATAAAATATTTTGGTTTTTTTTTTATTTTCCACTGAAAAACATTTCACAAACAGAACTCCAAGGCCACATTTCCCCAACCATCTGGCCAATTCTAGACACAAAGACGCTATATCAATACTCATTCCTACAATGACATGTTAGCCAATACACTACACTTCTTGTATTTATATGTCAGTTTCTATTCTTCAGCAGTGCTGCCATACAACCTGCACTCTGCAAAATATCACTGATTTTTGTCATTAATCCAATGACTTGGAAAAAAAACAACCTCATGAAGTCATGTTAGATGCTTAAGACAAGGCAAAGACAATACTCACTGCAGAAGACTTTTAGAAGTGTCCATTTCTCACTCCAGCAATTTCAAGACAGCATGACCTCAATGTACACCAATGTTTGACCTCAATGTTTGAAAATCTAATCTGACATCCAGGGAGGTACATGGTTTTGATTTTTCTTTAAGTGATGTCAGTCAATCAAAAACCATGGCTGGAACAGTGCCTGCCACTGAATCCTACAGTGGGAACAACAGCAGATTCCACAGATTCCAACACACTGTTTTTACAGTTTATCCATCGTGACTCCAATTTTAATTGTTGTTTTGAAAGCCAGCTACACCTTCATTCTTGGGTGTTTTCTTTCTGCTTTCTTGCCCTCTATGATTTATAAAGATAAAAGATATTCCAAAAAATATACATTGAGGACTATAGTAACATTCAGCAGTTAAATGCCATGAATGACAGTGTCTGTTTTTTAAAAGAACATGTTAAACTCGAGAGCATTGCAGTAATCACATTTACAGACACTACAAGTGCCCCTGCAATGACTATACAAAAGTTGGTCACAGTCAGATGGCTACACCACTTACGGTTCTGCCACTTCAGCTGAGAGAAGCACAACCATGTATTGTTGCTAAATCTAATACTGATGTTTTCCCAGAGGTATTATTTACCAAAGTCCTAACAAAGGTTCTCAGCGTTAATGCTCTGGAAGGCTCCTCAGGACATGCCCATAGTCCAGATAGACAAAAATCCTCTTTTCAGTTTTTCTCAGAAGAAAAATCATACTCACATTACTATATCACTTTGCTTAATCTGATGGAAAACAGATTCTTTTTGATTGCATTTAAAGTTGTCCACAGAAAGGAGTTGGGTATTTTATAAGTAACAGGTTGACAGAAATTTCACAGTAGTTATGAACTAACATGACCTCACTAACCATCAGTGGGGATTACCTGAGATCTGATTTGGGCAGCTTTCTTTGGGTCTACCATGCGGACGTGTTCGAAGTGTTTGAGAGTGTGCTGTCTGTCTTTCTGCTCAGCACGCACATACTTCTTCAGCATGTTGAATACATGACGAGGCTATAAGGAAGAAAAAGAACAAAAACCCATCAGTTTAGAATGACACGTTTTCATTTCTTGCACTGGAGATGTATCTCAAGCCAAAAGCCCTTGGTATTATATTCTGAAGGCAACTGTGACTACTATAAGGAACATCCTCTCAACTGAACAGCATCAGGATGCACAATTAAATAGTAGTTGTAGGCAGTAGATAATGTTCCTGAGGAGGGTGTTCAGACATTCTATGTTTCTATGAATAACCAATTCCCAGACTTGACTGCAAAACTTAAGGAAGAAAAAAAAAATCACGATGTTCCTGCCCTGTCACCACTGCTACTCCACCAGAGGAAAAAACAGAGGAAAAGAACTACTGAGCTGAGGTTCAGAACACACACATCCAGAACACACAACTGACTGAAAACCCATAAGTAAAAAGAGACATCTGCCCAGTTTTCTTAAGTTTCTCAGCTTAGACACCAGATTTTGCAAAAATGTGAAGTCTATTGCAAGTAATATTAATTTGTAAAACCTACTAGATATACACCTTCAAGCGTGTCATTGAATACAAAGAAAGAAAATAGCATCTGAACGGAACTTGAAAATATACATAGTGATGGCACAGGAAATGTTCTCCAGCATCCAGCTAAGACATCCACCTTCAACTTTGAGATTATGATGGATTCTGGAAATCCAATCCCCTTCTTTCCACTCCCATTTGTGGTGCTGTGCTTGCGCATCCTACCTGAAGCTGCTGAGCAGTGAGAAGGAATAGAAAGATGACCTTACTGTGCAGCAGATTAAAGAATGAACAGAAGTGGTAAAGAGCTTGTCTAGGCACTGAGAGTGACACGGAATACGGTGTGGAAGTGATAAAATAAGTGTCAGAAGATCTGTGCAGTTTCCAAAGTAGGAAGAACTGTGGGTAAAGGTGAAGCTTTAAGAAGACACAGATTCATGGACAAATATAGAGCCTAAACTGATTTAACATTTATACAAGAGGTGAATACTAAGATATGAAGTCCAAAGATTTCTTCTGTTCAAGAGAAGCAACAGATTCAAAAACATCTGAGGGAAGTAAACCAAAGGTTATTTGGAGAAGATAGGTCAGACAGAAATAGAGATGAAAAGCTGTATCCTGCCAGAGAATTAAACTTAGTGTCTCCGTTGCTGAAAACTAATTAATGAGGAAAATAACTCCAAGTCCCCAAAGCCAAGTACTCTCAGATGAAGTTGCTAGAAACTGTGGACAAATGCTGGAAAGTGAGTAATCCTCACAATCTTGTGGTAATGGCCAAACAACTGAAATGTCAACTGTAAAGCTTTATTGAAATGAAGGCTAGAAGCCCAGAAAGTTTAACAAGAAAAAAATTTTGAAGACAGAAAATTTAGCTACCTTTCCTGATAATTCAACTTTTCTTGCCCCCGGGACACATCAAGGTAACAGGCTAGGGCAGACTAGACAGAAAAGGATTAATTTTAACTATTTTTTCAAGAGATATTCCAAGTTAAGTATCATGCCTAAAACCAGAAGGGAATAGCTTTTGCAGTGTGTCTGTATTCTCTGGAATGTGTGAATGAGACTTTACAAGTAGATTTGTTAACAGGACAACAATCTTGAAAATACCACTAACAGAAGTACTAGTCACTTGGATACATTGGCAGTCCACTTTCAGGGGTGCCTTTTCTAACACTGAGAAATATCCCACACATACCACTACAGAGTAGAAATGGAGACGTGTTCCTCTGGCATGTCTGACCACGAAATCTTCCCGTTATGGCAGCAGAAATCCATAACTCAAGTTTAGGACAATGAAAGAGTATTTCATGCAAGAGGTTTCCTTAGAGGGGCAGAGACTCCTTTTTCTCAAGCAGAAAAAAAACCCACTAGAAACTCACTCTGTGTAGGAATACCAACTCAGGGAGTTTCAGTGTTTTGGTTTTAAAACTATCCATACACACATTTCATCTCTGATCTGGTGATCTCATACAGCTTAAAAACCTGTGACATTGCTTTAACTAGTGATCCAGATATAAGAAGTTCTTGTGAAGCCCTGCTGAGCAGGAAATCCTTGTGTGTCCGTGCCAGGTGATTCACAGAACTACTCATTAGGTTGGAAGAGACCTTCAAGATCATCAAGTCCAACCCATGTCCTAACACCTCAACTAAATCATCAGGGATGGTGACTCCACCAAATCCCTCGGTAGACAATTCCAGTAGTTTATCACTCTTCCCATAAAAAACTCCTTCCTAACATCCAGCCTAAATTTCCCTTAGAGCAGCTTGAGACTGCCTGGAGAAAGAGACCAATCCCCAACTGACTGCAACCACCCTTCAGTAAGTTGTAGAGAGTGATAAGGTCACCTCTGAGTCTCCTTTTCTCCAGGCTAAACAACCCCAGCTCCCTCAGTGGTTCCTCACAGGGTTTGTGTTCCAAGCCCCTCACCAGCCTCGTTGCCTCCTCTGGATGTGCTCAAGCATCTCAATGTCCTTCCTGAACTGAGGGGCCCAGAGCTGGACACAGCACTCAAGGTGTGGCCTCACCAGTGCCGAGTACAGGGGAAGAATGACCTCCCTGCTCCTGCTGGCCACACCATTCCTGATCCAGGCCAGGTGCCACTGGCCTTCTTGGCCACCAGGGCCACACTGCTGGCTCATGTTCAGCTGCTGTCAACCAGAACTCTGAGGTCCCTTTCTGCCTGGGCACTGTCCAGCCACACCGTCCCCAGCCTGTAACATTGCAGGGGGTTATTGTGGCCAAAGTGCAGGACTCAGCACTTGGATTTATTAAACTGCATCTTGTTAGACCCTGCCCATCCATCCAACCATTCCAAGTCTCTCTGCAAAGCTCTCTGTACTTCCAACAGATCCCAGCTTAGTGTCATCTGCAAATTTACTAATGAAAGACTCAATACCCTCATCCATGTCATCAATAAAAATATTGAACAGAGCTGGCCCCAGCACAGATCCTTGAGGGACACCACTGGTGACTTTCCCCAGCTGGATGCAGCACTGTTCACCACCACTCTCTGGGCTCAGCCATCCAGCCAGTTTCCTAACAGCAAAGACTGCTCCTGTCCAAGCCATGGGCTGCCAGCTTATCTAGGAGTATGCTGTGGGAGACAGTGTCAAAGGCCTTGTTGAAGTCCAAATAGACAACATCCACAGCCTTCCCTGCAAGCACCAGGTGGGTCACCTGGTGATAAAAGGCGACCAGGTTGGTCAAACACAACGTATCCCTTCTAAACCCATGCTGGCTGGGTCTGATACCCTGGTCATCCTCTAAGTGCTGTGTGATGACACTCAATATAAACTGTTCCAGTACCTTCCTGGGCACTGGGATCAGACTGACTTTCCAGGATCCTCCTTCCAGCCCTTCTTGTGAATGGGAATCACACTGACCAACTTAGGGTCATCTGGAACCTCGCCAGTGAGCCAGGACTGTTGGTAAATGATGGAGAGTGGCTCTGCAAGCTCATCTGCCAGCTCCTTCATCACCCTGGGATGGATCCCATCTGGGCCCACAGATTTATGAACATCCAAGCAGCTCAGCAGTTCTCTGACTGCCTCCTCCTGGATAACAGGGGGGCCATTCTGCTCCCTGACACCACCTACCAACCCAGGAGGACAGCTGTCCTGAGGACAAGCCATCTTCTCATTAAAGACTGAGGCAAAGCAGGTGTTGAGCATTTCCCCTTTCTCCTCATCTGCAGTCACTAAATTCCCTCCCTCATCAAGCAGAGAACCGAGGTTGTTTTTACCCTTTCTTTTGTCGTTAATGCATCTGTAAAAACATTTTTTCTTTCACAGGAGTTGCCAAATTAAGTTCTAACTGAGCTTTGGCCTCCCTAATTCTTCTCTACATGCCCCAACAACCCCCTTAATTATTTCCTGGGACACCTGACCCTCCTTCCAAAGATGATACATCCTCTTTTTATTCCTAAATTCCTTCAAAACCTTCGCCACTCTCTCTCAATACAACCAGACAAATCATCCTGCTGAATTCAAGGTCAGTGTTTTCAAGTGCTTTGGCACACACCTGAGCAGCAGTTCAACACCTCAACTGTCATCAGCTACAGAGCACACAACCAAAAAATGCTGAGGCAAGGACAAGACCATCTACAAGACTGAACAAGGACTTGCTTAAAGACATCTCTTAAACTGTTCATCCCTGTCATTTTGAGATGAGTCCCTGTCATTTTGAGATGAGTCCCTGTCTGGTAGCACCTTGAGCTAATACTACCTCCATGCTTGCCACCTACTCTTTTCAGAATAATTAGCTTTTATACGACAAATATAGGACATATACTCAATATAGGATGCACTTCAGTCTTTCAAACAGTACTTTCAAAACTTACTTTTACTGGAGTCATGTCACCTTTCAGGCCTACTGCTCTCCCCCTGACACAGAGAATGTATCAGTAATTTAAACATCCTGGGAGCTGACTATAAGCTATACAAGCACAAAATATAAGTTTCTCTGATCCCAGAGACACTGTTAACATTTCTTCCCCTTAGAGTTCTGCAGCTGAAGTTTACTTTGTATCCTCTGCATTCCATATTTCGGCAGCTGTAGAGACCTTTTGCTGTTATGTCTGGTCCCCACTGTACCCTTCAACAACTGCAGATACCTGCAAAACAAAGCTACCAGCCTGACACACACACAGAGCTTACAATCAAATCATTTTACCATGGTACTCTTTGGACAGGATTACATTTGTACAAGGTTGAAAGCAAAGAAAGAAAGAAAGCTTTCAAAGCAAGAAAGCTTGGCTCCAAAGCCAGGTGTGAAACCCTACCTTTGGTGAACTACCACAGTGCAAGAAAAAAAACATGACCTGCAGCCAGTCCATACTCACCTTACCTCAGTTCTGAGCCATAGACTCCAGCTTCCTAAAAGAAGCTGCATCCCAGCTTCTAACTCACTAATCTATCTCCTAATGAGTTTAAAAGCCTTTCACCACCCTCACTGTGGTCAGAGGTCATAACATGCAACTCACACTCAGGCCAAATAACATCCTCTACCAATTTAACACTGACTAGCTTAATTTTCCACAAATTACTATTGCAAAATACATGGAAACTCTTCACACAACTATCCTGAAGTCACCCCACAACACTTTTACCTATGTGAAAGATTTTAACTTTTACTTGGCAGACACGGTAAAAGCAAGAGAGTTTTGTACCATGGGGTGGAGAAAAAAGCTCAATTATGATGACACTGATAAAGACTAAGACAATGATCAATTGTCACCAAATATGCAGGCTTCTCCTCAGAAGGAAATTTAAAATATGTAGCGTAATCATGTTAGTCATATTGGTGTAACTCCCTGTAAGTCAAATTCACTAGAAGACTCAGCAGAGTGACAATGTTTTTTCCATCTAGGAAGTGTTCAAGAGGCCAGAGATACGTAAAACAATTTATTGCTTTCCCATGATGCCTTAAGTTTCAAGTTCCATATTTTTCAGATTCTGTACTGCCTTAGTGTGTGACTCTGAACTTCACATAAAGTATTAGTAAGTTCTCTTCACAGTTCAGTAGGACAAAACAATCCTTTTCCAGCCTGAGAACCAAGGACACAGTTGGAGCTTTGGGCCCAAGAAAGTATAAACAACAGTGAATTGAGGAGAGCAATCTGGGAGGATGGGACTTCATAACCTGAAGCTGTAATTGGACAATTAACCTCAAAATGTAAATGGACCAAACTTACAAAAGTGTGAAAACTCGTGACCAGTCATCCATCTTGGGTTGAGCCACAGCCAGGCTCTTGTACTGGCCAACGTGTATCCTTTAAAGGCCTTTTAATAAATACCTACTTTATTTCTTGAACACTGTCTAGCCTCTGTTTCAGGTAGCCTCTTTAGACATCAGTTCTGGCACCCCAGATGGGACAGAAGACATCTGGAAAACCCTCCAGACCAGAGGAACACCCAGCTGCACCCCACCCCCACCCCCACCCCCAGCTGTGATCCAGAAGGTATCAGAGCCCAAGAATCCTCGGATCTGGAACAGAGGCACATGAGTAACTGAATAAAGGTGGTATTTTGTTTTAGTACCTGAGTCTTTTTGAAAATTCTCTTCCTCTGGAGGTTACTGACCAGCTATTGTGGCATCAAAACAAGTATCAGAAATACAGAGCCATGAAATTCCACTCAATCTGCATTCTGAATGCAGATGTTTACACCCACCAGTAGCTATTACATCCAAAACAGACAACTTCAAATTGCTAGTGTGCTAGCTTCATGCCATCCAACAATCCTAACAAGATCCTTCACCAAACACTTCAGCAGTTCAACAAACAAAACAAAAAATCACAACCATTAGATCTTTAAGCACCATGTTGTCAGGATGAAGTATGCTAATGTGCATCACTTGGAGGGACACCATCCTCCTGCAGGATCTGTGAACAGCTGCAATTTCTGACAACCAAATCACTTCCATGTGATTTGCTTAACTATCTTTATTATGTATCTATCCATCAACAGGTATGCACATGGGGGAGCTTGTGTCTGCATTTAGGCAGCCTGACTGCTGTTGCAGCTCTTGCACAGTGAGCACACTCCCATCTGCAAAGCTGGACTGCACCTGGGCACGCCCACATTTTCCCCAGGACAATGATTTTGACAGAGCTGACAGAGCCTGTGGTACCACACTCACCCTGGGCGGGACAGTCTGCAGGGCTGTGATGTAGTTCTCCAGAGCAATGCGCCGACGGTCATTCAGCATGGCTTCCACTCGTGCCATGTGAGTCTCCACAAGCTGCTGCCTTTCATTTGCTGCTTCTTGTTCCAATGATTCCACTTTCTCCTGGAAATGCTGAAAAAGACATCCATCACAACAGAAACAGAAAAAACATCAGAATAGACGAGAAAAAAAAAAAAAAAAGAACAGAGAATAACATGAAATCACCATAAAGTAGATTATTCAATTACATCATACCCAGCACCCTTGTATCTTAACTGGGGCCCCAGATGGTAAGGTTGTGGTTGCATTTTCCTTTACCTGAATAACAGCTTTCTTGTCGGCCTTTGGCAAATTCTTTGCTTGGCGCTCTGCCTCCTCCCACTCTCTCATGACCTAATGAACAAAACAAGGAGTGTGACTTTCCTATTTTCCTCTCCTTGTCCCATGGCTTGGCAGCAGCCAAGCACTGCAGCTCCAAGAGTCATATTTTTACATTCTTCTTCGCCTCCTATCTCTAGAAAAAAAGGCAGTTACAATATTTTATGAAGGTAGGATCCTGTCAAGCTCTCACAATTCCACTGTGAAGAAACACACTAACCAGTCCTCAAGCAAAGGAAGTAGAGATCTCCATGGGTGAACACACCAACCCTTTTTAATCTCAGGCAGAAAGAAAATCAATTCCACCTATGATACACCCTTGGACAAACAGAGTAAATTTCAACTCATTCCAATTGGATCATTGATGGAGGAGGTACAACTAACACTGGAGAAGGCTTCAAGCATCAGCACCTTGTTATCTAAAAGCCTCTCATACCTTCCAGATATCTCCTTCCTGTCCCTCCCACGACCTCCTGTCCCCTCCTCCTCACAGCACAGGCAGCAGACTCCAACTCACCACTCTACCACTTAATTCACTCCTTTACCACACTCACAGCTGTGAGCGCAAGGCTGTTCCCACTCTTTGGTAATTAACACAGCTGCAATATATCAGGAGCAAGATTGCCTTCAGCACTATCTCTCTTTCCTCCCACAGATCATGCCACCTTTTTTGGTACCATGAAACCTTTTAATTTATTCTGGCTGCTTCACTGGCCTGAGCAGAGCAGATCAAAAATACATGTAATTTGTGCTAGTCCAACTACCTGTCCAGAAACAGGGGTTGTAGAAACACTTCCAAGAACTGAATATGTATCTCAAGTACAACAGTGTCAGAAAAATAATGTAGGAGATCATTTGGTGTAATTTCTTTCAGCAATGTGAGAAGCATCCTCTCCCTGTAACACAGAGCAGCAGTATTTCAATAGTCAGGGAGTGGGTTAACTTGTTGTCCATGAGATCTGAAACTTTTCTGTGGTCTTACCTAGGGCCCTCGATCATTTCACACCCAGACAGCCATGTCCTTGGGTAATACATTTTATATAGGAACAATTGTTCCCACTGAATGAAGTGCATACAAATAGGTGACTATTTATGTGCAGGATTAGCACAATAATAAACCCATAAGCAATTACTCACAACATCCATTTCCCTTCCTTCCCTTCTCAATAAAACACACACTTTCACATAATTTAATAGAAATAGTAAAGATATTTTTAAAAAATGTTCAGAGTCCACATGGACAACTGAACATTTTACTAAGACCAATATCAAAGGCAGGAGAAATAAGATGTGCTGTGTCTCATGTTTGCAAGTTGAGCCTCCAGCACTCACCTCCTGTCTCAGGCTTCCCAGTTTTTCCACACACCACACCAGACATTGCTAATCAGGTCCTTTGATGAACTGACTGGAAATGCTGGTGGTACCTCAGAGTACCTGGCTGAGCCTGTGCCTTAAAAAAAACTCCCACACAAACCTGGGCTCAAAGGAGACTTTTACAAGTCCCAGGCCTTGAAATGTAATACCTCTCAGTTCTATACAAGGTTGCAGGATTACCCAGTAGGTTGACACCTGTGGTCCAAAACAACTCAATGTATGGGATTTTGTTGTCAAGTTTTAATCTTCCCCTTCACCCCAAACCCTAGTAGACAAGACAGCAGTACATCAGCCATGGTAAAACCAGATCAAATCATTGGGAAATTATTTATGCGTAAGAGATTCTGGCCTCAATAACAGCCCACAAGAATGGAGACTTATCTTTTGGAAAGCTAATGGGATGCTGAAAACTTTAAAGTGGGAAATTGTTTTGCCTGCTTTTTAAGCAGCAGTTATAAGCAGAGACCTGAAATTAAATATTTAGAATCATGGTCTTTATCTCACCCCACACTTTTACAGGGAACTGGAAGCTGAAATTTAAGTTCCAAGAACTGTACTCCAACCTATGTAACTGTCAGCCTAAAACGGCCTCTTTGGTTTACATTATCTCCTCATCAGACAATACCCATTGATGTTAAAATTGAAGCCAAGCTTTAAGGCAGTAAGAAACCAAAATTTACAAGGAGTTGTAGCAAGGAACTAATGACAGAGAGCATGATGGGCAGTGCACTGAAGTTATAGGTCACCCCCGACATGCTACCACTGCAGTACTTTGGCACAGGAGACTTCACTGATTCTCTGACAAGACAGGACTAGATGACGTGAACCAACAACACAAATTAGAGCAGTGATGTGTTTGAGAAAAAACTTTTTAATTCCTAGAGTGCTGATGTGTATTCAGTGCACATTAAGCATTCAGCTCTTAATTGTGCTTAGGCCATATGACTGTGGGGGCTGAGAAAATAATTTGTGTACATAGGCTGCACCTTTCCAAGAGACCTGCCATTCCACTGGTGACAGGATGTGTCAGAGACTGAAATGTTACAGTTTTGCCTATTACAGCAAAAGTACATAACAATAACTGCACAGAAGATCACCCAAGCCCACCCTGAATGGGCCTCCTGACTGAAGCCCTGAACTGTAAGTTAAACCCCCTAAGGAACAGAGATAAGAAAAGTGACACTATTGTTCAAAGCATCTGGAAGAGCATCCACTGCAGGGCCCAGCCCAGCAGGGGATGGAGGCTATAGCCCCAGGCTTATCTGCTGCCAGGCTCCACAGACCCCCACCAAAATGGGAGGAGGAGGAGGGGTTTGGGTGTATGTCAAAAAGCCTCTGGTGAGAGGCAGTGAATGCCCATCCTCCGATGTGCAGAGGAGCCCAGGGGCCTCTTCACTCCAGGAAAACCCACACCCACGTTGTTATAAATGCATATTTTGGAGTTGGCTTTTTGCAAATATTGAGATGAATGTTACACATATAATGTAAGAAGGTTGTACTGTATTTCCTTTTTATTTGTGGAATTTAAAAATGTGATGAAGGTATATTTTCTAATTGTAGCATAGTCTAAAAACAAAAGACTAAGGTTTTTTTCTTTGTAACATCTAAATTGACCAAGCCTGAATGCAGGGGGGGATCATCCTGCATTCCTGTGAGAGAAGATTGCTGATAAAGAACAATTGAACCTTTAATGGCCAAGAAGGATTTATGATACCAGACAAAAAGGAGCCCTGCACAGATAAAGAAACTGCATATTTGGGGAATTCTTGAAATGACAAAGAAAACATATATTTGAATTATGCATTAGTGTCTTTTGAATATTCAACACAAAGATCCTTAAAACAAAGGATCTTAAAGAGGAAGGTGTGCTGGCTGGCTTGGTGTGTGTCAGCACCCTTGGCAGGCTTTGTTTTTCTGTCTCCTAATTGTCTTTTTATTTTTATTAAACTTATAAATTTCTATAAAAAGTGAATGTCGTTTTTCACATCCTGAAGGACAACTGAGGGGGTGTCATGGCCCATCAAAGGCCCCCCCAAAGGGCTCGCCAGACCCTGCACTAAAGTACTGCAATATGATGCAACAGATCCACAGTGTTGCAAGGGACAATGCCAAATCTAGACCCCTTAGGGGAGGCACCTGGCGTTCCCACCTGGCTCAGAAGTATATTAATCCATGGGATTCTAGACTTTTCAGCACTCCTTGGGGGGACTCTCACCACCAAGAAGACAAGATGGAGGAGAAGAACAAGATGGTGTTGGGACTTCTGGAAGATTGGTATGTTTCTACCCAACCCCTGTCACTCTCTCCCAGTCCCCCCACCCCCCATGCACAACCCTTCTTCTATTTCTTTCTTTCTTTTGTCTTTCTTTCTTTTTGCCTCTTCTACTATTAAATAAAATATATCAAGTTTTTTGGCAACAACATCTAATCTTGTTTGGTTTTAATCACATTTTTTGGGTATATTTCAAACCTCCCTGGGTCCAACCATTTTATTCAGAGTTTCCTTTCATCTTCTGTGTTGAGCCGGTTCGTAACACCCCCCAAAGGAGTCCCCAGACCCTGCACCAGAGCACTGCACATGATACTATATGATGCAACAGATCCACAATCTTGCAAGGGACAGTGTCTAACTGGCCCCCCTCAGGGAGGTACCTCTGTGTTCCCACCTGCCCAAAGGTATGTTATTTGATGGGATTCTATGCTTTTCGGCAGGGAAGCCTCGCCAACGAGATTAGATGAAGGGAAACAATGAGATGTCATTGGGACCCATGGAGAGGTGATATACTTCTTTTTGTACCTTTTTCCTTTTTCCCCTTCCCTTCCCTTCCCCTTCACCTTTCTCTTTGACTCTTTTAAATAAATTATATTGATTTTTTGGTATCAACATCTAACCACTTTTGGCTTTTATCCCATTCTGGGGAATATTTGAACCAATATTTGAATGAATATTCAGGGTTCTTTCTGCTTTATTCACAGAGTTAGTTCTATTTGCTCCTCTGTGATTAGAGAGGATTGCAACAGGATGTGAATTTACAGAAGGCCCAGAAACTATGGCATTAAGCCAAGTTATAAACTACAGTGATGTGCTCAAGCTTGAACATTGGCCTAGGTCAGCAACTTTGATTTTCTTCTCCCTCTTCTCCTTTTCTGTCTTAAAATCACATCTCTGACATCTGCCTAATTTTCTGACTCCAAAAGAGCAGTTATGGATTTTCAGAGCAAGAGTTCCCTTGCCATCTTTATCCCCCAAACTAACCCTCTGCTAATCAGCATGACAAAAACAAGCACTGTGGGTAATGTGATTAAATGGACATTTGGCTATACCAGGTCTGTCTCTGTCCACTTTATTTCTTTAAACCTTTTAAGGCATGGAAGGCAGGATGATAAACTGACAGCCTACACAGCTAGTTGGGAGGGATGTAAATTAGTGGCCTCAGAGTTCAGCTCTGGTGACACAAAACTGAAAGGTTTTGAAAAAAACCCCAGAATTACACAGCTGTTTGCAGAAACAATATTCCTGTAAAGACTTCTGTGCCCTGAGTGATGATTTTTGTAACTCAGAAGACTTCAGTGCTTGAGAGCATCTGTGTGCGTGTACTAACCAACTGAAGATACAACTACCCATGGGCCCTGCTACCACCCACAGGGAACTCTTGCTCCCACCAAAGGTCATCACTTCAGGGAACTGCAAGTGAGAAATATGCCATAGCTCTACAGAGGACACCAAAGAGCAAGGAGGAGAAAAAATATCCCCATTTACACATGTGCAGAAAAAGCTTGAACTTTGCCTCTTACTTACAAACCTATTCTCCTCTGTTAACAGCACAGACCTAAGAAAAACACAGAGATCTAGGGCTCTTCAAGGGTTGGACACTTTTTACAGGGAAAATAACTTCTGATTGAGATACAAGCAGCAAGCCATTTCAAAGACAAACTTCTTCAAAACTCAGGCCTTGGAGCCTGGCAGACGCTTTTTGGACTGTAAGGGACAGCAAGAGGGAAAGAGGCAGTATAGAAAAAGTCATTCATTATTCAGAGATGCTGAGTCCAAAAATTTTGTTATGTATTGAAGCAGCAGAATTCACTCCTATTTTTTACACCAGGGCACAGAAGCATATATGCAAGAGAAGAATTTATGGCAGACAGACAGGTTAGCACAATCAGGACAGCACATGTACTTGCCTGAAGGTTGGCTTAGTGAGAAGGTCACAGTCATGCCAAAAGGGTGTCTATTTTTGTCAAGGGCTTTTGCTCCACACTTATGTCTTGACCTTTTTTCCTGGTAATAACACCATTAAACTTCTCCAAAGAGTTCTGACTACAACTGAGGGGACAGTTTTAAGGAAGGAAACAGGCTTCCCACACACAGTAGTAGAGATGGTGGAATCTAGGGAATACATGAACTGGTATTATTTAACATCTTTGTTGAGGACATGGACAGTAGGACTGAGAGCAATCTCAGCTCAGTGATGTGATTGATACTCTAGCGGGGAGGGATGTCATTCAGAGAGACCTGGACAGACTTGAGAGGCAAGCCTGGGAAAACCTCAGGTTCAAGTTCAGCAGGGCCATGTGTGGGCTCCTCCACCAGGGTTGGGGCAATCCCAAAATCAATACAGGCTGGGCAATGAGTGGATTGAGAGAAGCCCTGGGAAAAGGACTTGAGCGTCCTGGTGGATGAAAAACGAAATATGAGCTAGCCATGTGTGCTCAGAGCCCAGGAAGCCCTGTGTATGCTGTATCCAAAGCACCACGGACAGCAGGTTGAGGAAGGGATTCTGTTTATCTGCTCTGCTCTGGTGAGACCCCACCTGCAGTGCTGCATCCAGCTCTGGGGCCCAACACAAGATGAACATCAATATGCTTGAGTGGGTCTAGAGGACTGTGAAGATGATAAAGGATTGGGGCATCTCCTCTGTGAGGCCAGGGTGAGAGATTTGGGGTTATTGAGTCTGGAGAAGACTTCAAGGAGACTTTATAGCAGCTCTCCATTGTCCAAAGGAGGCCTTCATGAAGGCAGGAGAGGGGACTTTTCCAAAGGGCGTGTAGTGATAAGGATGAATTAAACCTACTTTTAAACTGAAAGAAAGTAGGTTTAGATTAAATATTAGGAAGAAATTCTTTACTCTGAGGGTGCTGAGGCCCTGGCACAAGTTGCCCAGAGAAGTTGTGGATGCCCCATCCCTAGAAATGTTCAAGGCCAGGCTAGATGGGATTTTGAGCAATTTGTTGTATTGGAATGTGCCCCTGCTCATGGCAGGATGATGGAACTAAATGATCTTTAAGTTCCCTTCCAATTCAAACCATTCTGTGATTCTACAGGGTAACTGGGATTAAAAATCAGCTGAAGACTTATCCAGGATATTGGAACAAGTGGCATGAGATGATCAAAACAAAAAAAGGCTTGAGCAAACACCAGACCTATTTAGGTTCTCAGGTTGAGAACATCAGTATTTTCGATGTTTGCTTTGGAAATAAACTTCCAAGAAGCAAAACTATTCTAGGACACAAGGTATCATTAAGTTCCTATCATAAGTATTCTATATGCTACAATTCCAAAAATATTGTAGCCAGCCAAAGGAAGAGCAAATTTAAGACATGAGGACGTCACAAGATGTCTGAGGAAAGAAATGTATAAATATATTGCTCCCTTAAGTAAGGTTCAGTATCTGGCTCATCTGGCTATTTAGCAGCAACTAAGTAAAGGAGCTGTATGGGCATTAACAAACTGAAAAGAGAAAAAGAGGAATTCTACCAAAACAAGAAACAAGAACCAAGGCACCTCGCAATCTGTTAGTATAACCTTTCCCTGTTACCTTTCGGAGAGCAGCAAACATTTAAAGGTTCCACATGCATCAATGGATGGCAACCCATTTGCATGGGAATGCAATTTTCCTGCTACTGAGGCTGTATTATTAAATCTTGGGAAAAGCTTAAAATTTTGTGTTAACATAATTCTCCTTACAGTACTTTCTGTAAGTTACAAAAGTTTGCAAGCCTAGTTGCTTCAGGTGTGGTGCAGGAAAACTTTCATGATCTGTAATCTATAGGTATGGACACTTTTAGAATGCAAGAGATTAAATGAGCCTGAACCTGAAGTGCATCAGGTCATCACAGAGACAGATTTCCCTACTGAAAGTCTTTAATGAGCTGTGAACATAGTGAACATAATGAACATGTGACATAACCACCGACAGAATCTTGGTCTCTGCTCACATGAACATCTTTATACAAGAGAAAAAGAAACACAAGTTGTCAGAATTTCAAGGTAAATTAAGGGAAATCTCAGAAAGAGAATATGCAGAATATTTACATTTTCCCTGATGACATGTTTTAAAATATTTCACTTCAAGTTTAGTGATAAACTTCCCTACTCCTTAGATAATTACATTTTGCATGTCAAAATCAATGCATCTGATTTTTTATTAGTTAATTGGCTGTTGCAAAATAAGGTGTGCACCAAATCGGGTACTATTTTAAAACTACCCTTTTTATTAAATGAAATAAATTATCTGTGTTTTGTGAACAAACCAATCTATTTCAGATGATGACATTTATCAAGATTAAAGAATTACTTGATTTTTTTTCTTTTTATTAGAAGAAAAATGGGCATTTCTGCTGCTTTATAAGCCTCCACTTTTCAGCTTTGAAAGAACTGGACTCTGAATAAAAAAAAAGTTTGGTGTAGCTGGAAGACTTGGCTAGTGACTCTCATTTGTTAATTTTTCATTTTACTGAGAAAAGCATTGACAGCAAGGTGTACTGAGCTAACTTACTCAGCATTCTTTTTAACTTAACAAGTAAGAACTCCATATTAATTTTCAGCTACACACATATTTCAATTTTATATCAAGAACATACCTGATTTTAAAGAAAATGTAAAAAGCCATTTCAAAATAAGTTGCCAGAAGAGGAAACCAGTGGTATTGGACATAGATGTGTTCATGTGAGGAAACACAGAATGATGAACTAGCTAGCTTTTCTACTTGCCCATAGCAAGTAGAAAAAGATCTACTATCTTTTAAATATTTGACAAGTTAACATGGAGAGCCTAGTTCAATACTGTACAAATCATAACTGAAGTTTCTAAAAATTAGCTTTCCCTTCTATGAGTAAATTCTGATCGTCAAAGCTCTGCAGGGTGTCTGTGTATTTCATGACATATATCCTTTAAGATGTGATTTCATAAGCAGCTTAGGCAACTTAATGAATATATTTTTTTAATACTGCTATCATGATGCTTTTTACCAGGGACTTAAGTTGCTGAACTGCCAGAGCTGCTTATTTGACTTGTTTTTGGAGGACTGACATTGCACGAGAGGGGCAGCTGACCCACCTCACCCTCTGTGTGCTCAGTGCTGACACGAAGGATGGCTAAGAACATACCCAGCTCAGGTTTCAGTCAAAGTCCTGAATCACACCCTTCAGTTGAGAGGGTCCTCCAGATGCCCATATTAAAACACAAAATACACAGTTTGCCCAAATTACTGCTCCAAATTACTCAGCTTAGCCTTTACATACCAGGATTTTGGAGACAAACGTGGAACCACAGCAAGAATCTGAAGACTATGCCAAGGAAATCTGCACTGGCTGTCCTTTGCTTTCAGGAAACCCACCTCAACAGCATTTTTTATAAAAAGGTTATTTCAAGGGGAAGTAATGATGAGGTGGTAACTGTATTATCCACCAACCCTCTGCAGGCCTAGCCAAGGCAGGGTCTCTCCTCTGCTAGGCAGGCTGTGTGCCTTTTTTCTTCTACAGATTCCCTGTCCATTAAATTGGCTCTATTTTGTCTGTTTAAAGAGGAGAGAGATTATTTGCGCTTCAACACTTCCCAAGTAGATGAGGAGAGCCTATCTTCCTATCTATGACATGTCATACTCTCAGTATGTGGCTTGAACCAGCTGGATGAGTGCTTCACGTAAGACACCCTGGCCAATTTATTAGAAAAGTGCCAGGCACAGCTACGGTGCCAACAGACAGAGACATAAACTCATTCATAACATTTGCTTTTCATTTTTAGAATAACATTTTAGCACAGAGCTAAATGCTAATAATGTGTCAGTAACAGACAGACACAGAAATCCCATCAGGGGAACAAAGTCATAATGAAAAAATACAGTAAATTAGCTGCAAGGGTATATGAAGTGCATCTGAATTATACTACATTTTTTGTGGTTATTTCGTTTTCAAAAAATATACACATAAGCTTTCCTTTAAACCTCTTATATTTTTCTTTGTTGCTACTAAAGCAGAACTGTGACCATTTTTTATTTGCCTTGCTATTATAAACCCTGTTTCTGAGAGAGTGGGTAACTCATCTCTCACTGGATTAAAACCCAGGTACAATTTCAGGCTACACAATTCTCTTCGGTTGACGGGAAAGAAAAGGGTTGATTCCATTTGGATTTTTAGTTCAAAACCACCAGTTTTTCCTCTTTTCTTTGACTTTAGATGCATATCACGTTATCTTGAGGCTCAAAACCATTAGAGGAACATATGTGATCTTACACTACCCCAGGGCACACACAGAAAACGAAGCTCAACACAAACCATCTCCCTCAGTTGCTCCAAGGGAAGGACAACTAGTACAGTGGCCAAGTTCTTTACTTTGAAACATGAATAATCTCACAAAACAAACATTCTTGCACAAAGACGAGAGACATTTTTTTATAGTTTTTTTTTTTTCTTTTAACCCTTCTAGTAACTGTAGCAACTTATGACCACAGTGGTGACACAACCACAAATATGTGTCAGTCAGCTCAATTCTTAGGTAAGAGTCAGAAAGGCAGTTCATGGTGTGTTTACAGCATTGCAAATTGGCAGGGCACCTGGACAAAGCGTTTCTTCTTCTTCTCTTCTTGAAAGAAGAAGATGAAGGATCACTTATCACTTGGCAGACAAATTCACACACCTAAAAATGAAGAAGTCTCCCCTTACCTGAGACATTCTTTCACGATGCTTAGCTTCAAGCCTCTCCTTGGCTTTCTGGAAATGGGCGTGTTCATTCTCATCTCCAGGTGTCTCCAAATATTTGTCAACAGCATCAGGAGTGCTAGCAGCTGTGGTAGGGACTGATGTAGAATTTGGAGGCAGAGGGAGGGAGGGGAATGAGAAGAAAAGAAGAATTTCTACTTTAGTATGGGAAAAATTTAGATGGATTAATAAAGAAGCATCTGTTCTATTTTCCATCGGAATTCAGCCATCTATTTAGCCTCAGAGGAAGACATAGAAACAGGGTTTAGATGAATATGTTACACACAGCAAATACATATAAATACATCAGGATTTCTTCCCCCTCTCTCACCCCATTTTGTAAACCAGGAGAAGCTCTGCAGAGTGAACAAAACAATGTTCTTGAAACAGGTTAGAAACTGCTGCCAAAAGGAAAATTCCAAGTACAATAAAAAGCCTGGCAATGAATGAAATTTGTAAGCCAGCAAAACAGCCTTTGCAAATTTACATGCTTTGTACATAAATTTATTTTTAAAAGGTAAATTGTAACATATAAGTGTGATTGTAAATCCCTTTTAAAGCACTTATGGACCCCACAGTACCTAATGAAATACCTCAAATCCTTCCCTTAACAACAGTTTGGCTTCGCAGATCATTACTTTTTTTGTAACAACTTTGATTTAAAAAAACCCTCACAAAGGCTGGAAATAATCAGTGAGCTTGCACTAATTGCCAGCCATTCCTGTTGGATAACTAGGAGGTAGCTGTGAGACTGGTAGTGGAAAGATTTCCTTTTAGGGTAATTCAACCAAAGTGAGGAACAATCCCCTCAATATGCAGTGATATCCAAGCCCTACTTTGTCAAGACTGATTTCTGTTTTACTTTAGTATGTTAGAATTTAAGTAATTGGTATGGCATCAAACAACAGGCAGATTGAAATAGTTTAGTGAAATCTCTCAGAGACTCCTTGGAGAGGAAGAAAACCCAGGCAACAAAACATACCATACTCTTATTATTCTTGATCCATTATCTTAATTAAAGGTGCTACTTGCCACTTAGACTAGGTTTAAGTTGAATTTTCTCATACAAAAAGCCTCCTGAGTAAGAACTTCAAGATACATTTCCTACCCATGTACAGCTAGAACCTGGCAATCAGGCCTTCTGGAAATGCCTTCCTTTTCACCAACCCTGACAAATACAATTCTGCTTGCTGGTATCCACTCAGCATTCATCCATTAATGGCTTAGATCGCCTCCCCAAGTTCTTTGATGCACTTCATGATTGGGAGGAGGTCCCCAAAGCAAAACTTGCTCTTTGCGATACTCAGCTGCAAGGTCACTCTCTTTCAACTTACGACAAGTTTAAATATTTATGAGAGGAAAAAAATGTTAAATTCTTGTGGTAAATGTTGTATATAATTTGGTTTTATTGTAAATATGTTTTATAAAATGATGTAAGAAATCTACACTGTAACCTTAAAAAAGCAAAACTCACAAGCGCCTCAGAAGTCATGCCCTTCAAACTGTGCCCCAAGCTCCCCTTCAGGATTGTGTCATCGCTGCCAGCACCCAGGAAAACAACATTAACAGAAGAAAGAAGGGTGCAGCTGGGAGGAAATGGGTCCTCACCATTGATGAGTCTACCAACGACCCAGCGATTAAGGACTGATATGTATCTTATCAGTATCATCAGGACTGTGAATCCCAATGCCCAGTTCCAATAAACCCACTCAGGGGCATCTCCCTGCTTCGGCAGCAGGAAAATGAGGATACATGAATATGTACCTCCAGCAAGGGAGACAAAGGACTGAGATCACCTACTGGACAGCTGGAAACACTGTATAAAAACCGGCTGCACAGTGCAGACCTCGTGAACTGTGGGGGACTGGGTGCGATAGAGGCCTTGTCTGTGGTTCACCCAGTGTCGATCCTGGGCTTGGCACTGACTTCACTTGTGGCTTTTCTCGATTGTTCTTTGCAATTTCTCAATAAATTCTTTTATTGATAAATTGGCTGATTTCATTTATAACAATTCTTCACATGTTGGTTCAAATGAGAACAAATACAAGACAGAAGTATTTTCCTGAACACGGCTTCTTCCAAAGTTGTAAACAAGAGTCATCTAGTTCCACAGAGCAAAAAGAACCAAAACAAAAATGCTGTGGTTAGACCCAGCAAAACAAGTTACAGTAAACATTGCCCACAGCAATACCTTATATTAATTAAATTCTTTGTGTTTGAAACTAGCAGTAGTCTAACTTTTGCACATGAAAATGTTTGCATTATTTCCTTTTTGAATCCTAAACTTTACCCACTTACGTATTAAAAGGTTTAGTACAACATTTGTGGTTCAAAGGTGAAATAACAGTGCAAAATTACATAGATGAAGAAATAGTGGAAACAGAAATTAGTCACTTGCATCCACTAAAGGTCGTAGTCAAAATTAACAATTTAAATACATGATATTAGAAGTCACAATTCTTTAATGCCTCAGGCACTGGAAGTTGGCATGCAACTTTAGCTGCCAAAACATTTTACTTCCTGCTAACTAGGGAAATGTCAACATCCCAAACAAACAAACAAACAAAGAATCAAGGAAATTATTGACACTAGGAGTATGATCTTGTAAAGCTGCTGCAAAAGGTACAGATCTTTATTTGCAATACACCTATGAAGAAAAATTAAAGTGGACAGTATCTGCCACTTAAAAATCACCAAGAAATTTAGTAGGTTTGGAAGTTCACAGTAAGTATTTAGTCTAGAGAATAAATACTACTGTACCTAAATTCACCCCCAAACCTGTCATAGTATTCTAAAATGATCAAAAATAAACTCACGTGTGTCAACATTTAAACTTCCTACTTCCTGAAGTTCCATGGTTTATGGAAGGAAGGAGGGAACTGACAACACTGAACCCTACTGGTTCCCTCTGCTGCGAGCCACAGAAATTTAGTAGTATCATAAAATAAAAAAGACCCCTATTTATAAAAGGTTGTTTTAATGATATGTCAAATTTTTAAGAAACTGACTTTGCCATAAGATTACAACTCACTCCCACTTTGAATGAGGAATGAATGAAATCACAGTGAATTCCACTCGGCTCTGATGGCTGCTGGAGCTGCTGGGAGAGCTGTCTGAGAAATGAAGTACATTTAAGAGAACATATTTTCCCAGCTTTTAAGTCCCCGAGTTAAGAATTAAACATAAATGTAATTTCAAAAGGGCACTAATTTTAAAAAATATACTTCCTGTAACTTTAAGGATGTTTAAAATGCAACAATTAACAGGCAAGTAAAAAATTACTACAATAGGATAATTACTTTTTAGTACAAGACAGAAATCTTTCCTTTGGTAACAGCAATATGTTTGCTTACTCTTGTCAATATATACTCATTCTGAGGCCATTAAATCCAAATTAACCACCTGACAGATTCTATGACTTCAAAGAAGCTATTATGGACAGTCACACAGTAGGAGTTTGAATCATTACATTGAATGGAAACCACAGACAATACTGAACATTCTTATTAAAAATCACTAGAGTAGAGACTGAGCAGGTAGTCTGACAGGCTGAAGGAATTGGTAACATCAGCCTCAAAGTCTTCTAAGGCAATTACGTATCAGTTTTCATGGAGCTAGATGATAAATGAAAAAAAATTATGACAGCAGTAGCTCCTACCCAACAGATAAATAGTATCTGTCAGACCTCAGAGCAGCAGTCAAATCCGTTTAACATGGAGGAAGTTTAAGGCTTTGCATGACAGGACAGATCTACCTTTCCAGATCAAAGGGTGACTTTGTGATGCTGGTATCCCCAATCGTCTGTTCTGTATACGTTGGATATTATGTCCTGTACCTTTATGACTGGTTCTGAGAGCAAAGAGGGGGAAAGAAGAAGCACTGAGTTTGTTTTCAGAAACTGCTCTGACTCCTCCACATTCCAGCTCCTGCACTGTGTTTGTCTGAAACACGGACAGACAGTGGGACTGAGATTCCCATTGCTTTTAGTCAGTTTTGGCTAGCTGAGGCAGAGAATTTCCCTGGAGTATTTTTATATCTTTTTCTTGGGACTGTTTAAACATGCTCTGGACTAAAAACCCAGAAGAGCACCAGGAGCTCACAACTATGGCCCACCAGGGCCCAGGATGGCATTTTCCAGCGGGGACTGATAAGAGACTGGGTGAGCTGAGCTACAACCCGCAGTAAGGATGTTTTGAGTTTGCCATCTCACTTCAGAACGACGAGAGGTTTTATTATTCAATATTATTAATTTTTTATGCCTATGGGCACTTTGTTAGTTGAATAGTTTTTACTACTTTTCTCTAAGGAGATTTTTTCCCAGACCATCTGGGGGAGGGGCCGTTTGGGTGTGCTTTTCCAGAGGGACCCCATTCGGAGGTTTCTTCCCAAACTTGCCCTAAACCAGGACAGAAAGCAAGAAAGCAGAATAAAACATACTTTTTTAAACTCTTTACTTTTTTTAGAGAAAGTGTTCAGGATTTTAGTATTCAAATTTCACAGTGTATGGGTCTTTGTGACAATAGAACATCCTCACAATTTGGTTCAGTCCAATTCCAATTCATTACCAGAAAATCTGACTCATCTGACACTTCCACCCTTGTCCACTATACAAGAGAAACTCAATGCTATCCACTATTTCATATTACTCTGTAAAATCTACCTAGTTTAACCTGAAAAGCAAACTATATCTAGACAAAGGAAAGATGTGCTTTAGCATGCATCTTTGCCTCCTGCGTAACAGAGACTTGATTTTTTTTGTTTGTTTGTTTGTTTTAATAGTACACAAGGGAGCAAGAACAATCTGAACTTTGGAGAGAAAAGAAATAAAGAATGGAGTAAGTACATTAATAATGATGAAGTGGTAAGGAGGAGGCACAAAAATCAAATACAAACAATAAATTAAGGGTGACAATGGGGAGAAAAGAATGACAGGAGAAAACAGGAGTGGCCTTGATGGAAACTATTCTTCACTGTTTTTCTTTTCTTCTGTGAGACTGGGGTGAAATATGGTGTCTGTGCTACCTCTTTCAGCAACATTAGATTAGTACTAAACACAAGATATCATTTCAGTGGTGAAATTTATTATATTCAGCACTTCATATTATTTTTATTACAATTTCTATCAGAAAAAATGTGAAGAGCAAGGAGAAATAGCATGGTGCAACTGAACCAGTATATGAAACTAAAAGAAAACGAAGTTACCTCAGGAACAGAAAAAACAGGTGTATAGATGAGAGTATAGAACACACTGACATAATATTAAAAAGCAGGAATAAAAATATAACTAAAATAGCTTGGAAAGTGTATCCTCATAGACACAACTTGTTTGAGAAACTATAGAAGAAAAAAAAAAAAGTCAGAAAAAAACCCTATGGTAGATACAAAATTAGTCTGAGTTGCGCAAATAAAGTCAAACAAGCTCAAGTACTCAACCTAACTCCACAGTCCTTAAAGAGAAAATGACTTAGACCAAAAATCTGGACTTCCAAAATAAAGCAAGAGAATTTTGGAAATGGTAGTAGTCTTGTCATTGTTTTATTGAAACGAATCTGAGGAAAAAACCACCCAGCCAGACTACTTCCATGAGAAAAAGCAGAATCTCCTGAGCAGAAAAGAAGAAAATTTATCTTCCCAAAGAGAAGATGTAATCAGAGACAAACCGTGTTTTGCACCTCTGGAAACACCTTATGTAACACAGGAACTTAATGGTTCAAAATGTTCTTCTGTCAGTAAATACATTATACCTCACTCCAACCTCCTGCACAGATCTCTCCTTTCACTACATCTTCTGTCTTGTTGCAGAAGCTGATCACGGTTCATGAAATATCTTCCTCACTCCCATCATGGCAGATTTCTCCACGTCCCTTCCCTGAAGCTTTGCCATTAACAGCTCTGGAAGACTCTGAGATAAAATGATGCTGGTGCACTAGTACAGCAGTCCTGCCTCCAGGACTGCTCTTGCTTCTGCTCCAATAACATACAGGTCACTTCCTCTGCTCCATGACACACATAGTAGCTCTTGCTAGGGTTCTTCATTTGTTTGTGTGCATTTTTAACCCTTCTACTTACTGAAAATGCTCCTGAAAAGGCCCTGAGATGTTGCTTGTGTTCTGCTCCTCCATGCCCCGTGGGCAGACAGGACAGCGAGACATGTACTCACTCCTAAATGTCTCAGATGTAAATGTCAGCTGATGCTCTCCCAGCAGTACCTGCTGGCAATGCAGACTGGGAGGAGAATGTACAAGAGGCTCTCAAAACAGAACCCATCTGACAAAAATACCACTTAATTTATCAGCTTCAATGGTGTATGGTGGAGAAAACCACCACTCTCAAACAGTGCAAGCACTGTTTTTTCAGCAAAAACGGTCATTATAACATATGGCTGAGTTAAAGTAAGTGGGAGGTGATTCACACCCGTATGTACCACAGCCCTTAAGGAAACATAAAAAATCAAATACCATTTCTCCCCTTCTCATTCACACAAAGAATTTAACCAAACTAAAACCAAACGAAGCCAAAAAAATCTGGAAATACACATTCTAAGATTTTTTAGCTTGGAAAAAAAAAAAGATCAGAAACACATGAGTATACACTGTAAAAAATATGAGCTACTTTTCAACTTACCTGAGGCTTCCCTAAAGTTAGTGGTTTTTCCTGCACATGCATTGTACGTGCACACAGACACATGAAACATCAGGAACACTTTGATAGAGAACAGGGAGAAGAAGGGTGCGAAGGCCTCACCGGAGGAGGTGTTAAGCTCTCAGCCTCCAAGTCAGAGCCCGCCTACAGTGCCAAGAAGTCACCCACTACCATGCCAGGTTAGCAAGAGGCCAAGGAGGCCTGAGTGGTGAGCAGAGGTGTGGACAGACCGCGGCTGGGGTTAGTGAGAGCCCAGGCCCGCTCCCCGCATGGCGGACACCATGGAGGGCACTTACTGATGCTGCCACAGACCGCCATGCAGTATTCCTCCGAGTCAAAGTTGTTCCGGTTCCCACCACAGCCGCCGTAAAAGAAGGGCGCACACTTTCCTTCAGCCACGTCAAAGTACCAGCGGGAGATCATCGCGCGGCACGGCCCGGTCTCAGCTTGCTCAGAGCACACCTCTAGTCACAGGAGACCCGGAGGAACCACATTTAGCATGGAAATGGTATCGTCTTGGTCTCTTAATCAGGTATCTCTCTGTGCCCACACAACAAAGCGGGGGAGGAGATTCACCAAGACAGTGCTTTGGAAGGAGATGAACTAAGAAGGTGTTTTGAGAAATAGGAAACCCTTCCCCAAAGATAATGAAGGAAGATTTTGAACTGACACAGATTCCCACCACAAAGTCTCTTTAGCCTGCCTATACCATATGTTTTTAGCAACTTTATCTGCATTAAATGTCTCATTTTATTTGCTTCCAGGCCAGAGGGGCACAACCACCGACTGGGGGTTTTGCCGATAGCCCTGGGTGGATTCCTGCCCAAGCAGCTTACTTGGTACCTGAAAGGAAACATCTGAAAGTAGGAGACACATTTTCTCTTGCTCTTTTTTTAGCTCTATATACCCTCCCTGACCAAATAATACAAAAGAAAACAAACAATTATTTATATATTATAATGGAAAACAATTCTCTTCAGACACCTATTTAAATGTGGCCAGTGATGAAGAAATTCCCTTTTGCAAGCCACTCAGCACAGGATTTTTAATTCACAGTTCGAGGGCTCACATATATAAAATTACTGTTGCATTTTGAACCATCCATGGGAGGAAATCTCACCCCCAGTGAATATACCTAAAGGAAAAAAAATTAAAATTATTTGTGCTTGTGTTCACTGTGAGCTGCTAAGGTCTCTGCCTACATCCTGCAACATAGGGAAACCTGAGGGAAGAACCAAACCACAGAAATTAAAGGAAGAAAAAGCAAATTCTGCCTGTAATTTGGAGTTCAGTTAATTACACATGTAAACGTATAGGCCTTTACCAATAATGTTCCAAACAGACAAAACCAGTTTTATCTTTCAATATGCTGCACAATTAATTTCAAATATACATAATATTAAACACCAATAAACCCCTAATTTACTTGCATCCCACACGCTACCTTGCAAACAAACTGCCACCTTAAACTAGAGGTTTCTAAATTCTCTGCATAAATTTGAATTTTGTGGAAAGCAGATTCCTAAGGGTTGGAAGGCAGGAAGAAGTATCACTGCACTAGCACTGGAAGTCCCCTGCATGCTCATCAGCTCTCAAATGTTGGCTACAAAGAATCCTGCTTTTCAGTGTCTGTCCTGATCCATCCATTCACTATCCTCAGAAGCAACACCACTTATGAATAGTTTTTTATGTCCAATTGCCACTGGCAATACAACCTACATTTCCTTAAATATACAATATAGGTACAATTTTACATGCATTTAACTTATTCACGTATTCTAACTAAAAATAATTTCAAGAATCAATTTCAGAAAGCATTTAGTCAAAGAGAAACAGATCCAAGAGCATACAATCATCAAGGATGTGCTAAAAATGCTGCACTTCTGTATGAAGAAATTAGGGGGAAAAGAAGAAAAAACAAAATAAGTATTTTTTACTTGAACAAAAAACAAAATAAGTGCCATTAATTGCACAGCACATTAATTACAATTAATTCTATTACCTTATGATTAATTACAGAGCATTTTTACTATACAAGTAGTTCTTATTTATTTTAAAACCAAATCCAGCCACACCACCCAATTATACAGACAAAACTTGATAAAAAGCTAATTTTGCATAGTCTTGGAAAAGCTGTCACATATAAATTAAAAATTAATAGCGACTTCTGATATAAAACAGACAGGTAAAATCAAAAGAATTTTTACTGACAGGAAATGTAATTTCTGAAAATACAAAGGTCTCAACAATTCAGTCTTCAATTTAATTGATCGTGGGCCAGCCTCTAGCCACACAGGGTCTTCTAGGTTTCCCTAAAAGTATTTGTTTTGCTATACAGATGAATTTATTTTGCACTGTTATCAGGTTGGAAACTAAAGATTTAATCTGAAATTTCCTGTAAGTACCTCTCTCACAGAAATAGCAACAGAGATTTGAAAGTGCAAAAGCAAATTGCCCATCTGACTGGACATCGGAACTGTCTCTTTGGTGAACTAAGTCGTTTATACACATGAAGAAGCACTTGAACAAGTGCTCAGTAAACTAGAGTAACATATTAAAAAGAGCAAGCCTGAAGCTTTGCAGCCCACTGTCGTGGCCGTCGACAGGCCCCCTGCCTGACCTGTCAGCTCCCATCACGGGACATCCTTTCCTCCAGCCTGCACTGCCAACCCTACTGCCCTTGGTGAGACCTACATGGGTAATTAGGTCACCACAGAGAGAAATGCTCTATTGTTTTCTAATGTTTATGACCTAAATGAAGAATAAACAAGAGAGGGGGAAGTGCTCTCGTGTACTGTTTCATGACTGCTCTTTTTGAGGGAAGTGTGGTGCCAGTCCAGTCTAGGAAATGTGTCATTGCTGTCATTCATCCCTTTCCCGAGGTCACCAGGCCTGTCTGGCATTCTCTGTGGAAGGCTCAGAGTAGCATTCCCTTACCCCTGCTTGGGGCAAATGTACATTTTTAAACCAGCTTCTGGTCCTGGGCAGTGGTCCCATCACTCCTGTTTGTGGGCCAGATACTCCTCCTGCACCTCTCTATATCCCCATCCATCACTTGTCCTTACAAGAAAAAGCTACTGCATTTGGCTCTCAGCAGCAACACCTGAGCTGAGAAGAAAGGGAAATGAAGTGCTGAGATGCAAAATTCATCAGGTTTTCTCGGGCTATTAATCCAAACACTACTTCCCCTTCCTTCTGCTGCTGCCAAGTGTAGCAATTAATGTCTACAAGGGGTGAACTATGGTATTTTAGCAGATAAAAGGAGCAGGCAGGCAGCATGCACTGCTGTAGCAGGTTGGGTTCGATTATTCAAGATGCAGCACTAATTAATGTAGGGGGTTGAGCTAAATGATTAATCAAAAAATTAAAAGCTGTCTTTGCTTCACATTTTGATTCTGTTGCTGAAAACTGAGGCAAAGATGATTTACTTTTTGCAAATGTGCAATTCAGTTTTACTTGATACCACAAATAATTTGTATGCAGTATAGCAGTAACAGTGAGCTTTGCTTTGTTTAAGGAACTTGCTCACTCATCCTCCTCCAAAGACAAACTTTTGCCTTTTGCTTCAAGAAATTGGATACAATTAAAGAGGACAAGCCTTTGCAACAACCCAAGTTCATGAACAGTTGCTTTTAGACACTTCAGAGTTTTCAAACCATCCTACTCCAATAGTCAAATTTCCCTCATCTTGTGTCCTAAACCACAGGTGCCAATACCTTTGCTCTCCAAAACCTTAGAATGACAAATTGCTTTTAAGATAATCAGGAAAATGTAAGTCAACTTCCCCCATTCCAAGCCTCCTCCACTTATTGCAGCATGTCAGGCCAAACCCAGTTGTTTCTAACCAAGCAAGCACCACTCCCTGAAGGACAATGCTACAGCAAAGCTTGTTGATTTGCTTTTAAAGTAAGTATTTGAATACTGAAAACTAACAGTTACATTAAACACTGGCACAGACTGTGTTATTTTTTTCTTTGAAAAGCCCAGACTTCAGCATCCTATGAAATACAGTCTATAAGTATGTGGACATCGACCTATACTGACTTTATACAAAGTACTTCCATAAGCACTTATTTACCAAAATGCTGTAAGTAGAGCTCATTAGAATTTATGTGCAAACATTTTAGATACTTTTGATGATCACTCTTTACAAAGGGAAATATAAAATATGGTTCTGAATGTTAGTTTAAACTTCTCATTACCATTTTTCCTGCTACTTGAAGAAAACTGATTTCAAATCATAGCGAAATTCTAATTGCTTTATTTCAAAATCTCAACTCCATGCTTTTTTTTCCCCTTATGAGACTTAAATTCTTAACAACTTTTTCAATTGAGAAATCGGAAATAAAATGTAAACTTCTAATAGGGAGAAGAATTAAAGCTACATTTACGTATTTCTGTAGCCCTGGTTCATGCCTGAGATGTTTTGGTTTTCCGAAATTCTTTTCCCAGGGAATTTTCTGTAAACAATAAACATGTTTTTGTAGCTGTAACTTCGTTTACATTCCTTTTCCTAGGAGGGACTTCTTGATGTCCCTCTGGTCTGACCAATGCGATTGAAGAGGTTTGTCTTTGTTTCACCAATTGAATTGGTCTGTGTAGAACAGCATAAAAAGGGAGACACATCCCAAAAATAAAGGAGTCATTTTCAGCCTTCTGAAGTCTGAGTCTGTGTCATTGTGGTGCATATTTCTATCACTGTAAATATCCATTTTATTCAATATCTTTTCAGGATTTGAATTCATTTATATGATCACGAGAATTAAGCTCATTTAATGGTAGCAGTCAGCCTCAAACCTTAAATCAGAAATTAAATTTGAAGACATCTAAGAAAAAAGGACCAACAGGAGGATTTAGGTTACTAACTGTGACCTGTCTTGGAAGCTGGTTTCCCATGTCTAGTTTACCCCTCTGAGAAACCTATTTATCTTCATGCTACAGAGGAAAGGTACCATCATGCTAGCTTATAAATACTGCAAGGTCCTGATAAATATAGCCACCGTAATGGAAAATATATTGATGAGCCTTTCTGTACTACCAGCCCTGCAAGTTTGAAGCTGATACAATCAAGTACACACAACTAAACCATACTAAGGGTCTGAACGAGCCCATCAGCACTGCTGTGTGTTTGCTGTCAGTTCAAACTGTGTCACAATCACACAGGACCTGAACACCTCTTAAGTGAGGACCTCAAACACTCATTGCTTAAGTATATGGGATTAGCTCTTGTATTTTACCATTTATATCTCACTAAACAATAGAGTAAGCAACTGATAAATGCAAGAGAAGCCAAAGGAATAAACTTGTCAAATATGTATCATGAGATATATGCTCCCTTTCTTCAGGCACTAGTATATAAAATGTCACAACTGGAGTAATTTTGGCTTCCATATCTTCCGGAATTGAGCTATACTTTGAGGATATTAATATATATGCTTCTATATTAGTCTTTACTTTTTAAACTAGCTGAGAAAAATTAGTCAAGAGCAAATGCACTGTTCTTCTTTCAGTTATACTCTTTGTGTTCTAAAAAGGCACAACTGTTTTTACTCAATGAATCCATCAAAAGGGAATATTTGAAGATAATTTCACTGAAACAAAACTTCCTCATTCTGAATATATGGTCAGAAGAGGCAGCCAAATTTTAGTTTGAGTATTCAAAGACAAGAGCTAATTTCAGAAGAGGTTTTTGGAATTAGGAGAAGACAGCTGTGAAGCTGGCACATGCTCTGGGACTAAAGTTGGTGCCCAAGCTACACAATTGCTAAACTGCTTTTTTACACAGAAAAGTTTAAAAAGCAAAATGATGACTTCTCAATGCAATACTTAGGACAGCTCCTCTAGAGCTGTTAAATACCCTTAAATTGTAATTTCCATCCTGTGTAATCAAGATGAAATTCTTCCTATAATGTTTATTCTTAAGCTACTGCAAGGGCATATTTAGAATATTTCAAAAAATTTAATAGTATACTTGGCTACAATACAAAGCCTTATAGTTCTGAAGCAGAACAATATGTGAAAATCTATTTTTTATTTCTTGTGCACAGTAGAACCACATTTGGAACTAAGGTGCCATAAAGTTAACCACTGATGGCCAGAATGCAAACAAAAAAGACAGCTTGATTTTAAATCTAGGTTAATATAATTTCATGAATTTATGTGTTTTAGAAAATGGAATATTTCCACATAACACTGCAATTCTGCTAACACGGCATGACAATGAGTATGAGGATTAGCCCAGAAGTGCATTCCAGTCTTTTTATACAGCAAAATCTTCAGCAAAAAAATTGCAATTAATTACTGCTTCAATATAATAATATGACATTTTCTCTAGGGAAACAGATTCTTGGTATTTTTTTCTGGCAGGATATATTTCAAATGAAACTACTCTCCACCTTCCAACTTTACATAAAATAACACTATTACTGTGTTTAGTATTTCAGTACTTTTGCCCTCGACCCAAAAAGGTAATACTATATTGCGTTTCCATCAACACGATCATCAGATTATAAAAAAGATTTCCTCCAACTGCAACATATAATAAAATACTATATTATGTTGGAATAGCTGTGTTTTAAATTGAAATGTCTAATTAGAAGCTACAAATGCAAATCCATTTGGGTAATTTCATCAGCACTTGTTCATAAATTAGAGTAGATGATCATTCTTAATGAAGATCTCATAGCAAAAAAACCCAGTGGATTTATCTTAATGTGTACTATTTATTTATATAGCAATCAATCATGTTTTCTGTTGCTTTCCTCTGCTCTTTTCCAGTCTGGCTAGCAGCTGCAGGGGCTGAGGGCAACATACCTCTGGGTCCAGGAAGGAAGGGGAGGTACAAGCGCCTTACTGGAGCTTTTGGGGTTGATTAGCTGGGGTTTATTTGGGGGTCTCACACCGTGGGGCAGCGGCATGGCTCCCAAAGGAGAGAGCAAGAAAAATTAATCACCACAGTTTTCTTGATATGAAATGCAAACACAAATCATCCCTCTCCAAATAAAGTATACTGCATAGTCTTGAAGGTAAGGAAGAAGAACTACTACTATATTACAAAGATGCTAATCTTTCTAAGAAGAAAAGCTGCCCTGGTAAGATGTGGATGCCCCACCCCACAAACTGTTCAAGGCCCGGATGGGCAGGCCTTGGAGCAACTTGGTCTGGAGTAAGGTGTCCCTGCCCATGGCAGGGGGTTGGAACTGGGTGATATTTGAGGTTCCTTCTAAACCAGGCCAGTCTATGCTTCTATGAAAGTGGGGCAAAGCTACAGAGTGTGGAAAAAAACCCCCCAATTAATGTAGCATACACTACTACTATTGTCCCAAAATTCCCAGCTGAAAAGTCTGGCAGTCAGGGTTAATCTCTCTTGCTTTACAATATATAATAGGAGTCACTGAATGGATTTTAAGTCTTTCACTTAAAAATCTTCAGGAAAAAACCGTACATGATGGATTAATGACACTAAGACCTACCATACCAACATCAGCCTACTTTTCTCTTGCTAGGAAACCAGCATATGGTCTTTCACTTGTAGCTACAGACTGCAAATACAGTTAAAATGTCATATAAAGCAGGACTGCTACATTGTTTCCTAACTGCCTAAAGAAATCCATCTGAATCAGAGAAAACCAACTGATAAAGGGCAATATTACACTGCTGAAAGAGGCAGGTGTGGCTTATGCTGCTGATTCCCCCACATGTGCTGGCAGGTGTGCAGAGAAGCTGCCAAGTGTTTCATGCCAGGCTGCTGGGCTGATCCCGCTGCTCTCCTCTAATGAGATCTGATTGACTGTGATGTTGATGGGAAGCACTAAGTCAAAACTGCTTATTCTTTGTTGCATGCCAAGAGAGACTAATTTTTCTCATCACATCCTGTGTCCTTCTGCTGTCCTGTGCAGAAGGACAGCAGAAACAAAATCCCAAACAACTGCACATGATGGGGGAAGCAGTGGTCCTGCTTGCCGCCATCACACGCTGGAAAAATCACAGGGAGCCTGGATCCTTGGGAGCAGCTCTGCAACACCCATAACACTATGGCAATGATAGCAGAAATTAAACCACTCCCTTGCCAAAATCCTGGCCATCAGAGTCACTTCCCTTGCTCCACACACACACAAAAATCTAGGGCTTCATAAATGAGCCATATTTTCTTCAGCACAAATTCAGTGATAACATCTCCCCATGACCAAAGGTGAAAAATGTGTATTTCATAGTAATTTCACCATCTGAATCCCTGTAATCTCAGACCCACAGTCCTCTGGATTTAACATCTGAAGTCCAGCAAGAGCATATCTAAAAGTTTAAACTGAGTCAGCTGCTATATGCCATATGAATTAAGAGTAAAGATGATCCCTCACAAAAGGTAGGAAAGTGAATACTGGCAAATATTGGGCTATGGAAAGTTTATTCGTATTTTTTAATAAACACATTGAAATGTGGTTGCTGCAGAAACTGAATGATAATACTATCATCCTGCCAATGGACCTTTCTCATTCTCTAGGCAAGATTAATTTCCTTTTCACTGAAAATAAGTTTGTAAGTGGTTCTACTATTACTATTTTGGTCACTATTCATTAAAATATGCACAGAAATAAAACTGCCTGAAAATTTGATTCTACAGTAGCTCAAGTATCTTTAAAGTATAACACACATTATCTATATATGATGGCAGCCATTCCACTGATTTGGCAGAGAAAGGGCTCACTACCAGCCCAAAATTAAATCCTTCCTTATAGCTTTACAACAGCTGTTCATTTGAAAAGCAACTCCTCTTAAACTGGAAAAACCCACTCTCTGTGTTCTTTAATGCTAAAGACATAATATTATTTACAGCTTCAAAAAACTGGGTGTCAAGAGCTGTGAAGAGCATCCTAGAATGTTTTATCACTAGTGCTTGGGCAAGGCAACCTGGAATAGAGCTCAGTCCACATGAATGAAGCTCTGACACTTCAATCCTTCTAGAGAGGCTTTCAAGGTGTCTCCATAGTAAAGACCACTTCTTAATACATATGTTCTCAACAAGGTCCCTCTGCCTCTTTCATTTACAATGACACTGACAAACTTTTGTGTTTGCATCAGCAAGATGCTCATGACAGAAGCTCCTATGCTGGATCTGCTGCCTGCACCAGGAGGACAGGGACCCTGTAAGAAACTTTCTCTTGTGTGTAGTAAGGGAGGCAAAAGCAAGGATCAAGGCTACGTCATTTGGACACTTCTACTTTAACAGATAAGCAAGCACTTTGTATAGTGCAGCCCTGTCAGATACCACTTACTCTCCAGGATAGTCCCTACACCATCCATTCCCCAGGAAGGCTGAAGGTCAGGAAGCCCAAACACTTGTGGCAGAACTGTGCTGAAAACTTGAATTGGTAACAGATTGTCCTCACATCACTTGAACCAATGCATATTTCTCTTACAGCCACCCAAGGTGGGAAATGTTAGACTTGGGAACAACAATACACTACCATTTAATGATCAGCAAATATATATTTTTCTAAAGGGCTTCTAAAAAGTTGCTTCAATAGTTTACCTCATACTTCATATGTTGTTTTATATTCAGGTGATTGTATGCTACTTTCCTGAAAGCTATAAATCCTAACCTCTTTGAAACATCACCCTTAGTAAAGAAACGTGTTCTACCAAATCTGTCCTCACTTCCATTCATCCAAAATCCCATTGAAGTCAAGTGTACTTTTTTTTTTTTTTTTTTTTTTTTTTTTTTTTTTTTTTTTTTTTTTTCCTCTTTCAATATTCATTTGCCAGAACAGGGCATTTTATCCCCAGAGGATAAAAGCTCACATATGAAAATACGTTTAATTAGTTTAAAGATATAAACTCCTCCTACCCCCTCCTCACTGAAAAGGCTCTCCAACAACGGAGCAAAACACTCCACAGTTATATAAGACAAAAACCACACAAGACTGAGTTGCCAGCCTTAGAAAGAAACAATCATTTGCAAGTGATTTCAGCAAAGCTTTAGAGCTCCATGTAGACTGAATACAAAAAATATAACCAAGTAACTCTGCTTTTCCCAAAGCATCCCCTGGACATGCCTCTGTACCCTCATGTGATAAACTGCAGCCAGCACCCTCTGCTCTGACAAACACTGGAAAAATGCCTCAAGAGAAAGGGACATTGCCACATGCAAAACGTGGGAATCCACTACCACTGGAGTCCCAAGAATACCCAGAGGCAGGGGACAGGGAAGCACGGGGAGAGGAAAGGAGGCAGGCCAGATGTTTTCTGCCTCATTTCACAATGCCTCCAATTTCTGTAATTTTCCCTCTACTTCCTGCATGTCACAACTCCTTTCTTTTCAAATGTTGTCTTTAATCTCATTTCCTGCTACCATCTCCAGCATTTATCAGTAAAGATGTAAGCACTGTAGAAAAACTGGGATCTATTTTACTTAGATTTACACCACACTGAACTGTATGATTAAAATAGAAAAATAAAGATAATTAATTCCAACATGCATTGTAGGAGAAATAAGGCATTTAAAAAAACTATGTTGCTATGCTGACCATGAACTAGTGTAAAATTCAAAGTTTAAAATGCAGTCCTATTAATAACTAAAAAATACAATGAAAATTAAATTTTAGAAATGAAGAGTTATTTCTCAGCCCATGTGTATTTTTTCCTTTTTCCTTCTTCCCCACACAGTAAAACCCATTAGTTTTGGTTGATTTTCTGCATAGTTTTAAATTCATCTAACTTTACTGAATTACTAATTCATGGAGAAACATAGCAAACAAGTACCTAACAGAATCACACAAAATGACCCATCACTGCTGTTAATATGAGAGACCAAACCAGCTTGTGCTACCTCCTGCTTGGAACTGATATTCCCTATCCTTCTGCAATTCATATGCATGATAAACCACACACGCTTGCCTATTCTATTTGTTACATGTAGCAGTTGAATTTCATTTAATGCTACTTTAAAATAAAACCAACCCTTCTGTTTGCACACAACACAACAAACACACTTCAAGGACATAGAGTCCCTGCAGCATCTGTGCCCCAGGAGGGCTAGAGGTCAGAAAACCCCAAGGGTTGTGGTAGAACTAATGCCACAGAATATTTGTAATGGGAAAGGGAAAGGCAAGGGGATTAAACACACAAATTACAGGAGCCAAAGCACAACAATACTTCAACTTTGGGTATTTTGCTGTTTGGAACATTTTTTTGTTGTAAAGGGCAAATGTGCAAAGCAGCAGGATTAGTTTTTCAGCCCCAAGCCTGATTCTCATGAATTTACCTCTGACAACCTCTTCCACAGACTCTGTAGTTGTGGTGGTAGTGGTTGCAATACTGGTAGTCCTTTCGGTTGCCTCCTCATACTCTTCTCCTGTCTCTTCAATTTCATCTCCATCATCATCATCGTCATCAGCATCTTCATCTTCCACAACAGTTAGCTCCTCATCTTCCTCTGCTTGCTCTTCTACCATCTTATCATCACTAAATGAAGAAAATTATCAGGATGTGTCAGCAAAAAAATTACTTCAAGGTAACATGCGAGAATATTTTTTTTTCGAAAACTCTATAAGGAAAACAATTATCTGTTTATCAATCTCCCTCCCTTCCCATTAAGTAGAAAAGAAAGACTATTGAATGCCTCCAATAGTAAGAAATGCTAAAGAAATGTCTAAAGAAAAAAGAAGTCAATATTAGCATCCCATATTTTGACAGCTGAATAATACTGTAAACCTGCTCACTCCATGATACCATCAACCAAATTTTACTTTGAAAGAAGATCAAATTTGCACAAAATGCACTCAGTTGATGTGAAAGAATCAAGAAAGTTCCTGAGGAACTTCTCCACCTCACTCAGGAGACAGCTTATCTACAGGCTCCCTGCAAGCCTTTCCTAGAGGACAACCAAGTGTTGAACTGACCTCAAATTACCAATTGCAGAGTTTTTCCTGCTGCTGTTACAAGTGCCATGTGAATGGAAAGGACACTTCTACAGGACAACAGGAGGAAATACTGAGGCCGACTAGCCAATGCATTTGGTCAATTAATACATCAAGAATCTTCTGGGGTCATTTTAGTTCTGAGTGATACAGAAAACAGGTAAAAAAAGATGTTTGGCTACTGCTGCTGTTGCCTTTGAAATATTTCCAAAGCTTTGTGCTCTATTATGGCAAGGTTACAGGTTTGTTTCTGATATTCTACTTAAAATTTACTACTAACGAATAAATAATCTTTAAATATTTAAACACACAGTGACTTTCTGTCACCATCATGCAGAAGTGGGTGTGAATCTTTCTCATGGCATCACCCATGTCTGAACAGCCTTCTAGGTGAAGTTAGCAACTTCTTCAACTCATTTCAGAGATCAAGCCTTTAATATTTCATTTTATATTATGTTGCCTACTACAACTTTGAAAGTGAACTCAGCAAAATGGAAGACAGTATGATTCCTTTTTAACAGGGCATTAAGAAGTTAAAACATGTTGATATAATTTTCATATGCCACAAACCTGACTCTATAGGAGCAAGTTAAGCTTCTATACAAATGAATGATTTCCCTGTTCCCCTCTCCCCAAAATACCTGGCCTCCAGAAACACAAGAGAGACTTCAAATAATACTTAAAGCTTTACACTGGGGGAAACCCAGGTATGTTTTATGAATAAATGTGACTAAAGCCACCCTGCAGAAGAGTCTGAATAGAAGATGACTTGTTTCCATTTACACTGGAGAAAAAGTTAAAAAGGGGCACAAACTCACTTGGTTCATCTCTTAATTTTTCTTGATTTCTAAAAACTGGCTTGGAAATATCACCATCTCCACTGTACCATTCTCCCTGAAAACCTCATTTCATTAAGTCTAAAATGTCCAACTTCACTTTAAGTAACTCCTTTCTGTACAATGTATATCTTCTGTCTTTATTTTTTTGTCATGTTTTTTTCCTTTCTGCAAGCATGACATAAACACTATATATATACCATCACCTCTGAACTGCAAGAATAAAGTGGATTTGTCAAGTCCAGTATCTGCAGGTGATCTCCAGGTTAAGGGGCTTCCAGGCTTGGTTCACTATGGACATTTAAACTAGGCATGCTGAGTATAAGACATCCAAATTTTGATCAAGAACATCAGATACCATAAGCCTATCAACTCTAAAGAAAGATGTGCTTTCTTTCTCTCACCTAAGCTACAAACACAACATGTTTTTAAAAATCTGCAAATTATTTTTCCTCTTCCTTCCTCATGAATGATCACTTTCAGATACTGGCACGCTCATAATGTTAAAAAAGGACAACAAAAACAAGCAAATGAAACAAACAAAGGAAAGTCAATTAGTAACATGGAAGTTACTTAAAAAATAATTTGCATGCATCCAATATCCATCTTTTTTTAACTACACTAAAGCAATCAACTCAGCTATGTCAGTCCACATCATTTTAGCATGAAATTCTCATGAAGGCCAAGGTGTTGTTTATTATTATTATTATTATTATTATTATTATTATTATTAGGCATGATGATGAAAAGCACCATGAGGGGATGAAAGAAGACAGTTCTCTGTGTCTGCTGGCTGGGTGTACCTGCCATTTACAGTGGGCCCTGGTTCCCTCTCCAGTTATTTATCAGAAGCAAATGCTTAATGGATAGCCTTCACCTGCCTCCTCATTAGTACTTGCTACTAGCTGAAAAACTACACATCTGAGAATCCAAAAAAAGGAGTCACAAGTAGTGGGAGACTGTATCAGTGTACCAAGTCAGGCTCCTGAAAATATTCTAAAAAACTACAATGTACTACAATACTACTAAAATATTTTTTTGACAGTTTTGATTGCTCCTAGAAAAATCCTATTTCTGCTATCTATTCTGCAAGACTCAGTCACAAAGGTCATATTTCACAGAATAATGTTTTATTCCATGTTTCAAGAAAAAGGAACAATGGAAATAGAAGTGGGTTTACCTCAGATTTAGATTTATCAAAATGGAAGTGATTTTTGCATATTTTTAGTATTGGTAAAGATAATACATCTTGCAAGAAACATTACAAAATAAGTTTAGGTATTTTTCTTTGGATTTAATCACTGTTAGCACCCTGGCTCCTCTTCAAAGAGAATGCACATGAGAGGAATGACAGAGAGAAACAGGGAAGAGAATGAACATCTAAAACATCTGGAATTATAGCATGAACCTTTCAAAAGGGGACAAATCCCTCCCTGTTGCAGAGCTGTTTCTCCCCATCATGCTAAATTCTCTGATTCCATTTACATTTTTACATTAGCAGCACCCCAGTTCTGTTTCCCACACAGAACATCTCACTTCTGTACACCTTTTACCTCAGTAATCAGTTTAAATCCACTGTTTTCAAGCCCACATTTACTACCAAATGAATGTGGATATCGGTATTTTTTTCAGAAATCTTGAAGCTTTATTTAATAGCAGGTATGCTTCCTTCCTGGTATTCTTATTACATTTTACCTTCCTCTGTAAACAAGTATGACTCAGTCTTGTTTCTCCTGGAAGAACAATACTTTGACAGCTTTTTCTGCCTGTTCCCTCAATATCACCCCAGCAAAGGTTTCATTGGCACCACAGAGTGTAGTGTCTTATTTACAGGAATTTATTGACATTTGACCTTAGCTTAGTGGTACCAGTGACAGGATTTTTCAAAGGCTGATCAAAAAAATTACTTGATGCACTATTCACAAAATTCACATATTTGTAAAGCCATTCAGCCATTGTTTAAATTTAACAGTTCAGCAAGAGAGGGAGATTTTTAGGCTTGATGTAGCCATGAATATACCTGCAACCCCTGCTGACATCTCAATCTCCTGTCCGTGGGGAATTCTGGCAAGGAGGGCCAGCACTTCTCTTTCATATGGACACAAAGGTCATCATGGTTTAGAACCTTCAATTTCCTCACACATGGGATTTTAATATCTATTTCCCCCATCATATAAATTACGTTCCTCTTGAGTCAAAGTAGCACAACAGGTCATTAGAGCAAATCATCTCCAGTCCTATGTGTGTTTTCACCCACACATGGATGGTATTTGAAGTTTGGTTGTTTCAGACCTGTTTCTGGTGCCACAAACACACTGGGCCTCCAGGCAGCCTGAAGTCCTACTCAGTTCCTTCTTGACTCCAACAGGAACATACTGACCACTCCTGTGGGCTTCTGTTTTAAAACACAAACCACTGTACAGCTCTTGGTAGTACGCATTTAAATACATAGTTACAAGCAATGTTTAAACCATGGACCTCTAAGTGTGTATCTAGTAACTTCCTTTTCTCAATCTATCACTGCAGTAAAAACCGGCAGCAATGTATTATTTATTCCTTTTACTCAGAAGCTTGCATCGTTTGTTATTTCAGGAAGGTAAAACTGAAGGAAAGGTAAAAGAGAGTGAAGGAAAGCCAACTATGTTACTTCTTGCTGTTCAAGAAATAAGAAAACATTAGTAAATGAAAGTTTTCTTTCTGTATTCCAATAACCTGGAAGAGTGACAAAGGCAGAAAACAAAGGCAAAGATGACAAGAACAGTGAGTTTTCCTTTCTAATGTTGTTTCAGAAATAATAGGCTGCAGCATAAGCTACATTTTAGGAAGTTAGGTCTCTGCAACTACTAACTTCATGCAAAGTTTTCAATTTAGGATAGCAAATAACTATGGACTAATTACTGTTATTGGGAAGTGTTTCCTGCTTATCTGCAATGAACACTCATCCGTTTTGATGTAATTTCACCATGATTTTGCTAAATAACTTGAACAAAAACGTATACTCCATCAGTAGGTGAAAGAAAGAATGCAAACATGTTCAAGACAGGTATTTTAATATCTGGAAAGACAAGCATTCACTAGACTTTGCAACTGTATTTTACTGCAGACAGAGCCCATCTATCTTGACTGTGATTTTACCAGCCACCAAGCCTGAGCCAATAGCTGGGGGAAAGCAAATTCCAGGAATGGAACCAAACAGCAGCAGCAGTAAGCTGCTGCCCTGGGCGAAGAGGGCAAGGCAAATTTTGGCTTCAGACAGCTGTAGGAATTACACAGGAGAAGCTCTTTCAATCTAACAGGCTGAGCCAATGGTAATTTATGCATCCATAACGTTTACCACTGCAGGTACCATCATCCCAGTTTCCAGCCTCTTGTGCTTCAGCTTCCCAAAAGTACAAAACCCCATCCCCTCTACAGCTCCTCCAAATGAACTCCAGGACCGCTGGGAGACAATGGGATTGTCAAGTATTCCACCCAGGGTTTAGCTTTGTTTCCAGCTAAAGAATAATGGTGAGCACGGATACATATTTATCCTCATGTATAGGAAAGATCCAGACCACCAAGTTCTTCAGCTGCGGGAGAAGAAACAGACATATCCAATAGTGGACTTCTACATGTCTTAAGAGAAAACACAAAGCAGAAACAGAAAGCAAATTACAAGAGTAAGACATTTGTTTGGAATTCAGGAAAGAAGATGAGTGCATTTGAAGTGGCTTAATTACCAGTCTTTTGGTAAAAAGAAAATCAGAAAGCTAAACAGGCAAAGAAACAAATATTCCCTGAACAAACCTGCACATCTGAGGCCTGAGCATTTTTTACCTCACATATTTCCAAACCTTGAATGCTAGAAAAATTTCCTCTGAACTAAAATTTCAAAGGACAAGATTTCTCAGAAACCAAGTTTGATGCCACCACCACAGTCTGAATGGTGTCACTAAGTAAACATTTGAGGCAAACCAGTAACTACTTAAACCTAAAAACTAACTGAATGGTGCACTTTAGCATATAAGCACTTTTCCCACTGTACTTTGTTATTTGACTTTGTAACACAAGCTGACTTCAATATTGAGATTAGTAACTACGTGATACTGAGACTCCAGGTAGCAGATTTAGGCAAAGTAGTTTTGCATGGGCTAGAGAGAGGAAAGGAAGTCAAAGACAAGTTGAAATGGAGATTTCAACATTCACCTTTAAAGTCTGTGAGTAAGGGATTTTAACAAGACATCTGTTTTTTCAGGGAGGCAGAAATAGACAGCAGGGCAAGAATCAAACTGCACTGCAGTCGTGAGATTAGGCACAGAGCCAGGAAAGAAAAGGGTTATGCCAGATGTCTGGTCTATGATTTTTTTTTAAATGGCTTACTGGTATCAAAGTCTGGAAAATTACAGATTTGACAGTCTGACCTACAGCAATGTTTCTGGTCTGCCTGTTAAGTGACTATAAAAGCAAAAAATGCTCAAGAAGTGCCTTGGTTATTTTCCATAGGTTTGGGTTATATAGTAGGTTAGGAAATTGGGTATCTCACATGAAGAAGAAATAATATCACATTTGGGCACATAAATATGTATTATGACACTTTCAGACTTCAAAGAACTCAGATGGGCACCTTCCATTGTACAGCAAGTTGGGACAGACAATTCATATTCATAGCATTTTCGGATTTTCATGTTGTCACTGCTAATAATTTTCCATTCTGTTTTTCTTTACTGAAGAGGTTGCAATGATCTTTATTTACACAGTTCCTAATTAAAAAATTAAATAAGTTATTTCAAAGGCCATTTATGAGTTCTTAGAAAAAAACAGCTGAATTTTGTGCTTCAGACTCTCTTTTTATTCTAACTAAGCTTTTATACAGAAACAACACCAAAATATGCACCTGTTTCCATTAAATTTGTAAAAAATTAGAAAAGTTGCACTAAGAATCTTTCAATCCAGTTTTTAAATGGAACACTTATGCAAACCAAACACACATTCCTTGCCCTACTGCCCCCAAGAGATACATTTATCCCTTTCACCCCATAATTAAATATCTTTTATACCATTAGAAATTTCTTTCCATTTTCTTTCTTTTTAGGCTAAGTTGCCTAAAAAGCCACATATACAAGGTAGAATTTCATCTCACAGAAGGTACCTGCTTACTGATAGGCAAGAAAACTTTCAAAACGGACCTAGTTTTTGCTCTGAAACAAAGCCTTTGCTGGTGTTACTGTTCTGACAGTTCTCTTCAGAAGATGTAGGATTCAGCAAGAAGTATGTAATTTTTAGAGAACAGAATAATAATGTATTTAACCCATTTGTTTTCTTGCTTTGATTATTTTTGCTGAAGAGAAACTTAGAAACTAGAAAATTAGATCCACAAACACAGAAAATCAAGCTTTGTGAGTCTGATGACAATGAATAAATATGTTCAAAATCCTGGCAGCAGAAATGCATTAAGAGTGAAATTGATGGAAGAGGGGGGAAGGAAGATCATCTACACAGCTCTGTTTGAGAATCAGCAGAAAAATCTGGATCTGTTACAACATATCTATTTCCACAAAACTACTGATGTACTCAGAATGAAGTATTCAGAGTTTCTTTGTTCAACATGCTATGCTATTGATTATCCAGGGGAGAGAGCATGACATCTGTACCAAACCAATTACTTGCCCTGTTTGTGGAACTCATCATCTTGCTATTCTCACACAAGGACAACAGGGGAAAACTGTAAGAATAACTTTGTTTGACAACTGAGAAAAAAAACTCTAAACAAAACAAAACCACCAAAAAAACCACCCCAAAACAGAAGCATGCAATAATTCTGGATGTTCAATTTAAGGATTTCTGGATGTTAATATTTTCAAGAGTGTGCCATCTTAAACTTCTTAAATATGGTTGCCACCAGCAGCAGCTGTAAGAGGCCAGGACTTCTGCAGAACAAATAATCTCCACTCACACAGCCAGAAGAAAAAGGGGCACCTTTCATATTAAATTTCTTATGGTGGCCACAGCATGCCAAGGCTGGCAAAAGACTTGGCAGAAACAAGCACAGATCCAGTTCTCCAGGTCATCATTTTACTGTTTAAGCCTTTTCTTCTTCGCTCAGGTCAGAATTTCTGTGTTATTTTTTCCACCAGAAGTGATCAAACTAGAGAAGCCATGTGAAGGAAGGTTTTCACATCATGTAATCAAGCTGAAACATTTGCATTCAGGATTAGAATGCAATGTTTTTTCTGCCAGGTAAAAAACAATGTAGATGTTTTTGGTGTTACATCTATGTATCCCAAGTGTGTAGCCTTTTCTAGAAGGCAAAAGGAAAAAAAAGTACTACAGAGGACCTTTTAGTCTACAGTGCTGTTAAAGTACAGCTTCACAAGAAGTGGAATTCTGAAATTCCTACATGTACCACCCCAATGCCAAGCTCTTACTTCTAGTACAGACTACAATTATCTCTGAAAGGTAAAGCAAAGCAGAGGTGCCAGATAACTTTATGAGGGCATACTATACCATACATCCCCCAGCACATAGTCATGCTAGTGTGACAGTATGTCTCAAAACCACCAGGTTTAAATCAGCCACTTCCCATTTCTTCATGCATTATAAGTAATACAGCTCTTGAAATGGGGCAGTATCTATCACAATGTCACAAGAACTTCTGAGAACCTCTCGTAGATCTATTAGAAGGGTTTCTTAAGCTGATTGCTACATAAATCTTCCTCTCCCACTTTTCAGTCATCACCAGTCATTGTAAATGACAACTTAAAGTTTTTGCTTATAAAATTGTTGCCTAGTACTTAAGGAAAACCTGGCAGCTGATAGCTCTATTTTGTGAGGTCAAAAACATGTAACCCTTCTCTGCAAATAAACATCCTACCAAATGTGTAATTTTGATGCCTCCTGAAATAAGCTCAACGTTCACTGAAGTCATATAGGTAGCCTGCACACCTACAACTGTTTTCATCAAGGGTCAGGAAAGCCTGATTATCTTTTACTCATCACTTCCTCAATTAGATTAATTCTCTCCTCCCAGAGCCTCATCCATCCCTTCAGTTAAAGCTTTATACTGAAATGGTGACTGTATTTGCCAGCTCAGCATCACTGCTATTATCTCTTAAAGCAGTGTGCTGCTTCATCAATTCCATTTTAACATTTCTTGTCCTAAGAAGAAATCCAGCACTTACCAGTCTTTTGAGTCATTACTGTACTGGTGTTTCTATGCTTTCAGAACTATTTTAACAACCTCACCTCCATGACAAAAAGTTTAAAATTTGTTATTAAAAATATAATGAGCTAGCTGAATATTATGGAATGGCCAACACAAGCAACAAATCCAATTAACATAAGAATATGAGACACAGACTATGCTAGCAGGATACAAAATATGCAAATAGGACAAAATACTTCTAGAGTTCTTCAACATGAGCAGTAACATTATGCAATTATACTGTATATTACACAACTCAGAGATGCCTTAGTTTAATTTATAAATACAAACGATTAACTTTTATCATTAAAATATTTACAAAACCATTAATAGATAGATCTCTTTAGAACTGATATAAAACTACTTCAATTTCTAAGAGTTCTACCACAAAAATCAGGATTATGTAAACTTCTGACCAATTAGGTGAAATATTATATTGCAAAACACCTTCCACATTATCTCCCTAAAGGAATTACCTCTCTGAAATAGCGATTTAGTGATGAATAACTCTTGTACTGCAAAATCCATCTATCTCAATAATTTGTGTTAACCTCTACCCACGGAAAACTTCAGGAAGGAGGGAACAAAAAAGCAAGAACAACAAAGCAGGTTTGTAATTCCTAGTGTTCATTTTAGGGCACTGACTCCCCAGTTAGGAACAATTTGCATTAGGACAGCTGATGAAAACACTGCCTCTGGCTGCACCCCTTCCTGCTTCTGTGTCACAGCCAACTGAGCTCTCCATAAAGCAGATCCTGAATCACTGCAACAGGCACAAGGCTCAGTTTTGCTTAAATTTTCAGGGCTATGAAATTTTCAGGGCTATGAGCTTACAGTTCAGTCTGCACAGTATGGAAAAAGGGAAGTATTTTTATGCATCCAAATGCAAGTCATATCCTTCTTCTAAGGCAGAATCTGCAGTAAAGATCCTTTGTCCAGCTTCACATCTGGCTCAGATTCACCAGCTCAAGTGTAGGTATTTTCAGGTTATGCTTTTTGAAGGAATAATTTAGGATACCCCTAATGGTGCATTTCCCACTGCAATTTTAGGACTTAGCTTTCCAGTTTAATTAAAGAGCTTACATCAATGAGAACTCACGGTTTATCATGAGTGGCAAGATGGCTTGAAAATAGGTGAACACACTAGAAACAAAATTTTTACTTTCCTCAAGTGACAATGTTTCCAATGAAAAATTTAGCCTCAACACCTTTCTTTTTTCTTAATCAATAATACTATCAGCTTTAGAACAGCAAAAACTTCAAAAAGATAGACAACAAAGCTATAGAGCGGTATGTTACACAAATCTTATGGAGAATGGTTGAGGGATGTCTCAGTTTAGAGACAAGTTTAGGACAAAAAAACCACTCTGGAATGAGTATTTCTCTAAAAAATCCTCTTCTGCCAATAAGAAATGAATATTAGTGGATGAAAGTGAAAAAACCTCCAAGTATTTACGGACAAAGTGCCCACATTGCACAGGAAAAAAAGGTGAAAAAATGCTAGATACTGAACTGTCAGAAAACTTACACCCTTCTCCCCCTGCTGACAAAAAACCAAGCAAAAAAAAAAGAGAGTGCAGTCCACACAGCACCACAGATGCCTGGGGAGCAAGGCTTTGAAAAAGCCCAAAGAGGAGGTCCAAGGCACTGACCCCTGCCACCGGCACCCACCTTAAAGCTACGGTACCCATTTTTTGGGCATAGAGCAGACAATAAGAGAATAGACTAATCACCATAAAATCATCCCAAGACATTGAAGTGGGGGTGGGCTCAGCCTAGAGTAAAGGAGGCTCAGGGGTGACTTTCCCTGTCTACAACTCCCTGAAAAGAGGGTGTAGTGAAGTGGAGGTGTGTCTCTTCTGCCATGTCTCAAGTGAAAGGATGAGAGGAAATGATCTTAAGTTTTTCCACAGGAGGTTTAGATTACATATCAGAAAAAGAAAAAATTCACTGAGAGAGTGATCAGGCATTGGAATAAGTTGTCAAGGGAGGTGGTGGAGTCACTGTCTCTGGAAGAGACATCTGGATGTGGCACTTGAGGATTTGGTTTAGGGGTGATTATGATGGTGCTGCTGGTTATAACGTTCACAGTTGGACCAGATGATCTTGAAGGTATCTTCCGATTTTGGTCATTCTGTGATCCTACTTTTGCAGGTAAGTTAGAGCTGAACTTGCAATTAAGGCTCAGATTTTTGACTCAGTGTCACAGGACAACGTCAAGAACAATAGGAAAGAAGGAGGACAGAGAGAAGAACCATCAAGATACACCATGTCACTGCATATTAGATACAAGCCTGGAGAAACACACGGAAAATGAAGGATTTAAGTAGTAAGAATCTCTGAACGATCTAGTCCTCTCCCATTATTTCTTCCTTCACAACCCTCCATTATCCAGCCAGTCTGTCAGCCATGCAGCCCTTCACACTGCAGGGGGACTGTAATACCCCAGGGCTCACACAGCCACAGCCTGGCTGTACTCCAGGTATCCAACCTGGCCTCTTCCCTCTAGCTGTACTTAAAATACCACTATCACCATTTGATTTTTATTAGTTTATCCTTTTTTTCCTCCATGTTCGAGCTCCGTTTGCTTCCTCCAGCAAATGCCAAAGAAAACAGAGTACTCATCAAAGCAATAAATACAGAAGATTAGAGCTTTTTGGTTACTTGTCTCCCTGGTCAGACAGTACAAAATATAACTGGGTCAAACAATTCTGCCCTACAGAGTCTCTTTTCCTGCTGTATTTCCAAATACATTTTTCTGGGGGTGGATGGAGAGATAAACGGGAAAAAGAAGAGTTTGAAGAACACGGGGAGATGTAATGGGAAGAGAAAGTGGAAGAGGATTTCATGTTTTGGACAGTCTTTGCCAGTGAAGACCACGAGCACAGAGAACACCACGGAATTTGTAGCATTTACTTTCTTTCAACTGTATTTGCAGTTAAAACATCAACATCTTCCTGAATCCTACCTGCTATCCTTCCTATCTCCCACTGCTTTGGCATGAAGAGAACCAAACAAAAAGTAACAGTAGTCAAAAGTAACACAAAAGGAAAGAGAATTTTCCTCAAGTGTGAAGTGAAATGACTAAATCCCATTAAATCTGACTTTTAAAATTCTTATGCAAACTCTTGCACACTAATTTAATTGCTTATGTGTCACTCTTGAGACCATAAATTTGTGCCACAGGCAGATATGCCAATTGCCTGTCTGTCTACCTTCTGCAAGGCAGCAGTCTGTGTGGGGTTCTAAAAGGTCAGGGCACTGTAAAACTGCAACCAATTTAACCCCACTTTGTGAGAGTGTGATTTAGTGGCAGCACTCTGGGGAATTTAGACAGTAACTAATTTGATGTTGAGGTTAACTTGCAGATATTTCTGAAGGGAAGACTTTGGGTAACATGTTGTGTTGATATCCGTGTACCATGGAAGTCATAGATGAATATGTAAGAAGAGCTAGAAAGTGAAAGAAATTAAATATACACTTCCTCCATGTTAAGTGCAGATTTTATAACAAATTATTAAGTAAAGCAATTCTTCTGGGCCCTGTCACTCCTCTTCCCCACAGAAGCACAGGGTGTCACCTGGAAGTTGTTCAGCATAACAGGCACATATAAATGCTGCTTTCACCACTACAAAAATTGACCAGCTTTAAATGACTTTCAGGATTTTTTGGATTATAATTGAAGGAGGCAATTAAAAAAAAAAAAATTTTTTTTCCAGATACTACTGACAAAAAACCCCAAAGCTCTTCATCAAGTCAAAAAGATACATCATTTCAACTACATTTTTTTTTCTAGCATCTGGTAGATGAGCACTCATCCTTAAGCTCAGTCTGGTACAGGGTTGCAAAATCAGAGAACATGATTATCCTACTATATAGCACAAATCTGTTTTAGTTTTATTTCACAGATGCCTAATTATCAGCACAAAATAGACTCTGTTCTTTTGGATTATTTACTGTAGTAAAAAAGCTACTGTATTAACTATGCTAATGGAAAGTATGAACAAACAACAAAACTTTGCTTGGCAGAAGTTTCTCATAAACCATAAATCAAACCATTGAAAAATACGCTGCTCCCCACAATGCAATATTTACAACACTATCCCATCATTACATCAGCATTTTATACCTTTTTCCACCAAACAGGTAAAATTAATATTCTATTGAGGGGATAACAATGAGAAATGAAATCTCCTATTTTGGACCTTGAAAATATATATAAATGATCTAGAAAGACTTGGATGAAGTTAAGACACCATCTCCTGCACCTGAACTATGGGACTTTAGGAAAAGCTTTCCATACAACTCTCAATAGTGAGACTTATAATGCTTCAGTTTTCCTGCTGTGAAAGAAGAAAAATGACAGCAGACTGCTTTCCTAGTGAGAAGGAAAGTCTGAGAGGTCCAGCATACATTGACAGGAAGATAAGAAAAGGCAGATATGAGACAGATGTAGACAGATGTTAGGGGTTAGGTTTCTTTCCTTTTGCTCCTTTTTATGTATAGAATTTTTTCCCGTAAGTTGCTAGGAAACACTAACAACTGGGTACTTAAGAAAAACACATGAAGTGGCCAAGCCCAGGAGAAAAAGGCATTTAGTTGCACTTCTCTTACCTGGGATTTTCTCTCTGAGGGGCAGAGATACCACAAGACTTGGACAAGTAAAAGATGGGACTGGGACAACTGCTAGCTCTCTCTCAGCTTTGGAGGAGGACAATTGGAGCTGCTGCTGGAACCCAGCCCGGAGCTGTTTCTTCTGCTGTGAGGTGAGCCTCTGCTTTTGAGAGCAGCCACTGAACTGGGACCTTATTATCACCTGTTTCACTAAAGGTGGGACCTATCACCATCTGCTCACGTGCCTGGGATCTTGAGCTTGCCTCCCTGTGCTCTGCTGGGAGCCCGGCTGCTGCTGTCCCACCCTTGCTGTTTCTTTGGCACTGCTCTGAATTTTTTGCTTCACTGTAGCCCCACACCCCCTGCCGAGACATCCTGCCAGCCCAGCTTGCTGCTTCCAAGAGTCCTGCTGAGGCACCGGGATCAACTGCCCCAGGGGTTTGAGACCCAAAGCTTCTCTTCCATCCCTTCCAGTCCCGACTGAGCCGTCATCACCACGTGCTCCCTGAGATGGCGCCACAGCGCCCCCTGCAGCTGCGGGGGAATCATCGCACCTGCCCTGCCCACCCAGAGCCACCAACGCCCCTGCTGGCTGTGACCGGAACTGCACCAAAGGGGAAAGGGCCTGCGGCCGAGAAGGGGTCACTGGGTTTGTGGTTCTGTTGTTACTGCTGTAGTTGTTGTTGTTTATTTGCCTGTTTGTTTTGCCTGTTTGCCTGAGTCTTATCTGTTGTTTTACATACTAATAAAAAACTGTTATTCCTATTCTCGTATCTTTGCCTGAGAGCCCCCTTAGTCTCAAAAATTCTAATAATTCAGAGAAAAGGGGTTTACATTTTCCATTCCAAGGGAGGCTTCTGCCTTCCTTGGCAGACACCTGTCTTTCAAACCAAGACAACAGAGAAAACCTGGAAATTTCCAGCTTGGCCATCACTCCTAAAGATGTTCAATTTTGGACATCAAGAACACAAAATCTTCCAGCTAACTCCCACACACAGGCAGGAGGGCCACCAGGCTGTGCTGAGTCGCAAGGGCAGCCAGTGCTTGCAGGTCACTTGACTGAGCTGCAGCTATGCAGGAAGAGGTCTGCAGTTATACTGAAAGTCAGCTGACTGTCCCTCAGGCTGATTTCAAGGTAAATTTTAAATAAAGGTGTGGATAGCAACAAGGAACTCCGCTGCGTAAAAATACTTGTGACCTCTTTGTCAGTTACAGACTATTTCAGAATTGAGCACAGAAAGACAATTTCAAAAGCACATGTGGATCCTGCCTTTTAACCTCATTAATAAAGCGGGTATATTATCACCAAAATATGCCCTCCCACCTTCCTCCAAGTACTGCCAACAAGCCATACCAAAAGGAACTCACATCCTTTTACACCCAGACCCAGGTGGTGAGTCAGATATTGGGTAGGAAGGACACCCAACTACGAGGCACTGCAGCCCAAGCTGCCGCCAAATGCCCTCTAATAGTGTGGCTACAACATACAGCAGAGCTTTTCTTCACCCTGCAGAGAAGAAAACACCCTTGACAAAGCAAAAAAATAAAATACAGTGCCTCAGGGACAACTCACAACAGTCTGAAAAGGGGCATTTATGAAATGAATGCTTGCAAAGTGCTTTCCTCTACACATTCAGAACCACAAATACAAATATTTTAAAGATCAAATCTCATAGCTTGAGATATAAAGTTATCTCAAAATACATCACCCACATTTGCTGGATTCTGGTCTGTCATAGTTTTGAGAAACAGGAATATAATTATCTGCTTTTCAGGTCACCTCCATCTCAAACGTCACCTTCACTTTGACTTGGGTACCCACGTAAGGTGAAAAACGTAGACTTGAGTAAGCACTTCAAACAGAGGTGCTTTAATAGCAGAGAATATTGGCAATTTAGCATTAGCAAAGTGTTCCCCCACCTTACACTTCCTTTCTCCCTCACAATCAGTTTAGGACTAATACATATATATATTGATAGCTACACAAACATATGCTCAGATATGAATAAATATACACACACACAAAATTTGAATTACCACACACTGCCACATAAGTTTTTTTAATGTATATACATTAAATGTATATACATTTAATATATATATGTACATATATGTAACTAAAGTTCAAGAGTATTTCTGGCTCCAATACACACAGCTTAAATGTACTTGGTTTAAGAGGCAGCAAGAAATATGAGTGAGTCAGTCTAAAAGAACTACCAATTGCTTGGTTCTTCATCAGCAGATGAAGGACAAGTGCCCCACAGAAGGATCTTTCATTTTCCTTTTGCAAGCACTTCTGTGGAGGGGAGGTTAAAAAATAAATCAGTATTTGCTTGGAATTTCAGAAATGGATTGAAATTACAGCTCCCATTCCTACAGAGTACAAAATTTATGAAGTTATTCTTGAACTCATCTCTTCAGATATTAAACTGCCTTATGAGGAAGAAAATGGACTACAATACTAAATTAAATGTTCAGTGACAAATACAAAAAGACAGAAATAAAGTGGATATCTGTCTTACAAACACAAGCACTCTATACTCCTGTGACCTCTTTCAATTAAAATAATTTTAGAATTTTTGATCTTATATGTATAAGACATGCACTTTATATACAGGTGTATATATAATAAATGTTACTTATATAAGATATGTAAGATAGATGGATATATCTATCTTGAATACATATATATATTTATATAATTAAAAAACCCAAACATTTCAATTAGAACAAGGTCTGCATTCATTTTTTAGAATAAGAGAACATTGACATACCAAATCAAAATCTAAATAAAATATAAAAAAAATGACACAGCAACAGTCCAAAGGCAGCTTTACAAATTCTACTGAAAGGGTTATAAATAGTGACACTGACAGATGTTAGAAGTACAAATCAGAAGAAAGTCCAAAGATATCAATATGGAATATGCAAAGTTCTTTGATGTAGGCTGTTGCATCAGAGTTTGACCATTCACTCCTGTTTATGACAGAAAACTGGAAATTATCACAGGGAAGTATTTATTTTAAAGTTATTCCGTTATTCACAAATGTCACCTTGCAACACTTACTAAGGTTTTGTCAGGAAAGATTTAGTTGCCCACCATGATAATGGTTCTCATTATTCAAAGTCTTAATGCCACCTCATTGCATCAAATTACAGCAATTCACTCTCTATCCTTCATCTCTGCACTGTTCTTTGAATTGTTTCCATCTAGATTATTAACAAGTCCAAACATAACACAATTCAGACCTATTGACTTTCTGCATCATTCACATAATTTGGTACCCATTTATTTTCTCAGTACTCCTTGAAGTCACTTGCAATCATCCCCAAGTTTTAGATTTTGTGCATTATTTGTACAAAAAAGAAGTAGAAATACTGCATTAGCACAGTATAAAGTGATGAAAGCCTGGGAAGCAAACAGAATTTGAACATTGCTCTTAGTTTATGAAGAAAGCCATCTTTGGACGTTGTTGGCATCCAATTGCAAGGACATGACATGGTACTCTGCTCCTCCAACTGCTGTCTGACATGCTCAGGGGAGTGGTGTGAAAAGGCTTTAACACTTATTCAGTTACCATTGAGTGTTGCAACACAATTATAACCCATATCTGGCTCAAAATTAGTGTACATGCACAGGGGATGGGAAGGGTAAGGACAAGGATGGTATCTTCTCACCCATCACTGCCTTGCAAAGGAAACCTCCATGCTCCTTTCTCAAGAGCAGCACACTAACAAATCTGTCAAAGGCTAGATAATAAAACACATTTTCTTTTAGATTATTTTTAGAAATTAATTGTCAGCAGAAAAATTCTCTTATAGCAATAACAGCACATAGCTGATGCCTATTATGAATGAAGGCATTTCAAAACCTGTACTGGTTATGTTGGCTGATATCTGCTGCAGTACTCCAGACTGCACATAAAGTGCTGCAGTGTGCTTTTATTCTCAATGGCTTGTTCTATTCCCCCCTGTATTGTTGGATCAGTCCAAGTTGCATCCTCCCACCTAGTTGTCCATCTTGCCCTAGACCTGCCCCTTGATACAGAATGTTCCATGTCCCTCCTCCTGCTCAGCTGTCAATCCTGCCTTGTACCAGCCCCTTCCTTTGGGAAATCCCCTGGAAATCCCCTGTTCCTCCAAGCCCCATTGGTTGGTCCAAACTGTTCCCCTCCCCCTGTGCCTCTTCATTGGTTTATGTATTGTAAGCCCTGCCTTGTACTCCTCCCCTGGCCTCTCCTTATTGGTTTGTACCTGCCTCTAGATCCTCCCCTGTATAAAAGGCCCTGCACACCAGGGCTCAGTATCCTTTGTCCCTGGACCCTTCCTGGAAATAAATCTCTTTGGAAACCACACAAAAGACCTCTCCCTCGTCTGCCTTCGGTGCTTCAGTACACCACTGTGCCGTAAAGAGCAAGCCCTGCTCTACTGCTACTCAGATCACATTGCATCTGGGAGCAGCCACTCTTGGCGCATTGTCGGGAGATAGTGGGCTATTCCAGCACCACGTCCACGAAGAATCTTACAAGTACACCATTTGTCATCTATTTGTCAAAAAATATGAATTTAAATAGTTTTGTTATAAGTATGGAAATAATTCTCACCGAAGAAATTATAAAGGCACTAAAACGTGTGCCTTGAAAGTGTTTATTTTAACAATAAACTTTTCTGTAGAAAGCTAAAAATAAAAGGAGTAAAACACTGATGCTTTCAACCACTGTATATGGTTGGTTCATGTATAAGGTGCAGAGACTCTTCTATGCCAAGGTCTTTTTGACATATTTTTGGCATCTTAATAACAAGTTGAGGGGTACTGTAGTTACTGTACCTTCCATCAGCATAGTCTGCATCTGCACCTCCCCACCAGACATCTGAATCATCATCTTCAGCATCAGCTGAATCAAGGTTGTCGCTTTCCTCTGCTAACGGGCAGCAGACAAACTCCACACCACGAAACTTATCAATTCCACAGGGCAGCAGCATGCCGTAATCGTGCAGATTCATGCTCTTCTCACTACAGGACTGCAGAAAAGAGGGGAAAAAAAGCAGCAACAATATTGGCATGGAGGAAAACTAAAAAAAGTCACAAACCTTGAGAAAATATGAAGGGACTGCATACTGCCTTAGGAAGTTAAAGCTGGCAAACTGCATGATCTCTGATACTCAATACACGATTTAGAAAGGTCACACTTGCATTCACTACTTGACTGTAAGCAGCTCCCTACCTCTGTCCACTGTAAGCAACAAGCTCTTCTATCAGTCTTTCCCAGAACAAAAGGCTTGTCTTCTCCTATATACAAGATAACTCCATATCTTCCTGTCTAAAATCCTCACAGGCTCTGCCTCCTAAACAAAAAATGTGGTGTCAGAATAATTATTTGATGTATTAATCCCAATCCTGCTGCATTACTGCTATTGAAGACTTCGCCACAAGGTAAATCAACATTTGAAATACCTCTTACACTGGAAATACACTGTGTCTGGTCTGATACCTACAGTACCACCTAGCCTTATTCAGAAAACAGTCAGTTGGGCATAATTATACCTGTAAGATATGGTGATGTATGACAGGTGAAAAAATGAAAATAGTTCAGTGCACACAGTGATGATGTTCTTCCAGGCTATTGCCATTTCAAGTTTGCAAGTAGTCAAAATGAACTAGAATTTCCCTGTGTGAAGCTTGGTGCCTTAGATGTTTCATTTAAGTATAACTCAAACAAGAACTGAAAATCTGAAAAGCTGCTGATCACATTTCAAATTTCATCTCCAGAAGGTGGAATAATGTACAAGCCAAGAGGTTCCAAAAAAACCCAGCAATCAGAAATCCTGGAAACTCATCTCAGTTTTTATTCCTAAAATCTCTCTACATAATGAAAAAAGTTCAAAACACATTAGCAATTGTAACACTGAGTATATTTCTATTTTCAGTAAAGCACTGTTAAATTGTAAAAACTCTGTGCCTGTAAAATGCCTTTGACTAGTCCTAGTTTGATCAGCTCTCCTACCCTTTTCTGCTGAATTTGACATAGTGCATTCCCTGAGGCCTGCTTGATCTCTGTGGGCATCTGGCATACCAATATCCATAAGTAGTGGATAATACCCACTTGGGATGATTCAAGGCAAATCCTAGGCATTTAGTTCCAGTGCTAACACAGGAAAATGGAGGAAGCAGAAAACATAGTGAGTTTGTGAGTGAATGTGAAGAAAAAAAATACTGCTATGAAAGAGGGTCAGCGTTCAAAGGTCAATGGTAAGTATTCAGTCATGGACTCTATTGTGCTCTGACTCCCATTTCCTACCTTATAGAAAACCCCAAAATGTCATTCACTCAAACATTTGAAAGTATTGATTTTTGTTTTCCATGTCACTGCTCAGTCATCCTCAGAAGAGTGACACAGCTTTAAAGAAGGAAGACAGGAAATTTAAAGACAGATGAATATACCTCTTTAGCAACAGTATGCCAATGCAGGTGAGTTTCACACACATCCATTCTTTCCTGGTGAAGGAACTTGCACTTGTCTGGCACCAGAAGGGCATCACTCACAAACTCGCCCACTGGAAGGAAAAAGAAAAGAAATTAACCTCCAAGAAATATTAATTTTGTTTCCAGTATCTCATCCTGTTAAACCTCTAGCTACTCCTAGCAGCTTTTGAGAATGAGTGGCAGGTTTGCAGAGAATGGAACAGTTTCTAGATCGTGCTTCAATTATGACCTTCTTCCAACTTGCCACTGGAAAGGAGCTCCGGCCTTTGATCTCAGATGTATTTGTTAATGAAAACTTCAGCATAATAAAACTTGCAGGACCCATTGCAGATATGTGTGGTACAACATGAAGTCAGGAGTTGGCAGATCTACTTCCAAAAAGGGGACTATGGGGGCAGGGAGAGACAACTACCTTTTGCATCTTAATAGCAGTTGGGAGAGGGTATGACGTGTTCTGAAATACTTTGGTGTTCTACATAGAAAAATGACCCCAACACCTTGTTTCAAAGTATTTGAGAATATTTCCATTGATACAGTGCTAACAGCAACGCAGTCAACTTAATTATTTTTGTTGCTGCAGCCTCTTCATTGCATCCTCATTTCATCAGCTAGATGAATTCAGGTTAGTCCAGAAAGTTGATAAGCAGGTAGAACTCATCAGCCAGGAAACAAGATGATTCATGATCACCAGAATATCTGGTCAGATTGAAGTGGGTGAAGAGCCTTTTTTCCCCAAGTACGTAACTGACCAAAGAGATTGTTCCACCTTCAACAGAATAAAAATGTACATGCTTATGAAATAAACACTGCTCACAGCATCAGTACTCAGACACTCAGGTGCTAAGTAACATGATTTATTAGACTAAAATCACTGCAATTCTGTACAATTCTGCTATTGCAATTAAATAACCCCAAACGTTCTCAAAGATATTTTTAAAGGGAAAATTAAAGACTACTTTAGAGAAGTGTATATACTGAAAAGACACTGGATTGTGAAAGCTCATGACTCAGCTGGCATAAATCAGCTCCCTAAAACCCACTTGTCTGTAGCCTACAAAAAACTACAGTCTGTGTTATATGAAAGAATCAAGATGGTCCAAGAGCATCTAGGATGTAATAATAGGTAATTTATCAAAATGAGATGCCTACTAAAGCAATGGGGAACCAAGACACACGGACTCTCTTATGCATCTGAAGGAGATTCCTTTATTGTAGAAATCACCCTCCTTACATAGCTTTAGTTTCCACCAGACAGGACCAGAACTTAACAGAAGAAGGGCACCCATCGGCTGCTCAGCTGCAGTCTGCTGCCCACATGTCCTATTGCTGAATCGGCTTCCCATTCCTGTGCTGTCCACATGTCCCCCCTAACTGCCTCCCATCCCCCAGTTGACCTTTAACTGTCTAGCCTGAAGCCGTGCCTTCCCCCCAGGGCCTTCTGGTGAACATAAGCCTTAACAACTTTAACAAATATAACCACATATCCCACAGACTACAAGTTTACTGTTGAGTAGACTCACCTCAGGGAGCTGAAGAAGTAGCCTTTAAGGCTTACAATTAAAAAGTCGGTTTTAAAAATAACTGTCATGGGTTAACACAGTTTGGATTTCTTTAGAAAGGACAGACCAATCAGGAGCCAGTTCTTTGCTACTGGCATGTGGTTTAACTACTGAGAAAACAGAATGTGACTTTTGGTAATACCCATATAAAGCTGAGAATATGTGGGAACCTCCCTCTTTTCTCTGGGTGAGTGACCAGGTAACATCCTGTGGGAGTCGGGCTGGGCCAGGCTCTGCTGCCCCTGGGTGGCCGGACCGGGCCTGGCCGGGCCTCCGGGAGCCGCTGCCCCGCGGGGGAGCAGCCCGGCCATGCCTGGGCCCGAGAACAGCAGCAGCAGCCAGGGAGGGGAGGAAAAGCCCCGGCAGCTGCCCGTGTCGCCAGCTGGGGCTGAGGGGGATGTTTCCCCCACCTCCTTCCTCTGGCTTCAGGGAGCAGCTCTGAGCGGCCCACGCCACGAGACCGAGGGGTGGAAGAGAAGGCATCCAGCAGCCTCTCCACCGGCAGGGCCTTGAGATTTTTGCAGCTCCAGCCGGCAGGGACCATGTGCCCACCGCAGACCTGGGCAAGCTTTAACTCTTTCTGACAGCAAATGAACTTCCAGAGCACTGGGTATTCCTGGAGTGAGGACAGACAAAGTGATTGAACCATAAAGAGACACAGCATGGAACTGAAGTCAGTGAAGAGAGAGTGAAAGGACTATTTGGGGCAAACGAGGAGGAGTGGCCTAATTTGGCTGGACATCTCTGGTAAACTATGGAGACTGAACTGGGTTTTTTTTCCTGTAACATATGAATGCTGTTTGGGGGGGATGCTGATTCTAGTCAAAAGTTGTGGAGGGAATATAATTGAGTATAATTGAGATTTAATTGGGAATTTTGAATAGAGTAAGCCCCTCGCTCCTGGGGTAAAAGGAGGCCTCAGCCTTTGAGATGTAGATGATTTCTGAGACAAAGTGATATGAGGCCCAGTGCTCCTAGGGTAAAAAGGAGGTCTCCATTTCTTTTGAGATGGAGACAATTCTGGAAATAGAAGAAGAAAATCTTTGTTGTACTGGAGGAGGCATCCTTAAACAGTACCCCTAATAAGCAGATATGGCCCATGTGCAGTGTTGGGAAAGCTGCTGATGGGTAGGATTTCACAGTTTGCAGAGGTTCCTTTCATGTCCTTGCAGATGTGTGGCATGGGAGCCACCAGAGGACTGTTCCTCTTGTGACGATGTCTCTATAAAACCCAGAGAGACTCCTTTCCTAAAAAACTGATGAAAGGTTATTTTTAAATGGTAAAACTGACTGAAATTACAGGTTTTGTCTTTTTATGTTGGGTGTGGGAAAGTGAACACTTGTGGAGGGAAGGATGTTTTGAAAGTTTCATTTGTTTTGGTTTGTTTGTTTTTTTTTCCTTTTTTCTTATTTTTATTCTTTTAGTGTGTGTAAATAAACTATCCTTATAATTTTAAGGTAAGCTCATTTTGCTCTTTATGTTCTCCTAGTCACATAAAATATAGCAAGTGGTGAAACCATCACAATAACCAACACCAAATTTATAGGAAAAAAGCAGAATTCAACAAATACATACTTTTGCTATATACCATACCAAGATGTGTACTTCACACTAAATTCCTTGCTGCATTTCAGTGCCTTTGATCTGAAACCCTTAAAGTCAATTAGTCAACTAGGAACTAGTAGCTAGTTTCTGTAACTCAGTTAACTAGGGGAAAAAAAAATGGTTACTTTTATCCTTCCCTAGCCCATCCTAATGCCTGCAAATTAATAGAAGCATTTTCTAGAGGCATCCAAAATAATCTTGCAAAAATAATGAGTAAGTACACTTTCTGATAACTCTAAATACAGAATTTGCATTTTCATTTAACAAAATCTCAAGTCCCAGCGGTGTCACACACAAATCCTGCAGTGAAATTTGCATAAATTTGCAGTTTTTTGGGGAGCAGCCTGAAACATACCTGAACTTTCTCAGGCCACAAGTAATTGGCAACTGTTAATGCTTTAATTTAGTCAAGTGCCTGAGCAGTGGGCAAGCACAAGAGACTTTGCTGAAGACTCAAGAGTATGATGACTTCATGCAGAACTGCAGTCTACTCAGCCTTGATGAGGTACATCTGGAGTGCTGTGTCCAGTTCTGAGCTCCTCAGTCCAAGAGAGACATGGAGCTCCTGGTGTGGGTCCAGTGGAGATTACAGAGATGACGAAGGAATGGAGCATCTCTCTTTTGAGGAAAGGCTGAGGGAGCTGGGGCTGTTCAGCCTCAAGAAGAAACAACCGAGAGGGGCCCTCATCAGTGTCTGTCAGTGTCTGCAGGGAGTGGTCAGAGCATGGACCAAGCTCTCCTCAGTGGTGCCCAGCAATAGGACAAGAGGCAACAGGCAGAAATGGATGCAAAGGAAGTTCCACTTGAACATGAAGAAGAACTTATTTTCTGTGCAGTGACCAGGCACTGGAACAGATCACCCAGAGAGGGTGTGGAATCTCCCCTATTCGAGATATTCCAGAACCACCTGGATGTAATCCTGTGCCATGTGCTCTGGGATGATCCTGCTTGAGCAGGGAGGTTGAACCAGACAGCCCACTGTGGTCCATTATAACCCGGCCCACTCTATGATTCTGTGAAAAGTAAAACAATTGGATGTACCACTGAGTTACAGCCATCAAATGGAAGATGGAAAGCTATATGTCCAAAGTTCTGGGTAATGGAGCTTGGGCTGCAGTTTTGTTAAAAGTATGCATGAGTATGTAACTTAATTTAAAATAAAGTACATTAATTTTCGAGCATCTAATTATATCAATCAACTCATAACAATACACTATAGAAATAGTAGATGATCAGATGTCAGTGAAGATACAGTGTTTGATTTGACTAGCACACAGAATATATGCATTGCTTTGTAGAATCATATTGCTTGAAAATAAGGCAACAGCATCCTATATCCCAAATCCTCATTTCAGATGAGGCTCCATGTTGTAAACAATTGCTGAATTGTCCAGAAATAAACAATCCATTGGAACAAGCCCTTGTCTGCCTTTTGGAAGGAACAGAGAACCTGGGGAGAAGGATGGCCGCTCATGGTAATAATCCTCCAATATATAGAATTATAGTAAATTAGGTGTGTGAAAATCTAGGCAATAGGAATCATTTGCAACTTTACATGTGATTTCTATTGCCTTCAATTCTATTTTTATTACAAATAAAATTTAACTCTTTCCATTACTTAGACATACACAGAGCTCATTTTCTAGAAACCTTTTTTCATTCCTTTCATGATAATTACTACTGAAGTTTAAATGTAAAGCTTTAAACTTCTGTTCTATTTTTGTTGTTTCTTTTTAAATTAATGTCCAAGTAGCAGTTTGACAAACTTAACTGAAGTAATTTGACAACTGCAATGTTTAATTTGCTTGGAATAGTCTAATAGAAACACAAATCCATCAGAAAGAAGCACTTTAGCACTTCAGGCTTGCAGGCAAGCTTCCACCTGTATCGTTCCTGTACATGTTTAACTTTCAATTACACTGTGTCATAAGATTTAAGGATTCTTTGCTTTTTTGAGTGAGTAACCCACAGATTACACTGGGCAAACAAGCACACATGAAGAAAGGGCAATCCTGTGCCTCCAAAGAGAGGCTGTAAAAATAAGAAAAAAATTGTACTACTTTCTTTGCCAGTACATGCCATGACAGAGAGAGCTGTGCAATACTACATTTCTTTGACTGATGGAGCAACCCAGCTGTAAGAGACGGTCCCTCATCTGCCTCACAACCATCGTCAAGGATGGGGACTGAAGACTCCAAAAAGGACTGGGACTAAAACCTGAAACCCCAATACAGGAGCTCTGGCCTGGCTGAGGTGGGTTGTCTGTTGACCGTTGTCTGCAGGTGCACTTGTTAGACCTTTGCGTCCCCATGGGAACTCGGTGGAAACAATGGGACGCCATGGCAGACTGGTTTTGGACCGGTTTAATCTCTATTTGCCCTATACCTATTCCCTGAGTGGACATTTACTCTACACATGAACAAGTGTTGGAGCGCTTCATCCTGTCTCAACGTACCCGCTTTTGGTCTCCCCACCTTCTGGCCACCTGCCTGTCGCTTCGGAAAGGACGATAAAGATCCCCTCAAGATGACCTGAATTTGACATCTCCTCATGGAAGAAGATGTGTCTATTGGTCAGCGTGCACCACGAGAACTCCGTCTCTCCGTTGGTAGCTATACCCCCTCTTTTCTCTCTCTTTATCTCTTTACCTCTCTCTCTCCCTCTATCGCATATAGTGCTGTGTGCACTAAATAAAGTGTACTGCTGTTGAAAGCAAATTGTTGTTGTTCCTTGCCATGTCTTTTGTGCTCTGAGATCACTCGAACCATCACAATTCCCGCCTGCATTAATGGGTCGTGACACCCAGCCCAGGGCTGGTTGTAATTTCTACTGTCAGGTGATAGGATTGCCAAATGCAACCTCAATATTATTTTTAATTCCAACACAACAATATACTGACTTCGCATCATTTTGGGCTGGTCCTTAACACCCTGCCTGTGATACTTAAGCAGGATAAGCACTTCCCAAGGTAGTAGAACTGCCTTAAAAGCCTCCCTGGTCCCAAGCTGTTCCCTAGTCCTCACCAGCACCTTGCCTGCTCCCCCAGCGAGTCAGGGTAAACCCTGACCACACTCTGGATGGGGAGGCTTGCAAAATTTGTACCAAACACAAAGCATTGGTATCATTGCCACCACCACTACTACCTCTGTCTGCCTTATATTTATTGCTGTTTTACTTTTCTGCCTTCTTCAGCATCTCTTGTATTTTCATCAAAGCTGGAAATCTGTCCTGTGCAAAGGTAATAAATAACCGTGAATAAATAAATAAATAACCATGATCTAAGAATAAACCATGATGGCACCATTTGTATGTTAATGAGTTTATAAATCATTACATTGTTTCAGGTTATCCAACATGCCAGTGTAATAGCTATTTGTGTTCCAGTAGCTGCTCCCCCACTCTTGCAGGGAAGGGCTGGACAAAACCAGACCCTCCTGGATTATGGGTTTCTGGCCATCTGGAAAGCCCTAAAGGGGAATTCTGAGTAGATGTTGTGTTACCACATTAAAATCCACCACCATGGGCCCATCATTCATTTAGCTGAAGGCTGCCAACATCCTGCTCAACATCCTGCTCAACATCCTGCAAGTTGCTTCTCGCTAAACTTTACATTTTTAACTCCACATCACCATAACACATATTGTGTCAACACAGTAAGTCACATTTAATTTTGTTTTAGAAATATCATCTCTGCCCCCCCTAATGCCATTAATCGTCCTCCTGATGTCCAGTTCTCTACTGTGTTCGTAGCAGGCTTCTTTTATTGCCCCATCCTGGTGTATCACAACAGATTACCAGCTCACATTGTTCAAAATGTTTTGCAAGAGGTTATAATGCCACATTTTCATATTTAATAACTTTATTTCAGTCAAGGACATTCTATCATCTAAAAACACTCTTGGAACAACAACAGATTTTTTGCTGTAAGACCAGAAGTTCTGGTCCAAAAATTTCATTTTTCAACACAGCAAATACTAAGAAAATAATTAAGAATCAACCTTTAACAAAAGAATTGGGATTATTGTGAAGGCTACCATTCACACAGTCTTTAAAATCCTCTGTCTTGGTTTAAGGCAGGTGTCTGCCAAGGAAGGCAGGAACCTTCCTGGGATGGAAAATATGAACCCCTTCCCTCCAAATTATTATAACTTTGAAACTACAGTGATTTCAGGCAAAGATATAGGAAAAGAAGCAATAGTTCTTTACTAGTGTATATATGTATAACAAGACAAACAAACAACAACAACAGCAGCAACAAGAAACAAAGCCAGAAACCCAACCACAGCCTTCTCTCAGCTGTCAGGCCCTTTCCCCTTGGGTGCAGTTCCGGTCACGGCCGGCAGGGGCGCTGCTGGCTCCTGGCCAGGCAGGGCAGGTGCGATGATTCCCCCGCGGCTGCAGGGGGCGCTGTGGAGCGCGCTCAGCAGCCTCTGCACATGGCAGCAGCAACTCGGGCAGAGAGAGGGCAAGGAAAGGGGCTCCCTTTGCAAACTCAGAGGCAGCAGCCACTCTCAGGGCCATTCCAGACAGCAAAATGGACTATAGCAGGAACCTTGGAGCAGCAGCCTGGAACAGCAGAGGCGAGCACATCCAGGGTGGCAAAACAAAGTGTAGCAAAGACTCCAAAGCTGTGACAGGAGCAGCGGGGATCTGGGAGGACATGGGATGCTGAGTTAAAGCATAGCAAAAAGCCTGAAGTAGCAGCAGGAAAGCAGAGCTGGGCAGTCGCAGACAATCTTCTGCAAGCAGCTGGGAGACACTCCCTCCAGAGGGGGGTAAGGGGGTCAGGGTCCCCTTCCCAGTGAGGCCAGATGTTGAAAAGGTCCCAGTTCAACAACCGCTCCTGAGAGCAGGAGCTCACCCAGAAGAAGCAGTGAAAGAAAAACTCTACAGTGGCAGTGAATCCCCCAGGCAGCAGCAGTCCATCACCAAAACCACAACTGTCTCCGCTCTGATCTTGAGAATCAAACAGGAGAGGGGGCTGAGTCCAACCCCTGACCCCCAGCCAAGTCTCCTGGTATCTCTGCATTTCCCAAGTGAAAACCCCCCAGCTACCAAGCTCACTCCCCAGATAAGAGATTGCAGCCAACTGCATCTTCTCCCCCTTGGCCACATCTGTTGTCTCTTAAGTACCCATTGTTGCCATCTCTTAGGCAACAACTGGGAGAAAAATTCCCTGAGAGAAAAAAAAAGGAAAAAAAAAAAAAAGAAAAACAACAACAACAACAACAACAACAAAAACAACAACAAAAAAAAAACCAAAACAAAGCAAAAAAAAAAAACACAAAGCCCACCAAACAAACAAAAAACAAACAAACAAAAAAAACCCAAAAAACCCCCACCAACTTCCCCCGCCCAAAAACACACACACACAAAACAAACAAACAACCAAGAAAAAATCCTAACCTCCAACATCTCCTCTATGAAGAAAAAGGCTCAGCACGTGGGCATGCTCCTAACAAGATGACTGCCCTATCTGTGTAATGGAAGGTATCAAGGAAAAGTAGTGCAAAATAAAAGCACTGTGTGGGACATGGTCCTGATCAGCAGATTTTCCAGCCACTCCATAAACTAGATGAAATGTGAAAATCCCAACACTGCATAGGAAGAAAGAAAAGATAAGATGATAAAGGTAGTAAGAGAAAATCCATGATAAAACCAAACACCTGCTAGCAGATGGCTGGGCTCCAAACGAAGAAGTATGTTCAGAGAAGTACTTTCAAACAAAGCCAGTGCTAAATTTTGCATGAAGAACCAGTGCACATGCTGAGGCTCTGGAGCTCAATGGTTCATTTTCATGTCACCAGTGAAAACAAAAGGCCTTGCTGAAACAAATTTACAAGCTTGAATGCCTGCACAGTACATATTTGAGAACATTCAGAGAAATGTGTCACTTCCCTGTGACTTTGTATAGATTATCCAGCACCATCCCACACTTGGCATGATGCACCAAGGAACTGATCTGTTCTTTTTCTGTCTTGCTGCCCTGGGTCTTTGCTCTGCCCAGCTCCCCAGCTTCAACACCTCAGCCAGCTCTTGTGCTCACACAGCCACATTTCTTTAGTACATATACATTATGCACCCAATATTACATCTATTTAAGCAGATATGTAGCTTTAGGAATTTTTATTAAGTGTGATGTTTACCTAATCTTTATGTTTTCTTATTTATAACATTGGTGATTAAAAGTAAGCAGCAATCTGCATGAGAGAGCAAGCCAAATGCACTGGCCTGAAGTTCAAGGAAACAATGCTTTCTTGAAAATGGTTTGGTTTTGTTTTAGTTTTTTTTTTTCCTTCAGAAGTCCAGAAAAGTAGAGAAGATGCAAAGCACCTAGATACTTCTAAAATTTTTCAGTAAAATGGTTTAGTAAGCACAATTACCTAGCAATAAAATGAACCAGTTAATTAACTGTGTTAGACTCAGTACCTACAGATGAAGAGAAGAGGCTGCGCCAGTCAAAATGTGGTTTGAAGGAGAGTTTGCTGCTGTCCCCAGCCCCTGGCAGGAATGGATGCATGCTCCAGCCCCTGGCATGGCTGTCCTCTAAACTTGGGCATGACATGTTAAGCCATGTGGTTAAAGATCTTCATTCTAGTTTGAAGGACTTTAACAGCCTAGAGTAAACAAGGGATTTGTAGAGTTATCCAATTTCAAATTTAATTTTAAATGGAAGTTACAAGCCTCTCCCTAAACATGAAGCCAACATGAATGCAAGGTGGTGCTGATAAAGTGTATCTGTGCCCTAGCAGCCTGGAACATCTAGATTTCTCTGATTAAAAGAGGCTTAAGTCCTGCCCATAACACTGCCTCCAAAAAGAGCTCTTGCAAAACTGTTCCCACTCCCTCGTTTCATCTGTAGATACAACATGAATTACAGTTAGAGACGCACAACATTGCAGACAGAAAGCAATGCAGACCCAAATTTGAAGGGTAGGAGCAGAAGTGACAGCATGACCCGTGCATCCCCCTCTGGTGCATGAAGTGGGAATAGCTGCAACTCTTCTGTCTTTCAGAGGCTTGGCCAAACACAACACTGATCTCAGTATTTACCCTTCGTCTTAAAAGTACCAAGATTTTTTTTTCCCAGAACTATAATTGGGAGGGGGCGATGGGTGGGTGGTGTGGTACTGTTCTGTTCCTTAGCAGGCATAGTATCAACCCATCACTCGTAGCAAAAAATACACCCTGATACAGTGACTCTCAAGCAGAACACCTTCGCTGTTCTAGGCTACAAATATTTGGATGAGCAAAGCCCTGCCATTAGACTACAAACTGACTGATAATTCTAGTTGTACTACACGTTAGCGTCATGACGCTCTTAGAATGGGGCTATGAAATCATGGCAATTAAAGTCCTTTCCACAAACACTGCAACGGCACACAACATGCAACATGCTTGGGACATGAGATCGAGGTAAAGGGAACCCTTCTGGAATGGACTCATTGGTATCTAAATGTCCACGTGTGCACCACAAGGAGCTCCAGCTTTGATGTACCACATGACCTACTGTGATTTTTGGCATGTCCAAATCCCTCACAGAGAACTCTAAAGTCAAAGGGCTAAAATCCTTTAGGTACAATCCATCAAAGTACATTGGTCTGGACTGAAACAACTAACCATATATGAAGAAATAAACATATAATTTATTTGTGGTGCTTACTATGTCTTCATTTTCATAGGGTAACATACATTTAAAAAGGTTATTTCTCAAACCTTCCTCCTCCTTCCTCTGTAGTTCTTCCATCAGAGACATAAATGGAATTTCAGCTCACTTTGCTATTTTGTTGCCTGACTGAATTTTCTGATATGCCTTACTTCCCAGATAGAACACAGTATCAGATTTGATGCATTATGCCACTAAGAGATATGTGTGTTTAAATGCAAGAAGATTTAAATGCACATCACCATACAGTGGTATCTTTATAAACAAAGCAAATAAACATGCTTCAAAAGTCCACAGTACCTCAACAGTTTATTGCAACTGTAAGGTCATTTATTTCTCTCATGCTTTTTACTTGTCTCCCCAATCTTTTAAGAAAAATTTTGCTGTGAGTTCAGTAAGATGCCTTTTCTGTCCCTCTCTCATGTAATGCAACATGAAAGAGCTGTGCTCAAGCCCATTTTACCCTAGCACCATGCCACAGGAATTCCTGTTCCACCTTCCTAAAAGGCCTACAAAGTCAAAAAACACCATCCCTCAGAAGTTATCAGTGTGACCGGCAGCAAAGGTCACCTCAAAAAAGGCTCCGAGGGGTTTTTCCTTCAGTTTTCTTCCTCTAGGTACCCACCACTCACACTAGCAAACTTGCTTGCCTTGCACTACAAATCAAGAGTTTGCCTCTCAAACATTATTTACCAAGAAACAGGCGCAAAAGCAGGATGCAAAATTTACCTTGGGAAGATGACAGATTTCTGGACTGAGTTGCTCTCCCTTCCAATTCCTTAGCACACAGGTTTTATCTGCAATGCTTCTCCCACAAATGAGAGAGTATTTGTTTCAGACACAATCCCTCCCCTCACAATTACATAATCCTGCCTATTTTATTGGAATTCTTGTGTTAGAAAACAGCAGGAATAATGAAGTCTGGATAGCCTGACTCCATCCTGTCTCAGTCACAGAGCTCTTACATGATTCTCCTCAAGGAAAAACCATTTCTTCTCCCCCGACACTGTACTTTGTTGCTAAATGCTTCACCCTCTCTTTTCTACAGCCCCAGCAGACTCTCTAGATCCACTTTTTCCTTTCCACTCTATCATGGCAGTAATTCTGTCTGACAAATCTGTAAGAAAATATGCTCAGCTGCTCTGGTGGGCTGCTGAACGCACTGGTGACTGAAGCATAGCTACTTCCAGTGGTAAAAAAGATTATAAAATGAAGGATGCCCTGAGTGGGTGCTTGCTGCAGAGTAATTGGTGGGAAGCTTTGGTGTTTTTTTCAAGTAGGGAGGTTGGTTTTTTGGGATTCCAGGACCCACCCTAAACTGACAGCAGCATGTCTAGCTAAAATAGGTCTACTGCAGTGCTATAAAAAAAGCCAGCTATAAGACGTTGGAAGGTGCTGAAAAGCCAAGCTAAGTTAGAAAAGACTGCTTGATCTTGCACACAGAATTAATAGAGGGAATTACTGGGCTCCTCAAACGGGAGGGCAGAATAAGAAAAAAAATACTGGAAGTTATTTGATCTACAGAAAAGTCAGTAAAATTCACATAAAGAAATAAGCCTGAAAAAAGAACAGTACCAGAAAACTCTAAGGAACAGATCTGAAATATGAAAGGCTTAATGAGACCATTTTGTCAAGATTTACTAAGATTTTGTCAAGAACTCTGGGCAGAATTCTGGCCACAACCCAGTAGGGAAAGAAAAATCCATGACGAATATAAGACAGTGGTACCTTCGAAGATAACAGCACTTTTACTCAAAACAAACCATGTGCCCTCAGAGGCTGCTTACACATTACAGATGTAGTTATAGCCCTGCCATTACATGCCACTGCCATTTCATTTGCAAAGCATTCTGTCTCTGTTAGCTGTGTACAGCAAGGTGCAGTAAAAGAAACACAGAAATGCTCTTTAAAGCACTGACCACCTCAGCCTGAAAAGGAAGTGCAAGGGACAAGAGGTAAGATTATTTTGACCTTCATGTCCCTGAAAACTGACAGGAAAAACAAAACCTCAGATGTTCATAAATATTTCTCCTCCTTCAAAAGAGATAGAATTCTTTTTCTTCCACAATGAAGCGCACACATCTCTGTCAAGTACTTAGGGTGACATGTAGGGTGCAAGACTGCAAGAAATAGGAAACAAAAGAGAAAGGAACCAAAAGATTTCTGAACTACGTGTCATATGTTGAGGACTTCCTATATCCAGAATGATGCAGAAGACTCCAGATATTTGGGTATGCTCCTTTTAGCAAGGTAAGATTTTTCTAGTCTTAGCCTTCTTTTTGTGACAATGCTTTTAATACAGAGCAATTCTCCATCATCCAGTGTATAAATCTACCAAACGTCTTTTGTACTCTACATCTACTTCTTTTCACGGTGCTTAGCTAACAAAAGCCACCATTGAGCACATCCCAGGACCTCAAAGTCAGTACCTGCTGAGTCAGTCAGGTAAAGAAAAGTATATCAATATGGACACAAGGTATTTGGGGAACTAGCTGAAAGACAGTTTTTTTTCTAAAGAGGCATATTTCCCAAGTACCCTTGCACCAGAGGTCAAAAGCACTATCTGGACTCATTAACCCGGAAAGGCTCAACAGGAAAAAACAGGAATGTCATACATATGGGTGCTGCATGTTCATGTTTTCTTAGGAAAGGACCAGCTATTACCTCAAGAAAGGACCTACTTCATCCTCAGGACAGAAAAATGACATCTGTACACCACTAAAAGTCTTTATGACAGCATCATGAGTCTACTGTTGAGATACTGTTAATTAAAAAAATCATGGATACAAAGAAAAAAACTCAGGTGGTGTGAATTATTTTGCAGAAACACACTATCTTCATAATTTTCAGGCTCCTCTTTTATATAAAGTACACTTTGATTTTTTTCTGATTTATTTTGAATCTCAAAATATTAATTGCCTATGTTGTAGTCTTCTGTCTACTGAGATTCCCTTTATTCCCTGTACTCATGTACTAAAGTTTCCTTCCAATTACACATTTTTTCATAACTGATGAGCTCATGTACAGCTCTGTCAGGCAGGACAATAAATAGCAAAGCATGGCATAACTCAAGTTAGGGGGAAACAGAAAAGCCTACTCACACATGCTAACTCTACAGTAGGAAAGGAATCAGGTTATTCAAGGCACTCTTTGTGGAGGATGGGTTCCTCCAGAAATGGGGACATGTGAGCAATCCAGCTTATCTGGATAAATAAGGCCTGTAACTATTCAAGGGCAGCGAAGCCACGTACAAGAAGGAACAAGGGATGACAGAAGTCACGTCCCAAGAAGAACAAAGGATGCCAACAAGCTTCAGAGTGTGAGAATCGGATAGAAGTCAAAAGAAGGACTGCATAAACCTGCTGTGTGTGCAAAACCCATTAACCAATCCGGGCTGAAAGGCTAACGTGCTTTTAGGGTATATCCAATTGCAAAGCAGCATGTAACACATGATAGAAGCTGAAACCTGTATAAAAGGTACTGTTACTTTGCAATAAATGTCTCACTTTGATCATATTGATCATGGAGTGATGTCCCATTCTTGATTCTTCCGTAACTCTTCTCTGTACTCAGTGAGTTTTTAAATGAAGTTGGTTTCCACAAATGTCAAGACAGAACAAAGACATCATTGTTTTAAAAAATAAAAACATTTCTAAGAACCTTTACAGAAATTATTAACAAAACTGTGTACCATGATTTGATAAAGATGACTGATACTGCAGGACCCATTTTAGTGCCCTTCCTTATATTTAAACACTAAATAAAACTTAGTGGTATTTCCAAAGAGCAGATACATTCCAAACCTTCAGGAATCTTGTATTTGTGAATGTTTTGTTCTCCCAGCTCCCTTCAGGTTTTCACAAGCTGAAATTGTGTCTAAATTTCAAAACATATTATGCTTCATAAATGCTACCAAATGCACAATTTTTAACATACCAGCTATTAACATCATATTCTGTTTCTGCCAAGTTACACAAGGAGTTGCACACCAGCCTTCAGAGTTCCTGCCCTTAGAGCAGGCAGCACACACATTTTGCAGCAAGACCTGCAAATGCAAATCTCCAACCAGTTTAAAATTTTGTGTCGTCCTTGTGGCTGAAGGGATACTTAATGCACTTCACTGTGCAAGATGTACATGGAAAATGGGCTCTGAAATGGCAACAACATCCACTGAGAAGCAATTTGGATTAATGAATTCTTCAATACCCTATGTACTCATACCAGTGACTTGCTAAAGACGCCAATCAAATGGAAAGATGGCATAAAGATAAAATGCTTAGGAATAATTCAGTACAACTGGGACCAGCAAGCCTGCTGTGCTTTGCATTATTATATGATGAGATGGTTCATGTGGGCAATTCTTGGTAATCGGAGTTGTTATTATTATCTGTTATTATGAGTAAGACTAGAGAAGGGCCTGCTAGTCACTGATGTCTAGAGGGAGTAATGACCACAGATAGGTGGAAAGAATTAAAAGACTTCAGACATTTAAGGTTTGGTCATCAAAAGCCATTTCAAATGCTAATATTTCAGTGAGGAATATAACATGTTTTAAACAAGGACATGTTTACTTCAGCAAGATTTCAGTTATGTTCTCCTGCTTCCCCTTTCTAAACACCTTCATATGTATCATTTTTTAAATAAAAACTTGGATTCCTTCTACTTCAGTAGTAATTTAATCCACTTGTTCCTCTCCTTCTCCCTCTTCTGTGACAAAGAAAAGAAATTAGTACAAAATCCAGTTCAGGTAGTAAATGTTTCCGCAATACTATCTTGTGCAAAGACTATCATGAGTGAATAAGTAGCCCTATAAGCAGCATTTGAAATAAATAACTCCATAAGCAGCAGCTGAAGAGTAATTTTGCAAAAACCCTTTTTGGATTATTTACATCCTAAGCAATCACTTCCTGTAACATTGTGGAGTCCTGACCAAACTTTCACTGAAATTGTTACTACTCCTGGGAGAAGGACTATGCCATATTACCAATGACATGGGAAAACTAGAAACTGCTTCGAGGCTATGCAAAGTTTACAAGCTATCAAATTAACAATTACCTGACAAAACGTAACATTGTTCTGTACAAAGCAAAGCCTTTACCCATTACAGAGGAATGATGGCAGTGTGGTCTGGCAACTCAGCCACAAGGCAGCTGGGATGGGACAGTTTGTGAGAAAGAGAAGTGCCTATCTGTGCATGTAACTCAGGGAAGATAAAAGCAGTGGCCACACAGACTGAATGCAGTGTCACAATCAGCATTTGGCCAGCAACACTTTTTAGAAATAAAATACTAATTATTAGCAACAGACAACTGATAAACACTGGCATTTCTTCATGTTAAGGACAGTTCTGAATGGTTAGTAAGCCAGGTTTTAAGTATTACAGCAATAGAGAACTTCTTGAAACTTTTCTATGTCTACCATATACTGGTTTTCCAAAAAACACCTTCATGGTTTGAAGTTTTAAGTTCTCTGATTTATAAACCAGATTAAAATACAAGGTTTAAAGCAAAATCTGACTGATTTACATATTCTAAGATACAGAGTCTGAAAGAGTTTTTCCTGATGTCTGGAAAATGCAGAAGCTGCAACCACATTGCAAGAAAGATGCTTTGGGGAATTACAGGCCAGTCTACCTCACTTCAGTTTCTGGGAAAATCATTAAGTAAGTCCTACTGAAAGCCATTTCTGTGCACATGGAGATTATGATGATTAGCAATAGCCAAAACAGATCTAACAATGCTAAACTCTGCTTGATTAACCTAACTTGCCTTCTAGGATGAAACAGCAAAATCGGTGAGTTAAGAACAGAGCAGTAGATACCATCCACCTTAACTTTAGCCAGGCATGCAACACCACCTCCCTCTTGCAACACCTTTGTATCCAAGGAATACAATGTTACAGCGGAATGTTACGGTTTTCATGGATGCAGTCCTAGTTCAGTGAAAAACTGTGCTGTGGAGCTCTATGGGTAATGGCTCCTGGCTGAAGTGTACTCATGGCCATACTCTGCCTGGAAGGAAGTAAAAATACCACACTTCAGGGCTTCTTTTTGGCACTGGTTTTGTTTAGCATATTCTATGAGAAGACAGGCTGTCTAATGAGGAAGACGGTACATTATATTAGAGAAATCACTGGCCTCACAGGTTTGCAAATTTTTTTGGGCCCACTCCAGATATTAAAAAATAGTTTTAAAAAAAAAAGCACAATGCAAATACAATTTCTGGCTTGTGTCATTAAACACATCAAGAGAGGAAAGGGGATAGGATTCTGTTCACCAGGACTCCAATATCTCCTATCTTTCATAGGATGTGAAAGTTATAACTAATGTTATAACTAATGATGGAGCTGAATTGCTCCGGATAACTAAGAAAAAAAAAAAGCTCTGTATTGTCACTAACTGTATTGTGCTCTCATGAGCATACCCAATAATACAGAGTAACATACTTTCTGCATTCAGTGGAAGTCAACCATTTCTGTGAATGTGCAATGTAACAAAAATATTTTATATAAATATTGCTACCTATAAAAAACCTCACTCTCTTTATAACCAAACTGCTCTTCTCCAGTTCTCATTGTAAGAATTAACTCAGTGAACACAACAGTAGTTACCAAGAGCTGGTAGAAGATGTTCGTATTTTATCAAGTGATTAATTCCAACCTGTTTCATTTTTTTCTCTTCATTGTACATGAGTCATTATGGACAGATGCCAAGTCAGAATTAACATGTAAGATCATTTTCTGTTGAGAACTGAATCCTACCCTTAAGGAATAATAAAAAGAATATGTTCCATGCAAATACTGAATGCCACATAATAATATTTGCCATTTGTATGGACAGAAACACTGCATAGTGTCTTAGTTTAATCCCCAGTATCAGAATGAAGATTTTTTTTTTATTCAAGTATCTTGTATCACACCAACAGATAAAAAATAATTGAGAGAGTAAATGGATATTAAAGTAAGGTGAGCAACAGTAGGGAATACATTAAATCCTACAAGAACACTAAATATATCATATTGTAGGCCTACAGTAAGTATGAGCAAGTAAGATGGAATAAATTAAGATTAACCACCGGAGTGGAACATTTTGTAATATATCATAAAGGTCTATAAAAGTTTATTTTTATAATGAAATCTTTTGCAGATTTTTGCCCCTAGTCAAAAGTGTCTAGTTGAACCATCACTGAAAAAAATGTAATGGCAAAGCATCTATCCCAAATGTTAAGACAACATGAGAATGATATTGAAGAAAGTCAGTACATTACATATTTTTATATACATTTGATAATGTGTATATGAGCTGAAATGTATCTTATGAATTCCCACTAAGAGAAAACATTAAGTTAGCTGAAGTGGGCACTGCTCAAGGGAACCAAATTCCATTTGGACAGAGTTACACAACACAGGGAAGCAGAGAGCTAATAACAGGTTAGCAAATCAGGAGCAAAAACTTTCAAAAGAGCAGACAAAAGTGGGCATTATGCCATGCAGTTCATCTGACGTCAGCAGCAAGGCAGCATTGCAGATAAGGCTCTAGCAGTGTTAGTAACTGAAAGTGGAAACAGATAAAAAATGTGCTCCACTGCAACATCTATTGGTGGTGCTGCCTCTTCCCCCAAGTGTCTCTGCCCTAATTGCCCAGGAAGCTGAACTTCTCTCTCAATGCTTCTCTTAAAAGTCGTGCAGAAGAGACGTCTTACCAACAAACTCATACTCAGGCCAAGACTGACCCAACAGGGCAGCAGGAAGCCTTGATTGCTTTTGAAGTGAAATTGCTACCTTGAAAAACTTCACCTATTAAAGTGATAAAGATGATGAAGGGATTGGAGCATCTTCCTTATGAGGAAAGACTGAGGGAGCTGGGACTGTTCAGCCTTGTGAGGAGACGACTTCAGTATTGCAGTTGTTAGAGACAGGCACACAAACCAACACAGAAGTTCATGGGACAACCGCCACAGTTTATTGATGGGAACTACCTTTTATAGGGGGTTCAAATTCCCCACGCTTCCACACCTGATTGGTTGGGGTCTTAACACCACCCAGCTGACTGGCCAATTCGATGTCTGCATTCGTGATTGAACAGGATTGGCTGGGATCCCCTGTTTGAGTTTGAATCCAACCTATCATTATCATACACGAGGACTTGTTTACTTCTATTCTCTGGTGAACTAGGCTGCTTGAGTTGGTGTCTGTCATGGCCAATTTTTCTGTGCAGCTTACAGACCAGCTGTAGCTGTCACACATCAGTGTCCGTCAGTGCCTGCAGGGAGTGGTCAGAGCACGGACCAGGCTCTGCTCAGTGGTGCCCACCAACTGAACAAAAGGCAACAGGAAGATGCAAAGGAAGTTCCACCTGAACATGAGGAAGAGCTTCTTTCCTGTGCAGTGACCAGGCACTGGAACAGATCATCCAGAGAGGGTGTGGAGTCTCCCTCACTGGAGATATTCCAGAACTGTCTGGATACAACCCCGTACAATGTGCTCTGGCATAATCACACCTGAGCAGGGAGGATCCACTGTAGTCCCTTTTAACCTCAACCCGTCTGTGATTGTGTACTCCGAATTTAATTATTCAAATAAGAAGTTTGTTTGGACTGTCATGGTTTAAAAGACTTTAAAAAGACTTTAAAAAAGTCTTTTTTAAAATATACCGTCTAACCAAAGCTTCAGACCACAGCTGCCTAAATAGGTATTCAGGTACTTTATTGCAGCATAGCCCTTCTTGCTCAGAAAGGTATCTGAACCTGCCATGTCAGACAAGAGAGTCAAACAAGTTGATACTCCAGTTCAGCAAAACAAACACTTTCCTTCTAGCAGTACTTTAAAAAAAACCCTGCTTTGCCAAATGAAAGGCCATATCGATGAATTCTTCATCAAGTTTTCCCAAAAGGTGCTATTTTATCCCATTTCATCCTCAGCTACAGTTGACAGTCAGTGATAAACAGAAATCTTGAGAGAATAAGGAAATTCTATGGCAGAGAGACAGATGGAAAAAAAAAGGGTAGTTATAGGCATCACTACCACAATAAGGTATCATCTACCAAAACCCAATCTCTAGAGGAATTTTTTGGGCTTTCCACATCTCCTAGTGTGACACACAGGCCAAAACACAATGAAGACACTGTTAAGATTTTCTCTTGTGACACTGTGGCATGCAGTTGACAAGAGGAGGATTTTTGGCCAATGAGAAGTATCATAGACACCTTTACAAGTCATATTGCTGGGAGAAGGAGAGGGACAAACAGGAAGATGTGGCACCCCAAAGCACTTGGGAGGATCTGAAAGGCATCCTCCCAGTTCTCCAGCATCCTTACCTAAAGTAGCTGGCCACAATACAGTGCAAGCTATGTTAGAGAACATTTCACTTCAGAGCTGTAGCTCTGATAACATGCAAAAATCTGCTGTAAACTAGTTCTGTTTTACAGACCAGATAACAATAACTGTACACAAGCAATAGCTCATATATAATAAAATGGCATAAGCTTAACTTGAAATTACACCTTCCATTCTTATTAGAATATAAAAGTTAATCTTGAAACAGCTTGACATAAGAGACCTTTTGAGGGCAGTTACATTTGTGAAAAAAAATTGACATAAAATACTACATCTGCCTATCATTTCAGAGAATTTTGCAAAAAAGAAAGGTGCATGAAAATTATTACTCCTTTATGACATCAAATTAACTTGGGGTATCATTGTTATTTAATAAAGGAGAACAAATGAAGTAGTAAAAAGGTTCTGCATAGGCTACAGAAAAATGTTAGATTAAGATTCAATTAGATATTCATTCTAAAAATCCTTGTTACCCAGACTGAGAACAAAGTAACATACAAAGTGTTTTTTATTTACATAATGGAGCACAAGGTCATGTGGAGGGGAAGTTCACAATGTAACTAGAATAAGGTTGACTTTTTTTTTTGCCAAAATCTGAAACATGAAGATTTAGAAGGAAAAGAAACATGAAAGGTTTATTACTTCAATTTTATACACTAACAATACAACATCCATTGTGATTTACACATGCTATGTTTTCTGTATTCAAAATCAACACAGTATTTCAGAGTATAAAACCCAAGAGAACTAGAAAAAACCACACGGAGTGGCCAAGTATTTCATGGATCATTGATGAGCCTGGGAGCTTGCATTTTCAATAAACTATGAAATAAATTTCAAAAGCTTCCTTTTCAGTCATAGGAGGCTGTGTCAGGGGAGGTTTAGGTTAGATACTGGGAAAAGGTTTTTCACCCAGAGGAGGGCTAAGCACTAGAATAGGCTCCCCAGGGCAGTGTCACAGCACCAAGGCTGACAGAGCTCAAGTGTTTAGACAATACTCTTGGGCATATGCTGGGATTGTTGGGGCTGTTTTGTGCAGGGCCAGGAATTGGACTCAGTGATCCTGATGGGCCCCTTCCAACTCAAGATATTCTATGATTATAGGGCAGGGTGCTCCTGTGTTAAGTAACACATAAAATCTCTGTTGGGTGGATCCAGACAATGGTAGTCACAGGAGCTCATCATGAATAGTTAGTAATCTTCTAACAGATTAAGAGCATTCACATGCAAAAGATAATGACTTGACAAAATAACAGATATGCAGAAATCACGCCCTAGGTTAAACTATAATAAAAAGGAATAAAAACATATCACATGTAACACCAACTCAATTAGGAACAGCTAAAACTGAAATAAAAACCAGTCTCCTTCAAAGCATGGAGGCTAAGAGTTCCTATGAAGATACTGTTTATGTATTCACCTGAGTACCTTCTACAAAAAGGAGTAAAAGCCAATATTACTACACAGGCAACATTAATTTGTGTTACCAAAATTAACTTTGATATCAAGTAGTTAAAATTCAATTTTCTGTTGACCTAGTTGCAATGACCTATTAGAAAACAGGGTAATTTAAATATTTTATACATCAAGAACTCACTAACAAAGCCACTGGGAGTTAAAGATCAAATACCATAATGCACAAAGTAAAACAGCTTCCAATAATCGTGATCCTCATTTATTATCCCTAGCACAGTTTTTTGCTGTCTTTCAGTATTTTGAACTGAACAATTAGGAAGCATTTTTAATGGCTGGGTTAAGTACATCAGCTTGGCTACAGTACTAACAACTCTTAAAATACAACTCTTACCTATCAATTCTGTGTTTTTTAGGTACATACAAACTCACCAGAAAACAACAGCAGAAAGCCAAAAGGTTAAGGAAAAAGTATTACTCTTGTTTTTCTTTTCTGAAGCACACTCATGTTCTACTAAAACTGAAGGACTTCGTATTAGCTTCCATTTCACATATTTAACTGGAACAAATTCCCCTTTAAGTTTCCTTAGTGATCACTAAGGAAGTTTCTGTGGGATTCTGAACATACTGAAACACCCTAATATTACTTCTCAACTTGAAGGTCAGTAAGAAACTTCAAAACATCAGAATAAAGTTTAAATCCAAAAAATGCAGAACTGCTTATACATGCATCAATGCAGATGCAATCGCTCATCAGGAAAGACTATACTGCAATCAGTACAACAGCAATCCTTCAAGCTAAAAGAGTTTTAAAGCTATTGGGTTTATTTTGTTAACAAGGAGGAATGTGGTATCATTAAGTGGTCTAGTCCCAGAAAGCAGTATTCCTATGAAATGACAAGCTGGGATTCCATGGCTGGCATGATCTTTGTAGAAACAGATCATATCTAGGAAGTTTAAAGCCAAACTGGCTCTGGATTACTGCTCTGCAGAACCAGATTTTTCCTTTCCATCGTTTTGTGACTCCCCTACACAGGCATTTTTCCTCACTCTTAGCTCTATGAGGACAGAAGTGGAGAAGAGTAGAGTACAGCCCCTTTCAAATAAGCTAATGCAAATCTTCTCAGGGAGAATAAATAAATAAATGTAAACATGGGATTAAACAAAAACACCCTCCCATCAAATGTTTGTTTTGGCAAGTGAATGCATTCCCACCCCTGGGTACCACCACTGTTCTTTCTTTAGCTTTCTGTAACAATAGGGAACCTACAGGAACTTGTGACACCACCTGTGCTAACAGGCAAAGACTGGCAGGCATATTGGTGGTAAGAGGGAAATAACAGATCTGCTCTGAAGGGGACAGAAAACCTACCCATCAGCAGCTCCCCAGCATCCTGGGGCCAAGCTCGTGGCTCCTCAGGACATCCACTTCCATCCCAACCACTTAGCCCCTGCCTGACCTTCACACCGGTTTCCAAGCACAAAACCCTCACAACACAGTCAAAACGGTTCCTTAAAAAACACACAGTACCATTACACTTGTTTTGGCAGAAGACCTGGATAGAGGGATGACAGCTGTAGTCTACTCGGTTCTCAGTTTTCAGTGCTGTTGACAAACCGCATGGCCAACTTTAAAGAGCTTCAAGTGAAATAAACTTTAAAAACTCAATCAATCAAAAAAACACAAACAAACAAAAACCCCAAAAACAAACAAACAAAAACCCCTGAAGAAGTCACAGCCAAAAAAAGTTGTCGCATGTATGAATTGATGGAAATTGGAATGGATGGAATTCTGTTTAAAAAAAAAAAAAAAAACACCAAATACACCTATATGAGAAAGGTCTTAGTTCTCATCCCATGACAAGAATATTAAAAATACAGATTGTGCATAACCATTCTCAATTTATATTTTCCACTGCAGAAGTTTTTTGTAAGAAACTTAAGTCCCCACATTTCAACACAAAATGCCTCCTGCTACAAAGCCATTCTTAGCACCAACCACAAGAGTAAGTTTTCAGGTAAAAGAGAGGAACCTAAAGAGAATTTCTGATTGCACGACAAAGATGCCTGTGCTTTGGAGTAAAGGAGACTGGAAGTGTTGAAAGGTGTTTAACCTTCAAATGCCAGTTCATCTTACAAAGATTTTGGATGTTGACATAAGCATAAATTCTTTCCCCAGGCACACACTGAGCACCACGTGGCTGGTGTCATCCTATCACAGCCCTGCAGCACTTGAATCCCAGCTTGTCATTTCATGGGTACACTGCTGAGTCCAGATCTGGCCAATATGAAGCCATTCCTCTTCTTCATCCTGATGTTGTCAGTCACAAAGTCTGATGAATGAACATGCTAGAATTAAGTGACTTCCAGTCACTTGGAACTGGAACAAGGCCCCGTAATGCTGCCATGCCTCCCCCTGCCAGTATGGACAATTTACCCTTTGAGAACAGATAAACATTGAGGCACTGTCCTGTCACATCCCAAGTACCAGCTTTACCTTTGCCTGAAGGGCAGTGTGCCCTAAATGAGAAATCCTTGACTGAAAATTAACCAAGCTCTTTCCTACACTTACTGAAACTCAAGGTTACAGATGAGCTCTCTGACACAAACCTTCCAGGCTATCCACTAAAGGTGAGAATATAAGAGCATATTAATAAACAATAGCAGTCTCTTCCTGCTCTTTAAGCACTTTCCGCTTTGGTGTAGTTACGGTCACAGCCGGCAGGGGCGCTGCCAGACTCCTGGTGGACAGATGCGATGATTCCCCCGCGGCTGCAGGGGGCACTGCAGTGCGAGCTTGGGAATCACACGGCTCGGCTGAGATGGGAAGCGACGGGGAAAAGGCTTGCTTTACAAATCCCCAGGGACAGCCAACCCAGGTGCCCCAGCAGTACCCTCAGATGCAGCAAGCTGAAACGGCAGGAATGAGCAAAATCATGGGCTGGTAGACAAGATGTATCAGAAACTCTGCAGCTTTAGGTGTCTCGGCAGGCAGGGGGTGCGGGGTCTACAGTGTATTAGAAAAACCCAAGCAGTGCTGAAGAACCAGCAGGGGACTGGGCAGTGGCAGCCTGGCTCCCAAACACAGCAGATAGAGGCTCACTTGAGGAAGGGAGGGAGAGGGAGGTGGAGAAGGGGCTTGGGGTCCCCGAGATTTCCCCAAGGCATCCAAGCAGACAATGAAGAATCCCGTTTGGTCAGGTAGGGTGTTAGTAAGGTCCCAGTACAACAGCTGCCCTTACCAGCAGAGCTCCACTCACGACAGAGAAAGGCTGCAGAACATGGAACCCTGCAGTGGTGACGAATTCTCCCCACAGCGACTGTAGCCTCTCTACCCTCTGCATGCGGAGAGCACGCGAGGGCTTGGAGCTGTGCACAACCCCTTTTCCCCAGCCTAAATCTCGTCATATCTCTGCCCTTCCCAGAGAAACCTACAGGTTAAAAAAGAGAGTAGCCAGCTGCAACCTTCCCCTGAGTTGCAGCAACTTCTTTTGTCTCTCTTAAGTACCGGGTGATATTGTCTCCTAGCAACACATATGGGAGGAAATTCCCTAAGAGAAAGAAACGAAGAATCCTAAACCCCAACACATCCTAGCATTCTGACAACAAAAAACCTACTATATATACTGCTGGTTATATTACGCATATTGCTCTTTAAATATATTATTTCTATATTTTATTATATTTATATTTTAAACTATATATATGTGGTGAATGATAATTCATGTTTTCATAATTTTATTGTTGTGGTGAATGATAGTTTATGATTTTTCATAATGTTGCTGTTATAGTAAACAGAAAATAAAATGTACTTTTCTAAGAAAGCAAAAAAGCCCTCCAAAGCAGAGTACAGGGTTTGGAAATTTCACAAGGGACTTTCCTCGTCTCTGGAGAAGGAAACAAAAGAATTACAACTCCAATAGAAGGTGGAGAACAACCTGGATGAGGATGCTCAGCACCCAGTAAGGACTGATGGCCTGAGATAGTATTTCATCTGGGACATTAGGAGTACTCAGGAACCTTCCACACCCAGGAAATCCATTCAGAAAACTGGACCCTGCTTTAGAAATTTCATCAACGAAGACGCTGAGGGACAAAAGAACTTATAGAAATCTCAGACTCACGTAAGCCAGCCAGAAAAAGTATAAAAGAGCTGGCTTGGACTCGGGTCGGTGTGAAACCAGGGGGAGTGTAATGCGGTAGAGGTTGCACTTGTGGTTTCACCCAGTGCTGGCACTGTTTCCTTGGTCGTTGGCTTTGTCGATTGCTCTGTCCGAAATTTTCGCTGGCAAATAAACTGTTTTCCATGGAATCGGCTCTCTGAATTTGTAACAATATGTATTTTTAAATGTTTTTGCTACAGTTAACAAATCATTAACTCTTTTACTGTAGCCCTTAAAAGCACATATTCTGATATTTTGGGGAAAGTACTGTCTCATTACAAAAATACGAGATCTAGAAACCACTTAAGAAATTCATAGTGACTGAGCTTAATGTCACCTCTAATTACATGGGTAATATTAATATCAAATACTGTTGAAAACCATAAAAAACTCAACACAGACATACACAACTCAAGTGCACAATGTGACAAATACTGTAAAATAATTTAGTTTTATTGTAAATATATGTTATAAAGTCATGTTAGTCTGACATACCCAAAAAGCACCCTTAAATTGTGAAACTGCTGCCAGCACCCAAGGAAACCATATGGGCATGAAGAGTGAAGACACTCAGAGATTGTGAAACTTTTGCCAGCTCTGGAGGAAACAACATTAACAGGAGAAAGAAGGGTGCAACTGAGAGGAGACCAGCCTTCACTGCTGATGAGTTGACCAAGGACCCATTGATTAACGACTGATACGGATCTTCATCGTCAAAAACGTGCATCCCAATACAGGGTTCCCGTAAATCCACTCATGGGCATCTTCCTTCTCAGAAATCCACTCAACAGACCAGCAGCAAGAAAACAAAGATACATGAGTATGTATCTCACACAAGAGGGACTGAGATCACCTACTGGACAGCCAAAAAACTGTATAAAAACCGGCTGCACAGTGCAGACCTCGTGAACTGTGGGAGACTCGGTGCGATAGAGGCCGTGTCTGTGGTTCACCCAGTGTCGATCCCGGGCTCGGCACTGACTTTGCTTGTGGCTTTTCTCAAACTTCTTAATTTCAATTTTCAATAAATTCTTTTATTGATAAATTGGCCTATTTCATTTATAACACACAATAAGTGTTTGTCCAGCAGCTGCAGATACCCTGGAAGTGTTGCAAAATTGTGTTTCACGAAGTGAGCATTGATTCAGCTATTCTCAGACCCAAGGGGACTCTAGAAGCACTAAAAGGCATACACAATGATAAAAACAATGAACTGTACCCAGTGTTCCCAAGGAATTCACCCATCTGCTCCTGAACAAAGCAACAGTTCAGTGAGAACACTGCCTTGCTCCGATGTGTATGTGGGACAGAGGACAGCGCAGGCTCAGACAAGGAATGACATGTCCCAGGCGCGATACACTGTTCCACTGCATTTCCAAGACTTTGGAAATGCAGTTTCAACACCGACTCATAACCAAGATCCTTCTTTCCACAGTCCCCATCACTGTGAGTTTTTTTCCTCCTTTGGATTTCAGAGCTCAAAGCATTATTATTCCAAGTTTCCATATTTGTTCCATTTTAAAGTTGGACTTAATGCTCAAGAAGAATCACAATGCCAGCACTTATAAGAGACTAACAGTGCTGTTTTGTCCTGCCTACAAGATAACAGACTTGAAATAAATACTTAAGGAAATCTTCAGCCAACGTTATGAGCCACAAATGGGATATAAATCATGGAGGAGAAAAAATATCTTAAGGTGAAGATTCTGTTAGGGGTTTGTTTTAAAAAATAATTAAATGCAACTATAAGGAAACATGGGACCACTTTTTTCACTGGAAAGGGAAAATTAAAGACCATTTAAAACATTCATCAGAAGCCACCCAAGGGGAAATGAATAATCATATTTGTAATACAACACAACACTAAGCTTTAAGTAGAGTACCTCTCAGCAGTCAGGTCATCTGACAAACAGAGCACCAGAATCTTCCTCCAACACAAATAAAGCAACATCACAAACAACACTCTGTCTATAACAGTCTATTTAGAAGATTTTAATAAGCTAATTTTTTTCTGTAGTTTGTTGAAAGATAAAACAGAAACTAATTTGAGGTCATTATAGCTTTCTTTACATTTGATGAAGTGCTGACAAGCACACAAACACCTTAACACACAAACCCAGCACATTGTTTTTGCTATGACAGAAGGATATTTTTCCTTTGTCTTAAATTCTTGCTGTTGGCATGCAGCTAAACTTCAACACAGCTTCTTGCTCACTCATCATTCCCTGCACTGTCCCCCTCCCCATGGAATGAGGAAGAGAACTGAGGCAGGGGGAAGTAAGAGATAAAGATAACCTAACAGGACAGAAATGGAAGTGAGGAGAAATACTGCTACAACTACTATTACTACTACATCCACTACGACAAATAAAAAATTACTAGTAGTATCACTGTAGTATAATAGTACTATATTGTACTACAAAAGAAGCTTTTACTGACCACCCACTGACCAATGCCCAGACAGATCCTGAGCAGAGTCCATGGCCAGCTTTCCCCCTGGTTTACATATTGAATACACCATGATATGGCATGGAATATCCCTTTGGTCACTGGGGTCAGCTGCCTTTGCTGTTTCTGCCCAGCTCCTCACTGGTGGGGTGAGAAGCAGAAAACTCCTTGACCAATTGGAAATACTGCTGGGCAACAACTAAACCATCAGTGTGTTAACATTATTCTCACCCTAAATCCTAAACACATCACTGTGCTAGCTAATTCTTCCCCTGCTGAAACTAGAACAGGGCTCCTTTGCCATCATGCTGGAACAGATTGCTCATCACTTCCAGGAAGGATCAGAGTCCTTATCTGCTTGCTCAGGTAACACCAAGTGAGGTGGGAAACAAGATGACAATAGATGCATGGCAGAGCTGAGGAAGAGCTGGGAAGCGGGCCCAAACAAAACTGGCTTGGATAGCAGATGCTGACAGGAACAAGAGAACATGCTTAGAAAAGGCAAATGTCAAGGCAAGAAGAGGATTACTCAGTAGGAAAGGAGAGGTGAAGAAAATATCATTGTCTGGGAGACTTGAGTGGAATGGTGATGGCCAAGACAGTAACATCTGGTGAGCCAAAGAATAGAGCAAGGCCGGAAAATCTGGAGCAAGCGGCTCTGTAAGAAGAGCCAGATGAGGGCAGCACCCTCAGAGACACAGAAAGACAGGAGAGAAGGTTAGAAGGGAAAGGAGTAACTAGTCTGATGGCAAGCACTCTTTGATATGACAGAGGAAGCCACATAAGCATGACAATGCCTGTCTCAGTCCACAAAACATTTTAGCTCAAGTGGTCAAAAGTTAACACTGCATCACAAAAGGGCATAAGGTGCATGCAGAAGAGCATGCAGCAGTATTTCCCCAAGATGGTGTTTCACCACAACTTCTACAGATATAAGACTAGGGTCCCTAACACTTTATGAGTTATCTTATAGAGAGCTGTTGAGTTTTTAAACTTTGTAGGCTCTCAGCATCCAAAAGACACCGTGGCAGAGGCATGAGGAGCTCACATACACATTTATAACTATTCAATTACTTCTGTTTGCTTGAAACCTAAAGCCTGCAAGTTTTATTTGATAATCTGAGGTCTTCTCATGAAATATAGGGTGAATGATCATTCCTCATCCATCCTCTCCAAGCTACTCAAGACTTTGCAAAGTGCTGTCAGGTCTCCTTTCCATATTGGAAAGATCTAATCTACTGTCATTTCTTTTATGGGAGCCATGTCATATTTTGAGCACTCCTCTTCAGTCTAAACTCTTCAGTTTCCACTCTGCACTTATGAGGAACTGCACACAGTGTTCACAAATACAAGTCCATAGCTGACACAGTGATGCAGTTACGTTCTATGCCTTCTTCCCCATTCCTTTCCTAATAATCCCTAAAACTGTCCCAACCCTAAGTTGGGTTTTGGCACTAATGAACATATATTTTCACAGAACTATTAACCCCCAAATTCTCAATCCTGAGAAGTCTGAAGCTACTCACTGTCTCACTATATACACTAAGATAAGATTATTGCATTTTTGGGGTTCTCCAATGAACACTGCCTTTACTACATTAATTTTTGCTTCCATGTCACATCTAGTCACTCAGTATCAGACTCTTCTGAAATTCCACATAATTTGCTTTTATTAACTCTACCTTGAATAACTTAGTATCTTCATCAAATGGGTCACCTCACAATTTACCCTTTTTTACAAATCACACATGCTTTGAACATCACTGGCACAGGAACTAATCCCTTGAGATTCTATTGGTGACCTTTCTCTAGTTTGAGGGTGGACCTTTAATTCCTGCCTTTTCTTATCTTTATTTAGCCACATAAGAATTTTCTATTTCCTGGTACAGTAAATTCTTTAATAGCTTTTGATAATGGACCTTGTTAAATATCTTCTGAAAAATAAAAGAAGGCACACTATCTATTTGTCTAGCTACTCTTAAAAAAAATACAACCACCTCTTGCTCGGTATCATACTCACTGACAAGTCCAATACTCCTGGATGTTCAGCACATCACAAAAGTATCCCTTCTCCCAGACAGGCTTACTGAACTGTATTTCCAGAACATTCCCTAGCACCTTTTAGAAATAGCCAGTGAGTCCCATCACTGACTCTCCTTCTGCAGTTAATTGTATCAAATCTGCTGGCAGCATTCAGTTCTACCCCAAGACCAGAATGAGATTTTACAGCTACTTTTAGTTAGGTGAGAAATTTTTTGAAAGATGCTACATATGCAGATCGATTTCATAACCACATGGTAAGATGGATGCTTCCTTTCTGTTCCTCTCCCCTCCTAAGATGCTAAAACAAACAACACACTAATTAGCAGGATTCTCCCACTGCAAAATTAAATTCTTTAGGTTGAAGGGAAGCGCGAAAAAAAATTAATCAGCTCTGTGGCACTACAAAGATATTCAGATAAAAAATTTCTGGTCTGTCTGTTCCAAAAAATGGACGTGTACAATGAAAAAGACATGAAACTAATGCAGCAGGTTCATGCATCACTCACAGGTTCTGTGAGTGTCAATGTACCCATCTATCAAAACCAAAGGTACATGCTTCATAAAGACTCCTTGGGTACATATACTCACATACACATTGAGACTGTTTCAAGCATTTTCCAATTTGGAGCTCAACTACCAACAGATGGTTTTGAAGCTCCTTTCAAGCTTTCTTCAGCTTCCAACTACAAACTAAGGATGACACCCCTTTCCCTTATGACATTTTTGAAATGAAACCTATGATCTATGAGGTGTTTGGGTAAGATTAGAGAAACTGCTGAGAGGAAAATTAGTTTTGTCTTCAGGCAGGATCTGAGCGGTGAACAGTAACTTGGGCATGGGAGAGGCTGGACCAGGGAAGAAACACAGAGCAGTTCATTCAAACACCCACAGCAGAGCAGGGCAGGAAGACAGAGCAGCCCCACAATCGTAGCCTCCCTCAAACCCTCTGCACAGGGAGGGTCAAAGTATGATCAGAGAGGCACCTTAGCTTCCCCTTTATCTAAATTTTGAGCTCTTTTTAACCTTACTAACAGTTTTTTAGCACTACTTTTGAGGTTAACTCTTTTTATATAAAGCACTGCAGAAAAAGCTGGAACACCTGCTTTTAATCGCTAATAGCCTGGATAGAGTTACAAGTGATGGAAAACTTAGTCTAACTAGCTTTAGTCATTCAAGTAGGAAAACTGATTTTCCTTCTTAAGCTTCTAAACATAGAAGGGTTTACTACAATGTGTACTGCTGTCTTTAGATATAGCTATGAAGAAGACTCGCATACTTGTGACCACTTCCTGTGAGCTGTTGCTGAAGTGTGTATACTACTTGTTTTGGTTTCCTTAGTCCATTGTAGATAAATAAACATATCGTTTTCAATCTTTACCTATAAGAAATTATTTTACTGCTTTAAGAGTAGATCTGCAGAGCTGTGATGTTTGAAATTTCAAGAAGTTTTTGTGTTGTGACCTGTTCTTATTAAAACCTTACTGCAGCCACCAAACAAGTAAAACATATGTACATCCCAAGGATGCACAGTAATATACAAGTTCAGAATTCTTTCTTTTTCTGGTCTTACTATACAAAAATTAGATGTTTTACATTAGTCATATATAAAAGTACATTCTGGTCATCAGAATGTTAGTTTTGTTTTATGTCTGCACTTCAGTGTTTCTATGCCTTCAGCTAGGATCTGGCAAACCCAACAGCAGAACTGATGTTTGGCTCAAGTGAAGAGGTGGAAGCCTCCAGAAACAGAGTTGTGACTGCCTGAGGAAGTTTTTGTGCTGCTGGTGGGTGATCTCATTCAAGATTTCTTAGCCCACTCCCTACCTCTTTATCCAGCTGACAAGATTTTGTCCCCTGAAATATGACAAAGGCCACTTCAAATGGTTTCATTTTTACATAGTTCTGCTTTGAGAAGGAACACAGTTATAAACCATGAGGCAATAAACCTTAGAATTATAATAAACCAATAAATTTGTTATTGTTAAATATGAATGATTGGTAATTCCTCTGCTTTCTGTCAGCTAGTGTTGCCAGAAAAACTAGACATGTTGTAGTTGTGTAGGCTGAAACTAAAAGGGCTTTTTGTTAAATTTAGGAACAGTGTGGTGTGAGCATCACTCACATGGCTGACTGAAGACTGAGGCAAGCTGGAGGCAAAAAGCTAAACAGGGCCAGGAAAATTCTGGGACAATTATTTAATGTCATTCTGTTAATTAGGTACTGCATGGAAAAGCCATTGGAAAGTGTTTCCAGTTACCCAGAAGAAGCTCTGCCACTGTAATAGAAATGGATGCAATGTGAGTTTAGAGGAGGTAAAAACAGTAACTTTTGCCATGTACAGAAATATACAGGCACTCACACTCTTGTGTGAAAAAATTCCACCATTAAAAAAATAAGTAATTTTAGAAGAATTACTACTAGAAGAACCATCAATTACATATTTCTCTATTTAAATTATTTATTCTGTTGTAAATATATATTATAAAGTTGGCTTTTCCCAAATATTAAAGTGAATGCTATATGTATAAGATTGGAAAACTTTCCTGTATTAATATAGCTTCTTTTATTTCTGCTATTAATGAAACTTAAAAATAAGTAGTGTGATGAATATATATATTTCTTAGCCTATAGCATGGTATTAAAATAAAGACTGATTTTGTAAGTATAATCCAGGGAATGGGAAGATAATCAGAAACACCACACACCACACCTCCGCCCCCCATTCCTGGATTATCTTATCCAGATGAAGATGACAGTGACCAGAACTCCAAAGAAGTATTTATTGATCCTCCTTTATCAGGGAGTGAGACATGGGACGAATAAGCAGTGCCACGAAGAGATTTATCTGCAAAGGGGTAATAAAATGTTGAATTGATGAAATAGGGGGCAGGTTGGGGGGGTTGAAACCAAGAGAATATCTAAACTAAAAGGAATGTTTGAGCAATGCATTACGGTCTTTTTAGTATGTAACAAACTGGTGCTATAAATAAATAAAGTTTGAATCTTGAGGGTATAAAACTGTTAATTGAGGTGTTAAGTTGGTATGTATTATTGAGTTAATGAATTAATACACTCGATTAATGTAACAAGTTATAATTAGTGAGGTGATGGGGTTAGATATATTGTTGTATACGTGTGAGAGCTGGTCACTGGCAGGAGGGACGAAGATGCCTTATTGGACTGACTGACAGTGAACTTTCTGGAAAGATTACACCATGAAGCTGGAGCAGAAACTAGAACCAGGATTGGACAATGGACCACCCAGTGAAGGAGAGAATTCTGAAAATGGTTGGTCCAGGACGAACCTTGGTTATAGACCACTCAAAGACTAAGAAACTGACCAATCAGTGTCCGGATCCTGAGCGCTCCAATCAAACCAACTGAGAGACTTTAAAAGGCCTTGGGTGCCCAGCACCCCAGTCTTTCCTGTGGGACTAGTCTCTCCATAAGACTTGTCTCCTGGGAAACGCCCTGTGCAGCTGCAGCTTCCATGGTTACTGTTTCTCTGAGCTGTTGAAGGGGTCCCAAGCTTGGGACTCAGGTTTCTTGACTGTTCTCCTTTTCAATAAACAGGTTCAGTTTTTTTAAGTTAATTAGCCTCCTTTCCTTTTTGATTGTTGATTTTTATTTTGACCCTTGTTTCTAACACTGGTACATTTAAAGAAGTGTTTTCTGAGTTAGGGTGTGCTTTCTGACTGCACACCAGGCATCCAGCCGTATCATTTTTGCTTTATTCTGTTTCCTAATTGTATCCTTTTATTATTATTATTAAACTTACAAAATTTACTAAGAAAGTGAACCTTGTTTTTCACAATTCCAGGCATAACCTCAGTGTTTTCTTTGATATAATTGGCTAGGCATGCATATTAAAGCTTGAGTGTCCTTTTTTTCTTCTGACATCAGGTTGGAGATTAGAAGTTTTTTTGCTTTTTTCTTTCTCTCACGGCATTTTGTCCCAGTTATTGTCTAAGAGACTATTAAGACCGGTACTTAAGAGACAAAAGACGTAGCTGGGAAGGGGAGGGGGAAGGATGCGGCTGGCCACTCTCTTCCATGGCTGGGGTTTTAGCTTTGGAAGGGGAGAGATATCCCAAGATTTTGGCTGGGGTGTCAGGTACTGGGCTCAAGCTCCTTGCTCTCTCATTCTCAGAATCAGAAGAGAACAGTCAAGTTGCTGCTACTGCAGGGAGAATTCACTGCCACCAATGAGTCCAGCCCTTTGCTGCTTCTTTCCTTACCGTGGGTGAGCCTGTGCTCCTAAGAGCGGCCACTGAACCTCAGACTTTATTAACACCCAGTCTCACTGGAAAGGACCCTCAGCACTGTTACAGATGAGTAATGAGATGACTGGCTCTCACAATTAAGGGATAAATATTATATTTATGTTAGAAAAAGTTTTGTAGATGTCTAGTTATGTTATTGTGATATGTCCTCCCATAGTTTCCCCTCCCCCTCATATTGTTGTCACAGGATGGCCTTCGTAGTCAGGGAATTTGGGGAGGACCAGCTTCTTACTAGGAGGCGCAGCGTGACCTCCAATCAAATTGCAAGAAAGTGATCACCAATGGACAGCGTATAAAAGTTGACTGGCAGGCTTTGGGAGGGGCCAAGGTTGGCTGATGTAACAGTATAAATGTATATATATTGTATAAATGGCGGTGCAGCCATTTTGCAGACAAGCCTGTGGCTGCTGGTCACGGAGACTCCCAGAGCTGCTCTTTCTTCTTATTCAGTCTTCTGTTGTATTTTGTTAAGGTTTAATAAAACTTTTAAATTGTAAAAGTGAGCATTGTTTTCTCATACCATTTATGCAGGTGCCTCAGGGGAAGAAACTGGGATCCCGAACCCCCTCCCCTTCCCAGAGGGCACCTCTCCCAGCTGCTTGCAGCACTGCTTGCAGAAACACAGCTGCTGCAGCCCAGCCCCACTGTCTTCTGCTGCTGCCTTGGATTTTGTTGCAACGCTTTAACTCAACATCAGGTACCCAACAGGACACATCACAGCTCCTGCCAGGGCTATGGATTTTCTGCTACATTTTGTTTGTCACCTGGGTGTGCCTGCCTCTGCCATTCCAGCCACCTCTCCGAGGCTCTTGCTACAGCCCGTTTTGCCATCTGGAAGGGCACTGGGATCAGCTTCCTGACATGAGTTTGTAAAGGAAGCCCCTGTTCTATCTCTCCTGCCAGCCCACCCACCATTACCACATGGAGGGACGGCTGAGCTCACGCCACAGCGCCCCCTGCAGATGCGGGGGAATCATCACACCTGCCTGGCCAGGAGCCAGCAGCGCCCCTGCCAGATGTGACCGGAACTGCACCCAAGGGGAAAGTGCTCAACAGCCAGGAGAAGGCTGTTACTGATCTTCTGTACTTGGTTTGTTGTTGCTGCTGTTAGTTGTTTGCCTTGTTACACATATATATATATATAAAAATAAAGAACTGCTATTCCTTTTCCCATATCTTTGCCTGAAGGCCCTGTAATTTCAAAGTTATAATAATTTGGAGGGAAGGGGTTCATATTCCAAGGGAGGTTCCTGCCTTCCTTGGCAGACACTTGTCTTTCAAACCAAGACACATCAACAAGTGGATAACTTTACAAACTGCCAGAGTAATAAAGCATGACAAGTTATTAAATATTTTCAAAGATGTTTTTGTTAAAACCAGAAACAGAAGCCAGTTTTTCACTACACAACAAACAGCAAAATATACTTTTCATTTAACCTCATCTACTTGTTTATGAACAAATGACTGCAAGTAATCCCATTCTGATGTACAAAGGCTATATACATAATGAGATTCCAACACATCTGGATCTTTCCAACACTGTGAATGCAGTGTGTAGCAGCATATGTTAATAGGATAATGAGGCAGAGCCACTCCTGAACATGCACTTCACACAGCACAGTTAATCTCCTGTAATTCCTCCTTTGCCACACTTTGCCATATCCTCTGTCATGCCCACATAATGATCCATGAATACCTACATAACTGAGCTTCTCCTCTCTATCCAGGGTTCAGGATGTATTTCACAACAAAAAATGAAATGTCATCTATTCAGAAATGCAGAGCCACACATTTATCCAAGGTATTCAAAGAATCATATCTCTGGGACAAGGATGCTTGCTCCCACAACCAGCAAGGACCATGGAGTGAATTACTTCATTTCACTGGCCACACTGTGTTGTATTGTGTTGTTGGTTTTGCTCCCTGTTATATTCTGTTTGATGGTTTGTTCCCTTGTCTCCCCTCTGGTTCCCTGACAGTGTTATGTGCCCAGTTGTTCAATCTTCCTATGTTCCCCATAGCCTCCCTACTCTGGGCCTTGTCTGTCACTTGGCTGCTCCTCCCAGCTTCTAGAAAGTTTGGAGAGGAGCTTGGAGTGATAGGGCAAGGACAGAGGGCGTCTCTCCCCAGGCATCCTCATTTTCTCCCCTAAATGCCCCTCCAACCCTGTCCCACTCCCTCCTTGTCTCCCATTGGGAGATAGTCTGTCCCCTCCCCTTGTATCCCCTGCAGTTCAGCTGCTGACACCCCTGTCCCGTGGTGCTCTCTTGGAGCTGTGTCCCTGAGCCTTGGAGTCCCTGTGGGGACAGAATAAAGTCTTGGATTTTGCCCTCCAATTGAGCCTGACTCCTTCCTCTGCTGTCGCCAGTCTCTCCATGACAAGCGAGAAATCCCTTAGCTGCTCCTTTGATTCCCAGGATTCGGAGGAGTGTCCCCCCGCTGCTCAGCAGCATCTGGCTAGCCTGGGTGAACAGAGTGACCACTCTGTGAGGGACACCGCAACACTTTGTTTGTGGTGACAATACAATAAGTAATAAGAATTAGTTTTTATAGTTCCACTAATTCTAGGTGAGACTGCAGCTCTGCCTCATCTCTAACAAGTTGCTTATCTGGCTTTACACGTATATTAACGCTACAAGCTGATGTTTCTATTGTGATTATAAAACACTGAAGAAAACACAGCAACAAATGACTAAAAGAGCATGTCCCTTTTAGCATTAAAGCTTGTCATGGAACTGACCAACTCAACTCACGCAAAAATATGGAAAAAAAACCAAACAGCAGGTTCCCTCCCACAGTCAGAATCTGTAATTCCTAAAGGCAGGTTTTTGTCCTCACCAGAAGTCTTGAATTTGGGTTCTCCTTGAGGATTTTTGCTGAGAATAAACTAGTCCTACAGAGCCTCAGTAGCATCAACAATGATATACTGCAGGTTTAGAAACACTTATTTTATATCTATACAAACAAACATCAGATCTAGAAACTTTATCAAACAAAAAAATTTCCCTGATACTTAGCACAGATTTTATATACCTGCTGTTTTAGCACTTTTGACCACACTGCTAGCATTTTTGTTAGTTACTCTTCAGTCCCAGATTTGCTAAGGACAGATTGCACCCTGTGTTTTACCTACTCTACGCAAATTAACAAAAATTCTAGAAACATTGCATATTTTTTAAAAAATTCTTTCATTATTTGTTTCATGGAATAACTGGTCTGAGTTGGTTTCCATGCCTTTTAGTTCTCCTGGCTTATTAGAAAAGCAAGCTTCAACTCCAGCCTTTATCACAATTCAAATGGCAGTGGTAAAGCAACATACTTAAATATGGAATAATATCAAGAAAATGTTTTGCCTAGAATGTTAATGAGAACGGCAAATTAACAATTCCATTTTCTAATTCAGGCAAAAGTAAAGCTTAACAAAAAAAAAAAAAAAAAAAGAGTGCCCAAACCTCCCTTTTAATTGATTCAAAGCACCAAGGACACAGGAGAGAACAACAAGCAACTGCTACAAAAATAATGTTGCAGGATGAAATGGGGGAATTTATAAAGTGTCTTTTGTTTTGTTTCAACAAATACAGATTCCCATAGTCTTTCATGGTAAGAGTTCAAGTATTAAATATTCAAAAATTAATTTGAAAACATAAGGGCTTAATTAAGGAAGAGCAGGAGTATTTTCTTTCTAGATAATGCAGTTTCAAAGGACTGAATATTTGGACAAAACTCCCTTCAGAAAAGACAATAATACTGAGGTATAGAAGACATTTATGTAGATTCTTTATCTTTTTCATGAAGAGACTGAAAAAAATAGAGCATGAAAAAACAGACTAAAACTGTGTCACTCACCCAGACATCTGTAGGGAACCACAATGTGCGGGTGACCATTGCACTGCTTCCATCCCCTCTTGCACCAGTTCTGTATTGTAACTGGCTGGTTGGCTTCAACAACATTGGTTATTTGCAATTCAGGGTACACCTAGCATTAGAAGTATAGAAAAAGACAAATGTTATCACAAGTATGTACTCTGGGTCACTGAAACACATTTGTAAAACACAATATTCATGTTCCCTCTCTTCTCCCTCTTCTGCTGAGTAGAATATTTATGTCATGGTATGACTGTGTGCGCGTATCTGGAAAGCTGGTGTGTCTGTTCACCAGTAAAAACATGTGGCTGCCAATTCAGATAACTATGGTGGTAACAGCTGACTGTCAAAACTATAACTTGCCCAGTTATATTTGACTAAGGTAAAGATTAACTAATATGGTTAAATACCTTCTCCTCCATGTCTAGGCTACTGCAAGGCCTATTCTTATAGGGGCATATACAGGGCATATCCTCCATACAACTAAACTTAATAGCATACCTTTATGTTCATCTCAACCATTTTAACAAACATCATAATTCTTGCCTGCTGCAGTTTGCCTAGTACTAAAAGTTGAAACAATTATTCATATTTAGGTTTACATTACCAATTTCTAAATTGCTGAGATCAAAATTCTATCTCCTTTAATACCGTTATACACTTCTACACCCACATCACATCAGCAAACTTGCTGATTAATTTATTGGCAAACCACAACTTTGGCTTTTTATCCCCCTCAGTACCTTTATCCCACCCCCCTTTTCTACGCTAACACAGCCTATAGCTCTCGCTTTATAATTTTCAAATTGGCAATCTACCAGCCCTAATGCGAATCTCAGAAAGTATTCATTTTCCTTTGCCTTTCCTCATGCAATCCTTACCAATTTCCAGCTGTGTGAGATATGAGGATTTAAGTGCTCTGAATACTACTGTCTACTCATATCTACCAATGGAAAAGAAAAACAGAAATAGGAACAAGTCTGAAGTAACTGGAGATGGTCCAAAAACATCCTTCAGAGAAGTAACATAATCTCAAAAAAAGAAAACTGGATTAAGATGGAGTGAATTCTTAGAGTCCAAAACTGGTGCTTGGAAAAGTACTCTAAGAATCCTGACAGTCCCACCTCAAGCAAAAAAAGATTTGTCTCAAATCATGGATTTCTACTAAGGTCATGGCATCTGAGAGGCAGTGCCTTCTGGCACTCCCATGATTGAAGGTTTAAAATATAACCATGGCAATAATGAAGTGAGCAGCTTGAGCTGAAGTCCTAAACTTTAAAAGACACTAACAAATGACAGTACAGCTTTTTCAGATTTGAGATCAGTAGTCTTTAGATGAATGTGGTCTGGTCCATACCCATGGGAATGACCAGAAAGCAATCAAAACATAACTGGAAGTACTTGGAAGTAATTTCTTGCTTTAATTAAGAGACATGAAGGGGCTATTACAATTCTAAAATTGAACTGTATTAGCAGCTTAATGCACAAAACAAGGGCAGATACAATAACAACGCCATGGAAATGACTACAGAAAGAAACACTGCCTAAACAATGCACTTCATGCTAAACCCTGCCTTCTGTTTCAAAATATAATTTATTAATCAGATACTTTTTTCCTTGTGCAAATACTTCAGAGAAGCCACCTGTCAGATCCTTTCCAGTTTCAACAGCATCCTCAGCTCACTACAACTGATGGCTGAAGAAGTACAGAGGCTGAAGGTGCAGCCTGGGATGTTAACCCAGCATACAAGGTACAGTGACTTCACGAACGACCACAGGCAGAACTGAAAAGTGTGATAGTTTCCTACACTCAGAAGACTGAAGCTTTACTTTCTTTATTTTGTCAGCAGGTGGCCAAGGCTGATGGTCATCATCCAATTACATACAGATGCCCATTTTCACACTGCTTGCAGAAAGTAACTCCAGAGGAACTTGCTGCTCCCCCTGCTCCATCAATGCTTCAAATACTGAACTCTGCTCTGAAACAGCAGGTTCAAGGAAAGCTCTTGCACATGCTCATGATCCCTATAACAGCACTGCCAAAATGGATTAGCAGGAAACTTCACACTTTAACTGCTGTGTAAATATTACCCTGCAAGGCTCCATAGCTGCCTCAAGAGCTAACATGCATGATGCAAGAGGAAGATTTCATTTTCTTCCGGTACTTCCTTTAGCACTGTAATGCTGAACTCTTCCACTTCATACCTTCACAAATGTCACATTCATGTAATTATAACCCATGGGTAAATAATACTGGGTGCTGTTGCAAGCCATGTGCTTCATATGTCAGTGTCAACTGACATGGTCTCATCAGGGACATTCAACATTTCCCAGGATTAAGTGTCAGTTGTCATCAGCAGAGGAAATAAATGCCTTAAATGAAGACAACCAAGGAAATTTCAAAATGGATAGACTGGAATGTTTTAAAAATGAAATTAAGGCACAAAAACCTCAAAACCATTTATTTACCCACATGAATGTGTACATAGCTTTAAACTGACAGAAAATAGGATTCTGATCCACAAAAATGAAGATACACTTAGTTGCTTTCCTGAGATGAATTTCTAAAGAGTAAGAGTGCATTGTTACTGTAGGACCTCGTTGAAAGAATAATATTAGTGGGAAAAATAAGTTCATATATTATTTTTATTTTTACTATTACCCAAATCCACCATTTTAACTGCTGGTTAGTAAAGTGGACCAAATGCTAAGTAATTAGCAGTATTTTTCAAAAGTACACAAGGACAAAGAAATACAAAGAAGCCTCTTCTTCTGTCACTACATTACTGAACTCCTAATTTCCACTAACAGCTTACACAAAGCTTAGTCCACCTTTTAGGAGAGAAAACAGGCTTTGAATTTCATTATCAATAGGTTAATGTCAGTGTATGTGCCAAGGAGAGTTCCCCTCACTAGACTTATATAATGTATTTGCTCTGAATTGAAGTGGGACCTACTTAGTGGCACAGAAAAAGGAGCCTCATATTTATTTATAGTGTCCCTAATGAGCCACTGCTCTTTCTACAGTGTCAGTGCAAGCAGCACCAGAAACCAGCATGATAACCAAACTTTCAACATTATTGTAAGTTGCTGTAGAGAAGTTCCTTTAATTCATTTTAAAAGAAACAATGTAGAAAATAGAGATCCATGTAATCTAGAAAATTTAACTGGCAATCAAGAATTACAGCTACATCTTCATTTACTTCCATTTTCATTACCAAGTCTCCTTATATACTGACTGCAGAAACAAAAATCTTAAAAGCCACTCACACTATTTAGAATTTAATATAATCTTGCTAAAACTCACGTTTACCACTACCAGCTTTGATGCCACATAGATTTAGGACTAAAATGTAGATGTCCTTAATAAAAGGGGAGAAAATGGGATGAGAAAGCTTTTGGGTTGAGTTAGAGAGAAAATCTTTACCAATTACTGTCACAGGCAAGAGATACTCAATTTGGGGAAAATATTTTTCATTCCAAATTAAAGGAATTAAAAAGGGGACATAGTGGGACAAGCACTCTCTCTTCTCTCTGACCAGTAGGAAGTGCATGAAACTGAGTCAAGAAAAGTTTAGGTTGGGTATTGGGAAGGTTCTTCACTCAGATGGTAGCTGAGCACTGGAACAGGCTCCCTGGGGAGTGGTCAAAACACCCAATCTCACAAGAGTTCAAGAAGTGTTTGGACAATGCTCTCAAGCATGTGGTGGCATTATTAGGGCTGTTTTGTGCAGGGCCAAGAGTTGAACTTTGCTGATCCCTGTTCCTTCCAGCTCAGGATAATCTATGATTCTGTGAAATGGCATTTGTCTACATATGAAGGTGTTGATGATACCACTAGCTGGATAGGCGTTACCCAAGGAGATGAGAAACTATTTTGAAAAAAATCTGAGAAAACCAAAGAGGCTACTACAGCAGAGGACAACACTAAAGCAAAGAAGCGGCCTGGCCACCTCCACCACTGCCTCTCTTGCCAGTGTGAGGAAGAGCAGCCAAGAGGCCTCTCAGCATGGTTGGTGCAGGCAGGTGCATCCCCAGAAGTCTTCTCTAGCCATCTTTGAGGATTGCCTTGATCCCTGTAGAATCACAGACCTGTTAAGATTGGAAGGGAGCTCTAGGGATCACCAGGTCCAACCTCCCTGCTCAAGGAGGGCCACCCAGAGCTATGTCCAGGGGTAGAGACTCCAGAACCTTTCTGGACAACCTCTGCCAGCACTCAAATACAAGCATTATATGCAACTGAAATCTTTATGAGAGATACTTTTTGGGGTTTTTTTAAATCAATCTCTGATACATGATTATGTAAATAAGTTTCTTCATACAGTCACACATGCTCAGCACTTCTTGGTTCAATCTTGAAGTAGTACTTGAGCGTAATCATGAGGCAATCATCTCTTATACCAATAGACATTTAAATTCAAAAGCTTAGTATTTTACCTACTGATATTATTATGTCCCTCATCTTCTAGAGTAACTTTGACTATTCAGAATATTGCTTTTATCGTATTTTTAAATAAAATGTTAAAAAGTTTTCAAGGTTAGCTGATGATTAGGAGATTCATGAAGCTATTTCAATTTTTATTAGACAATCAAAACAATAGCAACAGAAATAACTATATGTAAATTTTGAAGTATTGTAAGTGTATATGACTGGAACTAGTGGTACATATTTATTCTTACTTCTCCTTGAACATAAGGATCTTTTCTGGTATATTCCAAAAGCAGAACCACCATAGAGAAGGGAACAAGATTCAGAGTAACAAATGGTATGAATTCTTAATTGAGTATGCTCCATCCATGGAAACTGCAAAATGGAACACACATGAACAAACTTGCACATAAATACACATATCTGCACTCCTTGTGAAATACAGGGTGGTGTTACACCTGAACATTAATTTATTCATTAATTAATTAATGAGGAGAAAAAAAAAGAAAAATAAAAACAGTATCTTAGAAACAGTAAAACATAATCAGGAATTGGTATACATCTTCAGCAACAGTTTGAAATGCTAGACAACCTGGCAAGAGGCAAGAAAAAAATTCTTTAACATTAAGATGCAAAATTAACATGTAATTAATTACCATTTTTTAATTTAAACACCTTAGTATTCTTCTCCAAATTGTATCCCACACCAGTTTGAACTTTGACTGCTCTAAATCAGAGATATGTATTCATTTAATTGCCAGTCTGAAGCTGGCAATTTTCTTCTTCTTGTTTCCTTCTATTGTCTCCTAAATCCTTCTGTTGTTTGCCGTACCTACTCATGATATCCTGGCTTAAATGAGATCGTACATTTGTGGGTTTTAAATCTTCCATTTACCCTAAGCTTCAACATCTGGCACAGCAAGACTTTTAAGTCAGTCTAAATTCAAATGTAATATTCAATTCTCTACTGGCACAAGGAAAAAAGGCTACTCAGTCCCTCAGAAGCAGCATACCACGGAACAACTTGTGCTGACACACCCTGTACCTGACAGGAATTTATGTGTTGGAATTCTGCTTGAAGTCCATCTCAGGTAGTCAGTGACAGTATCTACATTAAAAACTAAATCCAAGAGTGACTAGAGAAATGCTTACTTTAGAAGAAAGGAATATTCCTACAGATAAAAGAAGAAGAAATTATAGCTGTAAATAGAAAAAAAAAATAAGGGTATATTTAGCAGTTGCATCTTTAGCAACTTGAATCATTTGAATACTTTGATTTACTTATAGGGAAGATAACTCAAAGTGGGATAAATATTGATTACATCCAGACTTTCCTTGCCTCCTATCCTCCCACAGCTTTCCCCTAAAAAGAAAACAACCAACCAAACAAATTGGTGCGTGGACAAGTTCACTCTTACCCAAACACTGCAACTTCATGTGTTGAATATTCTATACTGACAATATCAATGTTACCTTAATAAAAAGAACCATTCACAGAAATTATCTGACAATCTACTTTTTAAAATTGTAAACAAAAATCACAGATGTGACACAGGTAACTATTTATCTCTGTGCTTTGAATGGACAAAGAAAGGTTTTATCACTTCAGTGAAGTAATCTGCAGTTACTACAAGCACAAAAGAATACACACATTTAATGACCAGCATTTAGGAAGACTAGGGTCTTAAAACCGCTTGTGGAAAAGATCTTTGACAGCAATGGCATCTGAAAGATAAACAATGCTTCGAAGTATGAGAACAAGCTTTTAATTCCAGATTAACAAACTATGGTTGGTTCAAAAACTATTTCTATTCCTTTATAAAGCATATATATAAAATCTATAATGTTTCTACTTCCCAGAATTTTGCATGCATGGACGTGTTGAAGAGCAGCAACAAGCAGACATGCTACATTAATTTCCAACTGTTTGGCATATCCATGAAGAGGAAGGATAGGATAATTATTACTGTATGTCCACGCAGTGTCTATGCAAGCTTTCCAACCCACAACTTAGGAAGCAGCAACAATGAAGAGTCCCAAACTAGCTAGTTTGGGACTAGTCCCAAACTAGTAACAGGAGTGGTGTCACATGAGTAGCCATGACACAAGCACCATCAACCCTGAAAGAAATGTCCTGTTCTCAGTCTTGCAGTCTGTGTCTGAAAAACAGACAACTATATGCAGAATAAAATTACTAAATGTCTCATGTAAAATATCCTAGTTCATTACTGTTTTTTACAACAACTATTCTACATTACTTTACAGTAACTCCATGGCTTTCCCTGTGGCAGCCCTCTGCCCAGGAACCATCACCCCTCTGATCCAGAGCACTCCCATCACCAGCAGAACACCTTTCCTTCTCTGCCACATTGCTGTGGCAGAGCTATGGCTTCAGCTGTGTCCTATCATGTCTGACCACACTCAGCCACTTGCTCCTGGCTTTCTCAGCCATCAGGCCCCTCTACACACAAAAGCAAGGCTACAGGGCTAGCTGAAGATGGCATCCAAACTTTTCCTGTCATTCTCTGTAACCCAAAGCAAGTCTTCACTTGCTTAAAGTGAATTATGACAGTCAAACCCAGCATTAGCAGCATTGGAGCAGTTTTGAAATTCTCTGTCATGAGCCAACATGAGAAATAGCAAGGCAACCAAGAAGGAACAGTTCTGCCCTTGTCCCACAAGTTCCAGGCATCTACCACTACAAGTTAATCAGCATAACAGTATTTGCATTAATTTCCAGCAGCCACTTGGGAAGAGTGTATGCATATACCCTTTTAACCCCACAGTTTAAAAGAAAAAGTTAAACAGTAATGAATTCCTAAACTAAACCCCACACCTAATTACTTAGCATAAATAAATAAAGGCTGAATGTCTTCTGAACCAACCAGAGAATTTTTTTCTATTAATTAAATCCCAAGGACCAATTTCCAGAGCCACGCTGCTTCTTATCTTCAGCCACATCCTCTTGCATCCATCCATAGCATCCTTTCATGTTTAATCACTCCAGCCTCACTAGCTATCGGAGTCAACCCTCAGCCTCACCCAGGAGTTGCACATACTGTTCTTGTAACTATTTCTTCAGGCCCATCTAATAAATCACCCTTCTTTCCAACATCTTAGCTGTTTCACTGTTACAGAGTTGCTCTTCAAGTTTCCCACCACAAAACTCACCCACTATTTCAACTCCTTTCACCGCAACTCTTGCCCCTCCAATCCACTCATCCCGGCATTCTGTTAGTTCTCATTTCTAATTTCTCTGCCCACTCAGTGACTATTAAATTCCATGCTAAGACCCAAATGCTGTCCTCTTTCCTTTAGTCCTCTTCCTTTTTTGTCTAGGCATGCAAAGTTCTTCATGCAAGATATTTCAACACACCAACAGGGAAGGGAAGGGAAGGGAAGGGAAGGGAAGGGAAGGGAAGGGAAGGGAAGGGAAGGGAAGGGAAGGGAAGGGAAGGGAAGGGAAGGGAAGGGAAGGGAAGGGAAGGGAAGGGAAGGGAAGGGAAGGGAAGGGAAGGGAAGGGAAGGGAAGGGAAGGGAAGGGAAGGGAAGGGAAGGGAAGGGAAGGGAAGGGAAGGGAAGGGAAGGGAAAACATGCAGGTGTGAGTGTATGTGTGAGTGAGATAGGAGATGATGAACCTTCTAGGCATTAACCACAGATCAGGGGAGATGGGGTCAGAGATCAAAATGTTGCTGTAATTTTTACTCCTGGTCATGACAACAAACACTGTTTTTCTCTGTCAGCAAGATACATACAAAATCTTGATATATCATTCCAATTGCCTTGGGTATTGAGAGTGGTAGAACCATGAGCTGGTTTTAGTGCAGTGACCAGTGCGGGTGGTTCACCCACATGAAGCTTCATACATACATGATCTCTTCTCTTAAAATTCCTGAACATGCTTTTCTCTGGAATTTCATACAAGATTGCTACTTCCCCTGTAATTAAAGTGTTCAGAAAGGCTGCCAGCCATGAGGCAGCCTACTCAACCCTAATCCATGCACTGGGCTCCATATTTTACACAGACCTAATCTGAACACTCTTACTGGCTTTCTCTTAACATTTTTTCTCTGCACGCAGAGAAAGCAGAAATAGAGCTGCATGGTCAAACACATCCTACTCACTGCCTTTCAAGTTCTTGATTTTACAGCACAAATGTCTGTATGCAGTAAGAAAACCAAACCAAAACTTGAGCCCTGTGAAGAATATTCTGTTTACCACATCAGTTTCTCTCTCTAAAGTCTCTCTTGTGTAATTGCAGCGGGTATCCAGCTTCTCATACTGAAAAACCTCAGAGTAAACAGGACTGGACTTACAGTCTCTTCTAAGGTGCTTCCCTGTCCGCTTTAAGCACAGCAAGCACTTCTACTTCTCCACTGGCAGAGTATTTTATTCACTGAGTCAGCAAAGTCCACTTTGTTGTGTCACCACAAGCCTGCTCACAAATTCACTCTCCTTGAGTTGAAACCTCAACTGCCCGCTACTCTACTCACCAGAAACAATTAACAATTTGGGGTTTGGGGTGTTGGGGTTTTTTGCTTCTGTGCTTGCTCTTTTTAATTAAATTTCTGCATGAATAAGGTTAAGTATTTGAGCAGTGAGACAGAATAATACTTAATCAAACTAACAGGGTATTTTTATCTCAAAGTATCATATCATGTGCAAAGGACAGGGACTACTGTCCTCCCAAAAAGGGGGTGGAGGGGAAGAGGGAAAAGTAGCCAGAAGTAATTTAAAAACAGTAATAAAAATCTCCTCGTTTAGGCGTGATACTATATTTTATCCACCCACTTCCCTCTTTAAGGCTGTAATAGGTTAATCTGGCTTTCAGTGGGGGCAGAGAAAAAGTCACAGAGGCTGCTTCTGGGATAGAAGCTCCTCCAAACTTCTAGTCTGTCCAGCAGAGCCAATCCCTAAAGGCTCTGATGATTGACATATTGGCTGGCCCAATTAGAGAAGTTAGCCTCTGTGATGACATATTTAAGAAGGAAAAAAAGGTGTGCAATTGCTCTTTCTTCCTGCCCTGTGAGGGGGGGTGAGGGGGCCATCAGGCTCCTTCCCAGAGGGGCAGCTGGGGCCCTTCCCAGTGTGGCTGCCAAGATCATGCTGCCAGGGGTGACCATCCCAGTGGTATGAGCAACCACATGGCTGAGACCACACGGCTGGAAGTGGCCGTGCGCCTGAGATTGGTGCAGCTGGGGCCGCACAGCCAGGGCAGCGCCACATGGCTGCTGCTATTTTGGCATGGCTCGCAATGAATTTTATTTGCTTAGCCACTTTTAATCAGCCATACTGCAAGACAGAAGGGCAAAAGCACTGGCAGCAGCTTTTCTCCTTTTTGGCACCCTGCATGAAGAGAGGCACTGAGTAAAGCTGGCAGCACAGCTCGCACAGTGCCAACAGAGACCACTTGTGACCAGTAGCGAGCGGCATGCCGAACAATTCCCCAGTGTGGAGCTCCGACAGGATCAACCCTTCAGCGCTGCAGAACTCTGTAAAAACTTTTCCATTGATAGAATTTCAGAACAAACAAACCTAAAGACACTAAATCTCTCCCAAATCAGAGAAAAGGAAAAAATGAAGACGCGTGAAGAGAACATGGCAACACTAAGGGCAGTGAAAAGCAGGGAGGGGGAGGAGGAGATGCTCTCAGCATTGGAGCTGAAATTCCTCTGCAAGCCATGGTGAGGACTATAATACAACAGCCTGTTTCCCTGTAATTCATGAAGTGCGTGGGGGGATGCAGAATTCACCTGCAGCCCATGAGAAAAAGGCACTCAGACTGGAGCAGGTAGATGTTGAGAAACTGTGATCTGGTGAGAAGCTTGAACAGAGAACAAGAGAGCTCTTGCTTCCAGAAATGGAGGAAGAGGATCCTTGCTTTTATACTACTACAGCTCATCCTTAGAAGACTGTACCCCATGAACAAAACAGCCCATGAAAAAAACAGTTGTGGGAACTACTTTGCCCATGGGAGGGACTCACATTGCAGCAGGTTTGGGTGGGACTGCTACTCGTGAAAATTAGAACCATGTTGGAAAAGTTCACAGAGAACTATCTCCTGTGGGAAGGACTCCGTGGTATAGCAAAAGAGACTCCTCTCCCTAAGCAAACTGAAGAAAGAGGTTGTTTGTTTTTTTTTTAATTTAGAAGTGAGGAACTGACTAAAAACCCCTTGTTTTGTCTCTCTGCATTGAAAGTGAGAAGGAAAGAATGGCTGGGGGAGGGAAAAGGTGTTCTAAAGGTTTACTTTAGTTTTCATTATTCTCTTTTAATTCCATTAATATTTTTTTGCCTTTTATACCTTTTAAAGTTTTGAGGCTGTTTTGCCCTTGAAGTGTTTCTTCCCAATCCTTACCTCCACTCCCTTTGTCTTTTCTTTCTCCCTCCTCTGCTCAACTATAGCAGAGGAGAATGAATTTTTCATGGGTGCACTGGCATTTGGTCAGCATCAAACCCATGACAAAGGGTTGTCTCAGGCACTGTAGCACCAGATCAAGGAAGGTGGGACAACGTAAGCAGCGAGAGAGCCTGAGTCTGGTTTTCCAAGTTCTCCTAAAGGCTGTCATCCCTCCAACAGCACAGTCCATGGGACAAAGGTGAGACATAGTGTTCTCCTGGCAGGAGCTCCTAAATCACATCAATATATGAAATGCCAATGATCCACATAAGATAAATAATACACAAGAAAGGTGCTTAAACAAAACTGTGTTGGCTATAGGACCAGCATCCTGGGGACTGCATTAGAAGTTCAGCTACCTGATGCAGATCTTCAGGAGCAATCCTTACTATTCTTTTAAAAAAGCAAATATGAGAAGAAAAAAAATAAAAATAAGGAAAAAAACCCCAAAACAAAACAAAAACTCAAACAAACAAACAAAAACAAATAACCAGAACAAACCCCCAAAGAGCCAAACAACATCTGACCTTTCTTCTTGGGGCATTATCATAATGAAGATGAAATGCTGCATTTCACCTTAAGCATATGTTTCCAAAAGAGTTAGCAGGCAAAGAAGCAGATCTTGTGCCAGCAGTTTCTGCTCAAGGATGGCATACCATTCTGAAGGCATGAAATAAAGAATGTAACTGCTTTGTGAAAATCACTACAAGCACAAAGTTACTATTTTCTTCTCCCCAAAATTTCAAAGAAATCATTAATAAAAGTGGGCTACAATATGCATATTTTAAATCATCAAATTACCTACCTGAATTACTTTCACAAGCCTTACTGAAAGAAATTTCTCACCTTTCTATAGAACGGGAACATACGTGACTGAGTTGTTGGTTATGTTTGTTGAGGAAATCACAGTACAAAATACATCTAAGCTGTAGCAGAAAGATCTGTGAAAACATACCAGGAAAACCTAATTGTTCTCAATTGAAGTATTTCCAAGTTCCACTGCTTACAAAATTACCTACTTTATGTCAAAGTTGTCTTTGAGGCCATGCAAAAACTGTCACAAAGTAACAGGCCCACAGGCCCATTACGATTTTTCATAAAGTAATTAATTCATGCATTCTCGAGCTTATTGCAGTTATAGCCAATGGGTACTTTATTAATCCAAGAGCCTATATTCATTTGTATGCATGCCCTGAGAGACAAACAAGGCTGTGTTTTTCTTTTTCTTGAAATCAACTTCAGGGGTCTAGCACCAAGAATGTGAAGTGGTATTACAAAGTCACATTCTGAAACAGTGGTTGTATCCCATCATCCAGGACACAAGAAAACCATGCATGGTTTAGTCCTGTAGTGAAAGCTATGCAGAAAAAGTTGGGGAAGTCTGCAAGTTAAAATTGACTACCTGACATTCTAAAATAAAAGTTGACCTCAAAAGGGAAAAAAAAGGAAGAAGAAAACTGGAAATGGAACGAAAGAATGAAGAACAAAGCTATAGGGAAGGCACCTGCAGAAAACATTCAGAGCAGTAACATCTTGTTTGTGAACTACTTGCATTTAGCGTCCTATATTTCCATGTCTTGGTCCTTTAAATAAGATACCTACAAGTAATTACCTGAGCAGCTGTAAGATGACACTGCATTTTTCTTTCTTTATAAATTAAATAGCAACGTTTTTTCATCACTATTGTTCTTGTAATTAAGATATACATTACACAGACTATATTTTTTAAATACATACTGAGAATATTTAATGTCAGGAAAAAGAAAGGATAAAAATTTCCTTTCTAAAGAAGTAAAATCAACCCTTCCTTGACAAGTATTTATAAATATGTTTTTCTCCAATTCTTTATCATAATTTGTTTTGTATAGAATAATCAAAATTGCCTCACCATTGTCTTGCACAGATGTAACAACTCAGCCTGAAAACTGCCCTCTTAGGACAGAAACCTGCAGAATACATGACTGTAAAGAAATCAGGCACTTCTTATGTCCATTACCAACATTAACTATATCTCAGATTAAATTAAGTTCACTATGAAAGCTTATCAATAAAAACTGTCTCTAATCTGAAACCCTATCTACTTAAGTGAATTGCAATTTGGAGCCACTACCAAGACAGAAGTCTTTCATGATTCATAAGTGGCAGTGTTTCAAACTGGAGACTCTACAAAATGACAATGTTCCAGAACAAAGGCAATCAATTCCAGTGCAAAAGCTGAATTAGCTGAATAGGCTTTTAGGCAAAAGCCTAAAAATGTAATTTTTTTCTGATCAGAATCACATGAACTTACTCAGGATTTAATTGTAAACTTGCAAGCCTAAAGCAACTTTCAAATGCAGAAAACCCCTTATGATACAAATGTATTTGAAGATATGTCCCCTTCTACCCTTAAAAGAATTCCCTGAAAAAAAAATACTGGAAACATCTCAGAAATTTTGATACTACACTTCTGGAGACAAAAAAACTTCTACACTTTAATTTGCTTCACATATTCAGCTCCAAAGTAGTAATATTTTCAAAGAACCATTGTTTATCAAGGTTGATTTTTGTTTTGTTTTATTTTTTTTATTTGAATGAGTTTTCACAATTATTTTCCAAAGAAACTGAGAACTTAATAAAAGAAGAATAATATGATGAATTATAAACATTGCTGAGGTTTTGCTGGGGGTTAAGTTTTCTCTTTTTCTTCAGAGAACTTTCCTCCTATTTGTTGTCATAGAGATGATAAATGGACCTCAATTTAAAAGACAAAAGATGTAGCCAGAGCCTTGGCATATCATTGGAATGGTTGTGAGGGAGAGGGAGAAGTGGTGTGGTGGTTGGCAGTTTCTTGCCTGGGGGTGGGTCAGTCTTTGCCCAGCCTGGAGGGCGGAGGGTTGGACTTCTTTGTGGGTTTTGGGTACTGGACTTCTCCTGCCCAGGGGGGCTCGGTGCTACAGATGAGCCTTTTTTGCCATTTCTCCTCGCTGTTGGAGACCGCTGCTTGCAGAAGAGGCCACTGAACTGGGACTTTTCGGTACCTGCCATTGCTGTGAGAAAGCTCCTCACCATCTGCCTTGGGTGCCTCAGGGGAAAACTGGGCACCCATTTCCTCTCTCTCCAGAGGAAGCATTTCACGGCCGCTTACTGGAGCCTTGGCAGCTGCTGCTGCTGTTGCCAGAGGCACATGACAGCCAGAAGAAAACAGAGACCCCTCACCCTCCACCCTCCACCTTCTCTCCCCTCCCCAGGCCACCATTACCCCCGGGGAGGCTCAGCCTTGCTTGGCTGCCCTCTGCCTGACACTGAGCCAACAGCGCCCCCTGCAGCCCTGGGGGAGTCACTGCAGCCCCTCTGCCTCAACGGGAGCCAGCAGCGCCCCTGCTGGTTGTGATCATAACTGCACCAAAGGGGAAAGTGCCTGACGGGCAGGGAAAGGCTGCTAGTGGGTTTTTCCTTTTTGGTTGTTGCTGTTGTTGTTTGTCTGTCTTCTGAGATATATATATATATATTCTAGTAAAGAATATATATATTTTTTCTATATATATTCTATATGTTATTCTATATATATTTTCTATATATTCTATATATTATTCCTTTTCCCATATCTTTGCCTGAAAGCCCCGTAATTTCAAAGTTATAGTAATGTGGAGGGTGGGGGGTAATTTTTTCCATTCCAGGAAGGTTCCTGCCTTCCCTGGCAGACACTTGTCTTTTAAACCAGGACAGACTTCCACAGCAATTTGTTTCACATTTCTGCGTTGCAGAAAAAAGAAAAGGGGAGAACTCAGCATCAAGGCAATAGAGGCATCAGCAAGTCACACAAAGAAAAACATCTGCCAAGGAGCAGTTTGCACACATGTGGTGCAAAAATTCTGCTTTACAGGGAGCAGTACCTACTGCTTATGTCTTTAATAACATTCACAAACATTACTGAAAGTTAATGTCCCAACACAATATTAAGGAATCTTCATTAACCTATTAAAGCATCAAAGTTCTACAGATCACTTACTATTCACTTTTACTCATAAATTGCACTTACTGTTTCTCCAATTTTGTTTCATTGTAGAAGAGAAGGAAGATATAGGGAAATAATCAAGACTGCCACCTGTAAAGATCTTTCCAACAAAGTTTGGAAATTTGTCCAAGAAAGATGTAAAACTTCTTTTTTATTTTAGTAAAGTGATTGGTGTCTTCATTTCCAGTTACTAAATTGGACTGAAAACTCAACTAATCCAAATTTTCTGCTAAACACAGTGGCTTCTGAAGAAGTAGGCTATCATCCTGAGTCCCTCAGTGATGTCTATGTGGGTATTTATCAGGAGGACCTCCCAGTCATTCCTCACTTCTGAAAACTAGGGTGTCCGGCTATGGTCTTTCCAGTGGAGCTGTACCCTGGAGTCCACCAGAAAAACCAGTTTTAAAGCAAAGCAAGGAACAAACTGGGCATCATCAAATGTGCATTACCCAACAAGGTCCCACCATCTTTTTCCTATACCAGACTTCCACGATTAGGGACTCCACACAAACACAAGGTATGTAATGGCAGACTGAGTCAGCCCTAGGGCTGAAACAGAAGTACACATGAAGCATCTCAAAGGCAATTCAGCTGTTTAACACTCCCTGTGCACTCTTGTTTTGTAAAATACACTTCTTTTTTTTTTCAGAATGAAAAACATACAGCAAAACGTCCCTCTCTGTCGCTGCACTACCACATCAGACCCACCCACTCTGGTTTATTTTCCAGCAGTGAGAAGAGACCCACAGTTAACCTTTGCCCTTTCTCAGGAAATCCACCACTCACAGGCTCCAAGCTGTGCACATAGCACAGGAAAAGTTAGGAGCCGAAGTTTTTGGTTCATTTTTTTTTCACTTACGGGTAAGAAACACTGCTGTAGAGCTGGCTACTTTGTACACATAAGGAAGGAGACGGGTTCTGACAGAAGCTCTCAACAATAACCTCACATAAGCACCAAGGCTCCATGGGTAGGAAGCTGCCAGTCACTGGGCTACCTATAGGCATCTTTACACTTACTAGAAGGAGCTCAGAAGCCTGCAAACCAAAGAACATACTGTCTTGGTGCTCCACTCCCCACCAAAAAAGAAGCTGAACATTTTGTTGCCGGCTTTCTTCCTCCAGCAATATGTTCCCACACAGATGGCAAAACATTTCTTGAGGCTTGGTACTGCATGCTCCACTGAAGTCAGTAGGAACCCTGTGATGCCTTAGGATTTAACTTTTATATTTTTCAGATCCTGTACTGCTTTAGTGTATAACACTAAGACTCCATAGCCTGTCAGCTAATGTTCTCCCATTTAATTCAGACAAAACAATTTCTCTCTAGGCCTGAAACTCAAGGACACCTTACTGTCTCAGGCCCTGAAAAAAATATAAACAGTGAATTTGAGGGGGCAAACTTGGAGTAAATTACATCATTACCTGAAGCTGTAATTGGAAGATTAACCCCTAATATGTAAATGGACCAAACTTCTCCGTATGAAAAACTCTTGACTATCATTCATCTTGGTGTGGCCTCTTGGAGGCTTCTGACTGCCCAATGCATACCTATTGAAGGCCTTTAAGAAACACCTGCTTTTATTCTCTTTATCTTGTCTAGCCTCTGTTCTAGGTAGCCACTCTAAGGCATCACCTGACACCAATTTCTCGAACAGAAAGATTCAGTCCAACTCCAAGAAAACCTGAAATATGAAAAAAATTGTTTCCTTCTTCTACAAAAGACCAGTCCCAAAAGGATTAGGATGGCTGCCAAATGGAGAAACCACTTCAAATTGCTCCCAATGACTCAACTGACCACAGCAACATCAATCCCTAGAGAAACAACACTGTTGGGGTGCAATAAAGTCCAATCATATCCCACAAAACTTCAACACCAATGTATTTAAGATCTTATTCTCAGAAATGGGATATTCATTTCCAACTGCCCAAAGGCACACTGAGGAAAGGGAATATCAGAATAAGCTGAAATCCAAATAAATCATGAATCTTCTTAGATGTGTTGATCCTGATTTTCAAAGGACAGAGTAAGAACTGTAACCCTGCATCTGCTTTCCAATATAAACCACCGCAAAGCTGGAACATGCCCTTGGAACATGTCCCTCTGCACCCTGCATCTTGCCAGCGGACATCCCAGCCTATTCACAGAATCATCAAGGTTGCCAGTTCCTCAAAATCCAGAGAGGACTTTAATATTAAAATTTTACTTTTGTTTACAATAAGGCTGGCAAACAATACTTTTAAATTAAAATTATCCTTGGCACCCTTTCTCCAACAAGAATTAAGTTAACTGGACTGAAGTAAACATAAATAAATGAAATATGACCACTCCAATCAAGGACTTCTGGACTGAAAGGATTTTCAAATTACTGGAAAAAACCAAACAAGATATCCTGAACATTCCGTACCGCTTTGGCTCATCCTGGGAGAGAAATTACTTCTTGCTGCTCAGAACTGCACCTACACTTCTCTTGAAACTTTCAGAAACAAACAAACAAACAAACAAAAAAGGCAGATCAAAGTTTTAAATACTCTTATCTTCATGATTATGTTTTGATGCAATCTATTACTGTGCTCTGTGGCTTAGCAGTTCCTGTTTAGTGGGTAACTGAGATAAGCTTTACTTTAGCACTCATGAAAGTTAAACATTAAACTAGAATGAAGTTCCTTCTTCAAAGATTAATCTAAGCAGCCAAGTCAATGTAAGGATTTGCAGAGATTTCTGTATTTAATTTTCAACACAGTGCAAGCACTTTGGCACCACTCTGTTGCTGAAACCTAGTGGAAAACACCAGGCTGACAGTCTGACACCCCATAAACCAGAAATTCTGACACAGCTAAGCATGATAAAATAATTTGCAAATATCAAATCCACTTGTGTTATGAAAAAGCCAGTATTTTAATTTGCCAAACAGCAACAAAGAATCTTTATTTTAGAAGCCAGCACACAATACTGATGCTCCTCCTGTACCTCCAGCTGCAAAACCTGGCAGAAACCAAAGCTACAGCAAATTCACCAGCAATTAGGATTCTGCATTTGAGATGGAAGGTCCATATGCTTTTTTTCCAAATCTTTATGGCAGGTCTGTGGAATCTGTGGCACTGTTTAGCATCTGACCTAAAAAAACTAAATTTCAGATCAGATAACCACTGCAAGGATAGTGAATTACATCAAATTTCTCAGTCTTTCATTCACCTGTCAATTCCCCTCTGTCCTTCCTGCTGTCATTACTCTGCCTAAAACTACCACCTTTTCCACATTTCTTTATTTTCACCTGCCTTTTCTCTCATTTTCTGCAGAGATTCTGATATTTTTGAATATATTTGTTCTCCAGTTACATTTCTACTGCTGCTAAAATGAAATTGTGGATCCACATTTTCATCTCTGATTAACTTGTGACCTGCTCTTCATTATAGACTTGATTTGACATCTGTCTTCTTGACCTAATAATATTGGGACTTCTTCACCTTTCTAATTGCTCATGTTGCCTTTTTCTATTGCCAGAGAAAGCTTGCTGGTGAAATTCAGGGATTAAGAGCATGTGTTCTTCTGAAATCACACAGAACCAAATGGTAGAAAGATGTAGTGCCTTCAGAAGTATCTAGGAAGCTTCTGTTCACAGGCTGTTCAAAGACCATAGCAAAGCCACCCTCTGGTCAGCTGACATGAGAAGTCGTCCTGCCCTCACACCTCCTCCAACATTACCAAGCCAGCTCATCTGAGGACAAGGTCAAAGAGGAAACTGGCCCTTTTTCTGCCTGCTGGGGTTTGCTTTGTGCCATTTCAGTTCCCTAAACTTCCTTGCTGCTGGCAAAATCAGACATGCTAAAATTTAACAGAGAAGAAATGAGGAGGAAGAAGATAAGAAAACTGACTATTTCTGCAACAGCATGTACTGCTTTAGCTCAGTACTTGTGCTAAACCACTGTGTAGCAGCTCTCCTGGTAAGAAACTCTTTAAAAATCTTAAAATTCTCTTAAAAAGCTTGCAAAATCTGACCATCTCATATCTGGCTACAGATCCTAAGCTACAACAGCTCAAGATGTATAAGCCAAAAGTCTACAAAAGCGGGATCATTCAGGAACTTCAAGCCTGGCTGAATATGGGAGACTGCCCAATCCTCTATGTTGCTCCAAACTCCAACCCAGAGGAATGTCTTGCTTAAAGGAACAAAATTGATAGGAACACATCATACCACTACTGAAAAGTGGCTCCAACCCATACTGGCTCCAAAATATTAGAAGTCATCTTCCAGACTTAAGCAAGTAATTGTCTGTTAGCATATCCACAGATATGCTCTCAGCAATAGCTTAAAATTAGTTTCTATGACAATTTCCTCTAAAAAATATACACATATTAACTTACACGGTATTATAAGTTTAGCTTTAATAGACTTGTCTAATCAAATCCTCTTAGATCACTTATTTAGAATCATAAATGCAATTCCTGCTTCTCAGATTAATTTATTTTTTTTTAGATGGAGTGCACAGACTATGTGGAAACTTGGAAAACCAACATTACCTGCAAAACTTCCCAGATGTTTGAGGAAAGACTCCTCAAAATCAAGTTTTTTTAAAGTCTGTAATTGGCTCAAAAAAGGAAAGCAAAAAAATACTGAAGGATCTTTATAGTGCCTTAAAAAATTAAAGTTCCTCAGAACCTGAATTTACAAGGAAGGCATTTATTGACCACAACTCTGGTAGAGATGTCTTCCCAGGCCAAGTGGAAGCAAGTAATGGACAAATCAGATGTTTTATAAATGTCTAATTAGCACTATTCTTCAAGAAAACCTGTGACTCAGGATGAGAATTTAAAAAATAAATTGCATTTGCTTGGAAACATTGTGTGATTTCTTCACACAGCTGGAATGGGACATCTTGAATATCATTACATTTCCATGGGATCAGTACTTTTCTAACCTACAATGATACTTACAGAAAGAAACGATGCTGTTTCTTTCACAAAACAAATGTTACATTGGGTAATATTTCCTCAGATGCAGATGAACAGCATTCATGTTTCAATATCCATGTCTGGGCAGAAGAAAAAAAACTAAACATGGTATTGTCATTACTGTACAAATATGTGTACTTTTTTTCTGTTCATATATGCAACAGCTATTGGCACTCACAAAATATAAAGCTGATGTTTAAGAGGTACTGTGATGCATCTTCTAAACACTGCAGTGTCTTTCTAGTCTGAGCTCAAGAAAAGGAACAGTTTCCCTTTCCATACAAGGATTCATAACAATTTGGAACAGTCTTAGGGACTTAAATCCAGCATTGGTTTTGGTCTCAACACTAACCAGGATGCCTGTCATGGGCTGATGCTAGCCAAATGCCAGGCACCCACAAAAGCCACTGACTCTCTCCCCTCTGCAGCTGGACAGAGGGGAGAAAATTTAACAAAGGGTTCATGGGTTGAGATGAGGACTGGGAAAGAGATCACTCACTAAATACCGTCACGGGTAAAACAGGCTCAGCTTTGAGATATAAGGTGAACTTATTACTAATGAAATGAGAGCAGGATAATGAGAAGTAAAATAAGCCCTTAAAAACACCTTCCCCTCTACCCCTCCCTCCTTCCACATGGAAGGCAGGGAATGGGGGCTGTGATCAATTCATCACCCATGGCTTTTCCCAGTTTCTCCCAACTGCTCTGGGAAACAAGTTGTTCCTATGCTGCACCATGGGGTCATTCCCATGGGAGAGTTCTAATTTCTCCAGTGTGAGTCCATCTCACAAACAACAGCTCTCTGTGAACTGCTACAACATCAGTCCCTCCCATGGAAACAGTCCTCCCAAAACTGCTGCGGTTTGGGTCACTCTTCTACAGGGTGCAGTCCTTCAAGGGCCAGCCTGTTCCAGCATGGGAGCAGGGCCCCTCTCTCCACAGGTCTCCCATGGGTTCATAGCCTCCTCCCAGGCATCCACCCACTCCAGCAGAGGCTTCTCCACAGGCTGCATCAGATCTCTACATCCCCAGGGATCTCCATAGGGAGACAGCTGCTTCACTATGGTACTCACCCCAGCCTGCAGAGGAATCTCAGCTCCAGCACCTGGAGCACCTCCTCCCCATCCTTCTCCACTGACCGTGGTGTCTGCAGAGTTGTTTGTCTCACATATTCTCACTCCACTCTTCTCTGACTGGAATTAAAACTGTGCCCCTAACCTTTGTTTTTCTTTCTTCTTAAGTAAGTTATAACAGAGGCATTATCACCATCTCTAATTGGCCCAAGCTTGGCCAGCAGCATATCCATCTTAGGAGTCAGCAGGGTTTGGCTCTGCCAGACATGATGGAAGTTTCTCGCAGCTTCTCATGGAAGCCACCTCTGTGCCCCCACCCACTACCAAAAACCAGGCCATACAAAACCAATACAATGCCTTAAAAACTCTGAAAAAAAAAATCTAAAAATCAAAAATCCTCACCTTTCAAACTTTTCTGTTAGTAATTTGAAGTAACATCCCTCCAGTGAAAAATCTTGTCCCACTCAAGTAAACAAAAAACCACAAAAAAACACAAAAACCAACCACCCACAACACCAAAAAACCAAACAGCTAAAATTCTGCTTAAACCATTAAAAACATGCTGTTTTTAAAAAACTTATAAGGGGGAAAGGTGGGTAAAACCATTAATAATTGGACAGATATTCTGAAACCTCTCCATGATTATAATTAATTCACAGCCATCTAGAACAATTTTCTCTAAGGAACACACATCCATAAAAAAAGATTATCAGTGGGATTTTTTATTAGCCAGAGGCATACAGTATTTGGAAGATTAAAGCAGGCACTCAATACAGGGCTACATAATCATTTTAATTGGATAAAGGCTAACTGGATGATAATGCTGCTGTATGAATTAGAGATTAGAAAGTGGTAGTAGTAAACTGCTTGGGAAAAAAGGAATGTCCTAGAAATCAAGAAATACTGTCCTCATCCAACCTGGGGCCATTGCCCTGCTATGAATTCAAGCAAACATACTTGAAGTCCTGACAGCTCCAAAGCTATGGAAGGAGAGAAACTGTCTTTCCTTTTTTTTACGTTTGCATGCAGAACCAGCAACTGAAACTCTGTGAGTAATGACCTTTTTCTTGCTGTGAGTCCTCTGAACATGAACCCATTTTGTGATACCAATCACTGCTCCTACTACAAGCTTCATACTGCATCAGGAAGCAATCACCACTGTAGCCAGTATTTTTTGATTTCCACATCTTCCAAAGTAGATGGACAACAGTGAAATTGGAAAGAAAAAAAAAAAAAAAAGAAACTTGCCTCCACAAAGAAAAACCAAAGTCAAATCAGAAGCCAGTAACACTACCACAAGGAAGAGCAAGGTAAGTAGATAATAACAAGGTAAGATTAAGACAATAACCTATAACACAGGAAAGCTATAAAGCCATACAAAAGGGATGGGGACAATCAAAAAAGTATGGAACATGACACAAAGCTTATTATTACCTATTCATACACACATAATCATGTACAGAGACGTGAGGAAGACCAGGAGGAGATGAAGCCCCTAAACCCTCAAAACCACTCAACCACCCAAACCCTGTGGGCAGCTTTCCAGGTCTCAGGAGCACCATTCCCAGGAGGCATCACTCATCCATCTGCAAAGGTACATCTGCAGATGCTGGGGCTGTGGTTTCAGTGCCTTGAATTGGACACAAGTCTGAAATTACCAGGGCACAATTCCTGCATTATTCCATCTCTTGTCCATTTACTGCTAAAATCTCTCCAAGAGCCACTGCTAGCACAGAAGCTGGATCACGGAACTGACCTGTCTCTGAGAACATTTCCCTAAGAATAAAAACTGCATCACAGTGGAATGTGCCAGGAGTTCAAGAGGACACAGATTGATCTTGAACAAAAGTGGGATAGATCTGTGCCAGAATTAAGTGTCCATGTAACCATGGCCTCAAAAGGTGGATGAAAAAAAATCATAGAATTGCCTGGTTGGAAGGGACCTTAAAGATCATCTTAATCCAATCTCACTGGCCTTGAACGCTTCCAGGGATGAGAGGCAGCCACAGCTTCTCTGGGCAACCTGTGCCAGTGCCTCACCACCCTCACAGGGAAGAATTTCTTCCTAATGTCTAATAGAAACTTACTCTGCCAGTTTGGAGCCACTCCCTCTTACCCTGTTATTACATGCTCTTGCAAATAGTTTCTCTATCCTCCTCAAAATGGCTGAAACATAATAGCTGTATATTTATAATAGATTTTTCTTTACTTAAGGTAACCATCACACTTTATGCCTATTACATCTTAGGCTTATAATTTATTAAAGAAACAGCTGCTACCAGTCCATCTCAGAGGTACACTGGGTGAAAGACTGGGAGATGTCCCTGTAAGGAAGATTTTGGGACACATATGATGAGAGCTCTGTCTATACGACAGAAAAGAGAATGTGAAATGCAGCAGTAAATGTCAGCCGTGTTGTCCCCACCAGGATACCACCAATGTGGGAAAGGCAATGTCTCTACAGACCACATTCAACACTACACAGCCCTTTCAGAAGTATCTTGGGCCAGGAGTTGGATCAGCTGAGCTTCGCTGCCTTCGCTGGGCATGCTGAGCACCTAGTACAATTGTGGCTGCTCTTTTGGTAACCTGAAGGAGCCAACCACAAGCAGAGGACACAGATTGTTGACGATAACAAAGAACTTTTTCTCAGTCGTGTGCTAAATGGTCCTCTGCTAGCTCAGCTATGAACCAAACAAGGCAAGAAGGCTGCCCTGCATACAGCCATTGCATTCGTGTCTTTTAGAAGAGAGAATAAACTACTGTACTCTTGGCACAAACATTATGTTGATAGAACCCATTGATTAAATCTTGTCCATCATATCTGTGAAATCCAAAATTAATCTACAGGAAAATGCAGCAATTCAGTTTCATTAAATGCTGCAGTACATATTTACCTAAATATTTATTTATGCAGACAATTCTCATCCTTTTTCATCCTTTTTCCTTCCTCAGCCTCAAAGCAGAAGGACTTTTTGAAAAAGTCCTTTTTTTAAATTTCATTTCTTCTTGAGATATGCAAAAAAAATCAGTGTAGGGAAAAGCAAGAGGGCAGACTTTTTATTATCAAAAAAAAGAAAGACAGGAATCATCTTGCAACATATGCTCCAAGTTTTATTAGTAATTTGATTTGAAATATATTTCAATGGTGGACTACAGTCTGGACTAAAAATCCCAGCCTTCTTTCTCAAGAAGGTGAGAATACTAAGGTTTAACTGCAGGATAAATATACCATCAGTAGTAATCCTCTATTTTCAAGCAATTCAAATTTAAGCACTGGCAGAAAGAGTAAACTAGTTCAACCTTTGCTGTGGACCAAAAGCTAAATAAAACCTATGACCTCAATAACAAAGCAAAGAGCGCTAAGATACCGTTCAGTAAAAGTTGTAAGCATGACTTTACACATCTCAGAATATACTCACACCCATTTCTGTTGAAAATGTCATTTGTTTTTAAGGACAAGGGGGATTCTATGCTGCCAAAAGTCTGTATGTTTCCCTTTTCATTAAAGGGAATCAAAAAGGGATCAAAATTTATGGCTTTCTGGACTGCTGAATTTCACATAATGCAGGTTTAAAATTCGTGTTCACCTTCAATACTGTGGCTATTCACTTTGAGAAACTAGAAAGGGCACATTATATGCAGCCTAGATAAAAGCAACACTTTCTATTACAATGAAAATGACAAGGTGGAGATAAACCATTATCAAAGTAGTAAGACTATTGTTATAGTGTCTCAAATTCTCAGAAAAAACAGCTCAAACATCTTTTTCTCTTTTCAAAAACCGTTGTCATCCCTGGCAGTTTAACAAACTCTTTAGCAAGAAGGCAAAGACTAGTGGGAAGGAACTGCTGCCATCAGTGCTGCCTGAAGTAAGCCCTAGGACAACAAGCACAGTAGGATTTTATCAGACATGGTGACAAGAGGAAGCCAAGCAAGTATAAATAGAATAGAAATAGAATAGAAATAGAATAGAAAGCAAGGAAGAGCTGGGGCAGTCATTTGGTGGGCCTTTTGGCCCATTTACAAAACAGAGGACATCTGGGTGTTACTGCTGACGGAGAAGGAGTGTGACATAAACACACAGAGATCATACAGCACTAGCCAAGGTTTATGGAAGGGCAGCTCCTTATATAAGGACTTCAAGTTTCCCGTGCTTACAAATGTGATTGGTTGTGATCTGAGTACCTCCCAGCTCACTTGACCAGTGATATGTATGCATCCATGATTCATAGGGATGGGCTGGAGTCCCCTTGTTTGAGCCTGAATTCAGCCAATCACTTTCATACCTGAGGATTTGTTTAGCTCTAACTTTGAGACAATGAGGCTGGTCAGGTTGGTATCTGTTAAGCCAAATTATCTGTGCAGCTATAGAACAGCTATAGCTGTCACATTTGAGGACTGTGGGGTGAATTAATGTCAAAGCTTAAGTATGGTGATACCCCAGCTTTCACTGGGCCTGGCTAAAAGTGGCTTTTGGGTTTCACAAGCAACATACCTAAATACATGGCACAAAACCAGGGGATTTGAGAAAATGACAAGATAATTTTTGGGAGCATTATTGTTAGAGATCAGTAATGTCAACAGTGTTCTGTCAACAGTTATAATGAATTACCTATTACAGGAATATACCCTAGTATTTTCTGCTCCATGTAACACAAAGATAACAGTTGTCATAAGTGTAAATAAAATAAACAACAGGTTTAAAATTTAGCAGCAATTTTAATAGCAATTTAAATATAAAATTAAGCATATACAAAAATTTGGCAATGATTATTTAAATCTGATTAAGGTTCTGATAAGGCATAAGCAAAACCAACTGGGGTACGGGGAGGGCTGCTCACCCTACCTCACGTACAAACAGGATACCCCAAATTGAGCCCTTTATACTGTGTGCCACGACCCATCTCCTTCCATTTTCGATTTGTAAAATTTGCATCACTGTTTTCATCACCTTTACTACACATGCTTCATCATCTCTTTTAGGGGGTCGCACCACTTTTTGGGGGTGCTTATCCTCTTCCTCACGTGTCCTTTAAATAACCTCCCTTATTGCTCATGCCTATTAAGCTACCTTTCTAGTTACATATCTGTATTAAGCTTGTATGATATAAGCAAATACCATGTTTGAACATTAAGACAATAAATCTCATATAATTAACAATTTTCCTGGAGTTCCTCCAAATCTCCCTGTTTTATGGATAAATTCAGCTAGTCTTGTCTTAGTTTCTTCCTGTATTCTATTCTCTCATGAACATCTGCAGAAGGGGGGAACCCCCTCCCTCTTCCTCTTTGGCACTGTACTTTTAATTACTGTTTTATTTTAAAATATTGATTACCATTTCAATTTTGTCAGCATGAATCATACCTATTTATCACACAGTTAAGAATGTAGTAACATGTATTTATAATTTTGTTATTTCTGGGGAGGAATTTTCTAAGAAATATACACTGACCACAAGATGGTCATTCATCCCAGCGATGTTTAAAAAGAAAGTGAACACGTGTAATGACTTTACAAAAGAAACCAAGGAGTCGTGAGACGCCAAGTGTAACACCTCCCAAAGCCTACACTCACTTTACATCTGAAAGCTACTCTAGGCATCTAGCTAAAGATTGTAAATCGAGCCAGCTGCTGATTACGAAGTGCACTAGATCTCCAAATTCCCAGGTTTAATTCATCCTCACAATATCCAGACCCAAACTTATTCTATTATAGTTGTGGTTTGGTCTTAGGGGAAAAGAAAAAAGCCAAGAAATAGTTACATGCATACTTAAAATGGAAATCGAAACGAAACTAAATGCCTTAGACAAAATGCCTTAGACAAAATAATTTTTTGCCAGCTCTGACTGTTTTACAATTCATTTTGGACAGTGAGTTCAACACAGATGGCAAAATAATTTCAGTCCTTCAAGGAACTTATATAATGTATCCTAACTACTAGACATAAAATTCTGCACATAGTATCTGCTCAGAATTGCTAATATAATAAACATACACCAATATCTTCCATCTGAACACTCTTTCCCTTTAAACAGGGGATAAAGCACACCTAAATTAATTTCCTACTCTGCATATCCATGTAACTCCGAAAGCACGCTTTGACAAAGGACAGGCTCCAAATGGGTTTTATGAACACTGTTAGGAAGACAGGAACTGATTGACCTCCAAAAGCACCTTCCTACAACAATAATGTATATGTGGGGGCAACCCAGCTCCTCCCATAAAACAAAAAAAAGGTAAATCCAGGAGCAGCAGTACCCACCTGCTTTGGGACACCAACTAACCACCCATGAGGGACTGTTGAGAACTGTCCTAGGTTACAATGTAAGATGTGCCCAAAGTATGTATTCTATGACCATCTTCATGAGCTGTTGAAACCAGGTGGGGCAGTGTTTCCTTGCCCCCTCCCTCCAGGCTATCTCCTGTTAATGGGCCATCAATGCCTTGCTGCATGACTCACAGGTAACTCCCTCTGGGAGATCTCTCTGTTTAATGGGCAATCAAGGACCCCCTGCCTGACTGGTGGAATGATATCAGCCCATTGTGAGATGCTCCACCCAGGGGGCGGAGCCAAGCATTCCCACATGGATATAATCTGGGATTTGGGACAGCACAGCAGCCTTTACCCACTGGATTCCCAGAGGACAAGAGCTACCAGACCTTTCTATGGGATCACTGCTTCAACAAGACCACTTCATCTAGATTACTACCACCACCCTAACCAAGAGGGTGTCAGGTTGTATTATTTATTTCATTTTATTTCATTTTATTTCATTTTATTTCATTTTATTTCATTTTATTTCATTTTTCTCTCTTCTCCTATTAAATTGTATTTCTGACTTGGAGCTGCCTCACTGGTTTTGCTTTTCAAACCAGCACAAGAAGAAACTTTCCCCAGGAGTAGTTATTGAGTAATTGTGTTGTATGGCAGAGTTTTCCCAAAATTCCTCTGAAACAGCTAGTGCTTCAGTGTCAGCAGCAGGACTCACTGACCAGTGGCTTAATCTGAAGTGCCATATAGATCACTCAACATCTTAAGGATTCTGGCACACACAGCTGTAAACCATCCAAATTTACATCAATGTCCTGTTTTCTAGCATCTGCAGCCCTTGCAACTGCCAGCTGTTTGCGGATCAGGCCCGTGCAGTTTTACTTCCCAGTAACAGGTACAATCCATACAGCAGCATGCTGGGTAGTTTGACATTAAAAGAAACCACTAATAAATTGTACTTCTCTACACAGCATTTTATTCCACCAAGAAAGTTTCATTTTGTGTTATTAAAAAAACCAACAAAACAAACAAATCACGACGAACAAGAGAAGCCACCAGCTTACACTGAACACAAGAAAATGTGCAGATATGCTTCCAGGACCATTTCCTATGAGTTCAGTGTTAGTGTTTAACTGAAGTCAAGGAAGCTACAAGGCAACAGTCAAGTATCTTCCATTTCCTTTCAAAAAAGCAATCGACTGTCTGAGCTTTGCCATATTTAAACTGTGTGATGTGTTGTCCAAATACAAACTCTGATAGTTCCTGTGCTGCACTGAGCTCCCACTCAAAAGATGTAAAGCAAAAACAAGAAGCATTAATTTTTAAAATGTGTAGGTGGTTCTGCTTATTTCCTGTCCCTCACTTTCTGCTCTGCAATGCTCCTCTACTGCTATTTCCTGCATCAAGACTTCCAAATCCACCTAAGCTGGCAGTGAACTGCAAGAGGAAGCAATAAGAATCTCAAGGTTCACAGTACATCTCTGCAGGAGAAATACAAGTCCTTCTGTAGTCTATGCACCTCCTAGCCCTGTGCTCTGCCCACCACTCGGGCATCTAGCCTTGCATTGTCAAGATCTTTTAAAAGAGGAGTTAATAAGCAGACAGGAACACATCTACTTGTAAGTTTTGATGAAAGGAGAGATGGTATTTTTTATTTTTTTGAAAAATACCTTCAAGGAAGAAATCAGAGCCAGAGAATACGTGAAGTATCATTTTTTTGTTGACAGTGAGTGGAGTTTCCTGATATATTAATTTTGTACTATTTTAGAGCCAAGTGATTTATTAAAAATATGAATATCCATCTAATACCGATATCCAACTGAGATGGACAAAAACTCTCTAACAGTTTGAAGTTAGAAAGTGTATGTTTATTGCAGCGCTGGGCAGCATGTGGGAAAGCTCCCCAAAAGCACACCGCGCCTTACAGAAAATCACAAAGCTATTTTATTTACAAAACTGTTGAATATCTGAAGTACAAATGCATATTCATAACCTTGGTACATCCCATTCCCCACTTTGTATGGTAATTAGCAAAAAAACAATTAAGCATGCGTAGTTTGTCCTTTGAAATGGGTTGGTGGTCTCATTTAAGAGGAGTGGGTTTAAAATGAGGAAGTAAAATGACTCTTCCTCGCTCTGAACTTTCTACCTTTTCAATGCAAATGGTGACAAATGGGTGTTGGTAGAATTCCCATTTCCTTAGGTACAGTGACTTTCAATAAGTTTCAGGATTGGGGAGTCTCTGTAATTGTCCTGTGTCCCTAAGCCTATTTATCAGGTTCTCTATTTATTGTTTCAAGCACAGCTAAGCAAACATAAGGTTGACAAGCAATCAGTTATTTGGAAAAAGTTAACTCAAGCCTAGTCTTCCTTAGCTAACTACAAAGCTCTTAATTAACTTCGACAACCATAAGGCTTATTTCTAACTAAAATCTTAATTTCTTTAAAATCCTATATTCTTTAAAATCTATGTTTCACAAGGAGCCACAGAGCAAGATCTGCACTTGGGCATTGGGTTTTCACCCAAATGGCTCCTTTTGGTATGTCCATTCTGGTCCTTCCCAAGCTGGAGGAAGAGCTGGGTGCACGGGTTAACTCTACAGGTCTTACAACAGAAGTACAGCTCCCCTTGCAATGCAGTCATTATCACAATGCCTGGAACAGCAATCACAAGTGATCTGCAACAAAATCCAGATGGACAGATTTCTCAATAGAAGTACAGGGTGGAAAAGCCAAACCTTCCCTTGCTTGTTGTCACTTCAAGGTTCTGCTTGGAGCTGGGTAAAAACACCCAGCCTCTCAGCAGATGGTACAAAGAGCTGCTGCTACAGCAAGAGTGAAGAACCACGAAAGCTGCCACAGTGCCAGGGAACATAAAGGCAGACAAAGGAAGAGTACCTGTCTACTGGATTATCAGAGCATTTACACTCAGCCTCTGCCTAGGGCAAGAAATAAAGACCACAAGAAGAAGCAATCCTTCTTTCGGGGGAAAAAAGTGGCCTTAAAGGAGAGAAAAGAAAGGAAGGAAAAGGTATTTGGCAAAAGCAATCAAAAAGGAGATTTTTACCTGTGTACTATTCTAACACAAGAGGTACTGCATCTCAGTCTTGCTGCTTATTGCTTCCTGCTAATGGGAAAATGCTATCATTCCCTGATAGCAAGTACAATCTCACAGCCAAGGCAGACAGCAGAAAGCAAGGGAAATACCAGGTATATTTGGAATACCAACCACAATAACAAGGAGTTCCCCAAAGCTAAGAAGCCAGTTTGAGATGCATTTACTAGCAATCCTCTACAAATTAATTTCTTTGGTAGAAGTAGGTGCTGTTATCTTCCACTTCTCTTGTGGGGTCATAGACAGGTTTAATAGCAAATATTAAATAGTACTTTATTTCATTTATTTAATATTTACTGATGCTCTTCTTTTCTTTTATTATTCCTTTCCTCACCTTCAATAATTTCCTTATACGTAAATCAACTTTATTTAGGTACATCAAAGAAGAAAACTGAAAACCAGAATAAATCTTTGAAAGTGTACTAGTAGGATAGATTAGGTATTTTTGTTAGTAATAAACAAAAATGTGAGTTTCACAGAGCAATTTTCTTAGTAAAGAGTCAAAGCTACTAATGAAGAATCAATTTCAATTGCCATTACAATATCACCCTTAAAGTGAGTATTTTGCCCAAATGCAATAAAAACTGAATAAAACACTGCAAAACCTGGAAAGAGTGATCAATGGGAGAAAGGACAGGAATAAAGATGCCAAGAGAGCAAAGATCTGAAAAATAAAATTCTCTTGCTTTCTAAAGAAATAGTTTCACAGGATTTGGTTTGACATTTAGGAAATAAAGCAGCTACTGCTATGGCAATATGCAATAACCCTCACTAAAAAAAGAAGAAAAAAGAAAAAAAAAAAAAGAGATGGCAAAGTAAATGCAAGGACTAAGGCAAGTCAAACCATGCCCTTTTGTTCCACTGCATGAAATAACACATTTTCTTTTCAAATTGTCACACACTGGTACAAGGTTATTGTACTATCACATCACGGAGACAAAACGAAATTAGATCCACATGTTCTTGGCATATAAGCAAGTGGGTAAGAAGTTTCTGCTCTCAAATATGAAATCAGTCATTGTGACTTCATCTGTAGGGGAAGCTTTTCTATTAGGAACTCTGAATGGCTCTGTGTGCAGCAGAGGCCAATAACTCTGGACTGCACAAGTGCATTTCAGTGGCATGGTACAACAGAAGTCATGTTACAGCTGATCTTTCCAAATCAGCCAAAAAAGACCAAAGGCATTTTAAATAATAAATTGTCCCCTCTGCTTTATTCAAAACACTTTATAAGAAAGAAGTCAACTGCACACATACTATTACAAAAATTATTCCCCAAGGGTAGAAGAGAGACAAAATTTTCCAACAGTCCCAGTGACTCCCTCAGCAACCAATTCCTGAAGCTGTTTTAACAGGCACTGGAGAGAACCTCTTCAGAAAGGACAAGAAGGCAATGGAGCAAAAGAGGTCAAAAAAGAAAGGGAAGATTCCTACAGACTGAGCTCTCCTGCACATGCCGGCACTTACGCTTTGAAAGAACAACCACTACAGTTATTCCCGAGACAGCACTTACTTCCTGGCAGTACTGAAGAATCCCTTCTTTTGTTCCAATGCAGGTCTTGGTGCCAGAGGGGTCCGATTCCCACTTTCCATTCTGCACATTCATATGCATGTTGAGTTTGCCACAGAACATGGCAATCTGAGGCTCTGCCAGCAGCCCTGCATTGCCATCCGCAGGCACCTGGAAGGAGGAGAAAAGTTTTAATCTCACATTTCACATTTCAGTCCAGCCAACGCAGCAGCAGGTCAAGCAAGTCTGAGACAAACTCCAGATTCATCTACCCATCCCAGCAAAGACCAAAACTTTTGATTCAGGGAGATGTGAGAAATGTAAATGGGGTGTTCATAGAAATCAGATTACAGTAATATGATTTTAAAGCTGTAACCAAACTGGTTTGTGGCCCAAAACTGTCTTCTTACCAACTTGCTCTAAACACAGAACAACGAGCACAGTTACAGAAGTTTAACTTTTCAAATATAGCTGTTATAATGTGAGGAAAGGGTTTATGAACAACTAAGTGAAAGAGTAACAAGTTTTTAGCAAGAGTTTCCTAAAAAACATCAGAGTGTATAATTTTTCAAGCCCTTCAGTAGTTCATCTCCTTGTTGAGCACACATATTTTATCATGTCTTATGAAGATGGTGTGTTAAAAGTAGTCTCCACCTAAGCTTTTCTTGGATTGAACTTCAAAATGCAGAGGGGCTGGGGAAGTATCAAAATGGCTCTGCTGAAGGTTTTACTCACAACCAAGAATTACAGAATAGCATCTCCCAAGCATTAAAATACCAGGCTCAAGACAAGTGCTCCTCTTCTCGAATCATAGACACTGCCCATGACACTCAAACCAAGCACTGCTGGGGCACAGAGCCAGATGTCAGAGGCACCCTCAACACAGGTTTAAATCTCTCCCACAGGACACAGCACTGAAGACAAATCAAGAGGGATAAGGTGAAAGGACTTGCTTTTTGTTTTACATTTGAGGAACATGACACAAAGAGAAACCTCCTCTCTAAGTTAGGTACCTCAAGAGACAAGTCTTCATCTCTCCACTGCCCCTCACATTCCAAAAGCTAGTTAATCATATTCAAGGTGCAGCAGAGTATTCATTTCAGTTTAAATATCTATTTTTAACTTTTAATCTCTTACCTAGAAGGCTTCTCAAGAGGAAAATTAAAAACATTTTAAAAATCCACCAAAAACTGAAGAAACAGAATTATGGTATCGTAAGGACTTATGATAGGAGACATATGCAAACCTGGGATATTAGTCTGACTCTGTTTAAACAAACACAAAAAAGATTTAATGAATTTTATATGCCTACAGTACTAAAAAAACCCCCAAACGCCACACTAAGAAATCTTGCAGGAGCGAACATCTAACTATTCATTGGATTAGCACTGAAAGTGAAAATGTCAAAATGAAACCAAGGTTTTGTTTGGATTTTTTTTTAAGAGAAAAGCGAGAACATTTCTTTTCCTGTTTTCATAAGATCTTAACTTGTTACTGAAATTCAGCTCAAAAAAATAGAAAAATTAAAAAAAAAAATTAAAAAAACCAGGAAGACCTCAACTGGCCGAGATTTCCCTTTGCTCTCTCAATTTCGCTTCTGCTGTGCAACAAGCACGTTCTGTACCATTTAACAAAACTATCACTGTCATTCCACAGGGTAATCATATAATTTTCCAGTAACTGGGATGACACCTTGTCTTGACTTGCCTTGATCAGGAAAACTACCACATGCTTACTCCCTCTAATACCTTCAGAAACTTCGGAAAGTAACTCAGATATAACAAATCTGTAACAATCTGCAAAATATCCTCTAAGTTATTATTATTTTATTTTTCTTTAAACATGCAACACAACCCTATCAAAAATTCAATAAAAATAGAAGTGAGTCATTCCACAGGTGATGTGTAAATGAGAACTCTATATTCCCAGTCCACTTCTCCAACTGAGATCTTTAGTAAATTAATAAAGCACACACTAGTCACACTATGGCAGATTTTAGATTTTTTTTCACTCAAAATCATAAATCAAAACTAAACTAAAGTATTTAGGTCATAGAATCAAAGATTCATTTAGGTTGAATGCGACTTTAAGGTTGAGTCCAACTGTAAACCTAACACTGCCAAGTTTACCCAAAATAAAAGCAAAAATAGAAGATAAAATTCAGCTGAGATAACTAATTTCAAGGGATCTCTGTATGGTGCAAGTTTGTGATAATGTCATTAAATCATTAAATCTCATTAACTATTACTCATTTTAAGAAACATTACAGTGGTTTGATCACGAAGGGGACTGAACAGCAGTATTTTTGGGGAAAGATGGGGAAATGTAGCACTTCCTGTAAAACATATATACTTACAAAGATTAAAAACTCAAAAAAAAAAAAAGCAGAAGACTAAAACATTAGTAAAACTTACACAGTGATAAGTGATTTGTCCCACACATACTATCATAACATTTAAAACATGTGAATGAATTTATCACTGGTCACATCAAGGGTATATCCAGGTAAAATATGTGAGCTGGTGACGAATTTTATGCATCACTCAAGTTTTCTTCATAACCAATGGTTTCATTCATTTACATTCATACCCTCACAAGAAAAAAATATCAGCATTACAATGCAATTAAATAATCTAGAACACTGATCTACACTGATAAGCAGCTTCTATGGAAGGAATGCTGAATAACATAAAGCTACAGTCCAGTTTGTTACAACAACACCTGTAGTGGCAAATCTCTCCGTGACTAATCCTAAAACTCTCAGGCAGTCTAGTCTCCCAAAGAATAAGTCATTGGACATAAATTACATTAACAGCAACTATTTACTTTATTAGTATTCTGCAAAAGCAAAAACTCTAAGCTTATTAATGGAATTTTAATCACACATTATTTTTTCTCCTTTCCATATGACTTTGAAGTAGCAAGCATGACTTTTTTTCCTGCCTCTTGGCAAATCATTAAATAACAGACCAAGCACAGCATCTCAAGGTAACTTCAAATGTTACGCTCAGGTTTTCTTAGTGTATCCAGTTTTCAAAGACTGAGTAAGAACACTGCTCATCACTTCCACAAGACATGTGTAATATGATTTCTGTAATGGGAACTACATAAATTTGAAAAATGGCATGTACAGGACTCTGGAAAAAATATTTAAATCGATGGTACACTATTTAGAGCTCTACATTAGTCTACTATGTCACAAGACATTCAAGCACCAGCCTGACATCTTTTCATACAGAAAACAAAATTATTAATTTTTAGAAGTGTAAGGATACAAGTTCTGAAAGAAAGGTTCCATGGCTGTGGTAAAGCTCAATGCTGACAACAGGGTCTCCCTTAATGAATTCCAGCATATCAGAGGTCTGTCTTCCAGTTTCAAGACTCGTTTCACTCCAGCTGAGTGCATCTTCCTGCATGATGCTCTGATACATTTCCTTCTTATAAGCAGATAAATGATGAAGTGCTTAGAACGTTGTTTTAAGGAAAACAAATTCAAAATACCTTTCAAGGATAGGCTTTCAGTATTTTGCATACTCTCACAGCTGGGGATATTAAAGAAAAGAAAATCCAACCAACACTAAAGACTGAAATCAGAAGACAACTCTGTACAATGAAGCCCACTGGGTATGTCAGTCCTTTGGATATGGAAAGAAGAGGGACATAATTCAGCTGTTTCCTCCTCAGATTGGTCAATTTAGGACAGGACAAGGTCAGTCTTAGCAAGGCCACCTGAAAGGCATCATTTAATTACTGGAGCCTGTCTTTAAAAGTAGGTGTTTCATGGTATTTTTCTGTTTATTTTTAGAGAAAAGAGTCATTACAAGTATTTATTTCAAGTCAAAATGTTGAATTACATACAATATAGAAAAAAATTTAAAAAAAAACATTTAAGCATTTGGAGATTAAGATGTAGGGAATCTGTTTCCTTTCCATGCTAAGAGGTAGTAGAGATGCCTCTGCTTTCCTGTCTTTCAGGTCTGGCAATTTAACACATCAATTTGAGGAGAGATACACATCCACATGGCATGCTGGATGCCATTTACACCATTTCTGAGACAATCAAAAAGGATTTTGATAGCAGGGTACAGAGGACTGAAAGATACTTATCTAACTGCAAAGCTATAAGAAGGAATACCTTACATTAACTAAAGTGTGTGGAGTTTTTTAGCTCACTACCATTCATCATAATATCAAAAGGCCTTTTCCTGTCAAACACTATCATTATTTAAGACAGAAAACATAGCCCTATTCCCGCCTCCATTCTCCCTGTCATTGCCTTCTACAGTTACAAAAACAATTAGTATATTTGCTAATAGCACTTCATAATCCCTATTTAACCAACAAGTGTCGGCTTTTTCACAATGCAGGTTGTCGCTGTGGGACACAATAAATGAGACGCGGACTCGTGGTTCAGAAGGCTGATGCTCTGAAAAAGGGACTGGTTTATTCTCAGAACCTATTTTTATACCTTTTTACAATGTGCCCACCTAAGAGGTGGGATCTTTGGACTTACTGGCTACACCAAGGGTCAACTAGCAAAGTCCCTCCTTAGGAGAGAGAAAAGTGAAAAACAAGATAGTTTACAGAGAGTGACCTTGTTTACCATTTTAGATCTCTGGGAAAGAACTTAAGAAAAACCCAAACATGACAAACAGTGACTACATTAGGTTATATTCAGAAAACATAGGCTGCAAGGTTTTACCCTCAAGAGGTTTTCCATCAAGGAACCAAAGTAACAGCAGTTCAGATAGCTCTGCTATTAACTTATAACTAAGAACTACAACACAATAAGGAAATAAGCATCAGACCTTCTATGTGCTGTTATTAACCATTGAAACATCAAAAGCCATTCCCCAGAAGTCCCTAAGACAGGTTGTGTGATTTATATTGCTTTATTCTACAAATACTAACCTGAAGCCATTTTTATAAACATTTCGAAGTTTATTTAATTTGCAATAATTGCTTTATTTGCAATTACTTTCAAGCAGAGGACTTTCAAAAACAAGCTCCATATCTACAACTTGCTAAAGAACAACAACTGTCCTCCTTATTTTAGGAGATGCCTAAAATAACGCCTCCCTGATTTTAATTTTTAACACTAACACCAGTTCAAATCTCCAACCAAGAAGTCAGCAACTACAGTTTCAAGGTTTAACAACAGTAAAACGGGTTCAAATAATGTGAACAATTACGCACATCCAATCATAACACATCACCTTTACAACCCATGGCTGTGCTTCCTTCAAACTTGTATTTGAGTTGAAAACAGGTTTCTCATTAACTAAAGCAGCACAATTTGCACACAGCAGTTTACTTCCTCTATTAACAAAACCATTATTAACAAAATAAAAGAAATTCTACGTATGAAGTGGGGCCACTTGTAACTGTTTTTCCTATAAAGAACAGAGGTAAAAATAGAATGAATATAAAAGGACTCGCTGCTTACCTTACACATTCAGTGAGCAAAACATGATACAGAGACTTACTATTCCCAGTGGAAAGACCAGGGTTTTTTTTTTTTCCACTGGACTGTCTAGTCTGCTGTACCCTACAAGTGAAGAGTGTTGCTCAGTTCTAGATGTCTATGGTTCACACTGGGCAAATGACATGCAGATACAGGTTTATTATCACCAGACACAAATCCAGACATGAAATCCAACTGATGGCTTCTTGCCCATCAGTTAGCCATCAACTTTTGCAGACTGTAATCTGCTACACTCTGCTCTTAGCATCTTATTTAAGCCATAAAATGTTTCTCATCCTAGCTTTGTTAGGATCTTCACAGAACAAAAATGCTTTAAAGACTACTTGTATTTGAAAACCTCCACATGTAGATTCGCAGTGAAAAAATCTTTCTTAAAAATGCAATCAGGATTTAAAAAAAAAAAAAAAAAAAAAAAAAAAAAAAAAAAAAAAAAAAAAAGCAGTACCTAAATAAGAAAAGGAGGAAAGGAGGAAATATCAAATTATTGTCTCCTCACAACTTTATGATGGCTGTTAGTCAAAACCAAGGAAATTTTTCCATCTCCTCACTTTGCCTTAGAGATGAAAAAGAGTAAGAGGTTGTCAAAATCAACATGAATAATTTAGAGACAGTGTTTTATTTTACAATGTTCACATAGAAAAAGCAGCAGCAATTTCTGTTGTCAACAGCCCACAGAAATAGGTCAGAAAAATATTTTACTGATTATGCAGTAAAGTTGCTCAGTACAGTCGCTCCTCCTGGAAGACAAACGTTTCTCAGAAACAGCTACAGAAACAACCACCTTCCTAACCTGCAAAACCCCCTGTGAACATCCATATCTAATTTACAAAAAGCCATCATACAAAATTTGGTTGTGAAACAGACTCCATCAAAAAGCAGCTGGAAAAGTAGAGAAGTTTATTTGGCCTGACTATAAGTGCAAATATCTGCACAATGTCATCCTGGCCTGCTTCATAAACAATGATGGCAAAATGCATGACAACAGCACAATACCCACATCTCCATGGCAGCTCAAGGATCAACTGCTCCACAAATAAATTAAAAGCAAGTCTGCCTTCAAGCATGCAGGGGAAAATATAATATTCTCAAAACTAACTTCTGGCACCCAACCATTCTCCTCATCCACAGCCCACCCTGAGCCTCAGACCTCACAAGGTCCTGAGATATAGGTTGTATTTATTCCTTACATCTTCATTTTAGTGCTTCCCTCAGGTCATGCTCCAAGTACTTGGAGAAAAACACCCCAACCCAGCCCCAGGCATTTGTTTACCCTGAAATCAAGTATCAAAACCAAACCAAAAAATATGCCAGGACTAAGCACTGAGTTCACAAGGCTATCTTGTGGAGCAACAGGGAGGTGAGTGCTCCCCTCCCCAAAGACCTGAGTGAACCAGCAACCAAGTGCATACAAGAGATATTCACAAGACTTGAGCAGAAGTGTCTGTATAAACGGCTGACCTGCATGTGCATGTGAGAACACACACAAGAACAAAGGGATCTCCCTCTCTGGAGTCCCTGGAATCACTAGGAAGCCATGAGGTAAACCACAAGAGCAACATAAGCACAGCTCCTGTGATGAACACCTCTAGCATCATCCTGCACAAATTTCCATGCCCCTGTGACTAAAAATTTAAATTTAGCTACAAAAATATACATCTCTGAATGTAGTCGTAAATATGAGGAATTATCACAGGGGAGTACCCCATCAAGTAAGAGAAGGTAGATCTTTGCATCAGCTACATGAACATAACAAAAACACATTCTTCTGTACGTGCAGTGTCAGGAGTTTCTTACCTACCACCAACACTACCAGCAACGTGTGCTTCCAAAAAAACCCCCCTAAAAGGCACATTCCCACAACCTCCAATTTGAGTGTCTTAATCTAAGAAGATGTGAAGGTGCTTGAATGCATCCAGAGAAGAGCAACAAAGATGATGAAAGGGCTTTAAAGGAATGACATCCCACAAGAAAAACCTGAGGACTCTGGGCTTACCTAACGGGATGGAAGGAGGCTGAGGGGAAACCTCCTTGCTCCCTACAGCTTCCTGAGGAGGGAAGTGGAGAGGGAAGTGCTGAGCTCTTCTCTGTGGGATCTTGGGATGCATGGGAATGGTTCAATTCTGTTCCAGGCTCAGCCTGGACATCAGAAAGCGTTTTTTAACCAAGAAGATAGTCAAACACTGGAACAGGCTTCCTGGAGAGGTTGGCAATGCCCCAAGACAGTCAACAGGAACTGGGCAATGCCCTTGGTAACAGGCTGTAACATGGTCAGGCAGTCGGACTAGATGACCACTGTAGCTCCCTTCCAACTGAAATACTGTATTCCATTCTAGCCTCTGCATCACCATGGTCACAACCAGACTAGGAGTGCCAGCAGTTTGCTATGGGTGATGATGTGCACCACTGAGGGCAGAGGATAATGAGAGGAGCAGAGACAACCTTCACCCAACCGGGTCTTCTCTGGAGTTACCGTAAGAGTCCACACCAAAATTTACAGACCTTGAAGTCAGCCATCAATGTGACAGTAACTGAAAACCTCACAGCTAACAGGTATCCCCAGCCTGAAAGGACCCCCACACAGTTTAGTCACATTTTTTTATAAAAACTGCCATTTTTGGAAGAAACATTACAACAAGCAGATTGACCAAAATTACCCAAGACTGGAATGACTTCCAGGAAACATTAAATCTAGTGCAGCACCAACTAAACACTAACATACGGGATAGGGAGGCAGAGGGAGTGGAATAACATCAAGATTTTACAAGCTGAATAAAAAATGCATTAAAAAGATAAAAGTAAAAAAAAAAAAAAAAATAATAATCTTGCTCCCAGGCTATTCATTTAGATTTTAAAACAGTCTTTCGTCATTTACATGGCTATATGTGTTGACTAACAGACTAACAAGAAAAAGACAAATCCTGTCAGAATTAATTATCTTTTACTCATTTAGAAAAATAAAAGAGAAAAAAAAATTAAATTCAGCAAGTGTGCAAGTGTGCAAGTTTGACAAAGTAAGTGTTTAATGTTACCAGTAAATATGACAAGTGTTATGGTTTCTTATGGTACCTCTACACATGCAGAAATGCTAATTATACTGCATTTAAAATTTCATCACCTGTAGGGCTGTCTCTACCCCAAAACAAACATAAGATTGTTTTACAGGGCAAATCAAGGTTTTGCACTGAAATAAATCACTGTAAACCATCTAATTCCAGCACTGTATTTTCTATTCCAACACTCAAAGCCACTATCACTTACCCTAAATAAATACTTTAAGGAGAAAAATAGGAGCACATTTCACAGCAATGCAACAGACCACAGAACTACTCCAAGTTCGGTAATAACTTCTGGGGTCCTATCATACCCATGCAACTAACTGCTGCAAAAGTAAAACTACAAGGTGAGAGCAAATATTTAAAATAGCCCTAACTTCTAGTTTGCATTTATGTTAAAGTGCTATTTTTTGGTGGTGTAAATCGTATTTTAAACCTATTTCATTGCATGTGTACTTGGAAAGGATGTGAAAAGGAACATTGCTACATGCAGTGTAGCAATGAGGAATAAAGACACACAGACTCCCCTTTAGAATCTGTAAAGAGAGATGGTTAATTGCAAAAAACCAGGCCTTTTTAAGCTCTAAACTTAAACAAAACAATGCACTGGCTGCCTGCCACTGCAGGTGTCACTGTTCACACATCCTTTTACCCAAACACCTTTTTGATCACCTGGTGTCCATGTGTCTCCCCAACCAATCACTGCCCCAAGCACAAGGTGACCACACACTAGTTATACAATTTGTTCTCTGGTTATATAAACTGTTTTTCACCTTGCTGTTAGTTGAACCTTTCCTAGAGTGCTTTCTGGTGAGCAAGAGTGAAGAGAAGTGAACAGGACTTAACAATGATGAAAAAGGCCCTTATTTTATAAGCCTTTTCTTACCTCCCACAATGCAGAACCAAACTCCTTAATATGAAATTTCAACTCTATCTGTTCAGTCAAAAATTGAAGAACAGTCCTAATTCAATGGAATTGATAATGAGTTTAACATTTGAGCAATGTCAGCTTCTCAAAATAACTTCATCCTTCAAATGTCAATGTTCAGTAATTTATTGACTTGTTTTTAATTCAAAGTAGCTGATAACTGTGAGATAGGTTCACATCTCATTCATCACGTTTCCACTACTATGCTTAAGCATCCCATGGAAGAATTCTTCTGTATAGTATCCTCATTCCTTTTTTATGCTATTTGTTTTTCAGCTTCTCCTGCTAAAACTAGGCTGCAAAAGGATAGTTTGTAAGAGGATAGCAATTCATTTCAGGAATGCCTATATTTTGTCTCCATCCTCAAAAAACTGTTGGTACTCAGCCTCTCAAAGAGTCATATCCAATTGATCTTAGAAAGGCTTGTGCTGAAAAGGACCTTTAAGATCATCTCATTCCAACCCCCTGCCATGAACAAGGACACCTTCCATTAGACCAGGCTGCTTAGAGTCCCATCCAACTTAGCCTTGAACACTTTCTAGGGATGAGGCAGCCACAGCTTCTCCGGGCAACCTGTTGCCAGTTCCTCTCCACCAGCATAGAGAAGGATTTCTTTCTAATATCTAATCTACACCTATCCTCTGTCAGTGTGAAGCCATTCCCGCTTGCCCAGGTCACTCCAGGTCCTCGTAAATAGTCTCTCTCCATCTTTTTTGTCGGTTCCCTTCAGGTACAGAAAGGGCACAGTATGTTCAGCCTGAAGCCTTCTCTTCTCCAGGCTGAACAATCCAAATTTTCTCAGACTGTTTTCATAGGAGAGGTGTCCCATGCCTGTGATCAGTTTTGTGCCCCTCCTCTGGCCTGGCTCCAGCAGGTCCCTGTCCTTCCTGTGCTGGGAGCCCAGAGCTGGGTGCAGCCCTGCAGGTGGGGTCTCAGCAGAGCGGGGCAGAGGGGCAGAATCCCCTCCCTGCCCTGCTGCCCACAGGGCTTGGGATGCAGCCCAGCACACGGGGGTTTCTGGGCTCCCCGCACACACAGCCAGGGCATGTGCAGCCTCTCACCCACCAGCACCTCCAAATCCTTCTTGGAGGGCTCCTCTGGATCTGTTCATCCCCCAGCCTGGATTGATACGAGGGGTTTCCCTGACTCAGACGTAGCAGATTCCACTTGGTTAAATGCCATGAGATTCCCATGGGTCACTTCTCAAGCTCATCTCTGGATGACATTCCATCCTCCAGGTTAGGCAACAGCACCACTCAACTTAGAGTTATCAACAAATTTGCTGAGGGTACATTCAATTACTCTGTTAATAATGACGATATTAAATATCACCCATCCCAATACAGACCCCTGAGGGACACCACTGGTCACTGATGTCCATTGGGACTCTCAGCCATTGACCACCACCCTCTGTATGTGACTATCCTATCTCTTTCTTACCCGTCTACCAGTCCACTGAGTGAATAGGTCTCTCCTATTTAGAGAGAAGGATGTTGTGGGGAAGCGAGTCAAAGGCTTTACAAAAGTTTAGATAAATGACATTTGTAACCTTTCCTTTGTCACTGATGCAGTCATTATATCACAGAAGGCCACTGGGTTGGTCAGGCAGGACTTGCACTTGGTGAAGCTTTGCTGCTGTCTTGAATCACCTCCCTGTCTTCCATGTGATTTAGCACAAGTTCTAGAAGGATGTTTAGAAGCATTTTGAAGGAGGAAAAAAGGAAGAAAGTAAAAAAGTATTTAAATTACTCCTTGGTACTCCTAATCTTTTTAGATCTCTGTGGGCAAATCAGCAAAATTTGCCTACAGTATAAGTGACAATATGATTTCAAAGGCCTCTGTTTAAGTAACTATACTTGAAACTTCCTATATAAATAAGTAAGCACTAATAATAACAACAACTTTTAAAAAAGTACAACACTGGAGTTACACTTCTAAGCATGACTCATGTGTGATTGATTTATTACACAGTGCTAACATCCTGTATTTTTGACAAGAGAGTAATTAGACAGAGTGAGTTAAATTATACAAGGACATAAGTTTTCCTGAAACAAACTTCCTTGAAAAAGAGATACTAGACTTTTCAGATTTGGAAAATCCTGTGGACTTACATCACTTTCCTACTGTAGAAAGACAACACGAGATGACTGAACTAATTACATCTACAGAATTATTAGTGCAATGCAGCAACTATACAATGAACTTTTAAGCTTCTCCAAGAAAGAATGGAAGCTGAAACCAACCTGCTCAGAGGATTTTTCCTATGTTCCAATCTGAACAAAGCTTTCTCTACCTGAGCAAAATTCACCACAGCCAGAAAAGCTGTAATTTTCCTTGTGAAACAGGACCTCCACCCTGCATCAACTGGATTTCAAAGGAAGCTCTGAGATGGCTATTTTATTCTCATTATTACTTGCATACAGTTCTTTATCTGCCCTTGATACAGAGGCACCATCTACACTGCTAAAGCAACTCTTCCACGGACCACATTACTTAATTCTCCACATGATGCAGAATGGAATCATCCTCTGCTGCCATTGGCCTGAGCCACAAACATCTGAACAAAGCCATGTGAGAAGTCTGATGTAATTCACCAGTTTAAATACGTTTCAGCTATTTTGCACTATGATTGCACTCCACATGTATGCCAGAGGTCCCTCTCATCTTCTTTTGACGTAGAACTATTCTTTGCTCAAGTGGCAAGTCTGTGACTCAGTCTGCTCTGCAAGCTGTCTGACTAGTTGGATTACTAGAATTATTACTGCTATATTAAAAAATAACAATTTCCCAATTTCATTCCACAAACAAAGTGAAGATGAATTAACAAAATATTTCTGGCATTTGCTGACTTTAACCTCCAAGTGTTTGGCATGATGAGGACTTGCTGACTGCTACAAGGAAGAACGTGCCCAGAAGATCCTTCCTGAAATATTTATGCTACTCAAGATGCTAAAACATCTCTAATTAGACAAACCTTTTTTTGGCACACAGAAACACTGCTATAAGAAAGCCAGAAGGAACTAATCTGTCAACAGCAGGATTAAACAACCTAACACATTACCTGGATTACTTTCAAGGCATTTACAAAAGCCAGACAAAGTCAAACACATGGTTGACAGACTTGATTCATTTTGAGTTGAAGGTACACTTCTTCAATCCTTCTTCTATAAAAATCTATGAATTTTATCTCTCCACAACAGAACTGTGATGAGGGAATTAATGCAGCATTACTAGACACCCGATGCTGAAACAGATCCTGCCCTGCCCTTGTATCTGTTTTTAGGATAACTGAATGACCTGTTGCTAAAAAAAAAAAAAAAAAAAAAAAAAAAAAAAAAAAAAAACCACCAAAAAAAACCACGAAGAAACACCCCACCCCAACTTCACTGTCTCACTAGATAAAAGCTATTTTCATATCAATGTGCACCCAGTTGCTGGTTTTTGAGCAGCTATTCCATGTCCATGAGGTTTTTTCATAATAATCATGTAGTACATTCAAAAGAAAATCTGGCCTTCAACCCCTGTTGGTATGCCCCACTCCCATGAACTCCAAGGTGAAGCCATTTCTCCATCTCTCTGCTTTATGGCTCTAGGAGACAGAGACAACTTATTTATTTCATCCACCAGACCAAAGACAAGACCATCATTATTGCATACACAAAATATTAACAATAAAAAATAAAGTAATAAAGAAAAAGACCTTCAGAAGTGATTAGCAGAAAAAGTAAGAGGATTCCTCAGTTTGGGGAAAAATAAAAATATTCCTTCATTCTCTCAATTTGGCACATTTCAGGTTTCAACTCTACAGTTTACATTCTGCATGTTCTTTTACTGATTAAGTGCTACTTAATCAGTACATGACCTTCACACTATTGTGCTAATGCTCAAAACCAAGAACCTTTTCCTTTTCAGGACCTATGAACAAGAAACAAGAGTAAGGAAAGAAACCAAGCAAATGAAGATAGCGTGAAGCCCTCAGAAACAACCCAGCAGCTTCCTTCAGCAGACTGGGCAACAGTAACACAATGGGCCCCAGCACCAGTTCTCCCTTCAGCAGGGATCACACACCAGATGCATTACATACATAGCCCTCTGCACAATCATGATCGACAAACAAAAACATTGTATAAGCCAGGAATCTCAACTTCACTGGAAATAACAAACCAAAGGAGTTACAGGTTTGACCACGCAAACCAGTTATTCTGTAAAACGCAAGTCTTCAGCTTAAAAAGCTTAGCAAAACCACCCAAAACTGGATGTGAAGAAATTCAGTCAGCCTCAATTAAAATATATCTCTAATGACATAACAATCAGAAAGATAATTATGTTAAGCCTGTGACTTTCCAAAATCCATTATTCAAGAGATTCAAGAAAACAAGAGGAAAAAAAGCAGCTAATATGCAGGAAGCAATATGGGACAAGACAAAAAAAATGTTCAAACCACTCTTCCCAATACATGAAGGCTACCCTACAGAAGTACACTATTTTTTTCAATACATATATTTAAATTTTCAAACCTTACCTCTGGTATCTTACAGCAACTGCTCTTTTTAAGGACACGGCTGTTATCTGAATTTTTCCACAGATGGTCTTTAGCAAAAAGCTTTACTGATTTCAGTATTTGGAATGTTAACTAAATAGGCAGCAGAGTACCCTGTACATGTTCTCACTTTCCTATTTAAAAGGTATACTCCCACCATAAGTTCTGGATTTCTGATCTTATTGAGTGCTATGGAATACTCCAATTGTTAGTTAAGTCTGGGAGCCAGGGAAACTAGAACCTGTCAATCCAAGAACCTTCTTCCAGTGTGGTATTCTTACAATAACTTTCTAATAATACAGAAATAGGTACCACATGCAAGTTTAGTTATGCAAAACATTGAAACACAAGAAAAATTGTGTTTGACAACTCCTACTCTTCTGTGGGAAGACATGCTGTTATTGTGGTTGCCAGAATCTTACACAAACATCTCTTATTCAAACAAGGATAAAGAAAGCAAATGATCGAAGAGGTGAACCAAAAATTCAGAGTATGAGTTTCTGGTTTTTTCAACTATACGAAGGCCTCAGAATCCTCTTCCAAGTCCATCTACTAACAGCAGCTGCTCTCTGTCTTGACAACAGTGACAGCAGAACAGACATGCTCACACACATTTGATTTGAAGACTCATGAGAAGTACTGCATTCAAATGCAGCATCCTTAAAGACTGTATTTCAAATTCATATTAATTGAATTTAACAGATTTCCATGAAAGAGACTAAGATGAACTTGGAGGCAACCTCAAATGATGAAGATAAATGAGATTATCCATTCTTAACTATTATAGCCAGATCCAAGAGAACTGATCTAAATAAGATGACATAATAAAGATGAAGTGCTGTTTCCTTACCAATAAGTAGACTAAAATCACCACAGATCACTAAGCATTAAAAGCTCCAAAGCATTAGCCCTCTGCTAAGGAGGGTAAGAAACCCTCCAGGATTTTTAATCATATTGGAACCACATACTTAAAAAGTGAGCTTTTTTTGTCTTAAATAGCTCCATTGTATTTGTGCTATTTAGAACACATAAATCCTTCAGTGACTCACTTTTGGGGATTTTTTTTTTTATTTGTCTTTTAAATTATTTAAAGTATTCATTCTTTAAATGAATAATCTGGAGGATTAAAACATCATCTTGCTTTTGACATCAGATAGAGCATCCTGATAAACCATCATCACAAAAGAGAAAACAATACTAAGCTTTACCACCTCCTGCTTGTTGCTCTATTGAGATGTAATAAGAATGAGTTAGACCATGAAAGATGTCACACGCCCCAACAATGGAAGGGAAAAATTTTTATTTGGCTACTGAGCCTGGTGCTCTACTACAGAAAATCCCATTGAACACCAATGATGCCTTGTGTGGGGAGTACAAGGAAGCCTTATTTCCATACACTAATAGAGGAACAACGATGTAGCAGCTTGGGTTTGCCAATTTCAGCTTTTTGGCTAACACACTAATTATGTAGTGGGTCTAGCACTGGTTAAATCAGCAGGCACTTACTAGAATTATTTACTCATTTACTGCTGTGAGATAAGGGTTAGGAGGAGGGCAAAACAGACTCAAACTTTAAAGAGTATAAAGAAAACCTGATTCACAGAATTAAAAGAAAAACATTAAGAAAATGAGAATAAACCTTTAGAACACTTTTCCTTCCCCCACACCTTCTTTTCTTCCCTACTGACAATATAAAGGGACAAAACCTGGGACTTCTAGTCAGTCTACCACCTCTAGAATAGTCTTTCTTCAGTTCTCTTAGGGAGAGGACTCTCTTGCCATGCTATGGAGGCTCTTCTACAAGAAACATTCTCTCGTGGCTTTAATGTCACAGTCAATCAGCCGCCTGGGAAAGGAAAAATCTGTTTGCAATGTGAAAGTCCCTCCCATACTTTGCAGCTTTCTCAGAGCTGCTTTTATGGGCCATGTCAACTTACTGAGGTGCTATTTTAAGGATGTTGTTCTAGCATAAAACAAAAGCTTTTTTCATCTATCTCTGGGAACAGAGGGTTTTTATTACTATCCCTTGGGGCAAGGTTTCTCATCTCTCTCACTCCTTTTTGTTCAAGTTTCTCATTGGATTATAGCAACACTTACTTGCTTCAATATTGGTGCCTTGGCTCACAGTTGTGTTAGAACACTACATCTCCCTAATGCATTTCCCTGAGTTCCAGGGAAAAGAGAGTCTGATACATCAAATATATCTTCACCATAGCCTTACAAAAAGGATTTCAGCCTAAGACTAAGGCATCTCCTCAATCTCTGCCCATCTAGAATCTGACTCCTTCCTCACTGACTTCCAAGACTCATATTGTTTCTACGTGCCTCCACCCTTTCTTTTTCCTGACTGAGGAGAGAATTGGTGTTCGTAGGTTCGTTCGTTCTCAAGCTTTATCAATTGAAACAGTTTTTATAGACTCCTGCAGTGTTAAAAGGTTGATTTCATCCAGGCTCCACAATTGAGGAATTGCTGTGTCTTTTGCTGCTGATCACCTGGTCCCCACTGGCACTGCGCAAGCCATGCTGGCTGCCAGCACTCCCCTGTGCTTTTCCTTCATGCCAGGGGCTGGGAAAAAAAGAAATAAACTGCTGCCACTGCTTTTGTCCTTCTGTCTGCAGCACAGCTAGCTAGAAGTGGCTAAGCAACTACAGTCCATTGCAAGTCATGACAGGATAGCCACAGCTGCCTGGCACTGTCTCACTGGTCTCTGCTGCATGGCTGCTCCTGGCGCCAATACAGCCTCTGGCCAGCACGACCCAGCAGCATCCCTGAAAAAAGGGACCAGGGGCTCCACTGGGAAAGGGGGCCTGGCCTTGCTGAGAAGGGGCCCAGCAGGCTCCCTGCTGAGGGGCTCGGCAGCATGCTTACCACCCCTCCAGGGGCAGAAAACCTCAGCCAGGTTGCATGCAGGCTGCCCTAACTGCACAGTGGGAGTGTAATTGGCTTCGGACCCTCTGTAGCTTCGGCTCCAGAATCCCAGTGGCCGGCCTCGAGTCTCACCAGGCACCTTCTGCCACAGGCTCCAGGACAGACCATGGCTCCCAGCTGCAGAGTAGAGCACGTTCTTTACCTCTGGTCCCATCCTGACTGGGCCAAGGGCTACTGCATGTGCGATTTCCTGCTTGATCTGGGCAAAGGCGTGTTGCTGTTCTGGGCCCCAGTGGAAATCGTTCTTCTTGTGGGTAACCAGGTAGAGAGGGCTCACAATCTGAAAGTACTCAGGGATGTGCATTCGCCAAAAGCCTATGGCACCTAGGAAAGCTTGTGTTTCCTTCTTGTTGGTCGGTGGGGACATGGCGGTGATCTTATTGATGACCTCAGTGGGAATCTGGCCTGACCTGGCCGCATGACACCGGGTCAGCCAGTTTACCTCTTTAAAGGCCGGAAGCCAAGAGTCTTCCTGGGCTTTGTTTTTAAATGTGCTTTTCTACAGGGGCATATTCAACTCCTTGAAATGGTTTAACCAGGTGTCAATCTTCAAACCTAGCTAGCTAATTGGCTCTTCAAAACTAGCTAGTTGATTGGCTCCAGCAAGCCTCCACAGAGAACCACCCCCTCCCAAACTGAAAACCAGACTTTTGTTCAACCACGACAAATGGCTGTCAACTTTTATTTAAGACTAGCTAGGTCACAGTGTGCAGTGAAAGCAGAAATAACTTGTATTTTATTTCACTTGATGCAACATTCAAGGACTATAAGCAGGGATGCTGACCCATGACAGGGAATTTGACCAGAGTAATAAATGTAGAGCACAAACTCTACACAAGCTGTCCACAATCCAAACACCACAGAGCAGCCACACAATAAGTTTATTTCTCCTCTAATTGTCCACAGAGATATATCTGCAGATATAAAGAAGTACTTACAATCACATTGGCAAAAGTTGCCCCAAGTTGCAGCAAAGCCTCTTCTATGAAGGTTTCTTCCTCTTCTGAAAGAATATGCTCTTTGAAAGTTGCACACATTGGTATTCACACTCAGGGCAAGAAACCTTTAAACCCGAGATATCTTACACAACTAGGCTTCATTTCACTTGTGCTGAGAGACTGAAAGAAACCACTGAAAACAGTACCAAATACAGCTGACATCACTAATTACCTTAATACCCTGCTCTTATTTCATGTACTACCTAAGGTAATCGAAGGCAACCAACACCTGTCTTCCTATTCCCACCTTCAGAAGACTCCCTTCATATTCTCCTTCCATTTACAACCCTGTTCTGCTGCTGAAAGCCACATCAGTCATGTTCAGCAGCCACAATGACTTTGACAGGATTCCTTGAGCATGGCACAGCAAAAGTAAAAAAATTGTAAAAAGATGACCTGAAAATATACCAGAGCCAAAAAGTCCAAGTAGGGAAGACTCCATCTTCATATGAGCCTTGAGACCATCTCAAGCACTACCTTCAAAACAGAAAGACACCAAGAATTACTTAGTGCTTTCAACCCAAGACAGGTGAAAAGGTCAGAGATCTGCACTGGAGCTTACAATCCTTCTCCTTCCAGCTGGCAACAACTACCTTCCAGCAAGAGACAGACTTCTCAGGGAGCTATAAGCAGAGACAGCCTTCCCCCCATCTCCTCCCTTCCTGCCCACAAGCTCAGGAATGTGGTCACAGTTCCCAGCATTTGCCAAGGTGTCAAGAGGGTTCAGCTTAAAACAGCACAGCAGCAGCAGCACAGTGTTCAGCTCCAGAGTCTCTGGAAACCCTCAAGAGAAGACACAGCAGTTCCCCTACTTGTACCCAGCCTAGGCTTACCAAAGATAAGTGTTCCTCATCACACAGTCACCAGTGTGAGGCACTCCACAAAATGCAGCACCCCAAACTGAGGATTTACTTAAAGCAATTCTTAGTATTACATTCCACAGTGTGTATACACATACCAAGGGGACTTTACTAATAGTATACTTCCATATCAGCAAATCACCCACAACCACAATATTTTGAAAACTGAGTATTTTTAAGAGTTCCTCAACTCATTCCAATTGGCAACAGAGTTCTCCCTTTTGCTGACAGGGCCACATGGTCTTTCATCTTCACCCTCTGCAGTCAGCGACTGTGGTTCTTTACGTGGTTCTTCCTTCTGTTAACATAATACAGAATATCATCCATTAACGCCAGCACTGTTTTTACTTGCATTGTAGAACCATGAAGACAGCTGAAGTTGTTTCAAGGTAACAAAGAGTATCATTGGAAGCACACATATACGTATCAGATATATTTTAATTTCTTTTGCTACATAGAGGCAGAAAACAAGTATCAAATGTATACTAACAAGGAGCGCATCCCAGGCTCCCAAAGAGTAAATTGTCAGAAAGGCATTTTTCTTCTGTAACAACCCCTGACTTTGGCAAACATCTGTTCACCTTATTGATTTACAAATGCAAACTACTGAGAGAATTTTAGTACTTCTGGAACAATTCCTCAGCTTTTAACAGGAAAAACACATTTACTGTTTTTTTTCCACATTCACAGCGAATTAGATTCCATACCCATGCTTTTCACCATGTCAATAAATCTTCAGATTATGTTTGCCTGACAAGTTTAGAGTCAACAACATATATCTCTTCCCACATTATAGAGAAGAATAAATTAAATGCAGATTTGTTTTAAATGTCAAGCCATCAGTTCGTAGCCTTTTCAAACAAATAAGAGATTGAAAGTATTTTTTCTAGTGCTTGCAAGGTTTCAGGGCGGTCATGTCATCAGACCTGTCATCAGACATTTTGGCCTGTTCTCACAGGCCAAAACTCTCTTCCTCACACAGGTACTACATTCTATTTCTAGCTCAGAGAACTTTCAGAGAAATTAGCTATCTACCCACTTGTGATTCAAAACTTTTTATTAGAATCCATCAAATGCAATCAGCCTGAAGAAAAAAAATCCTATAAATCCATTGCAGTGACACGCAACAGACACAAACGATTATACAACCAGCAACACCGGAAGCACTAAAAACTGATTTATCTCCTTCACTAGGCCTTGCATGAAATAACATGGTACAAGACAGCAATACAAAGATGGTTTCACACACAGCTACAAGCAAGGTCAAAACCACCATGAAGTTTCTTTTCCAGGTTTAAGACCATTCAGGTCACTGGCCAAGTAATTTTGCATTGAGGGAAACATAAGAGACTTTGTTAAGAGATGTCCAAATAACACCATTGAAAAGCCATCACTCCCACTGAAGAGGAGACTGAATTAAAGACATGCAAGAGTTTAAATCATACTTTCAGAGTTTGAGGATTACCAAAGGATTGCTGAAAATCTGGGTCAGAGGTGTAGAGTGGACGGACCTAAAAATCCTTATACAGTGAGATTCCCCACAGGGATGTCCTTCCAGCTCCCTTACAAAAATATTATCTTTTACTAGAAAAATTAAGTAGTCATTTTTAGAAGTCCTAATAGCACAAAGTGTCAGGGCCACTGCAGAGGCTGGGAACATTGTTATGCAGGGCTCTCTCCACCCTCCCTCCCAGGAGGAACATCCCTGGGAGATGCAGCAACGCAGTCACCCTGCATTAACACTGTACAGTGAAATAACATCTGAGAAAGCATATTACTGAGCTTTCTACAGTAAGGTAGCAAGCTTGTGAAAAATAATCAGAGCCTTTACCCAACACTGGCTTCACTTCACTCCAAACACACCACTGAGGGAGGCAGAAACTTTAAGGACTGAAAAATCTGAAAAAATCAGTAAATACGTATTTGGGGGTATGGAGGTATTATTATTGTGCTATCTGTATATTAAACTGCTTTAAAGTCTGTCAGAAAAAATAAAGTTATGATGCAATTTACTGTTGCTAAAATTTTATGAGAAATTCACTTGAGAGTTAACACCAAATTATTAAAAAAGCAAACACTTCAAATCAACTCTGTTTACCTAATACATTCTTCAGACCGCCGTTTGAGCACTCCTCCTCTCATTCTTTTTTCTACTGAAAATGGCACATGGCTACAAAACCTGCATTGTTCCAACTACCATTCAGTCTTTCATGAATCACAGATATCCAGTACAATACAAAAACACTCAAGCATTTATTCTTGGAAGGGATCAGTGTTATATGCGTGATGTTTTCATTCTGAGCCAGCACAGGCAATTTGTTTACTACATTATTATGTAAAAAAATGCACACATGCAAAGGCAAGGTAACAAATTCTTCCTCTTTCTTTGCCCAGGACAGCTCACAAAGGACGGTAAGCAGAGCCTTCTACAACAGGATATTTCTTTCCTTGACACTAGTAAAATGGGACGAACTGTAACTGAAATACACCCTGCAACAATAGGTACCTTCATAAGAAACTAATGCTGGCTCTTCTCAGAGAACAAATGCAGTAAGGAAGGCAGTGACAAGAATAAGGGAATGCCAAAGGAGGAGAAGGACTGCCGCTTTTTTCATGTATATTAGCCCACACCACCTGCAAACCTTACCTGGACAGTTCTGCTGACACTTGAAAGGTGGAAATATAAGATTAAAGCATTACAGAAAACATTTGCTACTTGTCAATGCAAAATACTGCATTCAGTTTTAGAAACCATTTGCAAAGACCGCTGCAATATATATGCTCACCAAGTTTCAAGGAACACAAAAATAAATTATATAACGCAAAAACAGTACTACTCCTTACAAAAACCAGTACATAGGGTGTCTACAAAATCTATCTCTGAATTCTGAGCAAATGATAAGAAGTATTTATTTTATTTTTCTTGCATAAAAAAGACTGCAATACTGTATATTGTGTATACACTGGTACAGCAATGACAACTCCATCTCATACAACAATTAAATCCACTGGGGAATACAAACCTCTAGCCAGTTTGCCAAGGACACAATTTAAATAGTAAAATAGAGATTTATTTTCTCACAAACAAAACAAACAGCAAATTCAGGATAGTGTCCCACAAAGACCCAGAGGTGAAATGTGAAATGCTCCTCACTCAAGCAGATCAATGCACTGGTGAGGAACATCCCTCATGCCCAAGCAGAATGATGCTTCCCTGTGAAACCTATTACCACTGAAGTGACAAATACTACTTAGAAACCAAAATACTAATAAGACAGACCAACACCAAGAGGATGTTGATTTCTTGTTTTGAAAAACAATGTAGATTACTAGAGAATCACAGGGACTGCCAGCTTCTGAAAGTCAATACAGTGATGAACTGGGCCACCAATCCAGGCTCAGAGCCTGGCCTTCCTTCCGTCAGCACAGTGAAGGGCCAAGACAACCAATTCTGAACTACCAGACAAAGCTAAATCAAACATAACTGAAGTGTACATGCATATGGATCACATTCTGTTTTTTAACAGAAACATTAAACTTTTTTTAAATTCTTCATTCAATTCATCACATACAAATTACAAAAATCAGATGATAAACTTGTGTGTGGTCAGGAAAACATCAAAACACTCAGTGTAAGCTACAGGGTGTGAATGTAACAATATCAGAGAGTGCAATATTTGACCTGGGTCACACCGAAGCCAAATGGATTAAGAAGAATCCACAAGCACCCAAGCTGGCAGTACATGACTTTGAAAAGCCCCAGCACAGGAACACTCTGCTGGAGTCTGACCTGTTTGTCAGCAACAATGACATACAGCCATGGTCTAGTTATCACCAACTGGCAATGAGGTCAACACAGAGAAGAAAAAAGTATGCATTCATTAATATGCACACTCTAAGCTTATTTTGCTGTGGAAGAGGGGATGAGTGGATGTCTTGGTTTGGAAAGACACGTATCTGCCAGGGAAACTGAGGCTCCCCTAGGATGGAGGATACCAACCCCTCACACCCCGACGAATTATAATTTTGCAATCAAGGGCTCTCAGGCAAAGATGTTGGGAATAGGAATAACAGTTCTTTACTAGGAGATATTAACAATACAAATATGATAGGAAACAAAACCACCCAACCAAACAAACAAATAAACAAATAAACAATAATTTTGGAAGAAATCCTTGACAGAGTCAGAGTTTCAATCTGACCCTGTGATTCAGGATGTTGAAAAAAACAGTCCAAACGTAAACAGTCCAAACACTTCTGAAATGGCAGATCCTGTTGGAGCAGAGATGATTCTGCGAAGAAGCCGGTTCAGGGACGGCGAGGAGGGAGACAGGAATGGCGAGCACAGGAGACGAAGAAGCTCTTGCCACACCGCAGGGAAGGAAGCGCCGAGCACCCAGCTCCTGCAGCCCAGCAGCACCGACGACTCCCGGCCACCTCCCCTCCCCCCCACCCCCCACCGCCAGGGCATGAGATGTATAGAAATGCAAATGCACCGCACAGGCTGGGGAAGGTAACAATGGCCTATCAAGGTGGGTCATCAGGCCCCAAAACAGATGTAAATAGAATATACAAAACCCGGCTCCACAACCCAGGACAGTGGAAAATCAGTTAAATCCACCCAATTAATCTAACGACAGGCTTCCAGATAATAATAGAACTAACTGGCTGTGGCATCATCCCTTAACACACTGGTGTAAGATGAAGTACTTACAGAAGCTCAAAATAATTTAGGTTGGAAAAGTCCCTCAAAAGCATGAAGTCCAACCATTCCCCCAGCACTGCCAAGTCTACCACTGAATGATGCCCCTAAGTGCCACATCTCTCTACAGTTCTAGTTTCAGTCAGGACAGGTTTTATTTTTTACAGTAGCCAGGAAGAGGGGATGGCCAGACCACTGTTATTTGATATCATCTCACATTGTGGCAGTAGTTTGGTATGTGTAAGTCATTTATGTTATACCTTTGTTATTAATTTTGCTGCTGTTACTGTTAATTTTTCTTATCTCATTGTTCTTTCTGGTAAATTGTTCTTATCTCAACCAGTGATTTTCATTTTTTTGTGCCTTGAATTCTCAAGTCCACCCCCAGAACAAGAACGGGGTGGGAAGAGGGGAAGAAGGTGTGATAAATAAGGTGGAGGAGGGGAGCCGGTGAGCTGTATCTGGTTTTGGGAGTCTTGATGGGAGTACTAAATTGGGGAATATAATTCCTAAAGCACAACAAAAGATCTTGTAAATCCCTCCAGGGATGGTGCCCCCACCACTGCCCTGGGCAGTCTGTTCCAGTGCTTGACAGTGAAGGAATTTTTCCTACATCCAATCTAATCACCCCCTAGTGCAACTTCAGGCCATTTTCTCTTGTCCTGTGCTTGTTACCTGGGAGATGAGCTCAACCCCCACCTGGCTACAACCTCCTGTCAGGCAGAGTGTTAAGATCTCCCTTAAGCCTCCCCTTGATCCCATCTGGTGCCACAGTTGTGTATGTCTAAGGGGTGTAGCAAAATACAGACCATTTCCTTTTGGATTACAGGGCTTCATTCTGCTCCCCATCCAAGGCTTAGAGCTCCAGGAGCTAGGTACTTAGGAAACAAAATGAGTCTTACTATTAAAGACTGAGGTAAAGAGGGCATTAAGTACCTTAGCCTTTTCTCATCCTGTGAGACCATGTTTCCATACGCATCCACAAAAGGATGGAGATTCTCTGTAGCCCTCCTTTTCTTGCAAAAGTATGTATAAAAACATTTTTTATTGTCTTTATGGCAATAGCCAGATTAAGTTCTGGTTGGGCTGTGTCCCTTCTAATTTTCTCCCTACATAACCTCATGACATCCTTACAGTCCTCCTGAGTTGCCTTCCCCTTCTTCCAAAGGTCATGAACTCCTTTCCTTTTCCCTTAGTTCCAGCTTTTCTGTTCAACCTGGCTGATCTTCCCCACTTGCTCATCTTCCAGCACATTAGGACAGCTTGTTCCTCCACTTTGAGGAGAATTGTCCTCCTTTCCTTTATGGGACCTATTTTGATACAGAGCATAGGCTGACTGCACCTTGGCAACATGTCCACTCTAGATGAACTATCATCCACGTTATTTGGTTGCCCTCACAGAGCCTCATCCCCGTCATGTGAGGGCACCTTGGAAGTGAGGCATTTGTGTGGGAACTGTTCGCAAGCACATGTGGAAATGCACAGTATACTAAAACAAGAAACCTCTTTCCCTTCTTGTCCAGATGCAATGCTGACTGAAAATAACTGAAAACGAGCACATTGTGGGTTTTTAACAGCTACAGCACTGAAGTCAATGACAAAAAAGAAGCCTTTTGACTGCTCTTTTTATTACTACTCCTGACTATAAACATTAGTCCAGCATTTTATTTTTATCTTAACAGAAATTGTAAGGCTATAGTAGCAATAACAGATGTTCCTTCTGGGAAGGATAATTGATAAATGCCAAGCAGCCATATAAAACACCGTCCACCTCTAAAACAATTATTCTGAGTGCCTGCTAGGCAAAAAAAATTCAAATGTATCCTAGTATTTCTCATTTACAGTTATTTTAACTTCAGTTGCGGCAGAAGAATAAAATTATTAGTAGTGACCACTGTACAAGTACTAGCTAGTTAAAAACTTAAACCAACTTGAATTTTTCTTCTTGCATAATTACTGCATCCCATGGGATCCTAAAACTCCCAAGTTTAAGCACAGCATATTATCTTACACACAACAATGCTGTATTTATTTTCAGGGCAGTTTTCTTCCATTTTAGGATGAACTCAACACAGTAGAAGTGCAGGAAAAAAGGATGACTCCCAGGCTGGCAGGATTCTCCCTTGACTGAAAAGCTTCAATGCTTATTTATCCTACACCCCAAAACTAGCCAGCTGTAGTATCTATGATCCCAGATGGCCTGCATATGATCATCTTCATTCCTCAAGCAGCAGAGCTCTGAAGCTGCAGGCTAGGCTGGGCCCACCCTGGGCCCACACATCCTGCCCTGCCTCCAGGCCTGTGTCTATCAGAGCACGTGGTTGATGCTATCTGCCTCATTTGACACTGACATACTTTAAAATATGGAATGATGCCCTCAGTAAATCACAAGTGCTGAAGCTGCAAGCACATAGTCTCAAGTGACACAGTAAAGCCTAAAATGTAATACAAATAGGAAGTGTTTTCAGGTCAGAGTGCTGAGATTCCAGTATATGTAGGTTTAGGAGTCCAGCTATCACAGTCAAACATTTCCTCCTGTCATGACATTTCATATCTTCATAGTCTTCAAAATTCATACCAAATTTTGTATCTGGTTTTTCTGTATCCTGAATCACACGTAACCTCAGCCTAGGTTGCACAAGGCTATTCAAACCTAATTGTGGCAGGTGGCAGAGGGACACATATAAAACCTATTACAACTACTGCCTAAAGCCCATGCCTCAGTCTCTTCATCCCTGCAATAATGCACCACTGCCTATATCAAAATATCTTAATAGCTTCACACTATTCATACAACAGCAACTACATTAACTTGGGTTTACACATTTTCTGCTTCTGTGAACTGGTGCAGACCAAAGATCACCCTCTAGAGAACCAACCTCAGACCAAGGCCAGTAGTCTAGCTTTCAGTGTCAAAGAATTAAGCCATCTCCCTCCAAGACAAGCAGAACATTTTACTTATCCTCATCCTCATTTGAGAACAGCAATTCAAAATCTGGGGTTTTTTCAGCCACCTTCATACATTTCCCCTTTGCTGCCAACCTAAGACTGAAACAGCGATTCCAGCAAACATGTGAAAGCCACATGTAAACACTTTGGTGAGAGTATTACTGCTATCCATTAAGGTTTATAGCACTTTTGAAAACATTGCTTGCTCTCTGCAGAAGTAAAGCCTGTTCACATGTGAGCTGCCACATTCAGCTGTTCTTCTTCATATCCTTACTGCCCCAACCTTTTCTTGCTTCTAAAGCCCCGACATGCAGCAGAGCCCTGTCTTGCTGCATCTCTGTCAGCCTGATTTATTTGCAAGGTAAGACAGGATATCTCTTCCAGCAGTAACAATGACTGAGGAAGACATGCAGGCAATCAGTGCTGCAGTGGCTGGAGAAGTGCATGTACTCTACACAGTCACTGCTTCTCTAAGTATATTCAGCTTCAAGATATACAAAATGCACAGTCAACATAGTATTTGCTTCAATTATATGTCATCATTCATTTCATCTGCAGGACCACATTTGTAACTGGCATTCAATTAATGTTTTAAAATATACACCCATTGGTTAACTCAATAGATAATTACCAGAGAAATACTCTGCACTGAGATAACAGTATCCCCCATAATGCACATTTATTCCTTATTCCCAGCAGAAGAAAAAGTGAAGCTCTCCAGGTAACCAAAAAAAATGAGCACACCACTGAAACACCGAACTGGGACTATCACCTGTATGACAATAACTGATCACGGTTTTCCCTTCTTGCATTGCATACCTTGATTATTTTTGCACTTGCAAGAATCACATTGGGAAATACCTACAGCAGTAGCTGAAAGAAGACACTGCAGCTCTGCCCAAACCTCTCTTTCCAAGATCATTTTTTTTTTTTTTTATGTAATGCTAAAAAACACTTCTAATACGGGGCCATAAGTAAGCTGCTCACTAAAAATTTTTGAAATTACTGAAGCTATGATCATTATATTTCTTCTTAATTCTTATTTTAATTTAACAAATGTAAGGAAAAAATAGCTAGAAAGTCTTAACAGATTGCTAGTTTAAGACAAACATAAGAATAGATGAGTAGCATTTAAATTAGTCTGGTAAAAATTCTGAAAAATACATGATGCTAGAGCATTAGCCTTTCTGCAAGTCACCTGAGTATTGACCATAAATTAATTATAAATTGGCGCTTCTTATAAAAAATTAACAACTACCTCAACTCAAGCATAACATCTGAACTCTGCTGCTAAGCCTAATTGTATTGTTCTTAGGAAGAAATAAAAGATGAAAGCTGAAAAATAATTCAGGTGCTCAGTGAAGAAGATTGAGGAGCATAGTATTGGATAATAAGATAATTTATCAGCATCACAACTTTCAGCAAAAGAGCATAAAAATATAGATACTTTCTTTGAAATCTTTACTGACCTATATAAAAATGTCAGAGTGGGTTCTGTTTATTTTTCTAATTGTGTACCATTGTAATTTTCTAGAGATAGTTTTGTTTGTTGGGTTTATCACCAGGAGCTGGAGTGTTCAACCCTACACATGCACTGTAACTATTGTGATTTTGCCTGATGGCAGGGAGCTGACATTACATTTGCTTGTGCAGACAATCAAAGCAAATAAAGTCAGATCTCAGTATTGCCCAACCTGCTACACTCCATCTTTCATTCTGTTACTCTAGAGGTAAACTTTAGCATATTAGCAGGATGAATTTATTATACTATTTATTAAAAGGGAAAGCAGTCTAAGACAACCCCAAGCTTACATTTTCTACTCAAGCAAATACAAATTCAGAGGTACTAATGAGCCCTGTCCATCTAACTCTCTCCTCAGACAGGCACTATACAGCTAATTGTAATTAATAACTAATTAGCATTAGTTATCTTTAACATGCATACACAACACACAAGCACACACAGTCTGCTACCTCAATAGCCTGCAGTGCCATTTCAGTCTTGTATTTCACCTATTTCTTATATACACTCTATGATCATTACCCCTTTTAGCAAGGGTAATTTTATTCTGACATCTATGAAGCTGTTAAGTATCTTCACCAAAAATAAACCACACAAGAAAATTTAACCTACTCTCTGTTTTGAGTAATAATTTCTCTGAATTTCATTAGATTATAAGTAGTCAGCACCTAGGGGGAAAAAACAAAAACAACCCCAAACCAAAACAAAAAACCAAAAAAACCAGAAACAGAAACAAAAACCCAACCAAAATCACATACACAGGTGCAGGTTAGGCATCAAGCTTTGTCAGCTGTAGCCTACATTCAACCATTATACACAAACCATGTCCTTAAAACACCTGCTTCACAGCCAGAAGAGAATGCAACAGCTACCCCGAAGCAGGGAACTGTTCCTTGCTCTTGCACTGCTTCTTTAAGCAATAGTCTCAAAAGCTCTGCAGCTCAGAAGAGATGTTTGGGGAGACTGGGTCCCAGACACACGCTCTGCTCAGCTCAGCACATTTTCATTCACAACAGTGGATGTGACCATGCCCAAATTACACAAAAGAGTCACTAAGTGCTTTGTAAGAGATATGGATTGCTTCAATCAGTCTTCCCTAAATGGCTGCATGCCAATTATTTCCCCCTGTAAAAAGGGTAGTGATGAAAAAACCAAAAACCAAAACCATCACTCTCTTCAAGCTGAACTTCTCTCTTTGCAAACACTATATCCTCACCACTTTATTTGGAACTTCAGCACAAGTGGTGTGTAACCACAGGTTCTGACCATGGAGACAGCATACCCAGTGCCTTTATTAGACAGGTAACACTGGGAAACAGGAGAGCCAGCACCTCCTTACAATAACCAACCCATCAAAAGGAAATTTCCAAAGGAGTTTGATTTTTAGCACCCACTCTTACATTTCTGACTACAGTGTGGCAGGTACACTACCTTAGACAGAGTATCCCTACAAGCTGTCACAGCTGTAAGGCATTGGCCCTCCCACCATCTCTGCAACTGAATTAGAAATGGAGAGGACATGCAAAGGAGAACTATTTCCTCCAGTTGTCAGTGAGCTTAATTTCCAATCACGATTCATCCAGTTATGTGCCATTGACACGTGTGAGAGGCCAGCATGTTTTGGATGCTTTCCTAGAGAACATTATACAGTTGAGTTCCACCATGGAAGAGGCAATTCCAAGCATTCTACAGTACAACATCAAGCCCAGTATAACAGCACAACAGCACCTCCTCCTCCACACATGATTTCAATATAAATGCCAGTATAGGCACAGCATAAATCAACCAACTTTAATCAAAAGGAAACACCAAATCATAGACTCATCAAAGTCCAACAACTGTCCCTGCAGAGAACAGCCCCAGTGAGCCCACCATATGCCTGAGAGCACTGTCCAAACTCCTCTTGAATTCTGGCAGCCTTGGGGCAATGACCACTACCTTGGCAAGTGTGTTCCAGTGCCCAAACACCTCTGGATGAAAAATAATATCCAACCTTTTAATATCCAACCTAAACCTCCCTTGAAACTCCAGCCATTCCATTGGGTCCTGTCACTGGTCACCATAGAGAAGCAATCTTCCCCTCCTGAGGAAGCTGTTGACTGCAGTGAGGTCTCTGCTCAGTCTCTTCTTCAGGCTGAACAGACCAAATGCCCTCAGCTGTTTCTCATATGGCTTCCTCTCCAGGCCCTTTATTTTCACAGCCCTCCTCTGGATTCTCTCCAACAGCTTTAGATCTTATATTGAGGTACCAAAAGCTGAACACAGGACTTAAGGTAAGGCTACAACAGCTTCTTGAAAGCAAAGTGCTGTACCAATCCTCCCTGTACCACTACACCAACCTATTCTATCCTCTATGCTCACTGTGCTATGTTCCCCTTCAAGACTTAACAGGCCTTTTCACTGGGGTTTATCAACTGATAGCAGCACATGCCACACAGCCAAATAAGGCTCAGGATGACTGCTTCCAGTTCACATTCCAAAAGGTTCTAAAAATAGGTGTACAAAATGTACATCCTAGCCCAGGAAGGCTAGGCTTATGGAAGCTGGTATTTTTTCTTCACTTATTTTGGCAGTTACTAGAAATAGTCTACTGACCTATCAAACCTGCTGGCAGACTGACCACCACTGACTTGAAGCATGAAGTCATTGAGGAGTGGCATCAGTTCCGGAATGGGGGGGGAGCGGGAGGGGAGGGCAGTATCTCTTTCAAAGTCATTATTAACTGTTCAAAACTTGTGCCTTACTTCATAAAGGTATGGGCAAAGCTGACAAAAAGATGTAGCTAATAGGGGAACTGGAGTGCCTTCCCAGAGCCTATACTCTTTGGTCTACCGTGACTTCCCCAGGAGACAAGGGCATCTGCACACACTTGCTCCCCCCCAACCATTCCAAAAAATCATCTCAAGAACTAAATTTAATTCTGAGAAAATTGTCTCCTTCTGACACCTCAGAAAAATCATCTGTGCAGGAACTGTATGTGCTTGCACAAAGAGAAGGGAAAAAACCAAGCCATGTAAAACACACCCAAATGCCATCACAAACCAAAAATTAAAGCATCCAAGCAGAGGACTCAGAAGAGATGCTTCTGGAAGAGAACCATCACATGCAGCTGAACCCCGTGTCCAGCACTGCAGCTTCAAGGACGAGGACTGAAGGAGGGTGGCAGAAATCAACAAGCAGAGGCGGGGGGCACACTAAGCACAAGACCATATATGAGTCTGTAAGACTTTCCACCATCAAAGCCAATGCGGGCACTTAGGAATCACCTTACCTAGGGATAATCATTGCAAGCAAAGCATGTAATTTAATTCACCATTCTCACCATCTCCCATTATTAACTGGGAAGAAAGAGAAATCCACCCAGAGACATGGGTGTGTCTGCTAAGGCAGCATTAATAAAATATTTGCTGTATGTGTACCTTCAAGTACAACTGGGCTACATATTTCAGTTTCAAGCAAACAAACCCCTTTCCTAACTCAGAATTAGTTCTGCAGATAACTCCAGCTACTAAATGTGTCAGTGGCAGGAAGGTGTTAGGGATTTATGTAGTACATAGATCTAACAACCTACCTGCAGAAAAACAAATCAAAAAAACATAGTAACTACCACCATCACACAAACCCATACATTTTTATTAAAAAGAAATAAATTTCTGTGTATACCAAATGTTTCTTCACACAAGTCATAATATGCCTTGCATTAGCATAGGCTTCCTTGCAAGGAAACCAACTACGAAACTAAGTTTATTGCAAGTTGAGGGGACACTGAGATGAGGCACTCTTATTCTAAATTATAATCTCTCTTTCCTTAACACTGCATTTTTAACTATGTCAAAACATCTTCTGATTTTTCCAACACTCCTGTGGTATGCTTTAAGTGAGCACTTTCCTAAAAAATCCCAGCTGTGTGTTTTGAGTGCCAGTGATCCAGCAAGTATGATAAGCATTTCTGAGTACCGAATAAAAACAACACAAGCTGTAGAACTGCATTATTGACTTTGTTCTGCAAACACAAATTTATAACCATGCTGCTTTTGAAAACAAAGCCATTATATCCCTTCCACTTCTTGGCTGCTTATGGGGTTTTCTTTAAAGCTTTAGGAAACTCTTGCCATTAACTTGTCAACTGTTGTTTTACAAGCCATTTGCCCATTCTTGTATCCTGTAAGAGAATCTAATCCTTACACCAAATCTAGGCACTGCACATAGCTAACACCCCACACTGTACATAAACCTGCTAATATCAAAAGCAAAAAGACTAACAGTCACTATTCTAGGCACCAAAAAATGAGAGACTCGGTACAGGAAATTGCAAGAATATATTTAAAGTATATTGAAGAGGGAGCTACCAAAGGTTCTGTAAAAGAAGAAGAAACAAACAAACAAACAAACAACAACACCATAACCACACACACACAACAGAAACACACACAAAATCACTCCAAAAACCCCCAGAAACAGAAACATCAAAACCCTCCCCCCACGTACACCAAAAAAGAGCCCACCAAAATTTCAGTGTTATTACTTAAGAAAATAAGCATCATATGAAGTCTGAGACAACACATAACAGAGGGGAGAGAAAGTTTCTAAGCAGACTAAAACAAACCAGCACAAATTTTACAATTATATTTTAAAAGATACACATCATTTTAGTTTAATTCCTATTTCACTTCCACATTTTTTAATCTTCTGGCCTTAATACTCCCTTACTGACTAAAACAAAACTTTCCCTGAAAGACATACCTGTGTAGTCAGAATTCCCCATATGCAGTTAGTGGCACTCACCTCCTCCCCACCTACAGTTTACATAAAGTAATACAGATACAATGATCATAATTTTAGAGAAGATCTCTAGAAAGCTGTGACCTCCTCACTTTCAGAAAGGAAAAGATAAAATTCATACACAACACATCTCCTACAGACATCAAGTGCCACATCCCAAGAAGGGTGCAGGCACTACTGCCTGCATGCCCTTCTTAACACAGGTGCACTTTCTCCTTTTAAAGTACAAGCAGAAAAACAAGGGGGACATGGCACACTAAATTCAAAGCCTTCTATGTTTTTGACACCATACCAATTTAGATGCCATTAAGTGATTTGGTTGCACAGGTCTGAAAATGTTGAGACACTTCCCAATGGAATTTTTATATGTTTTTTATGAAATGCTATTGAAGTCATGGGAACAGTTGACTCAACATGCTCCCCCTTTACTTTCTGAATACTTTGACTCAAAAAAAAACCACCTCAGTTTTAGATTTCTGTACCACCTGGTTTATGAAGAAAACTTGGTACCCTATGATATACACTGTTCATCAAAATAAAGCCAAAGAATAAATGGGGGTGGGATAAGTGGTGCTTCTTTGGTGTGTTGATGGGTGTTGTTCTTTTTTTTTTTCTACAGGAACCTTATATTGCATTGTTGTTCCTGAAATAAGAATTAAAACTGTTAGAGCAAGGTAAAAGAAGCTGAACACCAAAAAAGACAACACTGACATGAAAACAAATCTCACAAGAATTATGAGTTTAATGACTGCACAGTAAGTGAGAACAGGATTTTTCATTGGTGTAGAAGACACTCACAAGCCCCTCTGGACCTGCTGTGATGGATCCTGGCAACTCATCAGCCCAGACAGGCAGAAGAATCTCAGCAGAGCAGCACCACAACCACAGAGGTTGGCAAGGGGACAAAGATCCTGCGATGTTGCAGTAGCTCTCTTGTTAAAGGGCAGCAATGAGCCGAGACACACACTAGGTTCATCAGTGTGAAAGGGGTCTTGGCTTATTCGTCTTCAAAATTCATCCATCCTGACTCCAACTGCTCACTGACTCTGTCTGCAGCAAACTCCACTGCTGGTTTCCCTTGTAGACTCAGACTGCAGGTATTTCCTTGCAAAGTTTGACTGCAGGTTCCAACAGCAGGCTTTAACTGTAGACCCAGACTACATCACAGAAGCAATTCTCTCTCCCATTTCACCAGTCCTGGATCAATCCTTCCTTCAGTATCTCCTTCCTTCAGTATCTCCTTCCTTGTCCCCCCTTCCTCAAGATCCCCCCAAACCAGCCAACCCAGTCCTTTTATCACACTCATCTTTATTGGATATGGTTGTGACTCATCAGGGGCAAGGTCGCCTGTAATCCCTTCTTCTACACTGGGAGGTCTCCCCAGCCACACTTCTGCAAAGGGCAAAATAAAGGCAAGAATTCAAAGCAAATCTTAAGACTTTGGACAAGCACAATACGAACAACAAATGATACTCTGATAGAGTGGTGACAACACCCACAATTATTACTTCAGTTGTCTTTCAGCCCCCTGGACAAGCTCATACCTTGCCAGGAGCCTAATTCCAGGGAAAGCTAATGGCAGCCAAGGCAACAGTATCATACTGAAATTTAACTTGCAGATTTCTCTGGAACTATTCTCTGGAATTAAAAAGCAGTAAATAATGGATAAACAAAGCCTGTGCTCCAGCTTAAACACAGTATTGCCCAAAGGCTCTTGTGGCCTTGTACACCAGCCTCAGCTGTCCCAGGAGCTATCACTCATACCCACATTATTTAGTGATCTTCCTCACAAAGGTTTTTTTTTTCTCTGCAGACTCAGTCATCTAAAAATGAGAAGATATGAGAATGCATTAAGTACTCCTTATCTGTTGATGTGAACTACTTTCTTAAAAGCTGTTCCTTTCCTTCTTGAAAATGTCTGTTTTGAAGAGCCACGGAGGGGGGTTAATGCAAGGAGCAAAGACAACCATAAGCAGGTACAAATGCAAATTTACTCAGCACTACCCAACGGCATCCAGGATCTTTAGTTTTTTACCAGTCCTGCTGAAACAAAATCTTTAAAAGGTTAAAAAAACTTATCACTCACTCTTTATCACAATTTAACACCAAGAAGAAATACCTTCCAACTGTCTCCTTTATGAGTTCTGCAAATATTATTGCATTTTTTATCTGTGAAATCCCAAACTACAATAACCAGTTTTTCAAAGAAAACGCTTGCTCACAACAGGGTTAAAAAATAACAACATCAAGTTTAAGGCTTAATTATGTTTTGATAGCACCAAATCTCATATCCTGAGAACAACAAAATAATTTATGCTATATTTGCAACCAGTCATATTATCTTCAAAATATGGTATGACCGGACACCAGTGTACTCCCCTTAGGGTGTGTGGTTAAGGCATCGGGAGTACTGGGAGTACCAGGTGTGAACAGAATTCAAATTCCATAATTGGGATGAAGAAATTTGATCTAACCTCTTCCACATTACAGGTTATTTTTACATTTCTCTGGTTTACAATGATGAGGCGATCTTGTATTTACCTCCTTGAAAAACTAGTTCTGCCATCTTCACATCTGAAGGCAGAAAAATCTATTTATCTTCTCAGCTTGCCCCAAGCCTGTGCTGCTAAAAACATGTCCCCAGTTTTCTATCAGCAAAGCCTTCCAGACAGGATACTTGGCATGCCTTTCCTTGCCTGGTATTTCTTCTTTGAGGAGGCAAATAAGGTACTTTTCAGAGTCTTCATTTTGATAAATTACATTGTTCTTCGCACCTGGTTTTACCTCAAGAGTTGGAATTAATTTATTTGTTTTTAAATTACTCCTACCCATCAGAGACACCAATTGCTGCCCCAGCTCTCTCTTCCCTATGCCCTTCTCAGAGAAGATGGCCTACTCTCAACACAGGCTCCAGGTCCCAACCCTCTTAAAAAGGAGGCAGTCACTTGACTGGTTAGCAGACTCAGTGTCAAACACCAGTTTTACTGCAACAACAGTAAACTCAAGGCTTCCATCCACTACTGTTGAGCCTCGCAAGTCAACAGCACTTCATAAGTCACATTGTCTCTCTCTGCTCATAAAAGGAGTACATAACAGCTTTTTGTTACTTCGAAGTTTTCTTTCAAGTGACACTGTAGTGGTTTCATGTTCGCCAATTTCTGTTTCCCAAATTACTGTAGTGGTTTGAGTGTCTTTGAGAATTATTTACTCTTTTCTGCCATTAGACAGGATTAGGAGAGAAGCAAAGCAGGCTCAAACTTAAAAGGGTATAAAGATAGGTTTATTAACAACTACAAGAGAGAAAAAATTAATAAGAATCAGTATGAAACCTTCAAAACACTGCCCCCCCCAACTGTTCACTTTCCTACTAACAACATAGTACTAAAACCTGGGATTTTCAGTCAGTTTCACTACTTTAAAATAGTCTTTCATCAGTTCTCAGGGAGAGGAGCCTCTCAGAAATCCCATGGAGACTTTGCCACAAGAAACAGTTCCCTGGTGGCTCTCATGTCAGGAATCTGCAGCCCCCCTGAAACTCTGCAAACTATGAAGTCCATTCCATTTGGCATCTTTTCCCACAGCTGCACTCACAAGCGTATCAGCTTTTTTAAGGTACAGTTTAAGGATGACTGTTCTAGTATAAAACGAAGGTCCTCTTCATCTATCTCTAAAATCATCTTCATCTCAAGAAACAGAGGTCTTTTTTCCCTGGGGGCAGAAGGCTTCATACCTCTATTTTCCTCTGTTCAAAATTCTCCATTGGATCACAGCTACATCAGCTCATGGCTACGACTAGAACTTTGCAACCCCACAAAAAGCATTCTGTAAGTTACAGGGATATTTTAGTCCAGTTTCCATGGCCTCACAAGAGAAGTCCAGCCCAAACTAGGCAACCCCTCAACCTTCCTTCCACTTATGACTTTTACTCTCTCTCTCTCTTCACTGACTTCCATCTCATTGTGTGTCTCTCCATGTTTCACTCTGTCCTCTTCCTCTCACTTGGGGAGAGGGTTAATGTCCTCAGGTCTTATTTGTGTAGTGAAAGAGTTAAGATCTTGCCTGGATCCCTCCCTCTCAGGCTGCAGCTACGATGTGGCAGCCAAGACTTCAGTAGCTAGGTAGGCTGATGGACACCTTGGTGGCATCAGGGTGGGCTTGGCCCAGCCCAGGCCCGGAGCTGCTCCTGGAGGCCCAGTGGACACCTCCCTGAGCCCAAGCAAGTGGCAGGGCAGGCCTTAAGGTCAGCTGGATGTAGCTGCAACCTCCCCTTCCCCCGCCAGCAGCTGCTGGGGCCTGGGGCCCAGACCAGGCCCAGCCCCGCCCACAGGGTGGAGCGGCAGGGCCAGCCCCAGCCCTGCCCAGCCCACCTCACCAAGTGGGCCAGGCCGGTTGTTACCTGCTCCTCAGGCCACAAGGAGAAGAGAAATTCCCAGCCTCGGCTCAACTTTGTATGTCTATGCAGAAAGGTGCATCCAGCTTCCTCAGTGGTTTTACAATGTGTCAATATCTAAAAATTGGCCCCTGATTGGTTCCTGTCCTCTCCAAAGGAAACTCAAAAGTCCTTACAGGGAACTGTTTCCTCTTTAAGTAGAAACCAAGCCATGTTAACCTATAACAGACAGATTAATTAAAACTTTCTGCCTCTTATCATTTAAGAGATACAATTTAAAACACATTAAAAACATTTATGTATGCACTGATATTTAAGCATGTCCACCCTCACTAAAATCAAAGTGAATGCTTCAGATTAGACAAGCAACGTATGCCAGTCCCAATTTTTACAGCCTGACCCTTGACCTTCAGTATTTTTGTCACTGCCCACAGCAGTTCTGTAAACAGTTTAGCATTTGTATTATAGCTATTGTCTCAGTTTCAGAGACAAATTTCAGGAGAAAATGCCCTCGTTTCCTCTAGAGGAATGAGCATTTCCTCCAAGGAGAAAGGGCTTCAGTAACTCCCTTTTCTTCTGACAATGAAAGAAATGGATATCAGGGGATGAAAGTGGGAAAAAAGTAAAATTGTTTATTAACAAAGCAAGATACCCACAAAGCACAGTAAAAAAAAAAAAAAAAAAAAATTTTGAACCTTACACCCCACCTCCACCTTGCCGCACGGCCGAGAGGCAAAGATGGCGGCTGCCCTTCTCTGTCTCTGGGAAGGGAGGAGAAAAAAGAGTTCACGCAGCAGCGGGAAACCTGCTGGATTTCTGGCGTGGGTCTTCTCTTTGCAGCAGGTGAAGTTGGCAGAATATAATGTCCTTTATTGTGTTGGATCAGCTCCTCAGAGGTCCTGGGTTTGGGGCAGTCCCCCCGCTAGCTCCCCGGAAGGGGCCAGAAAGAAAATAAGCCAAGCTGAAAACAGTTCAAGCGGGCAAAGAAAACAAACCCACACACACAAAACAAGACAAAACAAAACACACACACAAAAAAAAAAAAAAACAAAAAAAAAACCACAACCAAATAAAACCCCAAAAACCACCAACCACAACAAAACACAACCCGGCCAAGAGCATTTCCGGGTACAGCCTCCAGGCTGTCTGGAGCACACCAGAGAGAGAGAAATTTAACAGAGTCTGCGCCCTGCACTCCCAGGCTCCAGTTCTAACCCCTGGTTCATCTTAAAGATACTGCAGCCATTTCTTGGCATAAAGTAGATGATTAGGGAATAAAGTATCATCATAAAATCACCCCAAGACAGCTATGAATTAATTTAAAGGTGTTTGACAAAGCCTAAGTCTCATTTGACTATGTTTCTAGAAATAGTTTAGATTGATTTCCAAGTAAAATGCTCTGATTTAATTTTACCCTGCTATTCATCAGCAATTACACTTTTCTCTCCAGGCTCAGCTGTCCACTGGATTTTCTTGCAAACACCTCCAGAAAAGCATCAGTTCCTCTGACCAAATGAACACTTTCTGAACTGCATCAGGGATGTTATGAAGAGAGCCAGGGCAAGCCAGCAATCCTCCTTCCCTCATGGCACAACAGGAACGGCATATGCCCCTCTCCCACCCACCCATCTCATCTTGGCCATTCACCAAATAAAATCCATGCAGGCAAGCGCTGACTTTTGTCAGAAATATTGCTTCAGCCTGGAGTCCACAACGGAGGCTGTCAGCTCAGAGATGTGATCATGACTAAGAAGAACACTCTGCAAATAGAAAAGGAGAAACTGGCTTTTCAGGTGCTATGGCTGGCTGGAAAAAGGAAAAAAATCCTGACAACTTATATTACCACTATGAGAACAAAAGAAGACTATGCCAAAGCAGAAAAAAATTTAAACAAAAGTGAAAGAAACTGCCAATATTTAGGTTCCCTCAGAAGACTTCACAATTCTGTCACTCACATGTTCGTGTTTCTGGGCCTCTTATTTGGTCTTTTAGGCTTTTTAATTCCCCTCCTTACCCTTCTGCATAAAATTTAAATATTAATTTTTAATTTAGGGGGTTTTTGTTTCATTTTGTTTTGTCTTTTTTTTAAATGAAGTAAAGCTGACATGCTCATGATAAATCTGGATGTTGGGATTACAGACAAATTGTCATCTGCAAATTGCTGGCAATCAAGCACTAGAAGAAAAGCAACACTGAAAGAAAGATAATTTGGAGTTCCAAAATTCTCGGCTTAAAAAGCGTGTTTTTAAACAACTTCAGCAACAACATCCTTTCAAGACATATTGGAACTGAGGACAGAATTGGCAAAAAACCCCAATAAAATTATGATGCTGCAAGATGAGTCATTAAAAGCTATTTTATTCCGCTTCATAATTAAGAGAACTGGGCAGAGGACAGACAAGGCACACATAGCAGAGCTGCAGAAGAGTATCAAACAAACTTCAAAACAACCCAACAGGTTAATGCATATGCAGGTCTAGATGCCCACTAATACTATGCACACAGAAACCCTTCACATTTCCATACTGGCAGCATTCAACAATTAGACAACAATCAATCAACATTTAGTACATTTAAATTTACAACACCTTTAAAGAAAAACACAAGAAAACACCCAAAATAATGAATGCTTTTTTAAAGCCACAACCTTTTTATTGCATTGCATTTTCTTTCCTTCCTCATTTTACCTTCTCCTAATAACGTTGTATTTTCCATTGTTTACATAAACAAATATGTACGCATTATGTATACTAAAGACAGGTGTTTCCAAGGGAAAAAAAATCAACTAGAAGACATGACTTAGTTCATGAGAAGCTTTTAAAAATAACTACTATGAAATCAAATCTTAAACAACAATACTTCAAAAAAATCTATCCTCCCTTGTATTCATAGGGATCAAACAGCTTGTAGTTACATTTGAATGATGAGAATGCAGAATGCAGTAATGCTATCAGTTCAGGACTCCGTATTTCAGATCCAAAACTGCAGCTACAAATAAATTTACATAACTAGGCATAGACAAGAGAACAAGTCAGCCATTAGCCACTTGTCACAAAACTGCATTATGGTATCTGACCAGGGGAAAATACTCACCCCTTTGCAGAGACCGTAATTTAGAGAAAAATCCATTTTACAGGGTTAAACCTTCAGAATCAGCAACCTCTACTTTAAAATTGTGCTGATAAGGTAAGAGAAGGTTTGCTGCAGGCACAAAGATAATGTGATGGTATGACAAGGAAACTGGAAACTCCAGAATCCTGCCCCATCTCTATGTTTTTTAATGTGTATGTCCATTGGACTCTAATTCTAACTGTTGTAGGTGGATGAGGCGGCAATTTTCACTTTCACCACAAGCTAACAGTTTACTTCAACTCTATTAGAATCAATTAACTGTATTACCTAACTTTAAGCTATATATGTGTAAACTTCTGTTTCATAGTTTCAGAAACCTTGAAGTCCAGTATTAATATAGTTCCACAAAAATATTGGGTATTTCCCAACCTCCCCCATCTTGAACACCCATTAAATATTTGTTTTCTTGGATCGATTGTAATTCCAAACAAATTTTATAAATCACACAGTGTCATACTGGATCACTTTGGTACCTGTCTTGGGTTGCAACACAGGATGTAACCAGGGGTGTGTATTGTATTATCATCTGCTGAAACTGGGTGGAGAAGTGTTAATGGGCCAGCTGTTAAAACCAAGTGGGGCAGTGTTTTTAGCTCTTTAATGACCCATCCTCCCTCGGGGGATATCTTCTGTTAATGCGCCATTAAGGCTCAGCACATGAATGATAAAATTACACCAGCCCACTGTGAGATGCTCCACCCAGTGGGAGGAGCCAAGCACTTCTACCTGGATAAAACCTCAGAATCAGAACACCAAGGCAGCCTGTTTTCTGCTGGATTTCCCAGAGGAAGACTGTACCTGTCTCACCAACACTGGACCCTTCTACAGGATCATCTCTACTCTAACAGAACCACATCTGTCACTCCAAAGAACTTACTTGGACTGCTCCCAACACCCAGACCAACAGCATCAGGTTGTATCCTGACTGTCAGTGTTTCTAGGATTTTTTTTTTGTTTGCTTGGCTTTTTGTACTACTACATTTGTATTTTTAATATTCCTAGTAAAGAACTGTTATTCCTATTCCCATATCTTTGCCTGAAAGCCCCTTAATTTCAAAACTGTAATAATTTGGAGGGACGGGGTTTATATTCTCCATTCCAAGGGAAGATCCAGCTTTCACTGGCAGACACCTGCCTTTCCAAATCAAGACAGTAGCCTGCTCTGAAAAGGAACCATTTCAAATTTTTTTTACTAACAGGCACAACCAGTTTTGCCCCATTCTTGTCATATGTTACTTGCTGTGCCTGAATAGAGAAGCTCTGCTCTGGGGAAATATGAGACCAGATGAAGAACAGAGAATTCCTATCTGGATTAGTTCCAAATGGGTCAGTGGGAACTAAGTAGAGTCATCCATCCCTGAATACACTTCCTTAGAGATTTCTGCCTTTTTGCAGTGTCTTGACACTAAGTTTTAACAACCAGACACTAAGAGGGGTAATATATGAAAAGACTTTCATGCCCTGCTGCAAGTCACCAGAGGGAGGCAAAGCAGCCAACACCTTAATTAAATGCTATTGCACAAACTGCAGTAAATGTGGTTTGGGGTTGCTCTCTTCCCCAAAGAAGCTGCCTGCTCTTTAAGATGGGCCAGCCCAACTGCTTGTGGCCAGTTTCCAACTCAGGTATTTCCAAAATGTTTGCCAGAAGATGACCACCTACCAAAAAACATACAGCTCATTCCTCTCAGCACAGCACAGATTGTAAAATCAGCCTAGAGAAGGGTCACAGAGCACTTACTGAGTGGTGGCCACTGGAAAAGCAGCTCTTTGCAGCCAGCTCCTGAGTGAGCTGAGTTGCCAACCAGTGGTCAACTACTGTCTGAAAAGAGCACCTAGACTGCAAAACCACAAAGCACCCTGGCTAATGTGTTCCTCTGTCTAAAGCTTGGCTGTCCCATGGTCTGTGGAATGTCATCACTTGGCCAGAAGCTTTAAGTCTTTTGGAAAGCCTCAGTCTATACTTAATTACCCTTTAATATTCAATCCCCAAGATTGGATGAAATTCTGAATTTGCTGGGAGAACTATCAAGAAAACAAAGCCATAAGTCCCACTCCCCAGATGAAGTCAGAGCACTCACAAAGCTGTTACACTTGGGAGCCCTAGTAAAAAAACCAGCAACATCCACACCTACTGCTCAGTCCTGTTTCTGTTAATCAATGCAGGGCAAGAAACCTGCAGCACACAACCATGTAACAGTGGTGTCCTTACTGTCAGTAGATGGTATAAGCTTTTCCATCCTTCTAGAACACATGACTTACTTGCACATCTTTACTTTCACACTCCACGATGTGCTTGTCACTTGGAAAGCATGTTTTGCAAGCCACTGCACTGATTACAACCTCAGAGTGTACTGCCCCTTACCCTAATATCCATCACATGAAATTTTTGGTTTGTAATTACTTGAATTGTTCTGCTAAAAAGGGCAGAATCAAAACAATCCTATATCCTCCATACAGCAATTAGCTTGAGGTGTGGCATATATATATATATATTAGCAAACATACTAATTTGTTGTAATTCAAATTGATCTCCTTGAAGAGAGGCCATTATCCACACCTGATTTGTTTCTCTTTCATTCTATGAGTAAATTCTCACATGGAAAGATAAGTATTTTTGGTGACTGGAGGCATCCGGAGAGCTTTGGAATATACGTCAAGATTTAATAATCAGGTAGCTCTCTAATAGTTTTTTCGTCTAAATGAAGAAAAAAACCCTAGGTTTCAGAACCAATATCACATTACAATCAAGGGCAAAAAAGTGACTTATTAAGGGCTTAAGACTCAAAGACACACAGCCATTAGTGGCTGATATTCTCCGCTGGCTGGTATCACCAAAGAGAGCAGAAAATGTGTTTTTGAAACCTCAGCTACAGGTTGAAGAAGAGTTAAGGGAAGGTAGGCAGACTCCATATCAGATTGTGAGAATGAGGACTAATCAGACAGCATTCAGTCTTCAGCAAAAAACAGGTCTGAGTGAAAGTTTAACTTCCCTTTAGAGTCCTCTGACTCCAAATTATTCCAGGCTCAAGCTTGCTGTCAACATTGCTCCTGGCATTCCTCAGCCTGGCAGCAACTGTTGTAAACTCTCATCACAGGAGCACGTTCTAAGAGCTTACATAAAGTCCTTGTTCGGTATTTTTTCAATTTGCTTTACTTTTAATCTTTTTATACCACAGGAATTTTTTCAAAATCCATGGAATTTAAATCAAATAAAACACAGCTCTAGACGGACTTACTTTATAAAACCACACCAGACATCTCACCTAACAACTTCAACGAACCCATTACAATATATAAACCAAATTACATTTTTACCAGCAGCAACCTTCATCTCTTCATTGGCATGATGTAAGGAGGCATGTGTCTGCTGCTTTAACACACTCCTTGCACTAGTAAGATACAGATGTATACATACAGTAATGTTGAATGTAATACATTATATATGCAAATATGTTTAGGAATTAAATGTATTTACCTACATTTTCTTGATACATAATGTGTTTTAATGCATTATGTGTATGCATACATGTATATACATATAGATGGACGTTTGTCAAATAGAATTTTTATTTATTAAACCGAAACACAATTTTTTCAACTTCTGGTTATTGCATACTTCTTTGGAAGGCGTCAAAATTACATCATTCAGAGTATTCAGGATTAAAGATGTCAGTTAAGCCTAGAGAATTCCAACACAGGTGAAGCAACCAAATAGTGGACGAGGCAGGCTACCCAGAGAGGTGGCACAGCCTCTGTCCTTTGAGCTCCATTTTCAACTGCAGAAAGCCCCATGCAGCCTGGTCCACTTTAGGCACAGGTTCAGACCAGAGACCTCCTTCAGGTGACGCTATCTACCAATTTCTTGACCAAACCTCCACACCCTAACAGCTTGTGTTAATTATTTTACTGAGTCACTAAAAATAATTATTCTACTCAGAGAAACAGCTGTCATTTTGTCAAGCAATTAGATGAAGTTACTATGCTCTTCAGCTATTTTGCTTTGGAAAAGAACTACTAATTAAAAGAAATTGTCATACCTTTTCTTCACAAAACTTATAAATCAAACTGTTTATTATCCGTCACAGCTTATTAAACACATGCGAAGAGCAAATCATGAAGAGCTAAAGGAGATCCATGCTTCTTGTGTAATTCAGCACTGATCAGTTGAAAATGAGTAAGGGAGATCATTTACATCTGTCACACAAACAGCTCGGGGGTAAAAAAATACAATTTAAAAACATGAAGATCTTGTCAGCCTCCTCAGGTTTTCACACGTGTTTTGTGAAGAAGAACAACAGTTGATCCTGTTTCTTCCACAGAAAAGGCATCTGAAGAACATGCAAGTCTCAAAATTGTCTGTTAATCATTAATCAAACAAAAGACAAATGAAAAAGCAAGGGAAAAGCTTCTTCTATGTATTGGTTCATTTATTCACCCGACTGCCAAAGATCCTGATGATCCCAGAAGAGCCTGCCTTATGTATCCACTCAGCCACCCACCCCATGTCAGCATTTTAAATAAAAGCGCAAAAGGGATCTAGCAACAAATGCAAACCTTTGTCAGGGAAATTTAGGAAAAGAATCGACAGAAAGAGGAACTAAAGTCTCTAATAGAAGCAAAGTAAAGGCTTTGCTCCCCATCCCACATTTAAATGTCATTTCTTGAAAGATCTACTAGGAAACTAAACAATGAAGATATATTTGGGGCCTTCTACTAAAAAACAAACGAAACCCGGCAAAATAACAAAAAATAAGAACCTATAAAGCACTACATTACCCAGTTTAAAGAAAAACACTGTCAAGAAACATCTTTTTTGTCTTCTTTCTGAGGGCCAGCTTATGAGATACCAGTATCTTAACAATTTCATTTCAGTCAGCTGGTAAAGGAGCCTTGCTTAGAAACAGGCAGCTGGAGCAAGGAGCAAAATAGGCATGGCAGAAACCTCAGTGTGCTAATGAGAGGAAATTATTTATAAACTGAGATCATTCACACAAATTCACAAGGATAGTTACTGTCTGTTGCATTTATCTTCTAAAACCAGTCAATTACTGAAAAAGATTAAATGCAAAAATAGCTACTGCAGAATATGGCAGTTTCACAAACCATGACAGCTCTCAGCCAACGGATCTCCCAACCACAGTGAGTATGCTTCACATGAGGGTCAGAAAGTAATATGCTAAGCAACTATGGCATGACCAGGACATCACTACAGAATATTTCCTTTTAAAATGTTAAACCACTTAATCCCTATTAATCTACCTGTAATTTTAGAAAGTAATTCTTCATGTGTAAAATAGAGAGAATTTGTTTTGTTCCTGTTTTTTCTCTTCCTTACACCTTTTCCCCAAAGCAAAAGTACACTACAAAGCAAAGTACAGATTCTTTGCTGCTTTCCAGAAATTATTTGTTAAAATGTCAGGAAAAACATTTTATTTCAGAAAAGAGATCTACAGAAAATCCAATTCAAACACAAAAAAAATTTACTCTTTAGCATAAAAAAATAGTTCAAGAGCAGAACATGCACATACACAATTTCTATTATGAAATATTTTAGTCTTATAAAAACAAGTGGCTTGCTCAAAACATCAGCCTTACAGAACCAAGACTGACAAATACCTTATCACAAGACCACCAAATGTTAAAAACTACTTCACCATAAATCACAAAGAAAAGGGATAAATGCCAAGCCTGAAACATTCACATAAAATTATAGAAGACAGAAAGCTTCTGCAGAAATATCAGTGCCCATTTCAGTAAATGTTTCCAGGCAGAGGATGTCTCAAAAATTCTGGCCATCACAGACATCATAGCAGAGGTCTCTGAGTATAGACGTTCAGTCCTCCTGAACAGTCCTGGTGCAAAATTCAAGCCTCCTTTCTTCCAACACCTTTGCAGTGGCAACACGTACACACCTATCCATAAGGCCAGGGCTACAAGAGCCCAACAGAAAAGCCTATCCTTCTGTGGTCTATCTTGAAGCATGTTCTCAATCATAACATCTCATTTTTTTACTTAAGATACACACCCAAGGCAAACATTTCCTTCTATCACATTCAGACAAGAAACGGTTGAAAAAAGCTACTAAAACTTCAACGAGTCCTATAACTGGAAGCTTTAAACATCTGAGCATCTGTGGAATTGGTCAGCTTGATACATCCTGCTCAATGTCAACTTGATCATGCCTCAAAGCAAGAGCCTGTGGCTGGAAGCCTTGGTTGCAGGGACGGAGGGCTGGTATGAAGCTGTCTGTCGCCTCTTATTCATGGGGTACTGGGGTCCCTCCCGGAAAGGGCACCGGAGACCTGAAACCACAGACCTGCACCCCCACGCCGTGTGGGAGACGTGAGGGGGGACCGCGAGCATCCGAACCTATCTGCCTAAATACTGTCATCCACCCCAGCCCTTGACCTCCCCAGGAGAAGAGGGAATTGACACGGGAGGAGGACAGAAACCGAAGTCTTCAGGCCGAAGTAAAGCAAACAGGGAGCGAAGGAGACCAGGAGGTGACTCACCCCACCCACACCTTCTTCTTTGAGATCAGGCGCGGGGGGGAGAACCGAGCCAACTCCTCCTCTGAGGTCCAAGCTTGCTGCCAGCCCACCCCCCAGGGACTGCGGTGCGCGCACACCCCCAGACGGGTGGGCAAGGGGGACCCTCCCACACAGAAGGAGGGACCCGGCGGAGGTGCCGCCCCGGGGAAGGAAGGAAAGAAGGCGGGCAGGGGCGGCGGCGGAGGGGCGCGGGCTGCCGGCGCCTCCTCTCTGCTGCACTGCAGAGGCGCCATCTTCCCGCGCCTCCGCGCCGCTAGCCCGCGGGGGGGCTCGGGCCAGCCCCGACCACCGCCCCCCGGACACCGCCTTCCCGCGGGGCCACTGCACCAGCCGGCGGGGAGCTCTAGCCGCCGCCCCGCAGACATGCGCCACCCCCGCCCCCCTCTCCCCCCCCGCCATCGGGGGATACCACAGGCTCAGCAGCCCGGCTTCCGTGCCCTCCCGGGGGGACGCCTTCGCGTCCCCCGCTCGCAGCCTGGCTGCTTGCCTCTACCCCCAGCCCCAGCGGGGATGCTACGGGGCCAGTCGCCTGCAGCGAGCCTGTTCGTGGGGGAAGTTTTCCTTCCCGACTGCCTGGCGGATCCAACCCCAAGGCAGGGCCGGCGCCCCTGCCGTACGTACGCAGCACTGCCCGTGGACCCCTGCCCACTGCCGCAGCAGGCGGGCGGCAGCCGAAGTTCACGAGGCAGCGCCCCGGCAGCCGAACCAGCGCAGGGAGCCGGACACAAGCAGCGGGTCGGGGCCGGGGGCAGCCGCCAGCTAGCCCGGGGAGTTCCCAGCCCGCTGCCTCCCCGACGCCTCCGCCACCCCCCGGCTCGCCTCTCCCATTGTTCGGCGAAGGGAGAGCGGCGGCAGCTAGGATGGAACACCCCTGGGAAAGCAGCCCTCGCCCGCCCCGCCGCGGCCAAGCCCACGCCGCGGGGGCGGCTGCGGACAAAGCTTCAGAGAAGCGGTAGAGGGTGGCGGGGAAGCCCCCGCCTTCAGCTTCCTGCCCCACTTACCTCGAGAGCCCGGGCGGCGCCGGCGGCCAGCAGCAGGACGGCTAAGTGGGGCAGCATCGCGGCGGCCGGGAGCGGGGAGGGAGGAAGGAAGGAGGGGAAGGAGGGATGCCGTCGGGCGAGACACGACGAGGTCCGACTGTAAATCCTCGAGGCCGCGCCGCTGCCGAGGAAAACGACTGATCTGCGGCGGCTCCGGGATCGGCGCGGCGGAGCCGGTCAGCTGATGGCCCGGCCCGCCCCCGAACGGGCGGTGCGGCCGCCCGGCCTGCGAGGACCCCTGGCGGCGGCGCCCGGGCCGTGCGGCCGCGGCTCGAGGCAGGCGGAAGGACCTTTCCCTGCCCTCGGTGGTTCTCAGCAGCAGCTCCCGTTTCCTCCTCGGCCGCTCGGGTACCACCGATCACCTTCCTCGAAGGCTCCGTACTGTTCGTGCGCCGCCCGCGTCTGCAGGGACCGCGACGCCTCCACGAGCGGGCCCCTCTCGCTGAGGCACTGCGTTCAGAAACGCAACCCCCATCTTTGCAAGGTGCTCACGAACACACCCAAATCTAAACGTGTTGTGTGATTTAGGGGCTATTTAACACATTCTGCCTCTCCTGGCAAGGTTGCACACCAACCCGCAATCTCCTGTTCCCGTCGAGATGGAGGTGATGAGTCAGCACAGCCGTTTCACACAGCACACCACACACACCATTGATAACAAAGATATGCAGGAATATCGGAAGAGCTGGCACTTTTGAACAAGGAAGAAATCAAATAATTTCTTCCTTGGATGAACAAGGAAGAAATCAAATGAAAATGTAGGACTTTTTCAAATACTATGAAATCAGGAATCCGACATAATCCCACAGTTTCACCCTCTGAACAGCACTGTTATAATTGGTATAGTAAACCTGTAAGAAGAACTTGAAAATTAGTATTAGGAGCTTTATGTTGAAACACCTGCTATTGTAGCCAAAATTCAGTATGACAGAGCCTGACCCATTCTGCCACTGATGTGCAAACCCTGTGGCAAGATCTCTGCTCCCAAGACTCCTGAGACAGCAGCTGATAGACCCACCCTGTAACAGGGTGTGTGAGGGGCAAGTGATGGAAATCTGGAGCACAAGTCTGATGGGGAGCAGCTGAAGGAACCTGGGATGTTCAGCCTGAAAAAGGGAGTCTCAGAAGGGATTTTCTCACTTTCTGTAATTACCAAATAGGAGGTTGCAGAGAGGTAGGGGTCATGCTCTTTCTCATGGTAAGTGTTAGGATAAGTGGAAATGGCTTCAAATTGCAATTCAAATTGGGGAGATCTAGGCTGGATCAAGCTGCCCAGGGAATTGATTGACTCATGAACTCTGGAGGTATTTAAAAGGTGTATGACACTTCGTGACACTTTAGGGATATGGTTCAGTAGTGGACTTGGTAGTGCTGGGTTACTGGTTGGACTTGATGATCTTAGGATTCTTTTCCAACCTAATTGATTCTGTGATATGATTCTATGGCACACCCTTGGTGTATGGCTCATTACAGAAGCCCAGTGTTGTGCACACTGCCACTCACACTCATCTTCCCTTGAAGGCAGAACTGCAATACACTGAGACTCTTGGCCAAAGTTCCAGATGCGAAAGGATGCTTTGCAGATGAGAGGAACCGAGGTTACCTGTCAGGTGAGCCATAGCATGCAGTGAAAGACCATAGTGCTACAGCATTTCACCCCTACAGCCAGGCCTTAGAAGATTGTTCTCATACAAACATGAATCTTCTCATACAAGCTTATGAACTGGCAATGCATGGAGGCTTCTGGGGAATTTCTTGAGTCACACTTGATGAATTTAACAGATCTCTGACAGGCAGATAACATCTGAGCTTCTGAAACACACCAGTGATACGACTGTTACATTGAAATTAGTTAAACAGTAACAATGGCAGGCATGGCTGTAGTAATTTAACACTCTTTTCTGCTTTTTAGGATAATGATCACATGGCTTTGAGGGGTTAGAAAGGACTTGCTGTGCAGATTTTCTAACCAGTTGGCTTCTAAACTCAAACATTGGAAAAGCACCTCCATGGCTGCAAATAAGCAACTTTCTGTTAAAGCTTGTGGAGGCCATTCAAAAACAATTCCCTGAAACAATGGAGACAATCAGAAGGAAGCTCTTTGCAAATTTCGGGGCGGGGGGGAAGGGATGGATGGAAAAGTAAAATAAATTCATGTAGCCCTTTTATTTTAGGTTGGCTTGGTACCTCTTTGTAATCATTTCTAACTAGTGCTGAAATCAGACTATTTCAACTGCTACTTCTCTGGATCAGCCAAGCCTGCTTTTTTTGTCACAGTGGGAGTGCAAGAAGGCTGGAGGTTCCTTTTGCCTATGGCTAGGAGTGGGGCAGACCCACGGCATTGCATACATTCAAGGAAAGCAGTAAATACTCCAGTGGAAAGATGGGGAAAAGTCAAAGGTACCGGACCTCTATGAAATAGGTATTTCCATTTACAGCCACTAAACACCAGTGGAAATATCCAAAATACAGTGGTGTTTGCTTAATATTTCATGAAGTTACCTCCTGAAAGGTCATAGCTAAAGACACTTTTTCAAAGCTGTTCATGAGGTCTACAAAATTTTGAGATGACCTGCTGATAGAGAAAATAACAAATTGTGTCCTATTTTCCACTCTTTGTCATCTTTCAGGATCTGTACAGAAGGTCCAATACACTTTTTTCCTTTCTTTTTCTACTTGTCATCTTAGTATAGAAACATATTCTTACCAGACCTCAGAAGCTGTCATAGCTGGAGTGCAAGAAAGCTCACTACTACCTCACAGCAGGGCCAACAATGGAGATCACCTTCCTGAAGAACAAGGCAGCACAGGCTGGATCACAAAATGATAGGGCTCACATTCAAATTTAATATAATGCAAACAGTTCTAAACTGCTCATATGTGATTTTGCCTTTGCCTGCTGAGCTTTTATATTCAATCTTAATGTGGTAACTTTCCAGTGATGAGCAAACATGCATGTCATGTTTCATTTTTTGGCCACTTCTGTGCTCTGCCTGTTTTTGGTTTTTGTTTGGTTTTTTGTTTGTTTTGTTTGTTTGTTTGTTTGTTTTTCACAAATCATGTCTAATACTGTTTTACAGCCATGTCATTTAAATATATTATGTATATGCAAGCATTGTTCAGCCATTCTGTTTCTCATTGAATACTCATGAAGTAAGTGGACCTTAACCACAAATGCTGATACTACACTACAATAGGTAATAAACCTCAGCCTGCTTCATAACCTAATGAATTAGAGAACAGAACTTGTCTGTGATTTCTGAAGAGAGACAGGCAGCCTGTGGCAGGGACACAATTACAATGTTGCCAGATATCTCAGAATATGTGCAAGTGGTTCTACATAATACCTGCCATTTACTGAGCATTTAGTGAACCTGCCATGTTCACTGAATTTCTGATGCCGGGGGCTTGTTTCATTCATACCAACGAAACAGAAGCTATTACTGCATTTGTCAGCTATATTTTATTTGTAGGAGAAATTCTTCCTCAGATTCTTTTGGAACAATGCTGCAGCTAGTGCTTTCATGGAGACAATCTCTGAGAAGAGGGCTCCAAGCTGGCAAACTTGATTTTTGGTCCAGACTCCAATGCTGACTCACTGTCTCCTGAAGTTGCTTCACTTCAGTGCTCTCCATTTTCTTTACAGGAGATAATACTGTGTGGCTGCTTTTTTGATTCAGGTATGGAACAGATCAAAGCATTAGGGTTAGTATTTCTGAATGAACCTATAGAAGCTGAAGACTCAGATCCTACTGAGCTGACACCTTCTGTATTAGTCCCAGTTAAGGAGTTTCTCTGTACTCTGAAAACTAGTACAGCATAAATTACTGTGCTGGTTTGAAAGTAAACCAGAGGGGAAAATTAGCCCCACACAAATACCTTGAGAGAGATTTCAGGTTGGACTTGCAGTTTGATAGAGAGATTACAATAAATGCAATGATACACAGAAATTGGCTTAAACGCACAAAGTGAGAGTAAACCTGGCACCCTGTTGGTCACAGTGGTGGTCACAGTCCTATCAAGTGGTGAATGGAGTCCTATTCAAGTGATGGTTGCAGTTGAAAGCAGCAGTCCTGTGGAAGTCCTAGTCTTTCTCTCTATCCTGTGGTGGTGCTGACAGTGTCCCAAGTCCCTAATTATATATGATCAGGCTCAGGTGGAAATGTTCAGTACCTCCCCCAGGGCGGGATTCTATTTACAATAGAATGATGTAATCCTGTGAGTCATAGGATATTTTTGTGACTTCTTGATGGTCAAAGTCTTTAGTGCTGCCAATTATAATGGCTCCTGTTGAACCATTATGGCTCATTAGCAGAGATGACCCCCTCAGGATGAATGTTATCATGGCTTAGTAATTTGTGAAGACAAAGAAACACTTCCCTGCCTTGAAGGGTTTGCCTCTTATTTAAAATCTAGCTTGTAGCCTGAGGGGTCAGATAAGCACTGGGCAGCTACTGCAAACCACCCATCATTAATAGTTTGTCAGAAATGGCATGTTAATACACAGTTTGGTTACACTCCATTGACACTCTCCTTCTGTAATGCAGGACAATGATCAAATTTATTTCATACAGCTCCTGGAGGAATTTGCATTTTCAAATGTACAACACGAATTTTAATGGAAAACCTTTGGGGTTTATGCTACAACTTGAACCACTGCAGGTATAACTAATCTGTTCACTATCATGCAAGTGTCCTCTAGAGACACTTTTTTCTTTGGAGTCAGCCTGCAGCCTTGAGAAAAAGGCTGCCTAAACATTAATCCAAAATAGGAAAAGAGAGATTGTACCTAATCATCCCTACACAAGTACGTGCTGATAGCCACAGCAATGGGTGCAGATATGATTTAAAATAGTCAACAGTTGGTCATTGTCTGAATTCTGCAAAGCATCTTTGGCTTTTACAGATGCAGTATGCAGTTAAGTAGCCAGTAGCTATACAGACCTTCTCAAATGCAAATGATTTCTTCTGCATAGCACAGTAGTAGTATTAGGCATTGATGATATCTGCTGGAGCAGGTACATAATACAAATGGCAGAGCAAAGTGGATAATGAAAGCAGTCCAAACTCCCAGGCATGTTCAGCCAAGGAAATGAAATGGAGATGGGAACAACAGTAATTGCTCCAGTGATTAGGATGTGAATATACATGGACATCACTCCATGTCACACAAATATGGTGCTATTCTGGCTTCTCCCTTTATTGACATAAGCTATTGTGCTTGCTGATGGTGTCAATAAAGGGGAAATATTTAGGATATCTGCTTCTTAATTTGATTCTGTAGTCCTGATTTTGTTTACCTAATTACTACATAATGCAAATATTCCTAGCAGAATCAGAGTTTAATATATCTTCCTTTTTTTTCCACACTGCATGCGCTGAATCTTCCTAGATATTTTTGGCCTCATGCTTGTGTGGTTTATTTACTAGTAAAGTACTGCAGGTGCAGGCTTTCTGCAGCTGTTTTAACTCACCATCCTATATGCAAACTACTCAATACTAACATGCTTCTCACAAAAAATAAAAAAAGCCACCCTACAGTAAACTAAGCCAAAAATTCTTTTCAAGCAAGTCATGTTGGCATTGCTTACAGAACAATTAGCATTTCTGAATGATTAAAGCAAATCCTTGAGAGCATCTAACTCCACAGGAACCCCAGAGTAAATGACACTTGGCCATTTGCTCCCCTCTAACTGAAAGTTATGATGTCCTTTTTTGCATTTGCAGTTATGGAAGCCACCGGATGAGATAGTTATGGTCCTCTCAGCATCTTTTCAGCAGTCTGTTCTACTGTGATTTGTCTTCCCAGATAAAATAATATTGCAGTTTGTGGTGTGAATATCCCAAATCAGTAACACTTAACAAAGATAGATGCAACCAACAGGCTGTCTTTGATTTCTCTCAATATCTGAGTGCACTCGTTAGCTTTTTAAAATACTATTTAAAAGTCATTAAGTAAATGGTTTTTTTACTGTCAAAGATTTACTTCATTATTTTATCCCCTCCTGTGCTTCCACAATAATTTACCCAACTAGGTTTGTCCAGGTTCCCTCCAGATTTAGCTCTTATGTAACTTTGCTCAGAGCTGTCCTGCTGCCTGTCATCTGTCCTGCCCAGCCCCTCAAACCAGGAATCCACACACATTCCTCTCAGCTTTTAACTCTTATCTTTAGACACTTTCATACGCCAAGATAGAACCTGTTAATACACACCTAATTTTCCTTATAGATTTTGTATGAGAGAAGAGTGCTGCCAATAAAATAACCAATTCTACTTGGAAGGTGTGGAGTTATTAAAGAAAAATCTTGTTATTTTTGAATCAGTTTCCACCTTTTCCAGGCCATGCAAGCCTTCCATTGATGCCGGAATGGATCTCAAGATAAAAAGGAGGTCTCTGTTTGGCCAAAGGAAGCTGTCTGTACAAAGTCAGACAGCTTTGTTTCCACACTATCTTGGAAGAGAAATAAAAATAATGAAATTTATCAGATGATTATGTATATATACATATATAAACACAAAATATTTCTTTGATTCTGAGTTCAGTTAACTGAGGACATTTGTACAGAAGGAGAGAATACACTACCATTTTGATTCTTTCAGCATCATGTCTCAGACTATAAAACACCTGCTTAATTGCTAACATAGCAGGTTGGGATGCCCAGACCTATCCTCCCACCTGTTGCTAGAAATACAATGCTTGACTCAATTTTGAAAGACCCAGCCAGATTGCAATAGTGACATTAAATCCATTAAGTTCAAGAACAGTAGCAGACCCTGTTGTGGGTGAATGAGGTTAACGGGACAGTTGTAGGTTGTTGTTTGGGCTGGGTTTGTGTTGGGAGATTGGGTGACCACCGGGGGGAGCTGGGAGGGGATAGCAAGAGGGAGCTTCCGCCGGAGGAGTGATGTCATGGAGAACTGGACTGGCCCACCACGGCAGCCAATCACTCGACTCGACGGAGTTGCAAAATGATTGGATAGAAAAGCACCATTGGGTTGGACCAATCAGGACCCTAGACAGGAGCCAATTAGAGGAGAGAAGATTTGGATCCACCTGGAGGCTATAAAAAAACTCCCCCGGGGAAGGGTGGGGTCCCGTAGAGGTACTCGAGACAGAAGGCGTATGCAGGGCTCGTGCTGTCTCTTTTTTTAATTCAAGTCTGCTTTGTCACTGGGGACCTTGGGCTTATCCCAGGTCCCTGTTTCCAGTTGTTGTTTTCTTCAATAAAAAACAGTTAACCTAATCACAGTGACTGGCTCCTTTGTAACAGACCCTACTTAATACAGAGAATCTGTTAAGAAAAGCATTCCTGTTCTTCAACCTCCCTACAGCAGATTTAACTCATCACATGATTTAGCGTTTCCTCAAGTGTCTGTGAAGAAAAAAAACATAGTAGTTCTCTGAAAGCTGTGAAAATCTGAAGTGGTCAACAGACATTCTTCAGAAGAAGTGAAGCCTGAGACCTTTACATTATGAAATGACAAATTCACCTGGAACACAACTCCACCAAAATTCAGCAGGTGACAAGAAGGTCTCTTGAGCCATAAGCCTGCACATCAAATGTGGACAAAAAACACCCAACCCAACAAACTGTTGCATGGGTTCAATTATTTCAGCAGCAGTGAGGTAGGTGCCACAATTTTCTGTCTCTTCCCTCCCTGTACAGCCATTTGAAAGATTACAGGCATTGCCTGAAAGTCTCTGGTTCCAGTGGAGTATGATGGGAGCTATAAATGGTGATGCTGCCATAGCCCCGTATGCTCACTCTGTGCATGACTGAGGCTTTCACTCTGACATTTGCCATCACCCTCCACAGCAAAGGTGTGTTTGCATTCCCAGTGCTGGGCTGCAGCAGCATTTGAGGTGGGAGGAGCAGGAGGCAGAGGCTAAAGTGTGCATCTGTAGCTCTCTTAGCATGCCATTTGTAAAGTCACATTAAGAGACTGTGAAAGAGAGTCATGGGGCAGCCTGTGCACTGTTTGCACATGCAAGGTTTTTATTAAAGGGGAAACAAAGTGGAAAGAAAAATAATTCTCCCTTCATTTGTAGTGCAAAATTCTGGTAGGTTTTTTTCCTTAGATATATAGTTCAAGCCTGAAAGTAAAGGAAACATTTGTTTTAAATTAAAAGTACTGCTTTTTGTTGGTTTCCTATATTTCGACATGCTATAGAGATTGCAAATGCCTCCCATTGTTATCAACCAGAAGCAAATTTATTTTGCAAAATAAAATGTAAGAAGAGAGAAGGAAGAGGAAGAGAAGGAAGAGGAAGAGGAAGAGAAGGAAGCCTCAGAATATTACATCATTTGCTGAGTTCTTCTATGGACCCTCCCCGCAGCCATCATTAACATTTGCCAGGCGAGCTGACTCAGTGTACTCAGAAATTCGCATGCAAATACGGAACATGAGGCATTTTCTCATTTATTAGCTGGTGCTCACAATAATGTGTCTGGCCTAATATTCACACATTAGAAAATACGGATCAGATGACTTGGTGAGACAGTTGATACTGTTCTTGGACAAAGACTCATGGGAGTCATGGGATATAATCTCATGGGACACTCGAAAATTGGCTGTAGGGTAGCTATCAGGATTTTGGTATCACAGACTGTTACGACGAAGAGTAGTACATAGTGCAGCAATGCAGATTAGGTGATCATCAAAATGTAAATGAACTCTTCTAAGAGAATAATTTCTGTGGAGTCTCATAGTAAGACTGAAATCATTGGTGAGGCCAGGAGCATGAAAAAGAAGCTGCACAACAGCACAGGAACACACATCTAGAAATCACAACCATCTTTTATAAAACACAGTATTATAAGCAGGAAAGTTTGATCATAAGCACATAAATAAGTGACTGCAGGAGCTTTGTAATGGATGGTTTTGGGTGGAAAAAAGGGGGAAGCAAAGTTGCAATGAAGAACCACAGCCTGTTCTGTATAGAAAAACAAAAACAGCGCCATCCTTAGAGCCTCTGTGTTTTGTAATCACCCTGCAATTTCTCTCAGCACAAGGGTTTGAAATATTTGTTCAACTTGATTTGCCATACATCTGCCTCATTCCTTTACACACAAAATAATTGGACATACTGTTCTCTGACTTAGAGCAGAGACACAAAAACAAACTGAAAGTAGGAGAATAAGTGGAATTTCCTTCTTACTTGTCAGGATTTGTGAGACAAATGGTAGTCACAAGGTTGGTTCCACCAAAAAAGGCTCTAAAACTAGACTCTGCATATTGCTAAGCTAAAGTCAGGCTCCTGTAATCAGATCCCATGTCATAACCTGCTCTTACAGAGTGCAGAGGGCTTGTACACACTGTACATTCAGCCTCAGTGACCAACAGGGCAGGAGGGCTGCACCCAGCACCCATCCAACTTGACGTGTGTTCCTTCAGGCACCCAGCAGTGTGAAAGTCAAGATATTCATTGTAGCAGAGATGCTGACATTATTCTTTGCATTGTTAACAAGCTACTAGTGAAGTATTATAAGTTATTATAAGTATTATAAGGCAGCTGCTTTTATATTAGCGTGGAATCATGCGGAGTTAATGAGGATCAGTGTCATGTCAGACATTTGAAGAATCATCCACTTTTTTCAAAATACCAACATGGTGCTGTAGAGGGAACATATTCTGATACCTGCTTATGAAAGCCTATTGCTGTACAGAACAGATAGACCTCCCTGGCAACTAGCTCTATATGCAGTTTATTGTGAGCTACTGCACTACAGAATCACAGAGCAAGCCAGATCGAGCTGTAAAAGCTAACATCCAGTTAAATCTCATTGAGTTCTATTTTGAAAAGCAATTTGTTTGAAGTGGACTTAATTTCATTTAAAGCAAATAGACTCTGAAATCACCAAGATTATTTCAAATACACCACCTGATAGATTTTGCATATGCATTCCTTGCCCTAAATTGAGTCTCTAAATTTTTTTTCAAATTAAGAAAAAAAACCAAACCACCACATATTTGAAAATTGTCAGAAGGTTATATAGCACAACTGAGGTGGCAAATATATCTGTCATTTTCTCAGAGTTTGGAATACAGTATATTCAAGAAAACTCATACAAATTCATTTTTTGGAGAAAAATGAAACAGAGAAGTTCTTATGGCTGAGAAAATTAATGACAAATTAGAAGCATCTCTGAAGTATAATGTACAAATATTTCTACCATAATAGCTGTACATTATGCCTCCTAAACTATGTCTATAAACTTACTTAAAACAATAAACGGATTTAAATACTGGTGTTCAACTTCTAAAGTCTCAAATGAAAAGAAAGAAGGAAATTAAATAGATAAATCCAACATTAGTTGGTGCAATATCAAAATTGTTCTATTTGATTTCTTATGCTTTTTACAGTAGTACAGCTGTTACTGTCACACTGTTAAAGTAACTATTCCTTCCCCCACTTAGAGATGATATTTAAGTGCCCCTATTGGCACTTAAATATCATATCTACACCCAGAAATTATTTCTATACCTAACAATATCAAATATAGATATCATATACACTTATATAAATATATATAACATGATACGTGCCTTATGGTGTATTTTATAGCTATATATCTCTGTTAAGATAGTTACTGATGTCACTATATGTCTAGATGAGTAAAACAGCCTGGGCTCCCATTAATCATGTGAGATGCTGGAAGCAAACCACTAGCATTGGAGCAGCACTGGTGATGTTCAAAACTGACTGAACCATCACTGACTTTATGAAAAACATTTAAGAAAGCAGGTCATTTATTGCTTGTCTTGGTTTGAAAAGACAGGTATCCACCAGGAAAAGCCGGAGTTTCCCTTGGAATGGAGAATGTAAACCCCTCACCCCCTCCAAATTATTATAATTTTGCAATTAAGGGCTTTCAGGCAAAGATATGGGAATAGGAATAACAGTTCTTTACTAGGAATATTAAAAAGAAATACAAATGTAGTAGTACAAAAAAATGAGCAAGCAAACAAAAATACTAGAAACCCTGTCAGAGTCAGAGATACAACTGACACCCTGTTGCTCAGGGTGTTGGAAGCAGTCCACAGGAAGTCCTCCTGGAGTGGCAGAAGTGGTGCTGTTGGAGTAGAGATGATCCTGAGAAAAAAGGGTCCAGTGATGGCAAGAAGGGTCTGGTCATCCTCCAGGAATCCAGTGGAACCAGATAACTTGTGTTCCTACGCCTCAGTTTTTATCCAGGTAGGAATGGTTGGCTCCTCCAACTGGGTGGAGCATCTCACAATGGGACGATGGAATGTGTCTTGTCATTGGTGAGCCTTAATGGCCCATCAGCAGAAAATATCCTCCTGGAGGGAGGTTGGGTGGTGAAAGAGATAAGAAACACTGCCCACCTGGTTTTAACAGCTGGCCCATTATCAGAAGGCACCCGCCCCCTCCCCCCAGAGTTACAAGAGATAAAGAAGAACATTTCCCCAGCTGCTTTCAACAGAAGAAATAGAATACACATTTTTGGTTCCATAACCCAACACATTGCTCTTTTTACATGTGCACATGCTGGTCCATGTCTCACAATGATCAACAAAAACAGATACCACACTGGATTTGAAGGCAACAATCCTACAATCTCCACCTCACACGAAGAAATACTGAAGATATTCTGGTGGAATTTCACAGCCTTTTAAACTGCCCAACATCTGCTTTGGTGAATTTTGTTTGTGCAATTATCACAAATTATGCTTAAATTGTTCATCATAGGCTCAACCTAGGCTTAAATTATCATGGAACTCACTCTTCACACTGGTATCCAGAAGGAAAGAGGTGTTCAAAACCAATGTGATTGAATTACCAAAATATACCTCTATGTACATATAGAATATAGATATAGAATATAAATACATAGAGATAAATGAGAATTACCATCATCATAAGGATGATTTTTCTGTTCTTGCAGAACAGCATCATATACCGTTTTACTGTCAGATGTTAATAGTACACTGCTCAAGCTCAAACAGAAATTATCTAAATTCTTTCAGATTCCTGCTCTCAGAAAAAGAAAAAAGGAAAAAGAAAATAAAAAAAGAAAGCAGTAGGGTGAGAAAAAGCTGGTATGTTTCCAATTTTTAGGTAAACATGTCACAGCAGCAGCTTGAATTAAGCAATGGTATCCACAGGAAGTATTTGGCTTATTTTCTTTGTGCAAAAGTTAAGCTGAAAACATGGACTGAAAATATGGTGACATTTTAAAATAAATGTTTTGAATTCATTTCTTCACGATAATACCTGGGCAGCATTTAGTTTAAATGATGCTTAAATTGTGCTTTTCAAAACTGTTCAGGGTTGACATAGTTCAACTCTCAAGTAAAAATCAGTAGGAGTTTTACTGATGGTTTCTACAGAATATAAGCCAATGCTGAACACTTCTGAAAATAGCTTTCCATCTGTATATCTATGTAAATGAATAGGGACTGTTAGTAGAAATAAGAACAGAAAAGATCAGGTTTTTAATTTTAAAAATTGAAGTTAAATATAGTTACTATACTAGAACACACAAAAAAAAAAAAAACAAACGAAGAAAATTTAAGACAAACTTTAATACTTTTTGCATTCATTTATGGCAGGAATGGATGGAAAACAGTTCCATTGCCTCAGGTGACACAGCTCCAGGTTGTCTTAAGGTCATTAGACACCACCAACTCCTTAGTAATGGCACTTCATGCTTCTCGTGGGCAGATGAGGACTGAGCATCTCTGAGTTAGTCCCAGGCAGTCAACCACCACTAAAAGAAAAAGATGTATCAGCCAACACCATCAAAAACATAATTTTCTAATTTAGTAGAAGTAGAAACCTATTTCCCATTTTCCCTAAGCAGATCTTTTCTTCTCCCATTAAAGGTAGTCCTTTTTTTGAAGAAACAGTCCTTTGTGACAACCAGCACAACATTTACAGTAATGTAAATGTAATTCATCTTATTCATATTTAACACATGAATAATCCTACTGACTACAGGGAGGCTGCTAGTGTGCCTCAAACAGCCTTATTTTAGTACTTTGTATGCTCACAGCCTGACTGCTGCAGAAGTTAGCAAAGTTCATGGCAAGATCTGGGAATACTGCTTTTTGGTATTTTAGGCCTGCTCAGTTTTGGTTCCTTTAGGTCTTTCTGACCTCACTGCACTTCCAGAGGGTTTTACTGACTTGCATTCTTGCTCCATTGTGCACCTCCACGGAAAGAGATTTAGTGGGCTAGAAAACAAGTTTATATAAAAGGCCAGGAACCTTATCAGCTGCAAATTTAGCTCTTGAAATCTTGAAGACTGTTCCGAGCAGCACTGTGGTGTGGGAAGGAGGACCTATGTGATGCTACTCTTGGTAAGCAGGAAGAAGTTTATTCAAAGTCATTAAAATCTCATATGTTTTAAGAGATTTTTTTGATCAGTGGTTTGAAATCTTTGATGTACTTTGCTATATTATCCAATTCAGATTTAAGTATATCCTTTACTGATTTGCCAACCAAGTGGCACCTCCAGTGTTACTTGATTTTTCTCCTTTTCTTTAGATAGGTCTTTTTAAAATTCAGGAAGTCAATAGAGGAAGTAGTACTAATGACATGATAAGCTTATCTTCCCATGGCACTGAGAACTTGAGCATCTTGGGCTGTACTTAATCAGAAAATCAGTAAAGCTTATTAAAAAATCAAGGTCTTCAGAATGGAGCTAGTTTTGTCATGGGTGGGGATTTTTTTGCTTTGCTTTTTACATGTTGTATGGCTTTTTACCTACAGGGCCCTTGCAGAAGAAATAGGAAACATGGTACAAGTGGTTTTTTGTGTAGGTTCCACTAACTTTGGAATGCATCCATGAACTGACCTTGATTCATTCCCCAAACCTACATCACCATCAAAATCCTTATACCTACACTTACAGAATATTGACAATATCAATAGCTGTACAGCTTTATAAAGCAGCATAGAAGAATACACTAAAGGCTATATATTAGGCTATTAACAGAATTAACAGCTGTATAGTTCTATCAATAGCTATAGAACTTTAACATCAATAACTATGCTGTGGGAACTGTCAGTGGTCAAAGAGGAATTTCTAGGCTTCAGGTGGCCTGTGAGAAAGCAGGCTTTCCCAGGCATTGCTCTGGGGGACCCGTGGGAAGACATTCTAAACAATTTCTAATCTTGCACCTGCTGTTTTTACCAACTTGTTTACTTGCATAGATGTTTACAAAGATGTGTTGGTTCTAAATGACCAATCATGTTCAGTGTATTGGAACAGTGTATAAAAAGGATATGCCTTTCAATAAACTTTGCTTTTAAGCCCTCCAGGACAATTTAGAGTTATATCATTATTACCATTGTCCTGAATACAGTAACAATACTATGCAACTTGATAATGTAACATACAATAAGATAGAGTCCATATGTTCCCATTGCCCACATGTTTTTGCTTATTTCGAGGAGTCAGGTGAGCCACCGCCAGGTTCGTTGCTTCGAGGGGCATCCAACACGGGTCAAATGCAATATTGCAGACACCCACCAAAGTTAAGATACAGGCATATCCCTGTCCCCAGGTAACAAGATCCCATGGGCCCTCCCATCTGCAAATTACGAATCCAGACTGGAGCTGGGCCATGGGCCCTGTCATTTGGTGACTGTAATGACAAAAAGCACATTAGAATAACAGGTACTGTGCACAAGGGAGGAATAGATGATTCAATGTAAACACAGTTTTCCAAACTCTTGCCTGTGGGGTTTCACTTATCATTCCCCCTTTTTGTTTTTGAAGAAAGGCTTTAAGCGTAGAATGAAAACATTCTACTTGACCGGTCAAAGAATGAGAAATACCACTGACATGCTGAACACCACACAATTGCAAGAATTATTGGGTATGAGGAGTGACATAACTGGGTCTGTTATCAGTTTTGACAACACATGGTACACTTAAGGCTGCAAAAGCAGTATGCCAATGTGAGATTACATCCCTTGTCTTCTCTCTTGCATGTACAGAAGCCCAACAGGCCTTAGAATCAGTGTCCACAGAAACATACATATTTGAGGTGACCAAACTGAAACATAAGTAACATCAGACTGCCATAGCTGAAGAATCTCTAGTGTTCATTCCATTCTGAGTCATAGTGACAAGTTGCTGACAATCAGAGCATGAGGCAACAATATCACGTGCTGCTGCAGATGTAAGATGGAATTGATGTCGCAGAGCATGCGCCCCCTGATGGGAAAATTGATATGACTGAATCACTTGTTGTAAAGTGTCTGGTACCAGGACAGCCCATGCTGGGACTGTCAGCTTATCCGCATGGGAATTTCCTTCCACTATGAACCCAGGCAAGTTAGTATGACTATGAAGATGAATAATAAAAAATTATGCAGTTTGTTTACCTAAAGTATGCCATAATGTTTTCAACAAATGAAACAATTCCTTACTATTTACCTCTTTCAGAGCAGCGCAATCTAATTGACAAACTACACTGCATACATATTGAGAATCAGATATTAGATTTAAATTCTCATAAGGCTAGGCTCTGAAAGCCATTATGACTACTCTTAATCCTGCTAACTGAGAGGATCTGCCTTGGTGGCCTATAAGATCATGCCTCCCTCCAGATGACGACTGCTTTTCCCATCCGCCCTGATCCACCAGTAAAAACCACATCTCCCTGTAAAGCGGTAAAGGAATAAAGTGATGATTCCACAATTTGCCATTCGAGATGCAGCTGCAAAAATTTATGTGCAGGGTGGTGGAACAGTACTTTTTCCAGAAAGACTACCATGGCCATTTGTAAAACAGAGCCATTTGCCAGTTTATACACCAGTCCCAATAGTCAGAGGTCAAGGGCACAGTCATAATGGCTGGTTCTTGCCCCAACAACTGGACAGACCGTTGGCTTTACAAATTACGTGAGCAACCAATTCTAAATGGGTGGCAACTGTCTTCCTGTGCTGATATGATAGAAATACCCATTCTAAGAAATGCAAAGGATCTTGCCAACTGTCATGCCATTGGGCCATGAGGCCCACAGGAAGGTCCTGAGACAGTAAAATATATACACTGAGAAGTATGGTGACAACCACTCTCCAAGCTTTTTCCCCGTGTACTACTAGTTCTATTTACTCCAATGCAGCAAGTGCTTCTAGTGACAAGCTCCTGGAAGATAACAAGGAGGGATCACCTTTTAATAAATCAAAAAGTGGTGCGAACAGCACATTTGATAATCCCAACAAAGGTATGATCTAATTAATTGTGCCTAGCAATTTTTGCAAGTCATTCAATGTTTGTATAGAATGCTGAATGGTCACCTTCTGATTTTCAACAGTTTGATCTAAGATTTTCATTCCCAAATACTTCCAGGGAGCTTGTCGCTGTACTTTCTCAGGAGCAACACACAAACCATAACTTATTAAAACCTCTTGCATTGCAGGCATTACCACATTGAGCTGTTCTACAGTTGGTGCAGCAACTAAGATATCGTCCACATAGTGGTAACGATAAACCTGTAGAAATAGTTTCCTAACCTGTGATAATGATTGTGCCACATACCACTGGCAAATCATAGGGCTGTTCTTCATCTTTTGAGGTAATACAATCCAATGGTATCTTTTTCTTGGCTCATTATTATTTACAGAGGGGACAGTAAAAGCAAACTCGGGAGCATTGTCTGGATGCAAGGGTATAGTAAAAAAGCAATTCTTCAGATCTGTCACAGTACACATAGTCTGTAGCTGGACAAATAAATCTGGCTATACTAAGAAACCCAATTTGGCTCTCCTAGTTCGATAAACAAGTCCCTAAGTGAACAATGATAGGACAGATTTAAACTTGGGCAGAGACCTCAACCAATCCCTTCCAACCCTTAAATGCAGATGTATCATTGGCCAGGGAGCTGGGCAGTGTTAAAACCCAGACCAATCTGTTGTCTGGACCTGGGAGTTTTGAACCCACTATATAAGAAGGTTCTGAACAATAAAATGGGCTGTTTGCCTCAGTGTAGTGTGTCATGTGTCTGTCTCCAGCCCACAACCACGTGTAACACAGATCAACAATACAGACATCCCAAGTAGCTGAAATCATGCTGGGAGAAGGCATACCTTGCTGCAAAGCTTCCATACTTTCTATCACCTCATTAACCCAGCAGAGATCATGTAAGAGTCTCCACTTACCAGACTTCTCTTTGATCACAAATACTGGAGTCTTCCAAGAGCTCTGTGATTGTTCAGTATGATTTTGTGCCAGCTTCTTATTACCTAAATCTTTGAGAGCGGTCAATTTTTCATGAGTCAGAGGCCACTGGTCAATCCATAGAGGCTGTGTGGGCCACTGTAGTGTGATGGTAGGTCTGTGCTGACCGCTCTCCACAGTGGCCCGTAGGAAAAATCCTGCTTTTCTGTTGTCAAGGTGACTCCTCATTGAGTCAGACAATTACATCCCCACAAATTTAAAGGAACCAAAATGACACAAGGGCAGATGGAAGCTACCTGCCCATCAGGCTTAATAATACTCACAGGTGAATGACTTTGGTAACTGGCAGTTGTACCACGAACTCCTGCCACTGCTGCAAAAAGTATTGTGGGCCAAGTAGAAGGCCACTGTTTCTTTGAAGTAAGAATGACATTAGCTCCTGTGTCAATCATGCCAGTAATAGTCACCTGCAGGGGAGAACCTTGTATGAGTTCTAAAGAACACATTATATTAGGTCTAGAGTCAGTAACCATTTGGGTCCAAAAAACCTCGGGGATACCTATAGACCTGATGAACCTGTGGACCTGAACCCTTCAGTCCCTCTCTCAACAGATTCTGCACTAGGTACTTATGCCACAAAAGGTATCAATTGAGTAATATGACTTTGCTTAAGTATAGTGACTGGGGGTGATGGTGTCCACACCATGGCACAAATCTGCCCAATATAGTCCGCATCAATAACTCCAGGTAATACAAACAGGTCTTGCAAGGTAACACTTGAACGTCCCACCAGTTATGCACTCAGCCATTATCCCAAAGGCCCAAAAAGCATGTAATGGTATCTTGTGTACCTTGTTATCATTTGTGGTGACTGAGACAGTCGTGACGACATCCTGCGCTCCCTTTGGTTCTGATGCTGAGTTTGCCGCATAAGCTTGGAAGAGGTTGCCTGAGTGCATTTGTATCTCGCATCCCTGTCACGCTCTGCTTCCTGGTTTCTGGTGGCCCTCTGGGTGGCAGCGCTTGTCCCCTGCTGTCGAACTTAGAATGGCACTGTCTGGTATAATGTCCTGGTCTGCTGCAGCAGGCACATAGTCTGACAGGGCGCTGCCTGCCATTCCCTGGCACTGAAAAGCCGCTAGGTTGGTTAGGGCATTGTGTCTTGAATGCCCTTTTTGCCCGCATTGATTTAGAGGTCTGCACAGTGGCAGCAACTTGTGTTGCAAGCTGCTCCACCTGGTATTGTGTTGTCCCGACCTTACTGCAAGCCTCAATCATATCTACTAGTTCGGGATTTTGCAGCAGCAATAAGGCTTGTTTACACTCTGCATTTGCATTGTCTTTAGCCAATTGCAAAAGCAAACTTTCTTGGGCGGCTACATTGTCAATTTGTTTCTCAATTGCCTAAGACCATCTATAAACATGATATACGGCTCACTAGGCTTCTGTTTAATTGTTGTCCCTGAAAATGAGTGCATCTGGTATATGCTGCATTGTGAGAAATGCAAGCCTTTTTCCTTGCTGTAGCACTAAGGGATGCAGTTTATCTTGGAGGTGCAGGGTGTTATTCAGAGGGTCCCCCATGAGCTGGGGCAAACTGGCTCCAAAAGGAGGGTCATCCTGAGAATGTTATAAATTGCTTAAGGCACCTCATTTGCTAACTGTCTCCACTGCGACTCAAAAATTAACATCTGAGTCGGGGAGAAGCAAATCTGCGCTATTTGCTGACAATCGAAGGGGGTTAACTCATTAGTAAAGATATCTCACAGCATAGAGTGAGTGAAATGAGAAAGAAGTATGTGCTGCATCACTGTTTCTCAAGTCCTTGATCAATGGAAGGGATCCCATGCATCCAGGCTATCGCCATTATTTTGTATCACAGGACATACTAGAATCTGATTCGCCAAGCCTAATTCCCCCTCCTCCCAAGCTTGCCCATACAATTTCGCCCAGAATCTTTTTGGATCTGTCCCTCTTACTGTGACAGTCACAGGTTCTATTGTAAATATATCCTGCAGTGGGGAGGAGGTGGGCAAGCATCTGTATCTTTGCCGGCTCCGCTAAATTGATCAAAACCTGCTCTATTTGTAAATGGGATGCACCGTCGGCTTTTGCCTGCGGGGAGTGTGCTCACCCATCTGTAGCCTCAGCGCAGCCTTCACCACAGCAGTTCACTGGCTGTAGAGCACACCCAGGAGCCATTCAAAGTTGCTGGTACAGCCCCACTACCTCCCCTTGGGGCTCAGCAGTCCCTGCTCCGTCTGTGGCAGTAGCACACAGAGGCAGTTCTCAGCTAGCTCCATGCCGCCTGCACAGTGGTTGAGGTGACTGCCAGGGGAAACCGCAACAGCCAGTAGGCCTTTCTCAGCAACCCGCACAGGAGAAAGAGCTGCGGTGGTGTTCTAGGGTGACTTTATGATGCTTGTATCCCCAGTTGTCTGTTTGTGCTGTACATTAAGTTCTGTACCTTTAAACTGGTTCTGGGAGCAAAGGAGGAGAAAGAAGCAGCTGCAGTTTGTTTTGAGAAAACTGCCTGACTCCCACACGGCCTGGCTCCGGCGTTTGTCTGAGGCACGGACAGCGGTGGGACAGAGATCTCCTGTGCTTTTAGTTAGTTTTAGCTACCTGAGGCAGATAAGTTCCCTGGACTATTTTTTTTTCTTTTTCTTGGGACTGTTTAAATCTGCTCTGGACTGAAAAACCCAGAGGAGCAGCGAGGGCTCGCACTTGCAGCCCGCTGGGCCTGGACCTGCAGAGGGAGTGGGGCTGGTGAGAGACTGAGTGAGCTGAGAGGTTTTATTGTTACATATTATTCTTTTTTTTTGTGCTTGTGGGTGTCTTGTTTGTTAAATAAATAGTTTTTTCCACTTTTCTCTGAGGAAGATTTTTCCCAGACCGGCTAGGGGGAGGGGCCATTTGGGTTTGCTTTCCAGAGGAACCCCTTTGGAGGTTTCCTCCCAAATTTGCCCCAGACCAGGACAGGTGGTTTTGCCATGGCTGCATCTGGCCAGTGCTTCGCCCCCAGACATTGGGATGTCGTCATCAGCATCCAGAGGAAGAGCACAACTCTCAGGTGCTATCGGCAGAACAGAACCCTTCTCAGAAGGCACACTCACAGAGGAAGGAGGCGGCAAGGGGGACATGGCTGCAGCCAGGGAGTTGGCTGCTGGAGCGGTGGCTGTGACTGGAGCTGAGGGAGCAGCAGTAGCGGTTGCTGATAAAGTTTTAACACATGGTCAGAGTGTAATGAGCCCCATGTAAATGTATCAATCTCTGGCTTAAAATAATCTTTCGAGACTGCTCTTCAGAGGTGTTTTGTAAAGTAAAAGGTTTAATAAATGAAAAATAACAAATGCTACAGAAACAAAAGAAAAAGCCGAGCACAGGTGTTAGAGAAACCTCTGGCATCCTGCTAAAAACATTCCAAAAAGCCCCTGAGTTCCTTTGTGCTCCTTCTTATCTACTTAACGATCGAGGAGGGTTCCACTAGTAAACTGCCAATAGGGAGAGTTACAGGATTTGAAGAACAGCAAAAAAGTCCAACAGGTGCCTTTCTCTTGGCAAAAAGCCAATTACTGTCAGGACAGCAAAGACGTTTCTGGCTCTTCTACCTTACAAGAGGTGAGTCTCACACCTTTCCCTATAAGGAAACACCTGCTCTGGTTTGGGGTGCATTCCTACAGGTTGCCATTTCTCTATCGCCATGCACTTGGAACAACAAGTCCCAAACCAAGCGCCATGCTTTAAGTGACCTTGTGACTATCTTGTCTCCCTTCATAGCCACCTCCCACAGCACATACCCTGCTTCCTCCTTTGGTTCAACAAAAAAGGCAGTCTGTGCATCTGCCTTGATGCCATTTCTTTTACACTAAATAAGCAAGGCATGTAGCACCTGCTTTTCACACTTAACACCTTTCCTTTGTAATACTGGCAGCAAGATGTCCAATATGCACTCTTCCTCTGCTGATATTTGAGCCCCCATTTCTAAGATACCAGCCGCACACCTGGGCGTGTTGCATTTGAAAGTTGTCCGGACATTTAAGCTCTTGGTCTCACCTGCTTTGTTCTTCAGGGTCTCAGTTCACCTGGCTCAGTTTGGCTGGGCTCCACTGTCTTACTGCTCTCTCCACAGTTTTTATATTTTTAAAATCATATCTCTCATCACATCGGGGTCACCAGATGATGGTGGAGGTACGGCTGACACCGAAGAAGGTTCCAAGAATCATTACTTTATTGTTTTTCAGTACAATACCCTTTTATACCCTTCATCTTACATGCACTACACCTGTATCCCCTCTCTACCCTTTTGTGATTGGGCAGTACACTTCAACATTCCATGTTTCTTTACCTTCAATACTGTTCACCTGTCCTACATAGTTGTAGCCCATTAGGGATGAGGCTCGGCCACAGACCTATTCCCAATCATCACAAACTGTGTGCCTACAAAGAACTTGAACCCAATACATCTTAAAAGTTACCTCAGTGCTCCTCAAGGTTGGAGTAGAAGTCTGAAGTCCTACTTCATCCTTAGAGCATTCTGCTGTGTGAGTACCCCTGTGTTTAGGCAGGAGACACAGATCTCAGGGGCTGCTTTGAATTTGTTAATGGAGATTTTTCAGAGAATGATAAGACTTTATTCCAAGTATATCATTATTATATTCAGGGATGGCTGAAATAACGATCCAATCTTCTGGGAGGGCATAAAAGCAATGTTTATTAAAAGGCACATCCTTTTTATACACTGTTCTAGCACACTGAACTTGATTGGTCATTCAAGCCAACACCTTCTCATAAACATCTTTACAAGTAAACAAGTTGGAAAAAACAACAGGTGCAAGACTAGAAATTGTTTGGAATGTCTTCCTCCAGAGTGATACCTGGGAAAGTCTTGGTTTCCCACAGGCTCTTCTGCTGCCTGATGCCTAAAAATTTTCTCCCTAACCAGGCTGTCAGCACCCACACAAGTGCAAAGAGAATTTCTTTTACCTGACTTCATTACTGTATAGCAGGCAGTAGCTCATTCACATACATGAATCATTCCTAAAATCCCCACTGTGCTTGCACTGTTTGCAGCTTGCAGAAATTATCACATTTTGTGTTTGTCACTTATCAAAAGCAAAATAGTATAAAAGCACAGCAGATGAGAAGAAAAAGGCATCTTTCACTTAAGATTGATTGTTTCCTCTCAGAAGTGTCACTGGAATAAGAAGTGGATGTGTTTGCTGACCTCTGATGACTAGGAAGTAGTGCTATGTAAACCTCTCCATCACAAATCAAATAGTTTATTGATGCCTGTCATTTCTGGCCATATCGTAGAGGACTTTTCAGTCTTTTTCTGGGCATTCTTTTCTAATGTCTCCTATAATGTGCAGTAAGTTATGAGCAGACATGGGAACTACTGCATAGCTAGATCTACAATACAATCTGTTACTGTTTCAGGATGAAATTTAATAGAAGCTCTGATCTTTCAATCTCTTGCCAAAATGTAAGACTCAAGTAAATTGTGTTAGGAATGAAGTCATACTGCCATACAATGTAATAATCGGAAGTGGCTGATTATGTTTTGTACTATGAAAAGCTGTGTGTCATCATAGCAGGAGATTCAAGATCTTACTTAAAAATAAAAAGCCCACAATCCTGTCTGAAGTATTGACATCTAAACATAGTTTTTCAAGTCAGAAAATATTGGGGTGTATATTTTTAGGCTCAAGTCCACATGAATCGCAATATTCAAGAAGAAAAGAGGTTTATCAGCCTGATCAGATCTTTCCTTTTCCAGAACAACATATTTGAAAACCATCTTGTGTCGCAGTATGACACAAAAGAAACTACACTCACGTACTGCAATATCCAAGGCAAAAAAAAGGGCAGGTTTATTTACAGACCTCGACATTTATAGAATTCCAACAGTGACCTTGGATTGGAAGAAGAAAATTGTCCTCTCCAACCACACTGGTCAACCCAACAGTCCATCAACAGTCTCCTCCTTATGAGAAGAATGTAAACATGGGCAGACAGTTACAATAACAATAGATTGTTTATGTGAAAATCCGTGAGAAACTCCGTTGCAAAAAAGCAAACATCAGAAGGCTAAAAAAACAGGGTGACCATCTTGTACCTAAATTTCCTAAAAAAGAAAAAAAAAAAAGACATAAATGCAACAAATGAAATATCCACTATCAAAACACTATCAAAAGATGCCCAAGCACATACAGAGAGTTAAAATCAAAGGAAGCTAATGTTGGCATGAGCCAGTAAACATCACAGAAAGATATGACAGATTCATGCCAATAAATTGGTAGTGACACATGAGTTTTATGGGCTCTGGTAATCCTGTTGACCAAGACATTTTCACAGCCATAACAAACTGAAGATACTATCTCTCACTGTTACTGAGATATCATGATTTAGCATGATTCTGTTTTTTTCTTTTGAACAGACTGAGTTCACAGTGAAGGAAGTGCTGTGCTGAGCTAAATAGCAAAAGTGAACATAGAAACAAGCCAAGAAGAGTGAATATATTTCACAACTAATGAATCTTTTGAAATCAATGTTTTGAACAGTTTCCTGCCTTCACTCAGTTGGATCTAACTTTGGAAACAATATTTTGCTGTGATGATAAAAGCTGGGCATATAAAAATAAATCAAAATGAACACAGTTCACAAAAAGAATGAGGTTTTGTTAATAGAAGTGAAAATGCCAGTATAAAGAACTATGAAGTATCTTTGTTTTGCCATTTCTGGCATTTGTGGCAGCATCCAAAGATATGTTGCAACATTTTTGGTTGTTAAGACACCAGGGAGTAAATTATAGTTTTGGTGTGGAAGACTGAAGACAAATAGGAGATCACCAAGACAATCAAAAGAATATCATCTCAGTGTTTTGATCCAGTAAAGTGTATAAGAAAATGCACAACTCCATGCACTTGAATAAATCCACTGAAAAGAACAGCATCTGCTTACTGGTTTTGAGGAATCAATCTAATTTTGAAATAATAATGCTCAACATTGTTTCGTTTTATTTCTTGAAATGTTGGTTATGAATCTGGTATTTGATTTTGAACGGAAAAGTACCAGACGGGCTGCACATGCCTTGGCAGTAGCAGCACATGGCAGCACCTGCACAGAGAAAGGCTCTGTTGCTAGGCAACCCGTTTAGGAAGTAGAGAAAGGTACTATCTCTGGGGTGATTTTACTGGCAGCCTATTAGTGATAAGATTTCCTCCACCAATAGACTCTAAGCTACTTCCCCTAGAGGTGTGGTAACTCCTGCTCCTGGGGGAAGACTCTCCAGGCTATCCAGTAAGGTTTTTCAGGCAAATAAACAATGGGAGGAGCGATAGGGTAGAAAAAGCAATTATGAACTGCATCAGGATGCTCCTAGTTCCTGGGTTTCTGTCTGCCTGCTTGATGTCTCTTCTGGCCCTGCTCCCCTGCCTTCCTGAGATCCTTGGTGCCCCTGAACTTGAGTTCCTGTTCTGTCTTGCCTGCTTTTGCCAATCCTTCTCGCCCAGCCTTTGCTCCTGCTGCACCATCCCTGTTCATGGTCCTACTTGCCTATCCCACCGTTCCAGCTACCACTGCTGTCCTGTGATCCCACAGCAGCCTGCCATGATCCTGCCATGATTCTGCCCACTGCTCTGCCACCTTTCCTGCCACATCTCCTGCCGAAGCTCTGACTCGCCGAGTGTCCCACCGCTGTCGATGCAGGAGACATGCTACCAGCTGACTATTGAATTTGCATCTCTCTTCTCAAGAGCTGCACAAACTCCCCCTTGCTAGCAGTGCACACAGGCCACCCTGCTGACTGGACACCAATGGCACACTGCAAAGCCCTGGTGGTAATGCCCTGTCCCCTGTCTCTCTCTTCCTCTGCTTTCTCCTTTTCCTTCATTTGCTTCTGCTATTTCCATCCTCCTCCAGTAAGGCCACTTATTTTTCTTCATGAATAAATGGTTCACAGATATAATACTGACCTTATTTGCATCTAATTTTGCCCCAGGCATCTGTATAAATGAATCCCTCACAGTGCCCAATAGCAGAAAGTGACACTATCTCTGAGCAATAAAACAGTGAGCTTTGCTGGGCTCAGTAAGACTGAGTGCAGGAGGAGAAGCAGTTAAACCCCCTTTCCCCTCCCCAGGCTTGTAAAAATACAACTGTTTTAATAAATGTCCCCCAAGATCCTACAGCTAATAAATGTAACATTTTAAAAAAATTTATAGGAACTCTCTCTTGATTGGAATGTTTTAAGTTGCATAGCTTACCAAGTTATTGGATGTACTCAGATCAGCAGCATGAGTGGAATGATCCTGCAGAGCATTCAGCATCAATTCAAAATCCAGCTTAAAACTTACAAGTTACTGTCCTGACAAATGGAAATAGTGAGTGAAAATTTCTTTATCCAGTCTGGTCATAGATCTTTGTCTATTTGGCAAATACTTACTTGAGGCAGCAACACTTGTTCTATAAACTCTGCTGAGGTTGAGTGTTGAAGTGGAAAATGATCTTTTAGGATATTCTAGAAATGGGTATATTGCATTGTTCCTGTATGTGAATGATAAATATTTCTAGAGGATGTTAATTTTTTATATTGATTATATTCCAGGACCAGAATGGAACACTTAATGAATTGCTGACTTCAAAGAACGTCAGAAGTCCCATATTCAGAATGAGAATTTCTGGATTTCAGTATTTCTCTTATTTTTCTATATGTGTTTGTTTGTTTACTTGTTTATTGGGTTTTGTTGTTGTTATGTTTTGGGTTTCTTTTTTTAAGGTTACAAGAGACAGCAGTAGAGTTGTGGAATCTGTTGGAGGCTTATGAATGGTAGGAATGTATTTTACTCTGTCAGATTCTGATATGCATTCTTTTTGAGGGTGATTATTAATTTTCTGCTTTCACAAGAAATTACTCAAATTACAAAAACTCAACCTGAGCATATAAATCATGTCTTAAGGAAAAGAAGACCCAACCGTGCTTCTTTAAAAATGGATAGATGCTAAAATAGGAAACAAGAAAGAAATAGCCATAGTGTTTACTGAAAGAATGGTTGTTCTGAAATGGCACTATACATTACTTAACTGGCTTGTAGAGGACTTAGATGTTATCAGGTATGGCATACATAATTTTCTTGAGATGGATGCTAAGTTGTGCATGTCCTGTCTCTGGAAATGTTCAAGGCCAGGTTGGATGGGGCTTGGAGTAACCTGGTCTAGTGGGAAGTTGTCCCTGCCCATGCCCAGGGGAATTGGAACTTAATGGTCTTAAGGGTCCCTTCCAACCCAAATCATTCTATGATCTACGATGAGAAGTATTGGTGGTTTCTTGGCAGTAGCCATCAAGGACAATGTGGTTCTGCAATATGATGAGATGTTTACTTTCTCTTTGCATGTAATTTATATCCTTGGTACACAAGTAAGAAGAAATAATTAGAAGTGAGTTGAAATCAGAAGGAAGTTGAAAAATTGAGATGAAGCCTGAAATGCAGCTGTAGGAAAGGTATGTGAGGGAAGCAGGAGAAAGAAATGAGTCAGAAATAAATAAAAAATAACAGCAGGAATAAAAACGGGAAGGAAAGAGACAAGGAAAAGGTGGGGTGGAGAAACCTGGATGGTATATAAAATGAAATGCCCTCTAAAGGCTTTCCTTTCAGGTCATAGTAGAAGAATCCCAGCAGGAAATGAATGAAATGTGTGCCTTCTCACATTTCATTGAAAAAAGAAGCTCCTGCATTATTCTGGCAACCTTTTTAAACACTAAATTTACTTAAAAACATTCTCTCTCCCCTTAACTCCCAGAGAAAATACCAGCTGAGAGGAAAAAAACCTACCTAGTCTCACCCCAAACTTTTCATAGTCAGGAAGTGTAGAAGCGAGAGAAATTAGTCTTGTCAGGCACACTGAAAACAGAAGACAGGAGGATGAGCATCTTGTGGACTATTTCAAGTGCTTTAAATCTGTAGTTTACAAAATACCAGGTGGGAATAGGTGTCTAGAAATAACTAGCCAATGGGTAAAATGCCAAAGGGTCTTTTATATTTTTTTCCTCAAAATTATATATTGCTTCAAGGGTAGAATACAGCTGTTTTGGTACAGAGGTCCATAGAAAAACAAACAAACAAAACAAAACAAACCCCAAGCTACCAAGAAAAGGTCCAAAAAGGTCCATTAAAAACAAGTTGGCTGTCACCTCTCTCCTGGACGCTGAAAGTTTTTCTTCTCTGTTGCATATATGTAAAACCTTACAAAATAAAACCTTACAAAAGGGCCTTTTACCCTTGTAGAATCATGGCTCAGGCCTGCTACTTTGGTTAAGTAGAAAAGGACTATGAGAAAGCGACTCAGCTGAATTAGAGGAAGGAGAACAAGTTATATAACCATTACATGTTCACATTGTTTTGTGTGGTGGTTGGTTGGATTATGTTGGTTATGTTTTAGAACTGTATAACTGATAAAGGTCTAACTGTTTAAAAAGTCCTGGTTTTTGCAATAAAGCGGCTCTCCTCTGCATCTGCCTGGGGACTCTGCATCACTCTGCTTTAACTGTTCTCCAGTCAAATACTAAACTGTTTGTCTACCATAGGGCAATTTTTATTGGGGTTTTTGTCATATAAATGCCCACCACACAGTATTTATACGACTTTTGTCCCAAGAAAAATTTGCAGATCTTCAGTTGGGACAGTTCCTAGAGAAACATGCATTGGACAGATCAAGAGTAGGCAGACTCCTAGTGACACAAAGGCTATTCACCCTCTCTGCTCTTATCTGTTCAGCATAAAGTACCATTGTTTACTGATTAATCTTACACATAAGAGGCAGTCCCAGGAGTAGTAAATCAGCTAACAGGAATATTACCAATTTAGGTCACAATTTTCCAGCCCAGTCCAACGCCACTTCCTTCCTGCTATGGAACAGATGAAGCCAATGTGTTTTTGATGCTTTAAAAATCTAGAAATAAAACAACACACTTTTGAAATAACATAGGAAGTAAAATAAAAGCTGATCTTTACTTGGAGGCTTCCAGGGGCAAGTATGGAAGAATGCCCGCCTTCTGTGATATAGTGATATAGGGCTTTGTCACTTTCATAAGTTTAGTAAGTTAGAATAATTGACAAGCATCCCCAGTTAGAAACACAGGTAAAGAGATAATCCCCCCCCCCCCCCCCCCCTTGGTTCCACCTCTTCTGGAGCCTCCCTTTCTTGCTACTAGCTATACTTCTTTTATGAGAAAGTGTCTTGGAAGAGTGGCTTGTCCTTCATTCCCAGAAGAAGCAAGATTAGGACTGGGGCCTAGGAATGTGTTTTGTCTAATAGGAAAAAGACTGGAGTTATCTAGGAACTATATAGTCTACAGAGCTACGAATATGTATGAAGAATATAAAAAAGCAAAAATAGTTTTGGCATAATTTTGAATCCACACAGTCTGTCAAGCACTGTAAGTGCTCCTTACAAGCAAGGAGAGTGAGCATATTCACAGTGTCACACATGTGCTTGTGTTCAACTATACCTATTTTGTGACTCCCTGGATGAAAATAACCCTATGCAGCCAGTGGAATTGTTCACATTGTAAATAAAGCCAATAACAGTCTTGGCCATGGTGTCCATCCCTGGAGAATGCCACTAGTCATCCACTGCCAGCTGGACCTTGTACTGCTGATTGCCACACTTTGAGCCCAGTGGTCCAGCCAAATTTCCACCTACTTAATTGTCCACTTAATCAAGACCTCAACAGTTTGGCAGCCAGAATACTGCAGGAAATTATGTCAAAGAACTTGCTAAAGTCAAGGTGTACAACACCCTCTGCTCTCCCTTTCATCACACAGGCAGAGAAAACACACAGGCTGATCAAGCATGAAAACAAAATACTTCTTTAAATAATCTTTTCTTCCTCTCTTCTTCTAGGGTGCAAACTAAACAGAGAAAAATAAATCCCAGATGTGAATCTGCCCAATAAATGTGCATGCAATGCATTATTACAGGTATATATTACAGTCTCAAATTCGAACCCAGGTTGCTATTATAGAGAAGGAGGAATACTGCTTGAATTTGCTTGAAGAGAATTTCCAGTCAAGAGCCAAGCCTTGAATGACCCATGACTTCCTTTCACCAGTATAATGCTATTTCTTTTGGGAATGATTGTGCAAGGTATTGCTTGCTAGTAAAAGGTAGTTGTTTAAACATCACTTTTTGGTTTTGTTTAGCTGAGGCTAATAGTCTTAGAAGAAAAAGCCACGTTTCCACTCAATATTACAATCAAAGGTTAAGTGTTATATGTTTTTGCATACCTATGCAGTAAACATTGATTATTAGGAAACAGAAACTTGTATTTTAGAGACTTCAGGCTTATGTTTCAGCTAGAGATGCTTGTCAGTGTTGGAATTCTGGAAACTTGGATTTTGGGATTTTAGTGTATAGTAATGCATGTGAGTCAAGAGGGAGGGCTTTGGGTGCTGTCCAAGTCCTTCTTCACCTTCTTCTTCCTTCTTCTTTATGGGTTTAGGTGGTTTTCTGTAGTTGGGTGAAGGATGCTTTGGTTTTGCGTTGCAGGCCTTGGGTGGTCATTATTGGGTCAAAAGTATAAATAATATAGGTGTCACCTTGTTATTGGGTAATTATCACTTAAATAACCTTGGAAGGAGTTAGAAGTGCTCCATTTTACCTTGTTTCTCTAGCTTGCTAGTAAGGGCTCATGGCTCGTGAGTACAACCAAGTGCAAATTCAAAATCTGTTTCCCGTGTGTCTCCACCCCAACCTTGGCAGAGTGAAAAAGAACACAAAACCATAACATCCAAGTTTTCCAAAACAATCCTCAGCAATTTTTCACACCAACAAGCAGTATTTTAAAGAACAGATTGTTTATCTGTATGATGGATGTGTTCTGCCCTCTGATGAGCACAAATCAATACCATTGCTAATCAGTTATGATCTTCAGGGTATAGGTACTGATTTCTTTCTGCAGTTTTTTTGGAGCCAATCAGCTTCGAGAGCAGCTACATGCAAATCCATTTAGTTGGAAAAATCATTATAAGATAGCAATAAAAACAAAAAAGTTATTTCCTTTTCTCCCATCTCAATCAAAGAACAGCAAAAATACAAGTGAATACTTTTGAGAAAATTAAATTGTATCATTTCAGATCGCTTTTCTCTGTAAATCACCTTGGACCTCAACAGATGTGGACATGAAAATCTTTCTGAATTTTCATGGACAATAAAGTACTGCAAAGAAATTTTGTGCCAAACTTCAGCAGATATGTTTCAGTTTTGTCCAGATCATTCCTTATACACACAAGTTTGGCTAAGTCATCATGTATGATTCTACCATAAAAGTTTTGTAGAGTTCCTGTTGCCAGAGGTTAGGAGGTACATCACAGTCATCTGCCAGATGGATAGATGGGCAGTGAGCTGAATCTCCTCGGAAGTGCTGACTCATCTATGCACAAGCAAAACAAGGCCAAACTCCAGCCTCTTCTAGACACTGAGATGTCTTGATGCATCCCAGCTCTCTGCTATGCAGCCTTGACAGGCACAGCACTGGCATCCAAATAATGTAACCACCAGCCAGAGGATGCTTCGGTTTTGAAAGCCAAACTTGGAAACTTTCTCAGAGGTTTTAAATCTTCCTTTCTGCCTGAGCTGCAGCAAGGACTGGTAGATACAGTCTGGCAGTTGTCTGCCAGCTCAGGCCCCTTTAGCATACAGGACAAGCACAACAGTGATACTGCACACAACTTCACAGTCTCCTCTTAAACACAGCAATGTCACTGGAATGCTTGCATAGCTGAATCCAGATGTTTTGGCAAAATCCCTTTGCCAAATGTAGACAGCCTCATTAGCCAACCTGCTGGAGGGGTTTCTGCACTGGTTTGAGTAGGAATGAGGTTGAAACCCTTTTAGTTTTCAAAAAGAGTAAGGTTCAAGTGCTATGATATGATAAGAAAGAAGTGACCCATCGGTTCATCAGTTTTCCTTACAAAGTTCTGGACATTCAGTTTGTAAAATCATAGTCTAAAAGTACACATCAAGCAAGTTCAGTTCCTCTGTAGACATAATTGAAGCAGTAGAACATACAGGACATACTTTTCCAGAATTATACCTGAAATCAAGTCTGTTGTAGTAGGGAGAAATACAGAAGATTATTCACTATCAACTAAGACTAAAAGCAACCACTGTGAGAACAGTGCAGGTGGTTTATAAGGGTTTATCAAGCATTATTACATAATGCTTCCTTATGTAAAAGTGTCCCCTCTGTCCTCCAACATCAACAGGAAACTGTGGTATGTCCTTCTGCATGGCTTGAAGGGCCAATTTTGTAGTACTATCCTGTGCTGCTGCTTTTAAATTTAAATCACATGCAAAGCTGAGTGTCACTGCCTGGGTCTAGCTGCAGGCAGTGGCAATAGATCCTTGTCAGCAGGGAGACAAGGGCTAGGACGTTCCCATCAGCAGGAGTCACTAACATTGACAATCAAGAAGCGGGAACGACCAAGAAAGCCCGAAAAGCAAAGACTTTAATAGCAAGACAAAGAAATAAGCCATACATATAGAGCTCCTTCGAAGACCTGGAAGTGAGAAAAACATGACAGGATTTATCTGAGCATAGGGAACCAATGATTGATGAGAACTAGAAACATTTCCATATTTGGGGTATGTTACCAACCAATCATAACCCAGAGTCCAGAACATTGCCTTATAAGGAATTGCTTTGTTAGCATATGTATACCCATAGTCCTGTTCTCCCCATCATAACCCAACTAGATGTTTCCTTTCTTAGCATCCCACTTCCCAAGGCCTTAAGTTGATGCCTTCATTAACAACGAAGTGATCACCCACTATCTAGCTCACTATCTATCCCAACCAGTTGAACTCCCACAGCTGAGTGCTCTCTGATGACCAGGAGAATTTTCTTTTGAGTTCATAGGTTCATTTCATTCCAGAACAGAAAGCTGTTCTATTTACTTGTTTAATACAACACCAGCATGATGAGCAGGACAGCTTACTAGCTGCAAGTGGAAAGGTTCAGAGAATAGCGCCTTTCCTGAATGGCTGTTACAGCTCATTTACCAAATAGCCCTGCACAGAGATGCTGGAGATGGTTCAGACCTTAAAACTGTAAAATTGTGTTAACTCAGATGAGTCTCATATTTTATTACTACAGATAAAACATACAATTTAATTAAACATGCACCTATAAAATATAAGCTTCTGCTAACTCTCAGCTTTATTTTAATACAATCTACCCATGTAACTATTAGTAACATTGTGTAAAGAATTAATAGCTTTCAAATATTAAAACACCTTGGAGTTATGCAGTTTTCTCAAATTACAACAGCCCTAGTTTTGAGCTCAGTTTCTGCTCACATCATCACTTGACCCTTCATGTTCTATGCTCTTCCTCAATTGTCTATACAGTTTATGTTTAGACTCTCTAAAAGATATATTCACAGAGATGTTTTCTGTACAATAAATGGAAGTGAATTTCAACCTGTATGCCTCCAAACTCAAGGCTGGATTTTAAATAGAGGAGATACAATATTTAAAAGAATGCACATAAGTGTTAGAATCAGAACATCAAGAGCAATGAAGCCAATGAAAGTAAATGTTGGTCTGTTTTTTACAGAGGTGCATATTTAAATATCAAAGGCATTGAGCCAGAGGACATTATTTTGCTATGTGTAACTAGATGCTTCAAGGATCAATCTTTTACCTTGGAACCCAGTGACTTTTTTTTAATCAACAAAGCTGGAGTAAGGTGCTTTTCATCCTGATGCTGATATGACTTACAGCTTCTGTTGTCAAAATCTAAAGCACTGTTGTTTTGCAAACATGTATTTGTATCCATTTAACAATGTCAAGAGACTTGATCTTCACTTGGGATAAAAAAGAAGAAAATTTAAGTGCTACAGTTGTTCTGAATTAAATTAATTGAGTGACCCGTCCGAGATTATTATTCCAAGTACCTGTACTATTACCCATCTACCATACATTGAAAGTACTTTTCCTGAAAACAAGAAGCATAGACTTCCTTTCTCCAAGACATTACTTTTCTTGGATAAGGCAGTCTTAGACTATCCTCTTTCCAGATCCTAATTCTTCAGCTTTTTCTCTTCAAAAGAACAATACTTAAACTACAATAGATAATATTAGATAGTGGGGGCCGGGGGGTTTTCAAGTAAACGTTAGCCCAAATTACTGGTTTATGGCTTTTTTTTGCCACTGGAATAATGCTGATTGACTTGAAGGACAGCTCATCAAATATTTTTCTCATCAGCACTCCCTCAGACTTTCAGTTAATGAGGATATTTAATTAAGTTTATGAAAATCAGACAATACAGTTTACATAATGAGAGATTACTGCATTAATGAAAACATTTTAACTGGCATGTGACAGATATTAAAGGAAACTCATTCCAAGGCTGTTTTTCCATCCTGTAGAAGGACCAGTCATCAAATTGTCTGACATGTTATGTGACAGTCATGGGTTGGAGACAGAAGCACAACAGAGAACACACCATGCTGATGACCCTGGCAGCATTTATTGTTCATATCCTTCTTATATAGTAGGTTAAAACTTTCAGGTTTAGACAACTGATTGGTCTGAGTCTTAGCCCTGCCTAGCTCCTGGACCAGTGATATGTCTGCTCTCTGGACTGACCATGATTGGCTGAAGTCTCTATGTGATTTCCCTTGTTCACTGAGGAGACTTGTTTCTAGAACAAGCCAGGTTAGCTAAATTAGATTTGTTATGACCAGATTTATCTTGTCTAGCTAATAGACAAGCTGTGACAGACATCAATATGACAGCAATAAAAATCTATATGTTTAAAATTCAGGAATTCATCATTTCTTAACAATTACCTTGAAGGAACATCAATGTTGTCTGGGTTTTTGCCGTTCTCCTCTGTCTCCTTTAAGGAGTTTGTCTTTGGAGTCTGATACACTTTCATATAAACAAGCCATTTGTTATGGTGAATTCTAGAGATGTTTACATTCTTTTCATAAAGGAGGAGACTGTTGACGGACTGCTGAATGGTCCAGTGTGGTTGGAGAAGATTTTCTTCCTCCAATCCATGATCATGCTGGAATTCAATAAATGCTGATTCTGTAAATAAAGTCCCTCTTCTTTCCACCTCGGACATCGCAAGGTGTGGGTGAGAGTTCTTGTGTCGGTTGCGACACATCAATTTTTTTTCCCAATCAAAATAAGTAGCCAATTTTAAAAGTCATGTCCAGAACAATTAAAAAAAAAAAAAAGAATCAAACCCCCAAAATTTTGCAAAACAAAAAAAAACAAAAACAAAGACAAAAACAGTTTTCACTGAATTTTGGTTAGTGAAAAAATTCTAAGACAAAACCTGATTTCTTTCAGTACTTTATTAGTGTTTAATTTCAAACTTGTGAAAAGAGCTTTTATTGATTTACTTTCCCTCTGGTGTGCCTTACAAATAAAATTTACAAACAGCTACACAATCATAGTATTGGATAAAATCAGTGGGTTTTTTGCTTTCTGCTGCCATTTCCCACCAGACCCTCCTGATCCACCACTTTCCTATGTGATGTGGGAAATAAAACTGGTTGGGATGAAGGGCAGACACAGATTTTTCCATCCAAACAGCAAACAAATTGTTAGAATGATCCCAAAGGAGAAAAGAAATCCATATGAGACACAATTTTTTCTCCCTCAGTGCTTCACGTGGAGAAACAACATTTTCAGCCAGTTCAGTCCTTGTGTGTGTATATTTAGAAATAAACTCAGTTCCTAGAGGCCACCTACCCTCAAGAGCTTCAGTTTTAGGTTCAAGACATAGTAAGACACAATACCTAGGGACAGGTGGAACTTGCAATGATCACAACCTGTTTAATGAAAACAAATGTTTTACACTCTGTTTAAATGGGCTGAAAGATTTTTTACTCCTCAATTTGAATTAGGCTTTTGTTTGAATATCAATAACATTCTAAAGTTATTCAGTTTTAACACAATTTAGCAGTTTAGGTTGTTGTAACTGCAGTTTGAAAATTAAAGACACATTTATGTTTCACATGTGTTGGGAAGGACTAACACTGAAGTCTTCTCCAAATCTTGCTTCTAGAATAGGGCCAAACTTGTTTTGGATGCCTGGTGTACATGGCCTCTGTCCATCCTTGTTATAAGTATGTATTATATTACTGGCTTTTTACAAATATTAAAATGAATGCTATATGTATTATGTTGGAAAACTTTGCTGTATGAATATAGTTTTTTGGGGTTTTTTTGCTATTAACCAAACTTAGAAATACTAGTGTGATAAATATATATTTCTTGGGCATGGTATTAAAATGGAGACTATGTGATGTAGGATGCTTTTGTTCGTGTAGCTAACTCAGAGAATGGTAAGGATAATCAGTAAATTCCTCACATTCTTGGGATTATCCTATCTGGATGAAGGTGGAGGTGATGGACACCAGAGCCCAGGGGAGGAATTTATTGACCCTCTGTTATGAGGGAGTGTGGGGACAGCAGGATGGAGAAATAAAATGTTGAATTGATCTGCAGGATGGAGTGGGGGCAGGTCAGGAGTTGAAATCAAGCAAAAGAACATCTAAACTCAAAGGAATGTTTGAATAATGCATGGGGGTCTATGAATATGCAACAGGCTGCTGTCTTTAAAGAGTGTTTCTCAGTTGGTAGGTGTGCTTTTTGGCTGAATGCCAAGCACCCAGCCATAACCCTTTGCTTTCTGTCTCCTACTGTCTTTTTATTGAACTTCTAAAAACTCTACCAGAAAAGTGAACCTCATTTTTCACAATCCTTATTTATGCAACACCTGACTGACACTTTTAGTTTGTTTTGCGAAGAACAGACTGAATCCTATTTCCTTTTGGACAGAACTGAATCAGCAAGAGGGGGCCTATATTTTCTGAAAGCTATAGCATAAAATTCACAAAGTACTGCATAAAAAAAATAACCTGTTCTCAACAGCTCTGTATTTGCCATAGAATTGTTTTGGCTTTTTCCTTATTATGTTGCTCTTATGTTGCTCTTCTCTAGAAGAACAACTAGGGTGCTGCTTGAAGGCAACCATTTTCATCAAGATTTCCTAGGAGTCTGGCATTTACAGAAGTCCTAACAAGGTCATATTCAAAGAACCTTACCTCTCTCTGCTGTCCTTTTTAGATACATATTAGGCATTTCATAGCATGAACAGACAGATCATGAGCAAGGTATTTTAAAATCTGTACTAAAAAATGTCCAAGAATCTAAGACCTTTCTAGCAACATCTCTCTTTTCTGTTTGGCTGTGCAAAAGCTAGTTTTATTTTCAGTTGGACAATGGAAGCAGCAAAAAGTTGCATGCATGCATAAAGAAGATAAAACTTAAGAACTTTAAAGAACTTTATTTTCTTTATGGGAATTAAAGTCTTCCACATTTAATTTCATTCAAAATATGCCGCTTGATTCTGTCAGAATCCCTAGACATCCAGGCTTGTTACCACTGACCCTGTATTACCTAGAAGCACAGGGTTAGATCTTTCAGAGGGAGATCTGTGGCACTAGAGAGAAAGGCAACACTACTATTCCCCTCTAGGTCTGTGGATTTATATCCTTTTTCCATTTCTACCCTTCCCTCCCCCTACCCACCCTGAGCAAAGTATTTTGATTTGACCATAATATACAGCTCATTTGGGGTAACAAAAGACTGGGATTTCACCAAATATATAGAGAGACCAATCAGATTTTTATTTATGCCTCAACATATGTTATACGTGAAGTGAAAAACTACTGCCGGGGCAGTACACGTGCTCGGAGCCCTGTCCCTGGGGAGACGTCGCCTAGCAGCCGATCAGGGGAGAGAAACTTCCACAACTGGGCTACAAGTGACCCCTCCCCCGTGCTGGTGCAGCAGATCTCTGGATGCCTGGGAAAAAAATCCCAGGAAATTGGGTTGTGGGAGGAGCCTAAGCAGATAAAAGCAGCTAAGTGGGCCACAACTTGAACCTTTTTTCTTTGGGTTTCCTTGAGGGATCGGGGCTCGCCTGGTGAGTCAGCTTGGCATCCCCCTCCCCCACTTGTAGTCATGGTTCTTACTGTGATGTTTTGATTTCTCTGAAACTCTTTCCCAGGCACTGTTCTGTCAACAAGAGACATGTTTTCCTAACTGTATCCTATGTTTTGCATTCCTTTCTCTAGGAGGGACCTTTGCTTGATGTCTCTCTGACTTGACCAATGCAGTCAAATTAGTTTGTCTTTCTTCCACCCCTTGGGTGTGTTCTTTGTAAAATAGTATAAAGGGAATGTCCTGGGTTGTGGAGCCGGGTTTTGTGTATTCTATTTACATCTGTTTGGGGGCCTGATGACCCATCTTGATAGGCCATTGCCACCTTTCCCCAGCCTGTGCGGTGCATTTGCATTTCTATACATCTCATGCCCTGGCGGTGGGGGGTGGGGGGGGAGGGGAGGGGGCCGGGAGAGAAGGCTGGGACCACGCCGGTGCTGCCCTGCTGCAAGAGCTGGGTGCTCTGCGTTTCCTTCTCTGCGGTGTGGCAAGAATTCCTTCGTCTCCTGTGCTCGCCATCCTGCTTCCCTTCTCCACCCTAATCCAGAGCCAGGGCTTCTCAGGAGGATTGTCCTCTTCATCCCTCCCTGACAAGACAGGAGAGCAGCCAGTTTTTCACCCGATTTCTTTTGGGAGGAAGACCGGATTTCATCTCACCAGATTCCATCTCACCATTCCCGGATTCCCCTCCTCAACACCCCTGAACTTGCTTCTTCACAGAATCACCTCTGCTCCAACAGAATTACGTCTGCCACTTCAGAAGGACTTTACTTTTGGACTGCTTTCAACATCCTGAATCACAGGGTCAGATTGAGGCTCTGACTCTGTCAGGGTTTTCTTCCAAAATTGTTGTTTATTTGTTTATTTGTTTGTTTGGTTGGGTGGTTTTGTTTCCTATCATATTTGTATTGTTAATATTTCCTAGTAAAGAACTGTTATTCCTATCCCCAACATCTTTGCCTGAGAGCCCTTGATTGCAAAATTATAATTCGTCGGGGTGTGAGGGGTTGGCATTCTCCATTCTAGGGGAACTCCAGTTTCCCTGGCAGATACCTGTCTTTCCAAACCAAGACAGGGAAGAAATTCCCGGGCAATTGATTGATTGGAGTCATTTCAGCCTTCTGAAAAGTTCAGAGTCCGTCATTGTTAATCTTGAACAGCGTCACCCACTCCTTTCTTTTCCTCCCTGTGGTCCTGCTTCTTCCCTGGCTGTCTGTCCTGCTCTACAGCTTCCCCGAGGCAGCTCGACACCACTGCAACCAGCGCTCCAGTTTCCCCTGATGGAGCGGCCAGAGCCACCCTGCCCCGACCCTGACAACCTGCAGCAACTGCAACAACCTGCAACAACCCCGACCTGACAACCTGCAGCAACTGCAACAACCTGCAGCAACTGCAACAACCTGCAACAACCCCGACCTGACAACCTGCAACAACCTTCAAGAACCTGCAACAACTGCAACAACCCTGACCCTGACAACCTGCAGCTGCCCCAGGAGTGTGCCCGCAGGCACAGCAGCCTGTTCCTGGGCACCGGCAGAGACACGCAGCTGCTGCTGTTTGGAAATCGCGCCCAGCCCGCTGCGGGAGCCACGCAGGCTGATCGCAGCTCGCAGCACCCGCTCTCCATCTGCTGAGCTGGTGCTGACAGGGCGCCCGGGGTACAGCGGCAACCATCTGTCCCGGTCTTCTGTTCCTCTCTCTGTCTTTCTTTTCCCCTTTTTGCTGCCTTTTCTATCCCCCTTCAATAAGAACACTTTTCTTTATCAATAAACAGTTCTCAGATCTAATATTGCCGTGCTTGGACTTTATTTTTGTCCAAGAAAACTATCCAAAAAAATCCTTCCCAACTTCACCTTTACAGCAGGACAGGACAGACCCTCAGTTGCAAGAACTCCAGTGAGACACGCTGTGCCATGCTCACCACAGGAGTAGTCTCAGAGAGGCCTTCCTGGTCCTGCTGGTGTCCTTTCTGACACCTGTCCAGGTGAGATACAAGGCTTTACATGGCCCATGAGTCAGCAGCTGGGCACAAACCCAAGAGCAGCTGTCTGGAGGTAACTGGGGGGGAGCCCTTTGGGACAGGGGTTGTGACCTGGGGGTGTTTTACTGGGGTGCACCTGGTGTTTGCTGTGTGATAGACAACCCAGAACACTCAGGCCAAGACAGCCCTTAACAATTCAATAAAACAGCAAAGACATTAGCAAAAGTACATTTCCAAACTCCTTCTTCCTGCACTCTGAGGATACATCATTCTAGGAGGAACCACAAAGCGATTAGTATCTGCCCATCAGTATTAGCAACAGTCCTGTCTAACAGCACTTGCCTCTTGTCTATGAGACATCTGAAATGATTACATGTCTAGAATGCTTTATTAAGTAAGTCCATGAAATAATTGTCCTAAGATTTTGAGACAAGATAGTCTTCCATTATTTTTCATGGAAAATGCAGGCCATACTGAGTCTGAAAACCCAACCCGCTGTGCCTATGCTACAAGGTAGCAGCTATGAACTTCCATGGAGCCAACAGTAAATAGAAAGTTACACATAAGGCCCAAACAGCAGCCACAAAATTGCAAGGGCAGGTTTCAATTAGCTAAAATTTTAAGCAGAAAAGTAAGTTTTGCAGGTGCTAACAAGCACGGAGTTTTTCAAAGGTTTTTCCTAGCTGAGAATTTAAAAGTACTAAGAATGAAAGTCACAGCCACATTTTTCTTAATTCCATATACCAGTGCATTATATAAATTCCTTTCTTTTCTAGGCAGTGTGAAATTTATTATTTTAAACTCTTCAAATAATCATAAAATGGTTTTGGAAGAGACCTTAAAGATCATCTAGTTCCAAGTCCCTGCTGTGGACAGGTACACCTTCCATTGTATCAGGTTTCTCAATGCCCTATCCAACCTGTCTTTGAACACTTCCAGTGATGGGGCATCCACGCCATCTCTGGGCAATCTGTTCCAGTTTCTTACCATCCTCATTGTAAAAAATCTATCCTCTCTATCTGATTTGAAGCAACTGTCTTTTAAAGTAAAACCCTTACCCTGTCACTACAGAATCTAGTAAAAAGTCTTTATCTCCATCTTCATATTTTATAAACTCCCTTTAGGCACTGGAAGGGCCTCTACAGTCTCCCCAGAGCCTTTTCTTTTCCAGGCTGAACAACCTGAACCCTGTCAGCTTTTCTTACTAGGAGAGATGCTTGAGCCATCCAACTAGCTTCATGGGCCCTCCTCTGGAATTGCTCCAAACAGGTCCATGTCTTTCTTGTATTTGGAACTTCAGAGTTCCATTACTGTAAATGGAAGTTCATGGGGTAGTAGAGGGGGAGAATCACCTCTCTTGATCTACTGGTCATGGTGCTTTATGCAGCTTTTTTCAGTTCATGCTAGTTAAGTGACAACAGCCCAAGACCACATTTCTCCCTTTATCATCTTAACATGGCACTGAAAAAGTGTCCACAGCAAAATTAGAACAAGAGGTGTTTCAGGGCTGTTTTTCTTTTGTTTGCAAGCTTCTCCTAGAAACCTCCATTGTCTTTTTTAAAGTAGATTTCTGAGTTGTATAAAAACAAAAATTATGTTATTAAGTCTTTACCTTTGAGACAAACTACACTGGCCACAAAGCAGGTACAATGACCGCTAGCAAGACAAAATATATTTACTTTTTTTCCCCTGAGTATTATTGTGGGGAAAAAAGGGAATCATTATTTAGAAGACTGAAAATAATGTACTGCCTATGATCTGAGCCCTGTTAATCACAATGTTCATTAGAATGTGGTAAACAAACCATCCTAAAGCCCACAAAGACAAATGCCTATGTATTACAAAACAGGAATGTTGCCATCTGATGACTTGTAAGAAAAAAATTAAAGAAACAAGTACATGTGGGAGAAAGTAAGTGAAAAGTCCATGGCTTTAAAACTCACTGGGTCAAATGCATTACCTGCCATATATTAAAATCAATTGGGTCATATCATGAATGGAGTGGTTAATTGAACAGAAATGAAGAGGGGAAATTAGGTCTCTGGTTTTTTAACAAAAGGAAAAAGCAGTCTATCCTAAGGAATGAATGAATGGAACAAAGAGTTTAAGAATGTTATTCTTAAATAACACTGAAAAGCTTATTCATTCTTTTCCATTGAATGAATAGGAAAACAGATTCATTCTGAGTTGGTCGTGAGACAACCTGCTTGCTTATGCTTCACAAACCCTGCATCCACAGGATCCTTGATGACCTCTCATTAGGCAGCTTCTCCAGTGTACTCCATGAGAAAAGTGAAACAGAGGTGCTTGCTTGGAGTCTAACTGCTCTAGAGCTACACCACTAGAAACTATCCTCCTTGTAAACCTTGTAAAAGGTAATGAATCATTTCAGTAATGTGATCATGAACTGAGCGTGAGTTACATCATAATAATCCGTGCTCAACATCTGAAAAATTAAGTTGTAGGAAAATTAAGTAAAAAGTGGAAGAGACAGGAGATGAGTAGCTAATTGGACTCACTTCCCTCTCCTAAATCAAATCCAAGCAGCTTTGTGGATATTGGAAAGATGTAGCATAAAGAAGGTATTGTATGACTCATCATTGTGTGATGCTCATCACAAGTGCGAATGATTTCTAAGCAGTGAGAAATCAAAGCACTAGTAAGAAATTGACAGTTGCACCAAGCATAAAATTTCTGTACTCTGCGTGGCATGCAATTCAGCAGAACAAAGATTCTGTGTATACAGCCCTTAATATCTTATACAGCCCTATTATATCTGGACTCATCTGCTCGTATACATGGGGGCCAAAGAAATTTTTCTTTCTTCTTGCAGCACACTGCCTACTGACATACATAGTAGGACACATGGCAGGCAAGAGGCTGTTCTCAGCTCCTTCATCCCTGTCCTGCACAGACAAGGTACACAAAAGTCAGATTATTATGAGCCCTGTGATCTAATTCTCGAGCAATGGACAAGCTGGGAAAATCATGTTGCACAGGTGATAGCATCATTCCAGACCATCCCTCTTCAATTACTAAACTATTAATATTAATCCTTTATAAGTATGTTATAAGTAACAAATGATATTGTTATTTGAAAAGTATTTTTCCAGCTAAGCAGTTTAATACATCAATGAATTAGCAAACAGAAGGAAGCAGAAAATAAATTAGAACATCATACTTGTGTTTACATTAAACATTCACTTCTGTGAGTGTTTATAGCTGGTTTATCTAAGGGCAACGTCCTATAATTTATTATTCATCCATATTAATGAACCTTTTGTCATTTAATTTTGATAAAGATTTTTGCCCACAACATAAATTAAGTACAATATTTGAAGGAGGTTTTGAAACTACCAAGGAGCTAAAACTGGAGATTGCCATTGACAAGGGAAGAGTACATTACAGAGAAGACATGCCCTGTGTTTGTAAATAAAAACAGGCAGTTAAATACAAATAGAAGTTATTTTACATACTGCCATTAAATCAACCATAAAGTAAATCCTTCCATGCACCTTCTGAAACCCATACTCCAGGTAGACACTCACAGAAGGCACTAGACAACTACTGGCAGATCTGTTAAGAGACTGTAGTGGTGGTTGAAGGCTTGGTGGACACAAGTGAATTACCCTTTGTTATATGTGAAATATCAAAATTCCCATTCAGCCTGTTTGCTTCAAGAGAATGGCCTGATCACTAGGGTAATGGCTAATGGTCATCCAGGGGAGAAGAAAGAAAAAGAAATTTCCACTCATAGGGATTTTTCAAGACCTGCCTGCAGAAAGCCCTGAGGCAGCCTGGCCTGATCCCAGAGCTGCTCCTGCTTTGGGCACACAGTTGGACCAGACATCCTTCCCACCCAAAGGATTTCATTAGAAAGGAAGCAATAGGAACAAGGAGCCATAAACCCTTTTCTTGTAACTGTGAAAAAGATGAGAAAGCATATAATATGAGTACTTATATGTCCAGTATAGTAATCTCACAGAATATGAGGAAGACACATTCCAGAGTACCTTACCAAGGACTTCTCATACTCGGCAGTCAAAACTAGCAACAGAATACATAAAAATTTTTCTTGAGTGATTTTTTAAAAGAAAAACAATCCTTAATCTATTCTTTCAAGGAAATAAAGAAAACAACTATTAAACACAGGTATGGGACTTGGAATCCTAACTGGAGGAAGGCATGGAGCCACAAGTAAATTCCTGAGCCCTAAAGAGGCAGAAATTTTGTCATGGCTTTATCTTCATTTTATTTAAGATTTCATTCAGACAGAACACAATTTGAGGAGCTGTATAATTTTCAGATCCCTTCCATGGTACCCAGCTCCTTCAATTGCAGCACATGAGGAGCCAGCATGTACCACTGCTCCACTGAGGCCAAGAGCTTAGATTCACTGGGACATCATCCCAATTGTGAGAACACTTTTGTCTCAGTGCTTGACATCAAAACAAATACTAAATAAATAAATAAATAAATAAAGTAAAAAGCTGTGGTCTTTCTACTCCCTTGCAGGCCTCATTTTTTAATGTTATTGTAAAACACCATTTATGTCTAGTCTGAATAGGTAAATAGGAACAGGAAGTTTACAAACCAAATTTTAGGTTGCATAAAATAGGTTTTAGTTAACTAAATTACATTCTGGAATGCTAAACATTGCTATGCTTTCCCTACACAGAGGCTGTTCAATTTTATTCCCTGGACCATTGTAGCCTGGCTGTGGAGTCAGAGGTGACCGCTCTTAGAACATCAGAAGACAAAGCAAGTTTTTTATGTAATATATAATAACTCAGTTGTTGCAATGTGTAATTTTGTGTTTTTAACACCCTATGGTTTATTCCTTCCTCCCCCACCCCGGGGTGGTAGTTTAGCCTGGGTTGTCTGTCTTCCCTGATACCTACCCCTATTCCTGAATGTTCCCTGTCAATTCTTCCTAGGACCAGCCCCTGCCTGGACTGCCCCTTGAGGAATCCCTTATTCTTCGAGGCTCCATTGGTCTGTTTATATAAATCCCTTCATAATACCCTCCCTATTGGTTTTATGTTTTGTAAACTTCACTTTGTATCTCTCCCTGGTCTTCTCCCTATTGGCCCCTTGACCCCAAACTCCACCCTGATTCTGTGCCTTAAAACCCACGGTACAGCCTTTGTTCCCCCTCTTCACCTCTGCACAGTGTTTGAGTTATGTGATGTGAATAAAGAAACCTCAGACTGCATGTGAAGCCCACTTTGTTCCTTTTTTACACTGACCAGTGGTGACTGCTTAGGACTCCAGGACCCTGGGGGTTATGTCATGCTTCTGTTAAGTGCCATATCACCAGGCATGAGAGGACACTCAGTGACCTTTTTGGTGGAATGAGATATAAAAGACCTATTTAACTGACTCATATGATAGCTGGAGCTAGAGAAATTCAGGCAAAAAACCACAGTAGATGAAAGCTATTTATTCTCCATCAAAATAAATCTGTAAATCAACATCAAATTCTTAGAAGGTATGTTCATGCAAAAGGTAAAGGTTCAACACACAAAAAAATAAATTAGTGAAGTTATGGATTGAGCTGTGCAAGATGGCAATTTTTTCCAGTAATATCTTACAGGGCATTAATCATTCTGTTAACAGCAGTGTTACCACTACTAGCCCATTACCATTAAAAGCTGTATGAAACAGAATTTCAACTAGGAAACAATAATCATGCCTTTACTTCACAGACAGAACTGTTTTCAGAACCTAATCTGTGAAACAGATCAAACACCCTCTTGTTTGATTCTTTCTGAATCCTCTTTTTGGATCCATTTGGACCCCAAAAGGGGTCCATTCCCATTTATTCTGTGAACATTAGTAGACAACATTATAGATCCTAAATAATATGCAATTTTAAGATTAAAGAGCAAAGCAGAGATTTCTCAGAGTGTAGATAGATATGTATTTTCTTCAGTAGCATTGTGCTCTGAAGTGACCCCAGACCTTCCCATCTCCACTATCAGTTCCTGATCATGTATCATGGTTTATTACCATCTCAAATATAACTATGAAATATAAGATCATGTTGCAAGCCCTGTAAGCACAGCATTCCTCTTCTAATGGAAAAAAATGGTACTCTTTGGTACTGATCTCTCATGCTCTGGCATGCCTGAGAGGGCAGCCAACTTGCAGAGAACATAGAGCAAGGGAGGGCTCCAACCTCCTAAAACTGGTTTGCCTCTAGAGAAAACAGTTTTAAGAGATGTCATTCAATCTTAATACTTCACATATGGTGTCTCCAACAATATGATTCAGCTGAAAACATTAAAATTAGGAAGATGGGAGTTTAGAAATGTCCAGTACAACAACAGTGTTTACAGTAAATGCAAGCCACCTCTTTTACCTCTCTTTCTATACACTAGTATAGTTACTGATATAGTGAAGTAATTAAACCATGCCTAGTTTTAAGCTGGTGGGAAATCCTGTTAGGTTCAAAGAGATTATTCATATGCTTAAGTACACTGCTGAATCAGTGCTGGAATGAAAATATTTACAGAATTATATGAACACAGAGTAATAAAGGTGATGTTTAAAAGAAACTCTAATTTACAGGATGATAGGAACATTTAATTGCAGTTTAGAGATGCAAAGAAATCCAGAACCATAAATGATAATACAAAATGCAGCATGTCTTTTACAGTCACTGTGGCATCCTTAACTTGGAAAGCTTAAGCTGACAACCCAAGCCAGGTGTATGAACAACAGAGTGCTGCAGATTTTCACATGCAGCCTTGGTATACATTCCCTTCCATACCTGTAAATTTCCAAACAAAAACATCTGCTTTTCAACATTCTTTGGTTTTCACTCTAACCCAACACTAATTTCACTACACTATAATATAAGGTCATAACTGAATCATTTCACAAACCACTCCCCTATCTCAGCTATAGGATCAGAAATCTCTAGCAAAAAACACTTTCTGGTTTTAGATCACCTGTCATTGATTAAATCTGACACCTATGTTCACACTCACAGATTTTAGGAGCTTACTATCCAGAGCTAAGTTTCAAATCTACCAGCAGTAGAAGGCAGCCCTGATTTGCATGTAGGCACTATTTCATGTTGAAATGGTGGGTGACCTGGCTGTCTCCCTGTTCCCACAGAACCCTTCTCTCAAAGGCTTCCACTTTTTCTTCCTACAGTGAAGGACAAGTGGCTCATGAAGCCACTGAGCTTTCTCAACTGCATATGGCAGCACCATGTGCTCAGACAAAACCTTCACAGAGACTGCTTTAGTCCTGCACAGCCTCCATGAAGCAAGACTAGATGCATCATCTGCTAACCTAGGAAGTTGCCTGTTTGCAACTCAGAGCTTTCAAAAGTGGTCTAAAAACCTTTGTGTGTCTGCATTCTGTTCCTTCTGGATTTCACATCACTCAACTGTAATAGCAGAGAGGTTTTTCTCTCTCTTCTGTTTACAACCTATAGGCAGCTTCTGAAGAGGGAAGTCTACACTTATACATTGAAATAATGAGCCCAGTCCATGTCTTGAGTCATGTACCTGGCCACATGCTGCTCTCAGTCATGGCTACTTGAGTTAAGAGGCTGCAGCAATGTAAGTCTATGACTTCAGCTGTGCTGTTGTGCACACACTGCTTCCTCAGCTGGGGAATAGAGAGGAGGTCAGCAATGTCTGACAACATTAATGAACCAGAAGCTGTGGCTATATACAACAAGCTTGTAAGGCTCTGTTCCCATCGTTGTTTCCTTCCTCTAATTCCTCACCACTGCATGACACTGACACCATTCTATCACATGCAGCAATTTTTCAAGGGGTTCAGTTGTTAACGGGCCACTGCTCTGTTTTGTAGACCAATAAACCTTGCTAATCTGCCTATATATGAGGGTAAAATAAGATAGGCAAAGCCCTATGAAGAAAATCTAGTCCATTACAAAGAAGCAAAACACTTCTTTGGTTAGCATGCAGAATAAATTTGGGATGGTTTTATGAGAACACCTGATGTGTGATACTTATTTTTATTTGTTCTTGAATTCTACTGAGTGGATTCTCTGAAGAAACACAGGGCTATCAAAGCATCCCACAGGAGTAAACCTGTAACAGCTTCGTAACAAAGGCTTAAACCATACAACAATATGAAATCTACTTGCACAAAATCTTGATAGTGTTAAGATACATCATGCCTTACAAAATGGTTTACCAAACATATAAACTTGAAGAAATACTAGCAGAGATCACCAAGACCAGCTGAAGTCAAGGTAACTGTTTGCTGTGATAGAACAGAAACACTCAAAGCTTGCTGACAGATAGAGCATGTTTTACTCCATTAGAAGAGCATAGTGTCAATTTTCCACCACTTAAACCAAAGTTCTAGAAGGACAATAGTTGTTTTGGAAGACAGAAGCAGTAAGTTTCAGAGGACAAACCCGGCATTGAGAGTTGCGCTTTCATAGTCCTTGTTACACTGTCTTGACTTCAGTCTTTAGTATCCTCTGTTCCTCTGTGATAGAGGATCATATTCCCTTCTGGGTTTGTGGAGTTACAGACCCATGACCATATTGTGAGAGTAAACCCCGTACTTGATACTCTGTCAGCCACTCTCTGAGTCATGTAAGAACAGATGATTAAATGGGCACTTCCCTCTGCTCAAGAGTATTTTTGTTCAGACATGTGAGAAAAGGTTTGCCAGGATTTCTTGGTGGACTGGAACTCCTGAGAAATTAGCTGTCCGAGAATCTGCATATAGGTGACCTTTTGCCATTTCTATCTCCTGACTTGCCACCTCTTGAGAGTGCTAAGGTGTCAGTTTTGCTGGGAATAAATTGCCTATTATGCTTGGGGTGGGGGGAGATTCAAAGCCAGATGGGAGCAGCAGGAGTTTTTTAGCAGGGGAGGACTGTAGGGGACCACTCAGCACAGGCCTTCTGACAGAACCTCACAGTAGATCCATGAAACAGCCAGGAATTTGTCCAGACACCTATGAACACATACACACAGAAATGTTACATTTTAAACTTGCATCCAAACCAAGAAGTCTTGAAGCAGCCTAACCTGCACAGTAACCAGACCTGGGGAGTTCAAAGAAAGGATTTTCAAATTTTGAAGAGTCCCTTATTTCTCTCTCCAACAGAAACACAACAGCATTGCCCTCACCTTGATTTGTGAAATTAGTGCTCCTGCAGTTGTCAACAGAAACCAAATGGCATTTTCTGGTCAGTCAGGAAACAAGGAGAAAGTTCTGAGATCAATCACAGATAATACCCACAGCTCAGTTTTAAAGCATCAAATAACAATTCCCTAAAGTCTGAGGCCTGCAAATGCTGAAATTTTTTTTTTTAAATGAAAATAGTTAATTTGAATTCGTTCAAACCAATAGTTCTAAAAAACCCCAACCCAAATCAAACCAACAAAAAAAACCCCCACCCCAACCTCACAAAACAACTAAACCCTAATGTTTATGTTTCATGAGAAAAGAGGAAAACCAAAATTTAATGGCTCCACTTATGAAGGAAGGGTAATTTTCACATTGTGAAGTACTCTCCTTAGGTGGGCTCTGATGTCAAATGTTCCCATAAGCTAGTGTCCTCATTCTGCTGCCCTAGAAACATCCATCCCAGTAGGAACCTCAGCAACTTAGTATTTTAAAGGTGAAAGGAGAGTTGCAAAGTGGGGTTTTTTGGTTAGTTTGTTTGTTTGGGGTTTGTTTTGTTTTGAGGGTGGTTTGTGGGTTCATTTTTGTTTGGTTTGGTTTGTGGTATTTTTGGGGTTTTTTTGTTCCTATTTTTTTCCTGGAAGTTAAAAATATATGCTTGGTCTTTCTTCAGTAAGAAAACACACTTATTGAAGTTGTTTTGTATGGCTTTTTTTCTAGGGCTGGCACTTTTTTTAGATTTAAAAATCATTGAAGAGGCGGTTTTAATAAAAATTGGCAAATTATGAACAAATGTCTCAAAGCTAAATATGTTAAGCCAAGAATATGTACAAACACAATAACCGTGCAATCTTTTGGTTTATTTCAGTAAACTCTGATTAAAAGCTTCTTACATTGTTTAAGTAATTGCTTAAAATAATTGTGGAACATCTCTAATTCCTTTGCAAAGTCAGATATACAGCAAGTAATTTCTATGACAAAAGAGTTAGCTGAAGGAAGAAAGGGAAATTCATCTCTGTACATGTTCGTGCTCTAACTTGGACATACCCTTGGTACATAATCCCATGATCAAATCTCAGTGATTTGCTTACTAAACATCAAAGGATAAATTCACTTCCTTCTTCATAAGAGTTACGTTTTCTGCTCTAGAATTAGAAAAGATGTTTTTAGAAACTAACAAAGAAATAAGCTTTATGGAAGGTCTGGTATTTCCATTTTTATCGAGCTTTCTTCAACCTTATGAGGACAAGCCTGCAGAACCCCAACTAACTGCAAAAGCATTGTCTTGGGTTGCAACTCAAGATGTAACCAAAAGTATGTACTCTGTTACCATCTGTTGAAACCAGCTGGGGAGGTGTTTTTCTCTTCTATGACCCATTCCTTGTGACTTGGGGGGGGGGGGGGGGGGGGGCGGGGAGGGGCAGGTGTCTTCTGATAATGGGCCAGCCATTAAAACCAGGTGGGGCAGTGTTTCTTATCTCTTCCATGACCCAGCCTCCCTCCAGGGGGATATCTTCTGTTAATGGGCCATTAAGGCTCACCACATGACTGATAAAATTACACCAGCCCATTGTGAGATGCTCCACCCAGTAGGAGGTGCCAAGCATTCCTACCTGGATAAAAGCTGAGATTCGCAACACCAGGATAGCCTGTTTTCCATTGAATTCCCAGAGGAAGACTGTACCCATCTCACCACCACTGGACTTACACAGGAAAATTACACCCTTCTACTGGATCATCTCTGGTCCAACAGAACCACATCTGTCACTCAAGGAGGACTTAATTGGACTGCTCCCAACACCCTGACCAACAGGGTGTCATGTTGTATTCTGACTCTGTCAGTGGGGGTTTTTTGTTTGTTTGCTTGCTTTTTTGTACTACTACATTTTTGTTTTTAATATTTCTAGTAAAGGACTGTTATTCCTATTCTCATATCTTTGCCTGGAAGTCCCTTAATTTCAAAATTATAATAATTTGGAGGGAGGGGGTTTACATTCTCCATTCCAAGGGAGGCTCTGGCTTTTCCCTGGCAGATATCTGTCTTCCCAAACCAAGACAAGCATTTATCTGATTATCAGTGAAAGCTTTCTAACTTGGCAGTGGCCTTGATTAGCAAAGGGCACTCAAGGAAACATGATCATCAGCTTTGCCTAGAAATTTTGCTTTAGATTTCAGCAAGTTTGAGGTGAGCAGCACACCAGCAGATGAAGTTACAAAGGATTCATGGAAGGATTTGGGTTGGAAGGGACCTTACAGACATGGTCATTCCAGTCCCCTGCCATGGGCAGGGACACTTCTCACTAGACCAGGTTGCTCAGAGCCCCATCAACTTGGCCTTGAACATTTCCAGGCACGGGGCAGACACAGCTTCTCTGGGCAACTTTTTCCTGTGCCTCATCACTCTCATAGGGAAGAATTTCTTGCAATCTAAACATACTCTCTTTCAGTTCAAAGCCATTCCTTCTTCTCCCATCACAATACAGCCTTGCAAAATGTCCCTCTCTCCCTTCTTTTGAACCCCCTGTGGGTACTGGAAGGCTGCTCCCAGGTGTCCCTTGTCTGTCCTTCTTAAACACTGTGTATCCTTCCATTCCAACCTTCCAGTCATAGGATTAATCCTACCACATCTCTCTGATGCCAATAAGATTGTAGCCCTGTTAGTCCTTACAGTCATGCTAATGTAATGTTAGTCATTATAGTACTTAAAAATTTGTAGGCAGGCTGGTTTTCTCCATTTTTATAAGTCTATTTTAGGAGAAGATTAAAACCTTCATGAAGTAAGACACCATGAAAAGTAAACAAAGCCCTGCAACTGCACTGCATACATTCTGTCTCCTTAATCATACTTCTATTTCCAGTACACATCTGTCAAAGATCAAGTCCTATATCAGCAGATTAAAAACAAGCTCCAAAGCCAACATGGACATGCTGATCATTCAGGTTGCCTAAATTTGTGGTCTTCAGTGACTTTTCATCTCAGCTTCAAGTGGTGGATTAACCCTAGTTGCTGCAGGGTAAGGGCAGACCAGGTATCAACAGCCAGCAACATCCCAGAGTGATATCCCAGGGCAAGTGCAACCTGAGCATTTCTCAGGAAGAATGGATAAAGCTTGTGAAAAAGTTCCCCTCAGCAACATCTCAGCATACCAGCAACTCTCACTCCAACAATTCACAGAGTACATCTTCCCTTGTTTTTGACAAGCTATCAACATGGTATTATATTTGGCTGTGTGACAGCACCTCTGGACTTAAAGCTCTGAGCACATCCAATAAGGAGATGAATGGTACATAAAATACCATAAAATCTCCTATGAACACACTACTGGGTCATGCAGCAGATCCATCTGAGAAGCAGAGGAGAGCTTTGAAGGGTTTTGGTACTCTAGGTGGGAACTGACCAACAAAGTTATTCCCTTCCATCTGTAAACCTCTGGGTGTCAGAGGAAGCCCAGGCTCTGCAGGGACAAGGAAAAGGCCTTGGCTTCTTGTAGCTGTCCCTGACTGCAGTTCAGGGACTTCTTAAGATCCTTGTCTTTCAGGACAAGTGATATGATAGGCAAAACAACACAGTGTATGAACAGATTAGGCAGATAATACACTTCTGTTCCAGGTCAGCTCCATGATATGCTTTGAGCTGTCTTCCACAGCCCCCGCCCCAAAGCCCAAACTGCAATTCCTTCTCTAAAGCTTTCTTAAATCTCTCCTCATTTTGTTCTTCTATCAGGCCATAAGTTGAAGCTGCTTTGCTTATCAACAGAAAGTAACATTCTTCAATGATCCATTTTACTTTGGATTTAATTTAGGTTGATCTTTCAACAGCTCAATCTTACAAGAGACTGCTCTGTCTCTCAGAATTTGAGTGAGGTCTGCTACGCCATCAAGCTTTCTTGCAAAATTACAGCATAATTTAGAGTTAAAAAATTTAATGACAACTCTTTCTTCGGCATGGGAGAAATTACAGAATTAGAGAGATAAGCAATGTTTTCTTGTCTGTTATGGTGACAGAAACTGCATAGGCTGAGTATTTGTATATCAGAATGTGGTCAATTCCATACTGATTTATAATAGAGTAAATCATTATCATTATTGCTACTTAGAGCACCTATGGATTTTGGAAACATTATGCACCATACAGATAGACTATCAGTATATTGTGCAAGGAACTGGAGTTTGTGTCTGAAACATTTGACTCCAGGAAAGTCAGCAAAAGTTTTGCAGCATTTTTTTGCATAGCCAAGGTGTCCCCCACTTTCCTGTTCCCAGTATTATAGACTAGGACAGCAACAGAGCCAGGCTAACTCCATACACATATTAATACAGGGCTGTCCTACCAAAGCATCTCATAAATAGGAACATCCTGCAGAATTAGCCAGAAAGAAGAAATGTTGTACTGAAGTGCCACAAAGTCCTTGAAGCAGCACTCAAAAAATTCAGCTGGGTTTCTTTTAGGGATTAAGAGCTTGCAGAGACTCTTTTGATGGCTGACTAGTACAGATTTCCAGAAATGTTAAGTCATGTATCCTGTTGTTTCTCATAACCACCTGTCAAGAGCTCCTACCTCACAAGCACACTGAGAAACTGAACTGATTTTTCAAGTATATGCTGGTCACAGAACTGTAGGTATGTGTGCATGGCAAGTTAGTTCACATGAGCTGAAGATGAGCAACATGACTTTTTCCTCCATGAAAAGTGCCCAGCAGATGCACTCAGCTTGTGTCAACACAAATTCCACAGAGGCTGGGATTTCCTTTGTTGCAGCTTGTAGAGAGTTAATGGTTAAGCCAAGAAAGAACAACATTATTATGATCACATGATACCCTTTAACATAGTCTTTTAGGAGGCTGAATTATACATATTTGAAGGAAATTTTTTTCAGACCATTAAGTACAATGCCTTTCCAAAGAAAACATTCTTGAGTGTTCCCCTCTAGAAACAGTTGGCATGTTGGCATGCCTCTAGAAACAGAGGCAATAAGAGCAAGTTGCATTGGATCAAGTTAAAGTTGAAGCCAGTCCAACTAGACTAGTCAAAGGGTATATATTCATCCCCTTTCTGAGTTAAAGTCGATTTTTTTAACAACATAATAGGTTGTAAAGTCCTTGCTCTATAGCAAGGAAGTATCAATAAATCAGAAATGCTACATGCAAAATATTTTTGAATTTTTAAAATAGGTTTTCCTGTGCAACACATTAGTTGTAAAGTCTATATAAAATCATCTGAACTCATGCAAGGCTGTTTGGGATTTTGAGCCTTTTTTAAAAATATTGTGGTATTTGGAGGAAAAAGTCCAGCATAAGAAGGATTAACATAATGATTAAATACTTCTTTTAGGTGTTGTTTTACAGGATTCTTCTTCTCTTCAGGCTTATGAGCACTGCTGGAAAAGCTGGATTATGATTTTGGTATTGTCCAGTCCCTCAGTCCCTTTTCTCTAGAGTCATATTATTTGCAATCAGTATCCATGAGAGAAACCCTTCAGTAAAGCTAATGCTGAGAACATGCAGCTTTGACCCCTGCAAGGCTTTCCACAGGCACCACTCCCTCCTGCTGAGCTCAGGAGGGAGACATAGTGGAAAGATTAGGTGGAGATTTTTTTTTTGAAAAAATAAATGAGGCAAGATATTGGCTCACATTTTGTATCTGTTTTGGTTTAACAATTATGATAAACCAAATAAAGGCTTATGGCACCATATGCTTAAAACAAAGAAATTAGCATTAACAAAACTTGACACAATTTCAACTGGGAAAGCATACTCATTGTTATCACTGCATTTTATGCATGCAGATACAGTCAGATGTCATCAGTGGCTGAAGCCATGCTGTGTCAAAGACTAAAATATTACTTTTGTTAGATTTCAGGGAGGTAGCAAAGGCAAGGTTTTCTGGGAAATTATTTTATAACATCTTATCATGAACGTAAGAGGTCCCCTTTTCTGTGCTCCTACTAATAATGCTTTAGAAGGATTAAATTCTCTGTAACTCAAAACACTGAGCTACACTGTGAATTTGATGGCAAGCCTGGCTCCAAATGCAGTGGCTTTGTACCTCAAAGTGATATAGCCATATTTGTAAAGTCTGGCTTTAGGATTTCACAGCATTGGCTTTGTTCTGCCATTAAAGAGAAGCTGTAGGTTTCTAGACATCTGACAGCCACTTGAAAGTCAATTTGTGGCTGTTAATGCCTATTTCACTAGAGCTGCTCCTCACAGTATTAGCAAAAGGGACAGCAACAGATATGAGGCACAGCATTCCAAGTGGCCCATGAAAGGGAAACGATGGGGAGGTTTACAGGGTGTTAACAGCCATCCTGGATTTCGACTTGGCAGGATGTGGACACACACAGATGAATTCATTTGTACATGGGGCAGAAATCACTGAGAGGTGGATTGGCTTAAGATTCCCTGTAAGAACATAAAAATAAATTTGTGCCCTTGATTTATGCCTAAGACTCATTCAGTTGTTTTACTTACTGTATTTCAATACTTCCACATTATATTCCATACTGTTGTTTAGCCACTCCCATCTACTACACTTTATCTTTTAGGGATGAATTGAAACTAACATTTCTGCCTCTTACCCTGCCTATAAATAAAACCACAAATAAAAAATAATATATAAAAATTATAACTGAGTTTTACCTATCACACTTTTCTGTTCTGCAAAAAGACACTGCCATTGCCAAGGCAGGGGTAACTCTGTGTTTGGTTTCTTTTATGATAAGAATTCATGTTTGTAAAATTTACCAGGACATCCATTTTGCTTCTTGCCAAAGGAATACACTCTGTGATACAAGTTGGCTTTTATTTTAAGTTATATTTCTTGTTTACACAGTATAAAGTAAACTTAAAATGGAAGAGTATAACTGGATGTAATGATTCTGCTGAGCTTGGTAGAGAGGCCAAAAAAGGCCTACGGTAAGAAGCAAGATTGACCAAGTCACTTTAAAAAGTCAAACAGATGATTTTGAACAAGTTATTTTAGTTTGAAATCATCCTTCAGTCTCTTTCCAGGCCATGTTTGTCTATTCAGTGTTTGATTTTCACACACCACCAAGTGCATTATTATATTTTGTGCCTTTTAACATTACCCACACAGCTCATGTAGGACACCATGTAACAGCAACACAAAAGAGAATAGGAGAAAATTCTGCATCTCAGGAGAAGAACTGTGGGAGACAAGAAATCCCATTCACTCTTGCTCACCAGAAAGCACTCTGAGAAAGGTTCAGCTAACAGCAGGTAAAAACCAGGTGATGTAACCAGAGATCAGGTTGTATGGCTGGCATGTGCCTGCCTCGTGGGTGAGGCAGTGATTGGTTGAGGAGATTCATGGACACCACACGGTCAGAGAACTGACTGGGTAACACTGCAGTGGCAGGCAGCCAATGAGTGCTTGTTCAGGATAAGTTTAGAACATAAAAGGGTTTGGTTTGTTACAATAAAGGATCTTCTTCAGGGCAAGGAAGGAGGTCCATGTGTCTTTGTTCCCCATTTCTACAAAGAATATCTCAAACCAATAAGAAATACATCTACATGCATGCAGACCCCCTCCCTGAACCCACAGGCACATGTACCCAGAGCACCTGTTAAGGTCTAGGGTTGAATGCATGCCCCATTTCCATCCCACATCCATCATGTGCATGAGATTATAGTGTAGATCCCTGAGAAGACTCTAATGTGTTCATGAGTATCGCCGAGCCTTTGTGCTAGCTCAGTTTTCCACTACGGATGATTTTGAGTGGGACACGTCCCCGAGCGGAGCTCCGGGCAGCGTGTCTCAGAGCTTCTTTGGCTCTGTGGCTGGAATGTCTTTGCTAGGCACAGGCTGGAAGCAAGGAGTGAGAGAGAGGCAGTCTGTGTGTGATCCAGAAGGGTTTATTCTTCTGAACAGCCTGTGACAGACCGACTCTGAGAGCTGGGCACAGCAGGTTGTAAAGCAGGAGGACTCAAGGGGCAAGTAACAGCTTCTGACCAATAGAGGGAGGGTATGGGAGGTAAACAAGGACTTTAGAATTAATAGGAAACCAGTGGAAGAAGAACAAATTATACGGACAAACGGAACACCAGGGATCAGGTTCTGGCAGAGACTGGTCCAGTAAAAAGATTGACTTAGAACATTCAGGAAAAAGGGTTGGGGTTTGCATAACTGACAGCTCTGGGGAATAAACAACTTTAGGGACAAAACCACGAACTTAAGACAAAATAAAGGGGTTACAGAACAGTCCCCCTGTAACAGTAACACTACAGCTTGAACACACTGCAACACACGAGGGCAAAAATATCACGCCCCTGTGCTCCATCGCCACAAACCCTAATTTTCATTGAGCAAAGCTGCAGAGTACAGCTGTACCACATATTGACGTAGTTCTAAATTGTCTCTAGTTAAAAATATATAAACACATGAAAGTCAGAGAATGTCCTCCTATTGTCACCTCCCACAAAAAAAGTTGATCAAAATAAAATAAGAAAAGCTTATAATGCTGGAGTGGCAGAAGCAGACTTTTGCAGACAATAAGAATACGTCAAGTGGATTAATATGAAACATAAGTACATTTAATGTAGCACTGTGCTACACATAATAAAGGATAAGGCAAATCAGCCATTAATTAGCCATATTCCATCATTATTGAAGACAGCATCTAGAATCAGACAAAGCCTGGGTTAATGACTCAACAGTTTATCAAAATAAGCATTACATATGCCATGCTCAGTTTCTGTCCTGTTCATTGAAAACTTAAACTCAGAATTCTCCTGGGGGACATTAGCCACCCTGATATTTGTTTGCTATCCCCCTGACAAGGGACAGCACATCCTGGCACATACACACACAGGGAGGTCCTGCAGATTACCAAAGATAACTTTTTGATGCAAGTGGTGGAGGAGCTAACAAGGAAAGGTATTTTGCTGGACTTTGTACTAACACACTGGGAGGGACTGGTTGAAGACATGAAGGTTGGGGGCAGCCATGAGATGGTGGAGCTCAGGACCCTGCATGGAGGAAGCAAAGAAGTAAGCAGGATAAGAACCCTAAACTTCTGGAGAACTGTAGAAGATAGGGTCGACAAAGGATATTGGGACAACAGGCAGGCTCTTCAGAAAATGCTGTTTATTGCATGGGTCATGGACAAGAGAGCCAAGCCTAAAGCTGTCAGCGTCAGCTTATTGGCAATACCGGAAGCCACTTTAGCTCTGGTCACAATGTATTATATAGTTTTCTTTACTGAGCATCTTAATACATAATAACCAATCAGTATCATACACAATACCTTTACATTTACCTATAGCCTATCACAACTATTATTATTACCATATTATGGTTAGTACTATCCAATCACATCAGGTTAGTATGTTACATTTTAAGCTTAAAGCTGTTTTCCTGTTTTCTTGCAATGGAAAATTCTTAGACCTTTGTTCTACTTGGTAAAAACATGGTTTTGTTTGCCTGTGGTTTTTCTCTTTACTTGTAAAAACATGATTTTGTTTGCAGACAACTTATCTTTTGTTCTTAGCCCTAAAAGTTTCCTTCCAACTCATCTTAACCTTTGTTCAGTAACAACTCAGCAATCCCTAACTTAAACATTATTTATTCTTATATGTCAAAACTTGCTTTCATTTTTAGTGAACCCTCTGCTAAGCATTCATATCTGTAGGACTTTCCTGTTAAATTTTCATCAAAAAGAACCAACTTCAAGCTCTCCAGGGACATCCTTAGAGGAATCCCATGGGATAGAAGAGAAGGGAGTCCTAGAATTGGTAATTATTTAAGCACCACTTCCTTCAAGTTCAAAATCAGTGTATCCCCATGATGAAGAGATCGGGCAAAGAGCACAGGACACCTGTGTGGATGATCACGAAGCTGCTAGTAAATCTCAAATGCAAGAAAGAAATGTATGGGCTATGGAAAAATAGACAGGCCACATGGGAGGACTATAAGAACGTTGTCAGAGTATGCAGGGATGGGACAAGGAAGGCCAAGGCCCACTTGGAATTGAGTCTGGCAAAGAACATCAAGGACAAGAAGGGCTTCCATAAATATATGAGCAGCAAAAGGAAGATTAGGGAAAATGTGGGGCCACTGCTAAATTAGATGGGTGTCCTGGTAATGGAAAACACAGAGAAGGTGGTATTACTGAATGCCTTCTGTGCCTCAGTCTTCACTGCTGAGGATGGCTCTTGGGACCCACAGATCTCAGAGATAAGAGCAGGCCAGAGAGAAAAGTCTCCCCTCTGGTTGTAGATAGTCAGTTTAGAGATTGCCTAGGCAGACTAAACACCATGGGCCCTGATGGGATACACCCATGTGTGCTGAGGGAACTGGCAGATGTTGTTCTGCTGCTCTCCATCATCTTCGAAAAGTCATACAGAACAGGAGAGATAGCTGATGATCAGAGAAAGGCAAATATCATTCCCATCTTCAAAAAAGGGCAAGAAGACCTGGGAAACTACCATCCAATCAGCCTTACCTCCATCCCTGGAAAGGCAAGGGATGGAGGGTCATTGAAGAGGTAACCAACAAGCATGTAGATGAAAAGGTCATCAGGAGTACTCAACATGGATTCACCAAGGGAAAGTCATGCCCAACCAATCTAATAGCCTTCTATGATGCCATGGCAGGATGGTCAGCAAGGGGAGAGCAGTGGATGTTGTCTATCTTGACTTCAGCAAGGTTTTTGACATTGTCTCCCATAACATCCCTATAGGTAAGCTCAGGAAATTGTGGGTTGCATGAATGGACAACGAAGTGGGTCAAGAACTGCCTAAATGGCAGAACTCAGAGGGTTGTGATCAGCAGAGCAGAGTCCAGTTGCAAGCCTGTAGTTAGTGGTGTTCCCCAGGGATCACTACCAATCCATCTTATCCAACTTGTTCATCAATATCCTGGAGGAAGGGATAGAATATTCCCTCAGCAAGTTTGCTGATGATACAAAACTGGGGCAAGTGGCTGATACACCCGAACATTGTGCTGTCATTCTGGGGAACCTTCATAGTCTGGAGAGCTGGGCAGAGAGAAGCCAAATGAGGTTCAACAAGGGCACGTGTGGGGTCCTGCACTGGGGAAGGGTAACCCCCAGTACCAGCACAGGCTGGGGCTGACCTGCTGGAGACCAGTTCTGCCACCAAGGACTTCAGAGTATCTGTGAGTGACAAGTTGAACATAAGCCAGCAGTGCCCTTATGGCCAGGAGGGCAAAGGTATCCTGGGGTGCATCAAGAGGAGTGTGGCCAGCAGGTCAATGGAAGTGACCCTCCCTACCTACTTGGCCCAACTGAGGCCATATCTGGGGTGCTGTGTCCACTTCTGGGCTCCTCAATACCAGAAAGACAAGGAGATACTGAAGACAGTCCAGCAGAGGCCATGAAGATGATAAGGAGTCTGGAGCATCTCATGAGCAGAAACTGCAGGAGCTGGGCATTTTTAGTCTGGAGAAGAGGAGACTGAGAGGGGATCTCATTCATGCATATAAATATCTCAAAGGTGGATGCCAAGAGGTTAGTGCCAGACTCCTTTCAGTGTGATCAGTGACAGAATGAGGAGCAATGGCCATAAACTAAGACACAAGAAGTTTCACCTCAACATGAGAAAGAACTTCTTTCCATGGAAGCTGGCAGAGCACTGGAACAAGCTACACAGGGAGGCTGTGGACATTCTATAACCAGAGACATTCCAAACCCACTCGGACAAGTTGTTGTGTTACCTGTTCAAGGAGACTTTGCTTTGGTAGGGGCTTTGGACTGGATGATCTGCAAAGGTCTGATTCTGTGATTCAAGATAGCAAACCTCACCATTTCCTTTCCATCATCTGGAAGCTTGGCAGCAAATAAAACAGTATCATTCATTCCTGAGTGAAGAGTCATACCAAGGTTAAGGGATACAATCACAATGCTGCCAAAGCCTGATCTTAGGAGTATTCAAAGGGAAACTTTTATTTTTAGAAATACATATGTCCTGCAAGATGTACTGACTTCACCTAAATTAATCTCCTGCTTTCAATCCGCTGCTAGAAGATCCAGCCTCTAAGATTATTTTGAGTAATTTCTTATTTTGGATATAATGTGTCATTTTCTTTAACGGCTGTCCTACTAAATGGTTGGTCCTTCCTCTAGGCACTTGTAATTCCAAGTTTTCTTAAACATTTAATGGTGCTTTCAGCATATTCCAGTATTTCCTCTTTTTTCCAAAAATGTATTTGCAGTGGGCAGGTGGACTTGGAGCTCAGATTCAAATTCTTGATGGTTGGACTTTGAAACAAAATTAGGGAGGGAGGCCTTCCACAGTGCCACGTAAACATACTTCAAATAAATGCTTAAGTCTCATTAAGGTCTGTTTTTCTGCACAGAGAGTGGCTCGGACCATTTCCTACTTAAGTCCTTAAATCCCTCAGAAGCATTACTGGCTGCTTCTCTTCCACTTCCAAACAGCACATCAGGAAGTACATTTAATTAACACATCATACCAGCTTTGCATTTAGAAGATCTTCTTGAAATCACCTACCAGATGCACCATTAGAACCGAAGCCACATAACAATTCTCTAACCAGTGTTTGGGTAAAGAGGTACTCCAAAAAACAAAGTGCAAGCTTGTGCTATACACTTACTCACACAAAGAAGTAGTTGGAACTTTTCATTTAGAGAAGAAGAGATTTTTTCCCCCTCCAGTTATGCAGAAGAATCCTTCGTTTTTATCAAAGCATAGAACAGAGGCTCACAATACTCACCTATTTAAAAATAGCCATGATTACCAGAACTATGTATACACATCATTTGAAGAGTTTCTTCCCATGTATTGAAGTACTTCTGTGGTTATTTGTATTACAGTGATTTCTTTGTCTCTTTTATGAAGTTGGAAAACATTTTTATATATAATTGTTAGAAGTGAAATCTTTGTACTTACACATTTTAACCTTACACACTGTGCTGATTTTGGCTGGATTTGGATTTTCTTCAGGTTATCTCAAGACTTACATCCCAAATTTGTGTACTGCAGCAGTCATTTTAGAGTTTCTCTCTGAACAAATAGCTGAATTAACTAGGTAGGGAAAGACCTTTGAGATCATTGAGTCCAACCTATAACCTAACACCACTCTGTCAACCAAACCATGGCACTAAGTACCACATCTTGTCTTATTTTAAACAGCTCCAGGGATGGTGACACCATCACCTCCCTGGGCAGCCCATTCCAGTGCTAAAATACAGTCTTAAAGTCACCAGTCTGGTACTTCTGAAGTGTTACAGTAGCAAGAGGTCTAACTAGTTATAAGATAATTTATACTGAGAACATCTGGCATCTGTAACAAAACATTTGTATTTCTCCTAATGATCTTCTAATTAGATCTCATTCTTATATGAAATACAATTCAAAACACTAACCAATAAGCAAAAATTAAATGAATCCTGCTAAATACTAGTTGACACAAAGGTATGTCACATTACCTTCAAGGCAATACTCCCAAATACACCAATGGTTCTTACACTGCCCTTTTCTTTCATATTAATGGGTAAGCCTCACTGTGGGAACAGCAGTTCTTCCTCTACAGAACAACTGAATAAAATGACTACCCACTCCTTTTCTACCTGAATTAACATGTTACTGCCTCCAGAATTATATGGTTGAAAGATTAACCCAAGAAATGGTTGCTCCTCTCAATTAAGTACATATCAGAAACATCAGAATGGCACCCATCACACAACTGGCATTCTCAAACACTGCAGATCCAAAATCTTTACACTAGTTTCTGAGTGATCACAAGAGTAATAAAGGGAAGTGGCAAGAGTTCCCTCCTGCTACTGTTAAAAAGCATAATGTTAAATATATATCTCTTTGGAGACCTGTTCATGTTTCATCCTTGAAACCCAAGCAACAATGCTATTTTCTATGGAGAGATTAGGCATTGAGGAAATGTGAAGTGCCAGGAAATGAATGCAGAGTTTATTTTAATAGATTTCTTGTTACCTGCATACACAGTCTAAGCAAACATTTCCTTTAGCAATAAAGTAAATAGCAGCCTTTCCAGCTGCTGCAAAGGCGGATTTTGTAACATCTCCATGGATAGTTTCCTGCTCCATATTAGTTTGGTGTACTGATGCTCACACAAGAACACAGGAAACTGATGGTTTTAATTTTCATCTCCACACTCTGCAGAGATGAGTAGTTTCCTCACAAATTCATGGCATAATTAAGAGGCTATATCAAACAAAATGTGATTAACAGACAGAGAGCCTAACTTCCCAGGATTTCAGAGACCCAGGAGGCAGAAGCTGCAGTGGCTGGTCCCTATCAAGGTGCACAGCTCTCTGATGCAACCTGGGAAGTGTCTGGAAGTGGGCGCAGGCCAGGAGCTCTGCAGAGCTTGGAGGAGTTTTGCCACCTGGTAGATATTTATTCACAAAAAGTGAAGTATGAATTTATTAAGAATGTTCAAGGGCAATGAGAAGCACTTGAAGAATTAGGAAATCTTTTTACCATGTGTTTTGTGAGATAACCAATGACTTTTCCAAAGTTGTCTCTCCTCTCCCTCTGATTTTCTCTCATTTTTGTCAATAGCACTGTTTACATCAGAAATGCAGAAGCATGAAAAAAATAAAATCATTGAACTTTTCCTTCTCCATGCTTGCTGGGTAGGGAGCATAACTCATTCTACCTTCTGGGTCTTACAGGCTGTGGTGAGTCTTGGCAAGTGATTCACCTTCCAGCTATAGGGAATTTTCTGTCCATTTGAATTACTAGGCTGCTGTAATGGGGAATCATTTAATTCTGTGCCTTCCCCTCCCTCCTCCAGGATTTTTACACACATTCCCCAAAGCAGGTATCTTTGTGTAAATACATGCTTACACACTAAGCTGATACTGTTTCTGTGGCACTAAAGTAAAAAGTTTCTGTTCTGAATCAGAAAATAAAACCCAGCAAGCAGTTATAGGTCAAATGCGAAATGAATGTATTGCTATGTCAGTGTGTAAATAAGAGTCTTAACGGGTACCACAGCCAAAGTGTGTGTGGCTGAAAGACTCCAGAAACACAAGTGTGGGCCTGCAGGATAGGACTGGTATCAACCTCTAGGAAAGAAACAGGTTTAAAAACCATTTCTTGCCATCTTGAAACAGGGACTGGAAACTTAATAGCTTCATCAATCTGGAGTTCTTGTAGTTATAGAGGTGTCAGAGAACCACCACAATTTATAGATACCTACACGAACACACACATACCTACAGGCCAATTTCATCACTGTCACAACAGCGGATTGCAATGGATGTCGACCAGAGTTACAGGGGATGCTAGGAATGATTCTTGAAGCTGGCATAACTCCTGGTGGTTTAAAGATAATTTTTTGTCACATACTTGATGAAATTTTTTTCTCTGCACTGAAACAGCCAAAAGAGATTTTGCTTTTCTTGTTTTTCACTTCAAGTTTCAAGAGCTGTAGATCTCTTAACAAGGCGCATTCCCCAATAAGACACAGGGAGAGATAAGAGGAATACTTCCCTGGTCTAACTGGCATTATAGGTATAAATCCATAACAAAACCAACAAACATCTACTATCATTTGAGAATAACCTACAGCCTAACCTACCTGCAACTTCAGAAGATGTGTGACTCCACCAGTCCTGCAGCATTTTCTAGCCCCAAATGCCCTTCCAAGGAGCCAAAAGCTGAATTCACATGAAGACTGATAATTAAAACAAGTGAAACACACCACCTGTGTTTAGAGTACACATTTTATCTAGGATCCATCTGGAGGCAATTACAAGAACAAGGTGTCTTCAGAAGGTCACTCATCAGCTCTCTAACAGCTAACGTGTAGTGGGTGGTTTTCCCTTTAGGAGCAGTTTCAGATAGCCTAAACAAAGCATATTTTAAAAGAGATATGCCAATACCTTCTATTGCTATGATGATCAGAAAATTTCATATTTATCTACCTTAAAGCTAATAACAACAACAAAGACAAAAAAAAAAAAAAAAAAAAAAAAAGAATAAAAAAGCAGAATAAAAAAGCAGAAAAAAAAGCAGAATAAAAAAGTTCAAGTAGAAAAAGTCCCAGACCCTGAAAAGTCAGGCCATACTTCCTGTTCAGATTATTTTTTGTTTATAGGCATGTCCTGGGGTGACTTTATGATGCTTGTAACCCCAGTTGTCTGTTCTGTTTATACTGAAGTTAAGTTCTGCACCTTTAAGACTGGTTCTGAGAGCAAGGGGAGAAAGAAGCACACAGTTTGTTTTCAGAAACTGCACTTGCTTCTCCATATTTTTCCCTCTCTCAGTGCATGTTGTCTGCAGCATGGACAGCAGGAAAGAGCTCTCCTTTGCTTTTTAGTTAGTTTTTTTAGCTAGCTGAGGCAGAGAAGTTCCCTGGACTGTGGCTGTTGTTTTTCTTGGAACTAATTGGCTCTGCTCTGGACTGAGAACCCAGAAAAACACCTGGAGCTCATGCCTGCAGCCCACCGGCACCCGGAACACGGCATTTTCCAGTGCAGGAGGGACTGACAGAGAGCCTGAGCAAGCCAAGCTGAACCCCACAGAAAGGACTTTCTGAATTTTGCATCTCTGCAGAACAGTGAGAGGTTTCATTGTTTAATATTATTAATTTTTTATGCTTGTGAATGTTTTGCTTGTTGAATAAACACTTTTTCCCACTTTTCTTCAAGGAAATCTTTTCCCAAACCAGTTGGGGGAACTGCCACTTGAATCTGCCTTCTAGAGGGACCCCTTTGGAGGTTTCCTCCCAAATTTGCCCTAAACCAGGATATGGCAGTATTGTTCTCTTTCAAGCAAAGTATTTAAGTCAGAGAACACTGACAGGATAGGCTGTCAGATATCTGATACACAAAATCACTTCCATGGCCTGGTTTCTCTTTCCATCAATACAGTTTAGGAAACACAACAGATGTAGCTTTTGTTTGTTTTCTTGTTTGTTTCCATGGCACCAGGGTGAGTTGCCACCTTTATGAAGATCTTTCCGTGGCCTTAAAAACACACACATGAGAGCAAGAGCAAGGTCTCAAATTGAGAATGGCCTGAACAAAAGGCAGGAACCAATTATTCTGCTACCAAGTATCATGCATGCCCAGATACCTTAACCTCAAATTTTGTGGAAAACTTCAAACAAAGAAGTGAAACAAAATTATTTATTTGCTCAGTGCGTAGAGATATAGAGATATAGAGATATAGATATAGAGATATCGAGATGATATAGAGATATAGAGATATTGAGATGATATAGAGATATAGAGAAATATATGTGACCACCACCTTGACAGGCTGAGGAGGTGGAGTCAAACCTCAACATTGAGCCCTGGTGCTGGCAGGACCATGCCTCGTGAGTTCAACATCTGCAACAGGAGAAAGGAAGCTTTTGCAGGAGCATGTTGAAACAGAGCAGTGAGATTTCTCCTGAGGAAGATGAGGATCCAGTTGTGCAAATGGTAGAGAACTGCATGCTGAGGAAATAGGAGGTTCTGCACGCTCTGAGACTCAGACTGGCACTACCCAAAATCTGCATCAGTATTCCAACATTCCACATTGGCCACAACTGATGGGAAGCCAGCAAAAAACCACCACAGTTGCTGTCTGTAGTCAGAGATGACAAATAAGATAAAGAAAATTAAATTTTTAATTAAATCTGTGGCTGGATTGAAGAAAGATTCACATTTCTCTTCAATATTTTATAGAAGTGCTCATATCTCAGGAGCCCTTTGGGTTGTTTGAAGACTTTTCATGAATCTCTCTATAGCTTCTTCTATTAAACATTAATAATCCCAACTCTGGCTACATGTGAGCACAAGAATACAAACCAAGCTGACAAAAGATGTTCATGGGTGGGAGCTGTACTGACTGATTTTTTCTTACTGAAATTGGGATTTGGGCGCAAATGCTGACTATTAGACTAAAGAAATGCTTGAAGTGTTTAGGAAATACGATGCTTTGTTTAACCATGAAACAGCCAAGAAAATACCAGCATTATTTTACAATACTTTATCCCAGAATTCACAAAAAATGTGGTGTTAAGATGGATGTCTTCTTCTGCTATAAATGTGAAGTCTTATTCAGAAAAGAGGCTGTTTTTTTATTTGAAGGAGACTATACAAAGCAAAGGCTGGCTATAAGAGCTCTTGGTTCCTTGATCTGCTTGTTTAAAACAAGGTTTACAGTATAAAGCAAAAATACAAAAATACGTATGTTTGGAGAACTTCAGGGAGGACAGGGAGCAGCAGGATCACTTCTAATATTGTTCCTTCTTTATATGTCTCTTCAGAAATGTAGTAAAGAAAATCTCTTATAAAGATATCCTATATAATTTCTTTCTTAAGCAGCCAAAGGAACAATTTTGTGTCATAGCTTCCTAGATTCCTTATTAAGTAAGTTGAGACAAGGAGATATATTTACCATGATCCTACTCTTTTAGGGTCCAAATAATTTGTTTATCACATAAGCGTTTCTGGCTAAAAAAAAAAATTAGATGTTGAAATTAAATAACTTTGAATATAGCATAGTGAATGTAAATGGACATTTTTATTATTAGCTGACACAATGGATTGTCTCTCTGAGTATAATTTGGGTATTAGACTTATATATGCTTGCTCACCATCAGGCCTATAATAAGTTAAGCTGCTTAATATAATTAGCTTCCAAAATGGAATTTCCTGAATGAGAGAAGACAGGAGAAAATGAGGAAATAAAGTTTTCTTTACTACTTGTCCTAGGGTGACTTTATGATGTTTGTATCCCCAACTGTCTGTTCTGTTTGTGCTGTATATTAAGTTCTGTACCTTTAAACTGGTTCTGGGAGCGAAGGAGGAGAAAGAAGCAGCTGCAGTTTGTTTTGAGAAAACTGCCTGACTCCCACACGGCCTGGCTGCGGCGTTTGTCTGAGGCACGGACAGAGGTGGGACAGAGATCTCCTGTGCTTTTAGTTAGTTTTAGCTACCTGAGGCAGAGAAGTTCCCCGGACTGGTTTTTTGTTTGTTTGTTTTTGGTTTTGTTTTTGTTTTTGTTTCCTTGGGACTGTTTAAATCTGCTCTGGACTGAAAATCCCAAAGGAGCAGCGAGGGCTGGCACCTGCGGCCCACCGGGCCTGGAGCTGCGGAGGGAGTGGGGCTGGTGAGAGACGGAGTGAGCTGAGCTGCACCCACGGCAAGGACTGCCTCAGTTTGCCATCTCTCTTTGGAG